>CM056582.1:85826593-87026593 GCA_029721435.1 Gymnothorax reevesii | reverse complement strand
TTGATTCATATTTTCATGAAAACTGCTGAGGCCACAGACTGTGCCTGGGAGTGAGGAGAAGGGGGTCAACAGTCAATTAAATTATCCCTCTAAACAGAGAGATTTTCAAAATCCATTTATTAAATAATAGATGTCAGCCACTCTGTACATCTCCCATGATAGGCTGTAAGGAAGTTGTAGCAATAGGATTAGGCCATCCTAGACTGTTACTGGTGTGCCTGGCCTTAAATTACTATTCCCTTATCTCAAGGTACCAGAGCTACTGTATGTCTTGTACTGACTTCTAAATAGAATAAATGTCATTGAAATTAATTTAATCTCCCTTAAATTAGCTTCTTACTGTGATCTCTCACAGTCAGAATTTATGTCTTCCAGAATTCAATTTCCTCCAAAGACTGATAGGCTTTTATCAGTGCATATCCATTCTGGGGCCGCCATTAATGAACACTGTCATTCTTGCTGGATAGGGTAATGCTTAAATCTGGTCAACAAGTGACCACCTGAAATGCCTAACTCTGTATCTAAAGCATTCCTGCAACTGTCAAGATGGTTATCCCTGAAAGCAGCAGTTTAGGAGATGCCTTATCAGGAATGTCAGTTTGGGGGTTGGCGGATGAATCCCAGACAGAGTAATCTAAATCATCTCTGAGCCATCTATCGCATCATGTCCAATCATATCATTACGAAGCAATTGCTTCCAAGCAGAAATCAGAGGGCACCATTTTGAATTTTGCTCATCAGTTAATCTAATTCCTAGGCTGACACATAATGTTACTTTGTGTAATGCGCACATAGCGTATCCATTGGTGTATTTGCAAATTAAAAACAGAGGACTGTGCTTAAGATTTACGTCAGATTTGTATACCTATATCACTTCTTCTGAATGATGTTTCTTTCGTTTCATTCATGTTTCAATCTCAGTAATTGTAGCTTGTATCCTTGTACAATAAACCCTGAAATTCATTGTACAGCGGCGCATTTCTTGTTATTTTGCTTCTGTTGGCCAAGTCAATCACCCGATTTGTATCCAATGAAGCATTAATTTTGCATGCTGAGGGGGACACTGAAGGCTAAAGTCCCCAAAACAAGCAGGAACGGAGAATGGCTGCCGCACAGGCCTGGCAGAGTATCACTAAAGAAGACACCCAGCACATGGTGACGTGCATCACAGACTTCAAGAAGTCTTGGCATGCACAGCATACGTGACCAAATATTAGAAAATTATTACTTCATTAACAATATATGAAACCATCCGATATTTTTTGAGGCAAAAATAGGGATTACACTCTCAGAAATAGGGGTACAGCAGGAGTCCATTTCTGTTCCCCAAGGTATTAGGTACCCTTTAGGGCTAATTATAGGACCTCAAGGTACCTGTGTGCACCTTTTTAGGGTCTAAAAGGTACTTTCATGTTCCAAAACAAATAAAAACCTACTTCTAAGGTACAGCAGCAGTACCTTTGAGGGTACTGCCCCAGTGACAACCAAGGCTCGTCACTGGGGCAGTAACCTTCCACTAACTTCCACTAAATATATTTGAAATGTACAAAATAATTATCAGTGTCTTTATTGTAATAACACAGTGTTATAATACAATGAAATATCTACAAGCAGAAAGTTGTACATTTTCATATTATGCGGCATTTCCCAATGCATTATATTCTAATTCTATATATTTTCATTGTATTCCACTTGAAATGACATGGATAATTTCCCAAACAAAACTGAATATGTTTATTTGCTTTTAGCATAAATGAGCGCTAAGGTTCTGAAGAAAGTGCCTGGAGGCAGAACAGCAATTAATACATCAACTTAGCCTCACAGAATCATTTCACCCCAGAGCTAAAGTGACACGCGATTCCTGTGTTCGCAAAAACTACTTGAAAACAAATGCTGCAGAGGTCGTAACATCATTGCCTGTAAGCAAACTGGACGTAAACATTTATTATTCATTGTATAAAACATGTATTACAACAAATATATTATTTGCACAATATTTACGAAAAATACAATGATACTGCATAGTTTTCTCATTTCCCATTGCCTTGGTTGAACTAGGTTATAACATGTTTTTACAAGAGTATCATTGATGCTTAGCTTTTGAAAAACTACTCTGGACAAAACATCAAGATATTCTCAGAATTGAAACACAAGCAGAGAACTGAGCTCCTGGATTTTCATGTGGTCAACATAATAACATACTTCATAAAAGCGCATCAATGAGGATTTCCGATGGACTGGACTGGAAGCAGTGCATTAAATAAATGAAAGTAATTCAAAAATACACTGAGAAATGTTACCATCTGAGTGAAGACACATCCAAAGCCTGCACGACAGAACATCTTAAATCCCTCTAAAATTGCTATCCACCATGTGTAAAATCCTACTACACTTTTATTTGGCAGAATGCATGGAACAGGCACTTCACTGAATGATATTTTGTGATGAAAATGAAAGCAAAAGTTCTTTCTTGTTCCGTGCACCACTTTCCCCCGGCACCTCCTCCTGTCAACGACTTCAGGGAGTAGTATTCATTATCCTATCCTCGCCTAATATACAAAAGGCAGGATCTAACGCCTTTGGGTCAAGTGCGCCCCTCTTATAAAATAAACATGATTGCAGAAGCATAAAGTTCAGGGGTATTATTGGGGTCTTATTAACCCTAGAAATCAAACCTGAGAGGTATCTGAAATTGCTACTGCAGTGCTCCTTGTAGGTTTAGAACCCACACTGTTACTCAAAATCACTGCCCTGTCATCCTAAACAATGTTAACAATTAGTGATGATGTTGGCAAAATTAGAGTAGTTACCAGGGGACAAACGAGTAATGAACGGGGAACTAACTACTGGCAAACATGCAGTTCTTCCTCCTAAATTTTATACATAGGTAATTGTTTGTTAATGGTTAGGATAATGAATGCTGCCAAACAGTTTCCATAATTCTGGGTGCCTTAGGTTCTAAAGCTTTGTTACATAGCAGTTACTAAAGTAACCAAACCCACCCACCACCCTTATCAGGCAAGGAGAAAAAGTCCTGCAACGGTGGATTAAGATAAAAAGCAATATACTGCAATTAAAACCAGCCGCAATGTCACAGTGACTTATGGGATCTTTTCAATATAATGTATTGAAAATAGCGAGGCCTACATAATCCCTGCTGGTCAGACCAGGCACCATAACTAAGTATAAATAATTAGAGATTTTGACCATATTGGAGCTCAATTGTTCCCTTCATTCTGAGTCTGATTTGCCTCCCTGAACAAATGTATCTGTAGCCTCCTAACCTTTGAGGCTTTGAAGTTACCGGTGCGGTATCTCATTGTTTTAATCCACAAACCCTTCAAAGCCCATGTTCTAGCTTCATGCACAAAGAAATGACACGGTCAATTATTTGAAACTTTCGTGAAAGATGGGATAATGCTAAAAAGGTCCACGGAAAGTAAATTAGGCAATGGCAACAAAGGACAAAAATCAAGGTCAGTCAAAACCAGGATCAAGAATGTGACATGACCAGCTGGGATACCCTGTGTGAGCTCCATGGATCTGTATAAAAGAACCTAGGAGAAGAGGATCACTTACCACCATGCCAGATGTTCGTCGCTATCTCCTCCGACCCCACAAGGGGCAGGCTGGCAGGTACTTGATTGATGACTTTTGCTTGCATATGATTGGTGAGTTTTCTTCTTATCCCAAAGGATGGATATCACAGTAACTATTTAGCCTTCCTTTTCAGGACAGAGTTCTTACAAAGCCAATACGCAAATCATCAGCTTAGAAGCTGCGGCAAAGAAGGTGTGTTGATGAATAATATAGACTGCCCTTTCACCATCTCTTCAGCATCGTCTATATGAAAGGCGTAGGAAAACTGCATTCAATTTTACATTGGTGAATATTTATTTATTGATATGACATTGACATCACCATATCTACCACCATCCATAAATACTGAACACAAGCTGCAATATTTTGCAAAAGTTAGGGCTGAAAGAAGCAGCTCCTCACATAAATCTTCATTTAGGTGTTGGGAGTTGAGGAAAGGTTGCAGTGGTTTCAAGGGTGTTGTTAATAAGTGAGGGCAGAAAACATGTTCACAACAGAATCAATGAACAAACATGAACAAGCACTTCGAAATACCCGCTTAAAAGAGCCGTGTGCATCTTTCATAAATTCCTTGTCTTTACTGACAACTGTGGCCATTTAGGAAACTGCAGCCACCATGTTTGCGCGCCATCTGCCCCCAAAATTCTTACCCCTAGATTCCACTGGGCACATATCAGCAACATAATGCGTGCGATCCTATTTTTCTTTGTCTTGCACGCTATGTCCCACTGAGAGCGAAATGTTGGCAAAGCGTCCTGCCAGCAGATACAATTGACCTGCTCAGATTTCGCTTATTTCGTCATTTTTTTTCTGGATATTGGTGCTTCTGCCATGGATGAATAGGCTACAAAGTTAAATACCCTCTATTTTGGTCTGCTTGAACAGTATTTAAAGTCATTGCTAACTTTGTAGCACTGTCGCCTACGGCCCAGCTATGAACACCATAGAGAAAACATTTGTGCCTGTGTTTTAGCTAAAAACAACTTCACAGACAAATGGTTGAAAATTAAGTTATAAACATTTTATATCAAAGATTTGCGCTTTTCTTTTAGTTAAAAACATATCCCCCTTGATAGTTAATTCTTGCTTGGCACAATCTGAGGTGCGATTCCCATAAGCACAGATGCTAACATAGTTGAAGCCAATGACTGTATATTGTTGAACTAGAGGAAACGTATCCCTGCTATGGTCACGCCAGCAGGACTGCGGACCGCCACAGTCAAAAATAGAGTCATCGTGTATTCTCTGTACAGCAGAGTGAAGAGCCGATTCTAGGACGCTGCTGAGATATTCCGTAGCGCGGCTGATGGAATTACAAGCTTTGTCTAGAATGGCTGCGATTAGCTTCGGCAAGTGTGTCTAGGGGTTAGGCATCAACCAAAAACATGAAAATAACACTGAACTTGATTGACAGATGGGTCATTCCACGTCAAATCACCAAAAGGAAAAAATGGGATTCTACACCTCACTTGAACTGATTTTCTTTAAATTTGGTATGCAAGTTGACTATGCCCCCAAATGCCCAAATCTCAAATTTCAACTCAATCAGACCTTCCAGTGAAAAGTTACGGTCTTTTGTTTTTTCGATATTTCATGAAAAATGGCCGTGGCCGCCAAGATTCAAATGGTCATATCTCCAAAACAACAAAACCGTTTTGGACAAACAAGGTATTGTTGGTAAGGGAATCACACAAGCATTCCAAATCTCAAAAACTCTGGGTGTGATGTATTGACCTATATATTGACCTTGAATTTTTTTTTAACACCAAATTGTACCTTGATGAGGTATCTAAAACATATCAAAAACTTGGAAACATATTATTTTTTGTTTTTCAGCAATATCCAATTAAATCTGGTATACCCTTGCTGAAGTTCAGGTCTGTGTTTACAAAATGTACACAAATGGACTACTTATCCCAACAGTTGAGTTATGTTATGTGTAGTCTTGTTCCATGTATGGTCAAGTAATGTTTTTTACCCTGATAGCTTGCACACTTTCTAGTAAAAATTAAATTCAAATCCCACTGTCAAAGTTACCCCTGGAAGTGTAGTCCCACTTGGTTCAGTTTATTCAGGATCAATTTGCCAAACTGGGCAGACTTTTGACATTTTCATCAAGTCACTGTGGCTGAGAGTATATTGCCTTGATGAGGATGATGTAAGTAATGGAATATCGCAGAATATCCACCTCAGGTAGCTGTCTCCCAATACAGACAAACTGTAAACAAAGGCATCATGAATAAAATGAAGATATACATGTACATACTTTTTTTAATGCTCTCAGTTGTTTTCAAATACTAAAAATTAAAAATTGAGAGTTGAAGTTCCTTTGTCTAACTTCTTAAGCATGCTGTGATGACTAAATATAGGGGACCACCCCTTCCTAGTCCAGGGAGTCCCAGTGCATCGCTAATTGCACAAGAATTCTCAGAAAATGGCTGGACACATGAATTTTAATTTTGAATTAATATATAACTAAAAATACTATGCTTCTAAGTTTTTGATATGTTGTAGATACCTCATCAGGGTACAATTTGGTGTTAAAAAAATTCAAAGTCACGCGACCCTCAAGGTCAATTTTCCAGGTCAAAATATACAGTAGGTCAATAATTCATCACACCCAGAGTTACCAGAATAAGTTAAAAATGGCAAATTTGGAATGCTTGTGTGATTCCCTTCACAACAATATCTTGTTTGTCAAAATTAGTCAAGTAGTTTTGGAGATATGGGCATTTTAATTTTGGAGGCCACGGCCATTTTTTGTGATGTATCGGGGGGAAAGTCCGTACTAAGGAAATTTCGCTCATATTATGCTGATAATAATAATGGCTTCAGCTCATTGGTGTAGGCAACACAATCACCCCATTTCCAGCCAGGTTATCCAGGACCACCTTATCAAAATCAATCCAATACAGTAAAAAGAATTTTGCTAATTTTCTCGGACGTGCAGTCATTATCTCAAACTTCCTGCCACCTTTAACAAAAGACAATGAATTGAAAACGTTGGGGATGGTGATAATGTTCGCTAAGCACAATGGCTGTATTGCGTTCACACATTTGGCCAGCTCCTGTTAGCTAATTGAGGCTCCATTGGTGCTTCAAGCAGAAATCAGATATCGTACAGGCTATATAGCTCAACACGAAGCGAACAGAAATGTTAGCTGGCTGGCTGCTCAGCCACGCTCTTACAGCATCTAACCTTATTGCTCATTTACATTTTTGAGCAATCTGTTGAAAATATTGAGCAATGTTCTCATAACGTTTAAGTGGCATGTGTCTTTCAAGCATTATTGGAGCGAGCAGTGTGGATATTGCTGCGGAGAGACGGGTGCTAGTTAGCAAGCTAATTTGGTAGGAGTGTTTGTAATCATGCTAACTAGCTAATAGCCAATGCATGGATTTAATCAATTTTGATATTATAACAGTTTCAAAGGTTTACTGGCACATTCAGCATGGGATGGCAAGCATAGCTGAGTTCAATGATCACTAGCAAGCCAGATGATATTTCAAACAATTAACTTTAGTCGAATCGTACAATACCCACAACAGAACACATAAACCAATGCCAGCTAGCTAGAGAACAGAACAGACACGTTCACAATTCGCCCACCCACATTACGTGATGTCGCAAATGAAATCTGTGAATTAGTGCTTCGTCGACAATACTCAATACAACCAACCAGCCGCTCAAACGTTGAGTGCGATGAGTAAAACTACACCACCAATAACTTTATCCTCGAATAGTGTCACGTAAAATAACCTATTGATTCTTATTCTTACATGCATTCGAGTTATATACAGCGCCCTCCATAATTATTGGTCCCCCTGGTTAAGATGAGTGAAAAGCCTCAAAATAAATTCAATTTTTATTGCAGAAGCATACTCTTACACTGAAAATTGTAGAAAAATGTAACCTTCAACTCAAGTGAATTTTAAGGGGGCAAAAAAATCCCAAAGAAATAATTATTTCTTCCTAAAATCACCTGTTCCACAATTATTGGCACCTATAACAATTCCTAGGAAATAAATGTAATTGAAGTATTTCTGTCATTTCTACAGGAGTTTACAAAGTTGATCAGCGTATCTAGGAACATTTAATCAGTAATTCATCACACTCTGTTTCCCTGGGGTATAAATATGAAGTGACACAGATGCCATTTCTCTTATCCACTCTTAAACATGGGAAAGACAAAGGAACACGCCATTCAAGGAAGGCAGATGTGCGTCAACCTTCACAAGTCAGGCAATCGCTACAAGAAAATAGCCACTCGCCTGCACCTGCCCATGTCTACTGTCAGAGGAATCATTAAGAAGTCTAAAACAACTGGAACAGTGGTAAACAAGCCTGGGCATGGACGCAAAGTTATTTTGCCACCACGCACAGTGAGGAGGATGGTAAGAGAAATAAAAAGTTCTCCAAAGCTCACTGTTAAAGAATTGCAACAAATGATGCAAGATGCAACAGCGTCTTGGGGTCACAAAGTATCCAAAACAACCATCAGGCGCTATCTACATGCCAACTGGCTGTTTGGGAGGCATGCAAAGAAAAAACCTTTTCTCACTCGCAATCATAAACGCAGATGTCTGGATTTCGCTAAGCGGTACAAGGACTTCAACTAGGACCGTGTGCTTTGGTCAGATGAGACCAAGATAGAGTGTTTCTTGCCAAAAAGCTCTAAGTGGGTTTGGCGGAACACAAAAGATGAGTATGCAGAAAGGAACCTCATGCCCACTGTGAAGTATGGGGGAGGATCGGTGATGCTGTGGGCCTGTTTCTCTTCCAGAGGCCCTGGGAACCTTGTTAGGGTGCATGGCATCATGAACGCTTTGAAATACCAGGACATTTTAAATCAAAATCTGGTGGCCTCTGCCAAAAGCTGAATATGGGTTGTCACTGGGTCTTTCAGCAGGATAATGACCCTACACATGTGGCCAAATCTACACAGAAATGGTTCACCAGAATCAGAATCAAGCTCCTCCTATGGCCATCTCAGTCCCCAGACCTCAACCCCATTGAAAAGCTGTGGAGTGAGCTGAAGAGGAGAGTGCAGAGGAGAGGACCCAGGTCGCTGGAAGATGCAATTTTTGAGTCATGGTTCCTTTTTTGAGCAGCCAAAAGTGGGAATGTCCAAGAGGTTGGGAGAGGTAAAACAAACAGTTTTTTTGAAGTGGTTATAATGCGAAAGCCATGCCACAAAGCAGACATCTGTCAATACAACAGAAGTAAGCATGAATAAACGGTATAATTGGCTGATCATGCAGAATCTTATTAATGAATGCTCTATTAAGCCATATTTTATAGCTTGTTCTGTCTAGCTGTGTCATTTACTCTATGTTGGTCTGCATGTTTGTTATAGTAGCTAAATACGGTGGATGACAGGCTCCAACTATGAAAGTTAGCATCTGCGCTTTTGGGAAACGCACCCCAGAGCACATAAACTGGGTAGACAAGTGACTTGCGTTAATATTAGCTGGCTAACTAGATACTAAATACTGCACAAAGGAATACCACTAACATTGCCAACGACAGAAAAATAGCCGTTAATTTCACTATTTCCACATTCCTAGTTAGCTAGCTAAAAAAATAACGACTTTGCACAGCTACCATTGCCCTGTCTTTTGGCTACTAAGCAGCCAACATACGGACGAGCGAGACGAGTAGAAAATTGCAAATCAATGGCTGAAGGTAACTAACTGATGTCTAAGTCAAAACTATAAACTGAAATTATGCAGAGTGATTTGTTTTTCAAAAAGGTAAAAAAAAAAAAAATTTCTGGCGATGTGAATTGCTGACATTCTTAGAAATTGTTGGGTGAGGCTCTATCAGAACTCATACTTTTGCTGTCAGCTGTTGACGTTTAACCCTCGAACATTAAAGGCTATCATGATGCGATACCTAAAGGCTTGTTAGTAATTTCCAATTCTCGACATAGACGATAGATAGATAGATAGATAGATAGATGAGAAGGCAGACCTAGTCCTTTATAGATAGCCCAAGTAAAAATACAATTATTTGGTGGAAACGTTAAAAATAAACATATGATATTTATTTATTTTATTTATTTAACCCTATAATGCTGAGACACCGACATCATTATCGGAAAAATATGACCCAGTAATATTTTTGAAGTATTGAAGGGTAGTATTCAGATCCACTGTTCATCATTAGGTTTTGTGGCAGCAAAATATACATTGCTGAACAGAACTTCTTCTAATTCCGGAGTATCATATCTGATACAGCCAAAAATCAGCACCCCTTCAGAACTCAACACTCGAAATTTCAAAATATTTATATGCTCTCTACTGTCTATACCTATCCTTTAACATGTATAAGAATACATTTTTGTGTAATATCTACCTCGGAATGCCAAACTTCACTGCCAAAGTCCAAGGAAACTCATGAATTCCCATTCACATAGGAGCTACTACCTTGAAGAGAGTGACTAGGGGAGACACTCCTGTAATTTCACTTCTTCCTTCCAGGTGGCAGTACTGTGTATCAGATATGATACAGTGAGCAGTCGTGGTTGTGTTGCATCTTACCAAGTGGACATGGTCCTTCAAATTTGGTGTATCATATACGATACAGGGGGCATTATAGGATTAACCTTTATTTAACCTGTAAAGAAATCCTATTGAGATTAGAGATTTCATTTGCAAGGGTGTCCTGGTCAAGACAGGCAACAGCACAAATAACACAGTTACAGACACGAAAACACAGTGCAGACACTCCAAAAGATATTGAAGGGGAAAAAAAGTATCACACATCATAAATAACAAGATAAAAGAAACCAGGGTGGAAAAAAATCAATCAAAACATTTACAAGCAGATATTGGACATCCTGATAGTTGACTGGGACGATTGAGAACACTGCTCAGAATAACAAATTCCACTGACTGGACCTTGTTTTTAGCACTCACTCCCAGGTCTTGAGGACTGATATTGCTCATAAATGCCACGATAGTTGGTTTCTGTGCCTAACTTACCAGTTCAAGTCACTAGCAACAAGAGAGTAAAAATGAAAATGTTGTTGCAGTGTAGATTTATCTTTGCGAATGTCTCCCTTTTGCTGCCTCAAGTTTCCATTTTATTCAAATAACAGCAAAATTTGCTGCACAGAGTAGGAGCAATTTATTTTGCTGATTAATCAATATACTTCACATGCTTTCACACCACCACATCTGTGCAGTCACTGGCTCCAATGCCAAAAAGCCATAATTTTATGACTGGTCCTTGCTTTGATTACTCATCTGCACCAGACATGAGGGCAGCATTGCCACATTGTGGCACTATGAGTACCCCTTAGACTGCAAGGTGGGCCAACTCACCTCAAGTTCATTTTAAGCTTTCACTTTCTATTGAGTAGCTGGATTAGTTCAGAATTTATTGTCTTGGGTATGGGCATAACTCGAAGAAATAATGATATTTTATCTGCTGACTTTTGATTTTGAAGTGATGTTACCTATAGCATTGTCAAATAGTAAATACTAATTAAGAACCGGTGTTCAGCATTATTTATTCATTTGTTACGCGAGGCTATAAGGATTTCTGATCCTTCATTTATTCTCCATTGTATAGAAAGCATAAATAAACTTACACATACATTAGTTTTGCACAAATACCTCCTGACAGTCAGGTCTGATGGTATCTTCCATAAGCTGATAAGAGGATACTGCGATCAATAAAATAACGAGAAGAGAAAAGCCTGGTCATTACCCTGACATCCGATTATTATTGCATTGCTTGCTCTCCAATATTTGTGGGCCACGGAGGGCTGTGTGGATTTTTTATTTTTTTTTCTCACAAAGTACCACTCAGCCTACGCCCCTTCCCCTCTGATTTGTATGCAGCACAAATTTCTCTCAGTTCCCAAGCCTCTGCAGAGTGAAAAATGGGCTGCGTTTTCTTGATAGCCCATGTGGTTCTGGAGTATAAATGGCTAATGAATTACAGATGAACATTGATGCAAATTAATCTTCCTGATGTCCCAGGGTAATATGGCAGCCATTTAAAAGTTTAATCAATACAGTAAAGTTGAAAACATGCAGGCACTGCAGTTGTCTGCCTGTAATAAACATCGGTAAACAGGAGTCCTGTCCTCAGAACATGCATCATAATGACAGGTATTTATGTTTAATGGACTAAATATTTTTTTTTTATTGAAAGAGAACAAATGTCCACTTAACTAAGCTCTGCATTCAACTTTTCTTTGAAGTTAGTGATGGATGGCTGACAAGTCACTATGGCTAAGGTGTATATAAATGATAGAGGCAATATATGATTAAATGGAACAATTTATTTTTGTAATTTTCTTTCAGTTTGACATCTTCCTCACCTCTGAGCTCATGGAAAACCATGGTAATAAAAGCAATATTTGAACTCAGTAGATATGACTGACAAAGACTTCGGTGTCAGCAAACCCTCACCAGTGCATACAATTTATCAGTCCCTCTGGGCGAGAATTGTTATGTGAGAATGCATCAGATGAGCACATTTGATCTGATGCCAAGGAAACACAATCCATTACTGTGACATAAAGCAGAATTTTTTTATTTAATGACTACCAAATTTATTTTTTCAGCAGCCAAAACGTTTTCTATCTGAGAGACTGACAGAAATAGCTGGACATCTGCATTTTAAGCACATGTTCCCTGTGGTGAGTAATATTTATTAGCTGCACTGTTAAATTACAAGCTACAAGCAAGATATTCTTAAATGGAAAACATTTGTCAAAAATCACTTTGTATCCATTATAAAAAAGTAAAAATACTAAAAATAAGTAAATAAATAAATAATTTGTGTGTGTGTATATACACATAGTTTTATACAAAAGTTTGGGCACCCCGATCAAAATTCTGTTACTGAGAATCATTAAGCAAGTAGAAGATGAACTGATCTCTGAATGGCATAAATTTAAAGATAAACACATTTTAAACAGTATTGGTGTATTACGTTTGTTTTGTACAGTTCTAGAGAAAAAAAGGAAATGAGCACCATGCAAAAGTTTGGGCACCCCAAAAGATCTGAGCTCTTAGGTAACTTTGGCTATAGTCTCAGATCGTATTTAGCTTGTCAGGGTTATGGCTTGTTCAAAATTATCATTGCGAAAGGCCAGGTGATGCAAGTTTTGAAGTTGATAAATACCCAGACTCCTCTAACCTAGTCCCAACAATCAGAAGCCATAGGGTCCTCTATGCAGCTGACTTGCTCTCTGAAAATAAAAATAATTACTGCCCACAAAGCAGGAGAAGGCTACAAGAAGGTAGAAAACGTTTTTAGGATGTGATTTCCTCAGTTCTTAATATAATTGAGAAATGGCAGTCAACAGGAAACAGTGAAGGTCAACTTGAGGTCTGGAAGACGAAGAAAACTTCCAAAGAAAGCTGCTCATTGGATTACTAGAAAGGTATTTTAAAACTACCGTTTCACAATAAAAGACCTTCAGCAAGATTTAGCACATCATGGAGAACATCAGGGCAGGTGCACTGCCCTGCGGTTCAGTGACATTTGCTCAAAAATGACTTTCATGGAGGAGTCATGAGAAGGAAACCCTTCCTGCATCCTCACCTTGAAATTCAGCATCAGAAAGTTGCTGCGGAACATTTGAACTAGATTGATGCGTTTAGGAAACAAGTCCTGTGAAGTACTGAAGTTAAAATAGATGTCTTTGGCTGCAATGAGCAGAGATATGTTTGGAGAAAAAAGGATGCAGAATTTCATAAAAAGAACACCTCTCTAGCGGTCAAGCACATGGTTGGATCAATCCTGCTATGGGCTTGTGTTTCAGCCAGTGGCATGGGGAACATGTCTGTGGTCAAAGGAGGAATGGATTCAATGAAATTTCTGAAAATTCTGGAAGAAAACATCACACTATCTGTAAAAAAGCTGAAGAAGAAAAGAAGATGGCTTCCACAACAGGATAATGACCCTAAACACACCTCAAAATCGACCTGAAGAGGTGCGAGTTGAAGGTTTCACCATAACCGTCAAGCTCTCCCACCTCAACATCATTGAAAATCTTTGGATGGACCTCAAAAGAGTAGTCCATGCAAGGCAGCCTAAGAATCTCGCACAACTAGAAGCCTTTGAAAAAGGCTTTGAAAAATCCTTCAAACCTGAATTCAAAATCTGGCACCAAAAAGTGTTTACAAGTGGTTATACTTGCGAAAGGGAGTGTTACTTAGCACTGACTATGCAGGGCGCCCGAATTTTCTTTTTTTGCCATTTTGAAATTGTAAAAAGATCGAAATTAAAACGTAATGTTGCTTTTATATATATATATATATATATATATATATATATATATATATATACATACATATATAAAGGAAATGTGTCCTCTTTAAGTGTATGCCTTTTGGAGAGTAGTCATCTTTTACCACTCAGCTATTCACAGTAACAGAAATTTTGATCTGGGGTGCCCAAACTTTTACATACGACTGTGTGTATATATATATATATATATATACACACACACACACACACACACACACACACACACACACACACCCACATATAGAGAGAGAGAGAGAACATACATAGATATATATATACACACACACACACACACACACACACACACACGCACACAGTGGTGCTTGAAAATTTGTGAACCTTTTAGAATTTTCTTGATTTCTGCATAAATATGACCTAAAACATTATCAGATTTTCACACAAGTCCTAAAAGTAGATAGAAGGAACCCAGTTAAACAAATGAGACAAAAGTATTAGATTTGGTCATTTATTTATTGAGGAAAATGATCTAATATTACATATCTGTGAGTGACAAAAGTATGAGAATCTTTGCTTTCAGTATCTGGTGAGACCCCATTGTGCAGAAATAACTGCATGTAAATGTTTCCGGTGACTGTTGATCAGTCCTGCACATCGGCTTGGAGGAATTTTAGCCCATTCCTACGTACAGAACAGCTTCAACTATGGGATGTTGGTGGGTTTCCTCACATTAACTGCTCGCTTCAGGTCCTTCCACAACATTTCGATTGGATTAAGGTCAGGACTTTGACTTGGCTGTTCCAAAACATTAAATTTATTCTTTCTCTAATCATTCTTTGGTAGAACGACTTGTGTGCTTAGGGTCGTTGTCTTGTTGCATGACCCACCTTCTCTTGAGATTCAATTCATGGACAGATGTCCTGACATTTTCCTTTAGAACTCGATGGTATAATTTGAAATTAATTGTTCCATCAATGATGGCAAGCCGTCCTGGCCCAGATGCAGCAAAACAGGCCCAAACCATGATACCACCACCACCACCACCAACACCACCATTTCACAGATGGGATAAGGTTCTTATGCTGGATTGCAGTGTTTTCCTTTCTCCAAACATAAAGCTTCTCATTTAAACCAAAAAGTTCGATTTTGGTCTCATCTGTCCACAAAACATTTTTCCGATAGCCTTCTGGACACGTGATCTTTAGCATACTGCAGACGAGCAGCAATGTTCTTTTTGGAGAGCAGTGGCTTTCTCCTTGCAACCCTGCCATGCACACCATTGTTGTTCAGTGTTCTACTGATGGTGGACTCATGAACGTTAACATTAGCCCAAGGCCGTCAGTTGCTTAGAAGTTACCCTGGGATCCTTTGTGACCTCAACGACTATTACACGCCTTGCTCTTGGAGTGATCTTTGTTGGTCGACCACTCCTGGGGAGGGTAACAATGGTCTTGAATTTCTTTCATATGTACACAATCTGTCTGACTGTGGACTGGTGTAGTCCAAACTCTTTAGAGATGGTTTTGTAACCTTTTCCAGCCTGATGAGCACCAACAACGCTTTTTCTGAGGTCCTCAGAAATCTCCTTTGTTCGTGCCATGATACTCTCCCGCAAACATGTTTTGAAGATCAGACTTTGATAGATCCCTGTTCTTTAAATAAGACAGGGTGCCCACTCACACCTGATTGTCATCCCATTGATTGAAAACACCTGACTCTAATTTCACCTTCAAATTAATTACTAATCCTAGAGGTTCACATACTTTTGCCCCTCACAGATATGTAATAATGGATACTTTTCCACAATAAATAAATGACTAAGTGTAATATTTTTGTCTCATTTGTTTAACTGGGTTTTTTTTATGTACTTGTGTGAAAATCTGACAATGTTTTAGGTCATATTTATGCAGAAATACAGAAACTTTTTAAAGGGTTCACAAACTTTCAAGTGCCACTGTATGTTACAACCCCAATTCCGAAATAGTTGGGACAAAGTGTAAATTTTGAATAAAATCAAAATGCAATGACTTTCAAATCACACCAGCCAGTATTTTATTCACAATTGAACAGAGATAACATAAGAAATTTTGAAACTTAGAAATTTTACAATTTTATCCGCAAAATGAGCTCATTTCAAATTTGATGGGTGCTACAGGTCTCAAAAAAGTTGGGGCAGGTGCCTGTTCTTTTTAGAACCCCTATTCTTTTTTGGAGGCGTTTGGGCATTAAGGAGACAAGTTTTTTGAGTTCAGCCATTGGAATTTGATCCCACTCTTGTTTAATACAGGCTTCCAGCTCCTGGAGAGTTTTGGGTCTCCTTTGACGGACTTTTCTTTTAATTATGTGCCAAATATTTTCAATCAGTGAAAGATAAGGACTGCAGGCAGGGCAGTTCAGCACATGGACTCTCCTACTATAAAGCCATGCCATTGTAATGCCATTACAAGCCATTGTAATAGCCACAGTATGTGGTTTTGCATTGTCCTGCTGAAATACACAAGGCCTTCCCTAGAATAGATGTCTGGAGGGGAGCATATGTTGCTCTGAAACCTTTATATACCTTTTACCATTCATGATGCTTTTTGAAACATGCAAGTGTCCCACACCATATGCACTTATGCATCCCCATACCATAGAGATGCTGGCTTTTGAACTGAACACTGATAACAGGAGGGGTGGTCTTTCTCCTCTTTAGCCCGGAGGACACGATGCCCATGATTTCCAACAAGAATGTCAAATTTGGACTTGTCTGACCGCAGGACACTTTGCTACTGTCCATTTAAATGAGGCTTGGCCCACTAAACACGACGGTGCTTCTGGATCATGCTCATCAATGGCTTCCTTTTTGCATGATAGAGTTTTAGGTGGCATCTGTGGATAGCACGGCGGACTGTGTTTTCAGACAGTGGTTTCTTGAAGTATTCCTGGGCTCATATAGTAATGTCAATGACAGAATCATGCCAGTGAGTGATATAGTGGCGTCTGTGGGCCCGAAGATCACAGGCATCCAGTAAACGTCTTCGGACTTGTCCCTTATGCACAGAGATTTTTCCAGTTTCTCTGAATGTTCGTAGTGGCTAGATATAACGAATACGAACAATCGCATGATTTTAGAACCCCCAGGTCCAGCGATATAGATAAAACTATTGAGGAGCTGCCGGATAGCTCACTCGGTTAAGGCACTGCGCTGCAGTGCAGAGGTGACTATCACGTTGCGGGTTCAAGCCCTCGGCGTACCCACCGGCAGGGGTCGGCAGCTTTTTCAGAGTAGCGCACAATTGGCCATCCCGCTACAGGGTTCCAAATTGGGAAGGGACTGCTGGATTAGGGGATACAATAATAGCTTTGTTCGTTGCTCCAGCGCCTCCTGTTGGCCAGACGGACGCTCGTCAGGAAGACTCTGGGTTTGTTCATGTCCGGGTATCCTCCGCCCTCGTTCTGAACCTACGAGGATTCAACCAATGAGTGTATCCTCATCCTGAGTTGGCAGCAAGGGGTCGCATGCGAGCAAGCCTTGTACATAGTTCACCAATTGGGCATTCCAGATTCGGGTGGGATTGGAGATACCAAATTTTTAAGAAAAAGAAATAAAAAAATTTAAAAAAAAAAAACTATTGAGGAGGTTTCCCTTGTCAGCAAGTTGATAAAAATAGACCCGGAAGGAAAAATAAGCGTGTCATGCAACAAACAAGGAAGCCAAGTCATCGTCTTTTGGATTCGCACGAGGTAAATAGCCTAACATATGACATAAAGAAATGATTGCGATGTTTGGATGACTGTACTGTAATAGGATGGTTGTTGACTTGATGTATGTGTGTCATATTTGCATAAAAATCGATATTCGCTATAATAGCGATTCGCTATAATCGCTATCATGTGTACTACGTCACGGAAATGAGTGTGTTTTCTTGGCGAGCGAAAGGAAGTAGGGTTACACACTTAGGCGGTCAAATACCAACATTTCCCGAAGTAGTAGTTCCCGAAAAATACTAAATACTAACTAAAATAAGGTATAAATCATTTTAAGTCCGGGTAAATCAAACAAACTGTGTGTGATCCGATTTCAGCACCCCACACAAATGTGTTATTCAGTACCTAACCAAATTGTAATGATTAAAAAAAATTGTAAAGTACATGAAATGATGTGTCAAATTTGTGAAAAAGTATGCCTTATTCTCACCTGTAAAACACTATGGTCATGTCCACTAAACCTGCCGAAACCACGCCCAATCACAAGGGGCAGCCTGCCTCAATATCATCCCAAGTACACCACAGCCAGAGAAATGGTGCTTCATCTAACATTTCATTGGAATGCTAACGTACAGCCATTACATATTTGCACCATCGATCCGGAATTCAGTTTGAAGCAAGAAGACAGTGACCCACCCGACAATCAACCTTGGTCCTTTTCGCGAACAATGCAATCATATTCTTCCATTTACGCAAGTAAACCATAATAACAATCAAGCCAACTTTAGTCAGGGTGTCAATGAATACAATTGCCAGAACAAAACATATTTTGTCTTGTTACCAGATTGTTCTATCTGTTGGTACAGCATTTCTCACATAATTAAACTGGGGTGTTGGGCGATTTAGCCATTGAAAATCCTGGCAGTTAACTGAAGGCCCATCTCCGAAGGCTCCATGGGGAGGCAGAGGGACTGCGGGGTGCAGTAGCTAGCAAGGAAGCGGAAAGATTAATTGGAAAAAAATTTATTGAAATCGGTTAAGAACTGTAAACATTTTAATGCACCCCCCCAATCAAAACCACTGAAACAATTCATCTTCAGAAAATTTTATCCCTTGGCTACCATAATTGTCAGTTTTTCGGAAGTTTCAAACCACTGGCTGCCAGTGTAAACTAAAAGAATTAGATTTTGTCACGTTTGTCCAAGCTTGTTTGTTTTGCGGATTAAAAAACGATAACAGGTTTGCATCACTGGGCTGCTACCAAAGTAAAAACATCAATTTCAACATATTTTGACTTGTCTGAACAGAGTTATGAAATTGCATAGTAAGGCTGCGGGTCATTATGACAAAATTTTGAATATTATTTTCTACTGTATTTATTTGCATCAGAAAATGTTTTAAATGGTGAGATGCTGGTCCCTAAAACTTTCAGCCGATATATAGTTCAATAAAGTACCCCAATATTTGATGGTATAAAAGCACAGTTATGCCTTGTGGCCCACCCTTCGGCCAAAGCTTGTGAATGGGCTAAATTCCATTGTGCTGCACAGGATCATGAAGTCATCTCCAGGATCATAAAGTTTGCCCATATTCAAAGATGCACTTATGGTTTAGAATTACTTGACATTTAAAAGTCTTGTTATGCAATAAAAGTTGCTAAAAGTAAATTGTACAAAACACAATACATTTTAAGATGTTATATATTGAATGTCAAGCATTTGGGGCAAAGGTTTCAATTGGTTAAAACTTATTAATTGTCGTGATTCTCAGCAAAGTATTCAGTCTCATTTAAATGATTACCATGGAAAATTTTAAGCATCCAATACACTAGTTCTACAAAAGCATAATTCTTGCTGAATGTCTACACGGTCTGCAAAAATACGCATAAGGGGTACACTTCACAAACGTTAAGTTCCAGGTGACCGAAAACCACTCTATGGAGTTTAAATCAGGTGATTGAGCTGGCTAGTCTGTATTTGATCATTTTCTTTCCAGAGATTGCATGTGTAGAATTCCATTAGCAGAATACACCATCATTGTATAATATATTTAATTT
Organism: Gymnothorax reevesii; assembly: GCA_029721435.1. Classification (NCBI taxonomy): domain Eukaryota; kingdom Metazoa; phylum Chordata; class Actinopteri; order Anguilliformes; family Muraenidae; genus Gymnothorax; species Gymnothorax reevesii. The sequence goes on along the minus strand of CM056582.1, from coordinate 87,007,013 downwards.
TTTCTCCCATAAAAATGGTGCACTATGTCAACAATCTGTCTGAGGCAATGTTTTCACCGCACTGGATTCACAAATGGGTGAGACCAGATTTTATTTATAATTTAGATTTGCGGTTGACCAAACTCAATTGTTTTCCGCGATCCTGAGTATCTACACGTGAGCAACGAGTTCACTTAAAGAGCAATTTTTCTTTTTCTCTCTTGCTGCATAGTCCTCTCATTTAAAAGAATATATTTATTTTCTTTTCAATCACTCTCTGTAAAAGAGAGAGAAAACATGACTTTCTGCGTTTATTGTAGCATACAGTCACTACATCACATAGTGGTATCAGTGACAGATAAACAAACAGCAAGATGAATTGTTTCCAGAATAATGGCTCTGTTACATGCATCCCTGCAAACCTCATATTTCACTTTCATTTTCGGTTAGGGGTGTCTGCACAAGGAGAATCTTGCTTCCCTTTGAGGTATCATTGCAGCCCTTGAGATAATAAGGAAATTTTAATTGCATTGTTAATTGATTCCTCTGCACAACATTACTGCCCTGATTGATTGCGGAGTTGATGAAAATGTTAGACACAGGCAATGTAAAATACCAGCTCAGTATGAAGTGGTGCCTTGCAGATAATAGATAACCTTGATGTTAAGAGCTACATCCTTTGGAATTGTCTTCTCTTGACATATTGATAGCCCTTGAAAAGGGAAAAGCTGATTGTATGCTGAATGTAATCATTAAACCCCCCTTCACCCTGCTGTTGATTAATTTGTTTTTTTCATGACGGATCTAGTTAGAAAGACTGCCTCGTTAGCTTTGGCTGCGACTATTTTTCAATTTTCGATCTTAACGCTGTCCTTCCATCAGTCAATGGAGAGAGAGCACTCCTACTCATTCTGACCTGAATAGACAGGCCCGAATGCTGTTCCATGATAATTTACCGTCTGCCTGTTCAGGAATCAGCTGGGCAACCTGTTTCACTAGGAGCATGTGGGCTGATATCCAAAAGCAGCACAAAATCTTACATTCTGTGGATACATCATCAAGCGTTCATTTCCTTATGGAGTGAGAATGGAAATAAAGTCTAAGTTTGGACATTAGTCTTTTTAAGTCTGTTCTAAAGAACTGTGAAATAGACTTAGTATCTATGTCTTAGTATCTATGTAGTGTGTGTAAGTAGATAGGAGAGGTCACCGCCTGGAAGGTCCCATGGTGAAAGACCAAAAACACAACGAGACTCTAGAACAGAGGTGGGCAGCGAGGGCCGTATCTGTCCCTGGTTTTCACTCCAACGTCTAGTCTTTAATTAGTTGATTGTCTCTATTAGCCAAACCATTTATGAAATCTGACGTTTCATGCGCATTTCTTTAAATTATCATGAGACTACAAAGACTAGTCTTGTCTCCGTTCATAAAACATTTTCCTTTGATCGAATCACTGCGAAAATCTATATTTGTGCATGCAACCAATTAACTCAATTAATCAGGGTAATTGATAGGAATAAAAACCTGCATACACACCGGCCCTCCAGGACCGTGATTGCCCACCCCTGCTCTAGAATGGCTCTTTTGTCGACCTCCTTGAATATATATTTTTTTAAAAAACTCAAAAAAGTCAATTACATCAGGTTTCATGAATTTGTAATTAAATCAGAAGCGACACTTAGCAACACACAAGAAGAATTGCGGTAGAATTCAAGAGAAAAAAAGAGTGATGATATCCTAAATGAAGTGGCGCCTGTGAGCTAGTTCAGGCGGGCAACTTGAGCTGCTCAATTACCTTACTGTGTATGGCCTCTACAAACACACCTTCCTAATATGGTGGTCTATTCAAGCTGAGAAAACCTCCCAGCCCTGCCTCTGTTTTACCAATATGAAGCTGCTTTGCAGCAGTGTTGCTGCCTGCCCTGCCTACCTCCACCACAACATCCATCTGCAGGCTCCAGCTAAGATGGGAAAGATTATAGATCCTCACTCCCCAACATGTCATGTAAACTTTTTTACAGGGACTGATGAGGTTGGAGACAAGACACCAATCTCTTTTTATTTGGGGGGGGGGGGGGGGGGGTCCTTTATTTGATAGTTACACAGTGGAGATAGACAGGGAAGTTGGGGAGAAGAATGGGGAAGACATGCTGCCAATGATTCGAGCTGGAATCGAACCTGGGTCGCCATGGGAAGGACACAGCCTTTATGGTGTGTGCGCTTAGACCAATGCCAATCTCTTAACTATATTATGTTGTTGTAACAAATATGTCAGTGCGAGTTGATTGACTGGATTGCGTTTTTTCCCCCCAACTAAGTTCTGCCACCATGATAAATTCTTGTTTGAGTAGATGTGTAAATATAGCATTTAAAACCAAATGTGCCAAGTTGAATAAAGAAAGCAAAAGCCATGTTTCCACCTAACACTTGAGGTACCAGTACATAACCTCAACAGACTGGAACTGAAACCCTAGATCTGGTTTGCATTTCCACCGCAGACTGTTCTCTTAAGCCCTTAATCCAAATCAAGCCCATCCTTGCCAATTGTGCATGACCCCTGTTTAAGGCTTTGTAACTTCAGATTTGAGCATCACAGAGGCTAGATTTTATGATTTTAATGAAGGAGGATACTTGTATCATTCGGAAATAGAACTTATGTCCATGTTCTTGTTTTTATTTTTCACTGACTTAGTGAAAAACTAAGAAGAGCTTGGAAGTAAAACAATATTTTTCCTGGATCATAAAATATTTGACCAGAAGTCAGCAAAGTCTGACAGTGTTATTCAGTGCAAATAATAATCTGGGAAGCAAAATACAAGCTGCCTCCGATTTATCCAAGCAGCTAAAAAATTGAGAGATTTTTGCTTTGGTGTGAATTATAAATAATGCAGTCTTATTCTTCCCACCAAATGCCTTCACACGCAGTGCAAAATTTTGCATCAAATGCAAGTGAATATTATTATTTCTATATGTTCTTGACAGTCAAAATGAGGGGGCCTCATATAATACCTATTCATTTGCTCTCCAAACTAAACAGAAAACATACTGAAAGTTATATGGTGATTAAAACTTGATACAAATCTCCAGTGTGATGTGATCTAGTCCCTGGAATGAAAGATAATGCAAATTTATGCTCACAGTCTTCATGTTAGCAATACATACCAATGATGTTATTCTGTATTGTACATTATGCAAAACTCAGAAGTATATTATCATTCTTGCTCTGTTGTGGCATGAAGTTTTACAAATGTCGCTATTTCCAATCAACCCACTAGCAAATTAGCTCTAAGTTACTTTGTGTTCGCACTATTTCTGTGGGAATATCAGTGCATTCGGTGGTTGTGTTAGATACCAGGGGAAACAGACTACTTAGGCAAAAGCCACGAGTTGCCTTTTACAAACGTATCTAACACACAATCATGAAAAATGATAATTTAATGGAAATAACTTAAATCAAGGAAGCAGAATAATGGCCCGTTCACACATAGACGCTGCTTCTACTACGATAGAAAATTGGCCGAGTGCATGGCCAATCGTGGGAGGATCTCCATGAGCGTGGTTTGGTCGGGGTGGGATCTCCTAGGTCAGGAGGCTGCACTTTCTCCCCATGCTTATTTTGAACATGCACCAAATAAGCGTAGCCGGGTCATGGCCAACAAAAAGCGGGGCAAAGTCTTATTTAGAACGTAGCGGGAAAGCCATTATCATACAAGCAGCGCGATAACATCGTGGAGAGATATCTATGGTCGTACTAGAAACGAAGCGCTGTTCTTGTTGGGGCAGAGTCAGTTTAATCAAATCAGCATCAGGTCCGTACATCTCTGAACTTGGGAAAGAACTGAAGGAATGCTTGAACACCCCCGATTTATATATACTGAGCAACAAAAGAAACACAAGTTAGTTAGTTAATTAATGTGATCTTGAAATTACTCAGTCAAAGTGACCTCAAAACAAAGAAAAGTTTGATGAAAAAGTGTAAATGTGCACGTAATAAATTTGATTTTCCATAATAATTATGTTCAAAATTATTAATTGATAATGATGATGACATTTGATGCTAACAGATTGGATTTTAATTTTCATTGTGTCCCAAAAAGAGCATGTTGACATGTATTTGAAAATGCAATGGCCTGGGAGGCGCTGTTTCCCTTACTGCATTAGAATATTGTCACATGTATTGCAGGATAAGTCTATGAAAATGAAATGTCAAATGTCGTCATCATTATTATATCATTATTATTTCCAAGTGATTAGAAAACTGCATTTTCATAATAATGTTGACCCTAAAAGAGCGTGATGACATGTCTATGTAAATGCAATAGACTGGGAGAGCTGTTTATCGTATTGCACTTGAATATTGTCCTCAGTAGAGCAAGTTAAGTTAAATTAAATGTTCAATGCCGTTTTCAATATCATTTTCAAATATTCAGAAAATAGCATTTGCATTTTCTCTTCTTTTACGCTAAAAGAGCGTATTGACATCTAAATGTAAATGCAATAGGCTGAGGGTGCTTTTTTGCTTATTGCATTTGAATATTGTCCACTGTATTGCAGAGCATGACTTTGAAAATGAAATGTCAAACAGCTTTTCATTATCATTTGAATATAGTCATTGATTTCCCATATGTGTACGTGAAAATGAAAGTGATAATTGGATTAATGCATTTTCTATTTAATATTATCTCAAATAACTCATTCATAAGCAGAAAATTATAATGCAATAGTGGGATCACATATTCATTTGAATATTGTCCACTATGGGCTTCCATACATTCACAGCAGTATTTATATTTATTTGAGTATGCATGGCCTCATGTTGTTGTTCAGTGGTTAGACAAATTTTTCATTATCACTATATATAATGAAATAATAGCTGGTAGCTCCTGTAGCCAAATATGCCAGGCTGGTAGCAGATCAGCCCTTAAGGCAGTGGTTCCCAAACTTTCTCTGCTGGGCCCCCCATTTGCACATAAGTACATTTTTGCGCCCCCCCCCCCCCCCCCAAAAAAAAACAGGTAATACACATATTTTGTTTTTAGAGTCCATTGCAGTTTACTTCGCACATTGTAATTAATATAAACCACAACTGTTTTTGAAAAAATAAGTCAACTGCCATAAAGTGTAGGTTGTCATAAACAAGGGTGCTTTTAGAATGAGAAATAAATAACAAAATAACTGTTAACTGTAACTGTTTTCAAGCACCATAACTGTGTAATTATGTTCAGTGTAACAGGTTTTTTCTTTCTTTTTTTAAATTTTCAACAACATTGCTATTAATCCATTTTCCGGACATCAACAGAAACCTACTTGCATACAGCCAATCAGCGACCTTGTGCCTGATGACCGTTGAAGGAGTGTCTCGAGACAGTGAAATTTTTCTCTCTTCACTGGCCTTGCACTTATGAAGTAAAAATAACCGAGGTCGCGTCAGCTTATTATAGAAAATATGAATGCTCTGAACAGATGAGTTTTGTCTAGCCTAGCTGGAAACAATAAAAATGATCGTCAGGTTTGGAAACGGCCACCGTAATTTTCAAATGAAGGACACAAAGATTTAATTATTCAAAACCTCTGTTAAAGTATAAAATCATTAGGCTGTATCACACCCCTCTGCCTGAGTACAGCCGTCTACTTAAAATTATGTTTCTATGAAGCAGAAAGGAAGCACCATAATCAACCTATATTAACAGCCGACAGCGAAGTGCGAAAAAAAAACATGAACACCACTAGCCAAACCTGCCGATATGTTTGTGACGTTCAGTAGTGCGGCTAGATAAAAATAATCTGTCGGCCTACAGAGCATTCATATTATCGAGAATTTCTCGTTTATTTCTGCTTTATATTCATCGGATTTTGTTCGGTGTCACTTACTAGTTTATTATCAATATGCCAGATCAGTGCAGGATAAAAAAGCGGCGAGTTTGGTATTGCTAGACTACATTGATTGTGACCAGCTCATTTAATCAGCTTCAAATATTTGAACAATTACCTTCATTTATGGTAGGCGAGATGAATGATTTGGCCAACAGTTATGCTGAGAGTAAGGCAGGCATTTACGATGTAATCGCAGTATTCTGGGCAGCGAATGGACTGTGCAGTCAGTGGTTCCGCGACCGTATCTCGGTGCAAGGCCAGTAAAGACAGAAAAAAACTAAACTGCCTCAAGACACTCCTTCAGCGGTCCAGAACAAGGTTGCTGATGTGCTGTATGCAAATAATTTTCTGTTGGTGTCCGGAACTCTAATAGGAGGGAAAAATTCATTTCCACGACCCCGCGCCCCCCGTGCAATTGCTATGCGTCACCGTAGGGGGCGCGCCCCCCACTTTGGGTACCACTGCCTTAAGGAAAGGTATGATTAAAGGGGACCTATTATGCTGCATTTGCAAATTTACATTTTGATCTTGGATTCGCCTAGAGTACTCATGATTGTTCGAAGTCCAAAAAAAGGTCTTTATTTAGCTCATACTGCCATCCTTAAAAAACCCCATTTGTAGTCCATTGTTGTCTCTGCCTGAAATGCCTCGTTTGGGTGGCTCTTCCGCTATGGGCCCCCCTCCCTGTGTGCTCACTTTCTTCTGATTGGCCAGCTGTGTGGAGAGTGGAGCTGGGTGGGACTCGGCAGAATGCAGTTTTCTGGGTCGATCTCCCTAGTGTGAAATGTGAGATGCGTCTGCCATCTGAGCGGCGGGGAAATTCAAAATCAAACGCAGTACATGTGTATAGATCTAATGAAATGAACTTGTTCTAATAAATGCAGCGGCGAAAGTGGAGTGTGCAGTGCGAAAGTCTGGCAGCTCAAGCTTGAATTTGCTGTCTACCTACAGCTACTATAGTGAGGACACCGGTGTTTCTACTCTATAGCTAGGATTGAGGGAAAGCTAGAATCCACCCCATACAGACACATTTGTAGAACAGGTCAACATACCCAAGTGTAGACCGGCGACCATAGAGATCCGGTGGGTCTGAGTTTATAGGGAAACATGAAGCAGAAAAAAGTGAAGTGGGTCAGAATGACCAGCGTTTGCTCGCAGGAAATGGGCACGATTAGCCGCTTTCACACAGGACACAAAACAAATTTTTTGCGTGACAGATTACATTCAAAGTCAATGGATCGTCTTTGCATTACATTCAAAGTCAATGTGTCGCGCAAAAAATTCATTTTGTGTCCAGTGTGAAAGAAGCTTAATGCGCCCATAATGCATGTATTTGCGTCTTTGCGCTGACTTTGAATGTAATCTGTCGCGCAAAAAATTTGTTTATCATCCAATGTTAAAGCAGCTTTACGGATAGTACGCGATAGCTAGAGAGAGCTCTGAACATGCAGAGAGAGTGAAAATAATACAGGTTTTACAAACCGTAAGTTCCATTAGCGTGGATAGTTGCTTACGTGGAGCTAGCAAAATTGATCACTTCTTCAGGAAAGAATTTCCTATTCAATTTCTGCATTTTTAGGCATTTTATTAGCTAGAACAATTTCTAAAGGGGGATGAAATTATGCCAGGGAATTATGCAGAGAAATGAGTTGTTATACTAGACAACTCCAGTTTCCAGCTGACCTCCGTCATGGATACTCCGTAAAGCGATCACAAGCAGCCGTAAACGAACCCAAACACATATCCCAAGCGCAAATGTGGTCTGGTCTAGCTGCAGCCTTTTCAGCCCAACTTTGCAGACACATTCATCACCTCTCCGGTTAGCTTCAACTGTAGTGGCTATAATCGGGCAAATTTATGATGAAACTGCCACATTGATGCTTACCGAAGTAACACAAGCATAGCAATCAGAATTACGGCATATAAGTTAACGAGGAGCATTTTTAAGTAGCCCAGCGCGCAAACGAACATGCAGTAGCTGGTAACCGAGCGGTCAAAACAACCACAGAGACAAACCCTTGCAATACAGGTCTTACAGACAGCTAGTTCCGTTACGTGGGACAGTTGTACCAAGCATTCAAATTACAAGCAAGTGTAAAATATTAGCTTCAAATGAGCTTTATTTTCACACACCTTCTGTTGAATTTCCCCTGATATTACTCTTGCATATTTAGGACACAGACATTAGCAACAGTAACTTAGCTACGTTAGCCGCAGTGCTACAGCCACATTCAACAGGCTATCACGCTAGGTAGGCTTATGCAGTTTAGCAGCGTACAGCTTCTGCGTCTGTGAGTCAGGGACAGTCGCGACCGATCTAGACTTTATCTTCAGATATTTTCCAAAGCCAGCGTTTGAGGCCAGTTGTTAGCGCTAACTGTTGTTTGCGGTCCTGCTAGCCACCCGTAACACATTAGCTTCACTTACATTATTTGCTGTTATATTGTTTCTTACGGCTCGTGGCTCAGAACGCTTGATTGATGCAACTGTTTCAGGTTTCAGAGGGAGCTGAAACGCTTATCCTGTATCAAATTATCCTTTATTGACAAATCTGTCTTTGGTGAAATGCTGAGCACAAACAACTAATGTTCCCTTTGGCTGTGGCTGTTTGCTGCCAGCAAACAAAAAGCTAGCCACTGATCTCTGGTGGCATCGTCTTTTGGAAGAGAAATAGGCGCTTTTCTTCGCGTCCAAAAGTAAAAGGACAAGCAGCTTTTAGAGAGATACCGAAAAAAATTTCATCTCAAATGATCTGCGGTTCTTCTTTTGCATTACCAAAAGTGTAGATGCTACTAATGCATAGTATGATCCGCGTTTGTTTGTACCTGCTAGAATAGTTTCCGGTGTGGGCAGGTCCAGTGCCATGAGTTAGGTTTTACCCAGGTCTCGCGAAGATCTCGAGACGTGCTGTTTAGAGAGGAAATCAGGAAAGAAGGATCAGCATGTTACATCCCCTTTAATGCAACATTTATTTGAGCATTTTAGACATAAGAACTCCCCTCTTTTGACTAGTTCTAGGTGTAATGGTTTCATTGCAGTCCCTCCCCCTTCGGCTGTCTTCGCCTCCACTTCAGTGAGCCACACATGTTGCTCCTTGAAGTGGAGGTGAAGTTAAAGTATTTAAGAAGCTGCATTGCCAATTGGCATAGCAGCTGCAGTCTGGTTTTATCTCTGACATGTGGTGCTGCTGCTCCCCTGTTGTTTTTTGGTTGTTTTAAAGTATCTTTATTAAATCTTTGCTATTTTCATTTCAGCCTGTGCTAGTGGGTCCCTTTTTTTTCCTTTTGAGTACATGGTCCTAGTGCTCGCTGAATTGCAGGTTGCATCTGGCGGGACCAAACCATAACATCTAGGGCACCACTTTTTCATGAATATTCAATCTACACGTACATGCTCCACGTAAGCAGTAACATGATAACAATAATGTCGTCATAGAGTTGCCAGCATCTACGGTTCTTAGCTAATGAGTTAAATGTAGGCGGGATGTTACCCAATGGTACGAGCTATGTCAACCATGTAAGTGACATGTTTGGGTTTAGTCCTTGTTAAATAAGAGCAACAATTTTGACCAATCGATAGACTGCAGTGAATCAAGCTTCACCTTTTAGTGTTGGATCAGTCTCCTTGGTGTCCGAAAAAGCGAAACTGCTTGAAATAGTTCTTTTGATTCCATCCAACTTCTGACAATAAAAATTCAAAAATACTCATTCTAAAGTAGCCAACTGATCTGAAGCGGACTGCTTGGTGCAGATGAGGTCTATAGAAGCAAATTCTTTTGAAGTTTGCCTCTGTCTGTCACCATCTAAAGTGCTAAGCAAAATTTTTTTTCAGGTCACTTTTATTTAAAAAAGTAAAGATATAGTATACACCTGAAAAAACTAAAGATGACACTCAAGAGCGTTGTTGATTTCTACTGCCAAATTATTCATAATTGTTACATTAGCTTCATGTTCACTTTTAATCTGTCAGACAAATAGTCGCTTAATTGTGAAAAGGATTGTTAGTGTATGTTCGACATTACCAGAATATGCTTTCTGTGGCCTGAAAAGGTTGAACGGCTCCGATCTCAAACAAGGCAAGGCTTATTAGTGAGAATTGTCTCATCAGCTCTTTCCTTTAGACTCAGAAACAAGCTCACCTGAAAAAAGCTTCACCACACATTTCCTCAGTTTGTTCCCCACCCTCTTTGTTTTTCCCTCTTCTTATCCTCTTTCGTTCTTTCTTTTCTTTTTTTCCTTTTTTTCAAATTACAACTTTGGTCCCCAGCTGTGCAGGGAGCCCTGGAGTGTATTTACAGCAAGCTGCACTCTATCACACATCAGCCTCGCTGCCAGTTTACACTGAACATACCCTCTGTCCCTCTGGCCAGGGAAGCAGACATCACATCTTTGTGTTCCAGAATTCTCTCCCAGATGGCTTTGTTAAAGCTCGAGTGCTGAAACGTTGCATCCTGCAGCGCTGACTGGTTGTTGATAGTTGCCATGAAACATGGAATGCCTGCCTGTCTTTTGTTCTGCCTTCCGTCTTTTTAGTCAATGCAAAAAATGAAAACATTTTCAATAGTCAGTCCACTGTCTGAAATGTTGCTTTCTTTGTCTGGAAAGAGAAGCCACTCACAATCTGGCATAGGGGATCAATGATTAACAATGAGAGAAAATATAAATTTAATGAATTTGACGTAATAATCCATCCAGCTTATTCCTTTCCTGGGTCAGGGGGGAGCTAAAGCCTATCCCAGCATACAATGCATAAGAGACAGGAATACACCCCAAACAGTCCGCCAATCTATCGTGGGTATCTCTCAACAAAAAAAATTGCCCATACACTCACTCCTATGGGCTATTCAGAGTCACCAATTAGCCTGGAATGCACATTTTTGCACTGTGGGAAGAAACTGCAGTACCCAGAGGAAACCCACGCAAACATGGAGACAACATGCAAACCCCCTAGGGAAAGGCCCCAGGCTGGATTTGAACCTGTAACCTTAATGCTGTAAGGCAACAGTTCTACCCACTCTGTTCTCTCTGTTCTAGGAAATTTGAAAAACTCCCAAGCTGCCAGCATTCTCAAAAAAAAATGTGTGCTCTTGTGGAAACTTTGTTTGTACTCAGCTTTTTATGAATCATTGAGGATTTGAGTTTTTTTTCCCCCTTTTGAATGTTCTGTAAATACTGCATGTATGGCGTAATTGTGGTAGAAATGGTAATCTACTAAAATATTTGTGGCTAAAAATTTTATGTCTTGATTAATATGCACAAAATAATTTGTGCATTTATGAATTTTGTGCCTTTTGCATCATTTGACCTAAATAAACGACCTGAAAGGAAAGGTTGAATTTGAGTTTGAGTCCTGTCAATAACCTCACGGAGCATCAGAGCGCGAGGTCGGGTTTATGATGCCACAGCAATTGAATCACAGCTCTCTATCTCAGTATGTAATCACAGCAGAAGGAGAGATGCTCCTCAGATGAAACCACCCGTGACTGCAGGAGGTCTAAGATGTGGAGCTGACTCCAGCCCTGACGCCGGTGTCCCCAGGCGAACAGCAGCAGCTGGATTTCATTTCCCCCCTGCCAGAGTGTCCGATGCTCGGGCAAGAAGCACTATCAGGCCTCAGCATCCTGTTTGTCGAGAGATTTTATATGAGGTGACAGCTGCTCACACTTGAGTGTTTGAATCACCTCAAGTAGCTTTAGATATCAGAGAAAATGAGCACACTTCCACGATCAAGTCCAAATTTAGATTGACTTAAGGGTAACCCCAGGCTTCTGCCCCCTTCCTCCCTGACAGGATAGGCCTGCTGGTAACCTACTCTCCGCAGGGGCTAGAGTTTGGACTGACATCTCACAAGATGGCTGGCTCTGGAGGAAGGAGGGAGCCAATGCTCTGAAGCAATAGGAGAGAGTGTCAGGTCCAGTTAGACTTGCAGGCAGCGTTTGAATATGCTTGGCACTAATGTGGCACCAGTATCTCTGTTCTCATTTCTGTTTTCTGTCACCATATGCAATTTATGACCAATCTTCCTCACCCTGACACCGTCTTTTCAGATCATGTTATTGCAAACTCTAAGACACACTCGTATCTCCACCACTTTCATTTGAAGGCGGCCTTCTTTCTTTGTTAATGCACTTGATGCCTAAAACCGAGGGCTGAATTTGAATAATTTCATTTTCCACATTCTGCAAGTCTCAAAAGTTTTAGTGCAGACATTGACATCCATTCCTCTTTTAACAACACCCAACACGTCCTCATGTAGAACAACATTTGTTACATATTTTGTGACATCCCAACATTTTGGCCTTTTTTACGAACCGCAGTGGTGATAAATACCTTTTCACATGTGGTTGTACAACACACTCTACCGGTTATAAGGGGACAGGAAGATGAAAGATCTCTGTAAGGAAATAACTTCAAAGCTTATACTTAGTAATTGTTAATGTGCGTGTTGGTTCTACTTCAGAGATGTTGCTTGCCTTAGGCAAAATGCACACATCTACCATACATTATAGAGCATGCTAATGCGTTTTCACCCGCTGAGGTATCGCAGCATCTGATTAACACTTTTGGTGTTATGGTCAAGGTCAAAAGTCTCTTTGTTTTAATGTCTGAAGTTTGAGCAAATTTTGTACAAGGGGGGCATTTCAAATTCATTTTATTTAGCCTCCTGTTTAAGTCAAAGACACCAAGGGAGTCCATTAATAAATGAAATATATTCCTTCAATTGTATATTAATTTTATCAGCAATGGGGTCATGGATATATGGGTCAAGTACATAAAAAGCATCTGACTCATATTTACTTGATAGTGCATTTTGCTTCCAACAAAAAACATACGTATTTCTAATCCAATGAAAGATTAATCAATTAATGTTAGGCAGCATTTAAGACATTGCTGTTTTATATCAATAAAAAAGACACCTGCATAACTCAATATGCAGCTTTTCAAAAGTCCCTCCACTTTTAGAGCACACAGTATTGCAAGAGCTGCTTCCCTCCTCCTGTAGAGCAGAACTGCCTGGTGACTGTTAGGATTTGGGGGGACATCATATCAACTGGGCTAAAATGAGACAGATCCATCCTACTGCAGATGGCACAAGGAAGTGATTTTTCTTTTTATTAAAATTTTGCTGTGGAATTCGGGTTTACTCATATAACAGGCATTCAGCTGAACCAGAGAGGAGGATGCACGCCAGTTCCTTCATGTATTAGTCAACAGAAAGCACTGGGGGTTTTTGACCCTTTTCCCACTGATTGCATTTAGAAGTGCTTTCATACAGACCGAACCTTACAAGTTATTATATTTCAGACAAACGAAGCAGTGCACATGATTTTTGACTGTCTAGACACTGTCCTTGGGCTAAATGTTGTCTTTCTGGTACTCTTAGACTAAAGGAGCCTCCCCTCTCTCCTGACTGCTGTTTAAATTTGGGATTTTTTCCTTAGCATTATTCAGTCCCCTTATACATAATATTAATGTTTCTTGAAAAATACATTTGGCAGTAATGCATAATAGTACAATTACAGCATTGTCTGTAAAGCCAATAATATAGTAATACCTCATCTGGTACATTGCCCCAAAATTAAAATTTATATTATTTATGAAGTCCTTATATTGCTTCATATAACAATGAGTTGTGATAAATGCAATTATTAAAGTGAACTAACTATATAAATGTCTTGTAGTCCTTAGTCGTGCTTGAAGCCATTCTATCTTTGGAACCCTTCCTATACAGAGCTGACAGATGTACATAATTAAAATGGAAATGTGTGGTTTTTATTTTATACGTGATGGCTCATCCAATACTAATACTGTGGATGTCAGCGTAATTTACTCTCGGATTGATTCTACTTTAGACATTAGTTTTGATGCTGGTGTAGGCATGTCTTAATGGTGTGACATAATGAAAGTCTTCATTGAGGTACATTATGATCGATGTTTCTTTCTGCTGAAACTGGGTTTGATTTACCGCAGTCCCATTTTAGTTCAGTGATGGAAGTCAAAGTCAAATAGAATCAATACGTTTTGATGAGTAATTATTATTATTATTATTATTATTGTTGTTGTTGTGTAGGTTTATTTTTATTTTCCTTGTTGTTGTTGATGATGATGAATGGAATGCATGCTTTCTAATGAAGTCCTGCCATGGAAATGTCCAATGGAATAATGGAATAAGTCTCCAGCTAATGAATAAACAAATTCATTGGCTATGACTGGCTGTTACAGTCTGCCCATTATGGTTTCTTCAATTACTAAACAGGGTATTATCGCAAAATAAATATACACACTGAAGTGAAAAGTGAAATGCATATCACTTCTTATATTTTCACCAGCCAAACATGGCCCTCTAGTGCCTTCTTCTGACTTTGCCAGCGCTGTCAAGTCCATCCTTCTATCTTAGTCTGAGCAGTCACACTGAGATTGACATGATTGCCTCTAAGCAGCCCCCTTCCACTGCTGTGACAGACAGCTGCAGCCAAGCGCCTGGGCTGACAGAATGAGCTCCGTGATGGATTGCCTGGCCTTGCTGCAGCTCACGGGAGGTCAAAGGTCAAACTCACGTCCGCAGCGGGCTTGCGCAGGCACCAAAGACAATGTCCTCTAAGTCAATGGAAAAGTTCTGGCACGAAAACAGCTATTCTGCAAGAGAAAGACATTCTCAGCATTCTGACCTTTTGCGTACTCTTTGTCATATGCATTATCGCACCACAGAATGTTTTCTTTTTGTGTGTTTCTTCCAATATAAAGAGATACACGGGAATATTGATAAATAAAATGCATTATGTATTTACCTTAGTGTTTTTATTTCATATAAAACTGTCCTTTCTTTCTTTAGTTCACTGCCATTGTTTTCACAATGTTTGTGTTTATATCTTTGCAATGATATAGTGCAGAAATATGCATCAAATGTTGCGGAAACTGTATAATCGCCAGTTTAGATTTTGTCGTATTGCAGGTCATACATGACTCAGAGCTGGAGCTAGAAGGCTGAAGCTGCATTTGTTGCAGCAACTGGCCGTGCAGACATCAGTGCAAGAGTTTACACGTACATTAGTGGAGTCCAACCATCAGTCATCAAGACAGACCATTTCGACATTGCATCCTGCTTCAGTGGTCACAGAAAATTCACCACGACATGTCATGCTGCTTTCGCTGCCTTTGTTGTAATTCACTTAGCGCAGTTAGGCAAACAGATTACTTCTGCAAAGGTTCTATAAAACTTACATTGAGAAATTTTGATTATATAAATCGGAACATCCTAATGACATTGAGCATCATAGGAAGATTTTGAAGTCATTTTTTCTTCATAAAGTTTTAAGGTTTGAGAGGCAAACCAATAAGGGTGAGTCAATACGATCAGCCACACGGTTGCTGTTGCCACTATGGATTTATGCTCGATGGTGTATCTGACTTGATCTTGAGAGAGTTCAGCGGTCCATGTGATCGTCACATGAAAGTCATGTGCCTGAGTCTTGAGGTACAACATAGTTAGACTACTCGTGCTATGGTCATTTCCTGTCCTTCAGCATAATTTACCCACAACTCAACAAAAATTAAGTTGACTGAAGTCAGCTACATCAGTCATATGAGCCTTGAGAAGAAGGCTTGACACAGAAGATGCACTAAATATCGAGAAAATATTCATGACTCTCGAATATTAGCTTATATTTAGCAACCCTGTCTTTGAATTGGGAAAATAATAAATTTATTTTCTATATTTTTTGTGGTTTCATAGGCTATACTCAGTCTAAAACCTCAATTCAGAAAAAAAGCTGAGAAGGTATGTTAAATTCTAATTAAAACTTGAAGTGATTTGTTAATTATTTTTGACACGTATTTTGACACTTTAATGTTTCACTGCACAAATTTACCTGAATTTTCAAAACAAATGCTAATTTCCAGTTTTGATTCTTAAAAATGTTCCAAAAATGTTCAGGCGCAATTTTCCCCCTTCCTTCCTGCAAGCATGCAAAAGTTCGGGGTCTTCTTTGTCCCATATTGCGCTCAAAATGTGCCACTAAATCTCTTTTGGGCACAAATCAGGGCTGCAGGTAGGCCAGTCCAGCACCCGCATTCTTTTTTTGCACCCATGCCTTTAAAATGCACACAGAATTTCTTTTTAAATTCTCTTGTTTAAATATGCATGAGCATCCCTTGAAAAGATGTCAGTTTTTTGATTAGAATCAGGAGTGCAACTGCTTCATTGAAATGAAACCCTGCACTCATACCAGCCCTTTCTGGTCATAAATGAGGGGCGCCCCGGTGGCTCATCGGTCCAAGCGCACATACCAGAAAGGCTGTGTCCCTCCCACAGCGACCTGGGTTCGATTCTGGCTCAGGCTATTTGCTGCATGTCTTCCCTCACTCCTCTCCCAACCCTCTTGTCTCTCTGCACCATACAACTGTCAAATAAACGAAAATTTCCCTCCAAAAAAATCTTTAATAATAAAAAAAGTCTTAAATTGAATTTGCAGATGTTACTACTATTTTTATTGTAGTTCTTGACAAAGATTTGCTTAGGTAAACCAGCGCGAGGGTAGTTATATCACTTATAGATAAATGAACGTTCTTCATTCAGTGCCATCTGACTGATTGGAGATCTGACGTATTCATCTTTTGCTCCCATGCCCTCCATCCACAGATATTCCTCCAGATTCCTTGAATCTGTTATTTATGTTATGTGCCATTAAGGGTGAAATATGCAAATCCCTTCCTACCTTTCTTCAAGGAACATTGTTTTTAAACCTTTCAATTCGTTTTTTTTTTTTTTTGTCGCATTTGTAGGTAAAGTAGCGATCCTATGCACATCTTTGCTCCTGACGTACAGTTCCTTTCTAGGATTCTTTATTTGTAATAAATCATGGTTACCATAAATTGCAGACATAAACAATTTCAAATCGCACCATCATTCAAATTATTTATTTTTTTACTAATCGTATATGGTTGCTGTGCTGGATGCAGTGCAGGTCTGAACAGTAGAAATGGTTGTATTCAATGGATTAAAAATAAGATAAAATCCCCGCTGTCTACTTTTTTGCACATTTTTCAGTCTGTCCCAACTTCTTCAGAGTTGGGGTTGTATATCCAGATAAATGAACATGTACAAATAATGTTTACACTTATGTGCACGTATGGAAGCTCATGTTTGGCATCTTCCTTAAAGCAAATGTGACTTTTTAGGTGACTGATACGAAGTGACGTGGTGTTATGATGGATGGCTTTTTGATGCCGTGCAAGCTTTTTGAAATGTTATTGGCAAAAATGGCTTCAATGAATGTCAATACAGCGACTGAGGTACTCTTTAAAACTTATGTAGTACCTTTTTATTCTTTTATTTCCTATTATAATGCATGGGGATATTTTACTTTCTTTGAATTTTAACTGCAGCATTTTCTGCAGTTCATTCTTAATGAACTGTATTGTTCATTGTTATGGTTATTTTTCCAGGTTGCCAATGCAAATTCATAGCAAAGTTTTACTGACATTTTTAAACCCAGATACATGGTAATTCATGCTAATAATTCCAGTGAAAGAAATATTACACAAATTGTAGTCTTCAGAATGTTAACACGGACTTTTGCTTTAAATAAAGGCAAAAATAAAGCATCGTTAGTGTTTTCAATTCACAGAGTATAATTTTTGTCTAACCCTACTACATGCAGTCACACTGTCTTCATTTTCAATCTTTTAATTGTCCTGCGGCATGTGGCCCAAATTTCAACAACGACCTTCCAATGTGAAGGAAACCATGTGTAGCTGAGTCGAGCTCATCGGGATGGTACGTAAGAAAGGTCAGGGATAGCCTAGCGAAATACTTTCTTTCCCCCAATTTTTTTTTTTTATATCAGGCACGCATCATCCTATGAGAAAATGTGCCTGCACCCTTACCGCCATGCTGTTTTGGCACATCGGCCGCTAGTGCCAGCATTTCTAAATGACAAGGTTTGTTTGTTGCTGTTTCGATATGTTTAGAGGAAACTCGGACTGACAGCTGGAGGAGGCAGGAAGAGGGACCCACGACGAGTCCACCCCCCTCTCCCCCTCCCTGACGTAAAATGTCATCTCTCCCCTGGCTGGCTTGCACAGGCATCCTGATGAAAAGAGCAGACATTTAAAAGTTTCTGACATGTGTCACAGACGCTGCCATTGAGCCACTGCTCCTGATGTAGCAAGAGCTGACAACATCTGAGCCGTCGAAGCTGGCTGGGGGACATTCCAAGTTTGGTATGTGTCACTTTGGATCCTTGTCACTGCACATCTTGCGAAAAGATTCATAAATATAAACAACATTATAAAGAACAGGGAAGGTGGGCTTAGGGAGCCAGTCAAACAGTGACGTGACTTTGTTGCCGAGGAGGTGCAGGAGGAGGACTAATTAAGGTACGAACTAGAAAACAACCTGTAGGCGGCGACCCCCTTGACCCTGTCCTGCAGCGCATGCGGTGGCGCGAGGGAAGTGGTTTGCTTGAGCGAGGGCCATGGCAGCTCGGCACCGCTCGTCAGTGGCATTCGCCTCACCTCCAGGCCTGATTCAGGCCGTACAACCTCATCAGAGCCTCCGCCAAGAAAGTCGTGGGCTTTTTTAGCCCATTAAAATGGTTATGTTCCAGGAATGCACCATGTTACAATCAAATAATGCCATTTTACCGGGGCAACACATACATATGTTTGTGACTGAAGTTTGATTGTGAGCATGTGCACTCTATTCATGCACTGGGCGCGTAATTTTATTGCATTGCATACATCTGTGCATCTGTGTTAATATAACCCTGAATTTTTTTGCAATTTCTACCATCTCATTACTGACCCTGGGCTCAGGCTGGATCTTCAGGCCACATACCAGCTGGGAAGCTTGTATAAAAAGGATTTTCATTGTTGTCACATTGCCTGGTCCATGCTGGCACTGGATGTGTTACTAATCAGCAAAAAAAAAATGCATTTCTTGTCCCGTCACACCAGCACTATGGATAGGCTCCTGTCTTCTGCCTTGTTTCAGTGATACGGAGACCTCTTCTTAAGCAGCACTACAGCGGACTTTGCTTTCCACTTCAGTCAGACCCTGAGTTGTGGGATGACTGCATGTCAGAGGAACTTAGGGAGATCCACACTTGCTCAAAGTCATCAATTATTAGACCCCTCTCTCTGAGTGATCGGCAGGAGCCAATGCAAATACGCCAGGAGGAAACGGATGCCCAGGCCGGTGATTGACGTCCTACATGGATAGCGCTGGCTGACTCAGTCTGAGGTGAAGTAAGATTGCGAACAAATCACATCAGCCTCCCCCCCCCCTAACGTTTAGAGCCCATGCCATCACCCTGCACCTGAAGATATCAGCTCGGGCTGACTTGGGAGGAGTGGTGAAGAAAAAGCCTTATATCCAGGATAGTTTCAGATTAGCAACATTTGTCATTGAGGGGGAAGATGGTATAATTAGCTTGTCAGTCTACTTTAAGCTGAGCTCGCGTTCCCCGGTAAGAAAGATGGACTGACTGCCAGGGGAGTTGACAGGCAGTCGATAATGTGGCAATTAATGTCATAAATAATTCTTGAACCAATTATATCAAAATGGACCTCATGCTTTAAAAAAGAACAGCATTCCCTTATCATTTCCTCTAACAGTAGGAGTAGCTTTCATTTTTCTCTGTAATTACATTTCATTATACATAGTAATACAAAATGGCATTTCTCCACACACGTGCGAATGCACACGCACACACACACACACACACACACACGTGCACACACACACACTCACACACACACTTTGAATTACAGGGAAGAAAGGCATTCCTTATAGGCAAAGTTAGTTGTGGCATGTCATCATTTTCTTTGGAATTTGCAAAATTTGAGAAAGACAAATTGTTCATGGTCAGACTGCAAGTATTTTAAAACGAAAAAGGAAAGTCATTCATTCATGAACCATATTATGAAGTATAAAAGTAATTTTAATGAAACCTGTAATCAGGTTTTACTGTAAGTATGGGATGGTTACTGAAAAGGTACATGCCACTAAACACTGCTCACAATACAGCAAGGCACAATCATTCTGGAATCGCAAACAAGCAAGGAATCCAAAAATTAATGTAAAGTGATAATGTAGTACATGACCCGTTGAACAATGGTTTCCCCTTTTCTAGTTGCATTAAAAATGTTCTCTTCTCAAATGTGCCATCATATAACACCAGTAATGCATGAACTGAAAATAAGGTTATTTTTTTGTTCAAATCAATCAGACGCAATAATTTATTTTCAGATTCTATGTTTCTTAATGATTATTTTTGCTTGTATATTAAATCATGGTTTATGCACTGCCCATGCACGAGGTCTGCAATGCTGTGAAAACAGTTAAATTCTCTAAACATAACTTTAAAAGGTCACACCTGCTGGAAAATGTGTACACAGTGATTGCTCAGGGTCATGTTCATGTGCCCTGCATTATACATGAATCCTGCTGCTCCTCCAAATTCCTAAAATCATCTAAACAAAACCTTGGGATTAAATTTTTAAGAATATTAAATCACTAAAACATGATGCCAATCTGTAAGCATAAGAAGTTGAATACTTATAAATAATAACAAGATGCAGGGGTAGGTCAGGCGTACTACTTCGTGGTGAGGGAACTTGTAGTGCATGCTCCTATCTGCTAGTAGTTGAAGCAAAATTTGTAACATAAAATGGAGTCATTGTGCAGCCTTGGTATAACAATAAAATGCAGAAATTATTTTAATAATAGCAATTTCCGTGCTTGTAACAGCATTAAAGGCTGCAGGTGCTTTACCATTTACAGCTTAATTTACCAACTGCTAATACAGGGGAACTAAATTTAATTAAGAATTTTATATTTTATATTTAATTTTTACAACAATTTATTTCGCTGTGCTTCTGGGATGCCCCAAAACACAGAGAACAACAGCGCGGATGTTTTATCACTGTTAACGCTCCCATGGCAACGGCCTCTTGTTTGATGTTTATGAATTGAGTGATTGAAATTATCACCTCCCAACTCCCAATGAGCAATTCCATCAGTTCAGAAGTGCGGACTCTTTCAGGCTTCTATGCATCATCGAGACTGTGAAAATGACAGTAGTTTGCAGACGGGTCCTGAATCAAGAATTATTAAAGGGCAGCATTAAGGCAGTTCAGCCACAGTCCAATCACAAGAAGACAGATTCAGTGCACTATCCATGCAGATACAGGTGTCATTTGCAAAACAGAAATACTTGAAAAGAAAATCTAAGATCTGCATGTAGTCCATTAATCAACGTGATCAACGTGTATTCAGGTTTTGCTTCAATGAAGGATGTTTTGTTTTGTAGATAATCTTAGTACTGACCTACTGCACAGCAAACACTGGGGTTTCTGCCTTCCATCCTTCAACAGGCCTCATACCCTGGCATACATTTATAATGTACGGGTCAACGAAATATCTTTTTCTTTATTTGTCTCAGTACTCCACAGTTTCATCTGTTGTGGTACAAAATGCATATGTGCTTAAATTGCAGATTATCAGCAGTCATGCAATTTTTTTTTTTGTGATGCCTTGTCTTCAGCATGTTGAAATGTCAATCATTTCACACGAAGTCTCTCATTTCAGGGGACAGCAATGTTGGGGACAAATTATTTTGCAGGTGTTTCTCAGAAATGAGGCATATTTTATTGGTTTGTTAGTAAAGGCATACGAGAACAAGTCTCAGTGTCTAACTTTGAGACTCCAGGCTCTTGCTCTTTCGTAGTCTGTCTTTGTCAACACAAGAACCAAAGTTTTTACAAGGAAAGTCAAGGCTGCCATTATAAGTCTGTGAAATAATTGAAAACTTCAGAGTAATGAGCCAAATGAATAGGAAATATTTCCAAAACGTTATGTTTTTAACAGTAGGTTCTCTTTGTGGCCTCCTCTCATAATCTGCCCTATTATTGAATTTGAATCATCATTTTCAGAAATCTTTCAGGTTAACAGTGGCTTAGTCTTGCCATAGTGCTCAGAATCTGAAGGTCCCAGAGGTTCCTATGTCAATCACACAGCATCTCATGAATCTAAACAAGATACACTCCAATGCACTGCAATTGGACCTTTTATTATTAAGTAAAATACGCATGCAAAAATTGCAATGGTACTATTGGCCAGTGTAAGATGTTTTAAATTGGTTGAAAATATTGACCTTTTTTATTACAATGTTATTAACTAATTTTGCCACCAGTAATTCTTCTTTTTGGCCCAGTGGCTTGAATTGAATTGATTATGACATTATTTAGATGTCCAGAGTGTTTGGCTGCCTTTCACCCACAGTTGGCTGGGATACACTCCAGCTCCAGCGACGCAGATGAGGAAGAATCAGTTATGGATGAATGGATGTCATCATTGTCATCATTAAATTGGAAATAGAGGGAGGCCTATTCTTAAAAAGTACACTTATCAATAAATTCTACTGCTACTATTGCAAGTATGTTTACAATGTAAAACCATATAGAAAAAAATGTGTAGTTATCATATTTTCTGCAGTAGTTGGATGAAGCATAAAATATTCAGCCTTTATTCATTTTGATACCACTGAACAATGAATTAGCCAGGAGGCTTCATTCGGTGCACTGGACTTCAAAATGCTGAAAGCTAAAAAAAAAAACAAAAAACTATCGCCCATTTTGACATTTACTCAAAATGGAAAGGGTCACGGACTGATTTTGCCAGACTGCTGCAGTGTAGAGAAATACCCTCCAGAGGTACTGCAGTTTGGAGTTGAAATGGGAATGTAATATTCTAACAAAACCATTTGGCATGCAACACACCACAATTATGATTTTGCATTTCAGAGAGCCCTGTTTGACTTTGACATTCGTGCTCTGAGTTGATGAGAAAACGTCTTTTGGTTTTTTTTTCCTGTGACTGAGTTTCGTGCTTGCCCTTTCGCTTCTTGCTCGATCTCATGCGTATCCTCAAACACTAAGCTTTTTCTGAGGGAGTGGACACAGATACGCTAAATAACGTAGTTAAGTGTAGAGGAAGCCTCTGTAACTTAACCTAGCCTAATGCGGTGCACCGTAGTGATCCGTTGCCATCCGTGGCTATCTGTAGAAATAACTTGGCCATTAACGTAGTGGAGATTTATCTGTTGGGCATGTTTAAAAGATTGCCATGGTAGCGGGCATTTTTATTAATATAGCAGTAACTTAGTTTAATGCAGTTACACATCGTTTACCGTAGTAAAAACTATAGCTTACCATAGCCGAACCTAGCGTACCTTGTAATCAACAAATTTGGCGTGAATCTACTGGCAGTTATGAGCTACTACGTTACGTTAACTTTCTTTAACCTAGTTGAACGTATTTTAACTTACTTCTATATAGTCTGGGCTATGGTAATAAAAAAATATGGTAATCTGCTTAAAATGGGCTTTGGGATATGTTTGTAAAGATCAAATTTTGAGTCCACACAAACTGGAGAGGGCTTCTGCAAAATCTTTGTGGGCTTCTGCAAAGAACTGTTGACAATTGGTAGGGTCACCCCTGCAGTGAAGAATATTATAAAAGAAGGACACAGCTTTATTGGACCACAATTTTTAAAGGAGTCATCACATTCACACCACCGTGGTGATGAAATTGGTATTGAAAGCTGCCATGAAAATCCCTTATTCAGAATGGTTTTCAGGGGGTTAATGCAGATGCTATGCATTCCATGCACATATATGCCTAATGCAGAGGTCAGAGGACAGCAAAATGGTGATATTCTGATGTAAATTATTTGTAAGCTTGACATGGTATACAGCAGCTTTGCTCTCTCAGCCCTTGTCATTTATTAGGCAGAATGTTTTTAGAAAATTAGGGCATTTTTATGGGTGATGCTGATTTGAAAAGCAAATGCTGAAGTGGCCTGTGGAGAGTTATGATGGTAATTGTATTTTCGCCATATGCATGCAGTATCTGGTTTGTTCAGTTACACGGTGAGACTTGACGGAATATCCGGATGTGTGCAAGTAACCACACAAATTTGCGAGCATTCATAGAAGTGTACATGGTGTTCATACGCTACTCTCCTCAACAATCAGAGTATTGTCTTTTTCAACCGAACAGTCCTTGATCCCATACAAAATTTAACAACGACAACAACAAAAAAAAGAAAGAAAGAAAATCAGATTAATGGATTAATACATATTACAACTGCCTGATTTACTGTTGCCAAATTTTGCTCTTGCAAAATAAGATAACTATCTCGACATTCTCATACAGGACTCATTATATTTCTCTCAAACAGTAGTCAGAACTTTATTGTATGGAAATGGCACAAAAGGGTAAGACTGACCTGCGAGAAATGTTCTGAGCATTTTTATGAAATGACATCAAGAAATATCACGTTTCAATTGAATAAAAGAAAGAAATTTTAAAAACACAAAAACCAAGATGGATATGCATTGACTTCTATATTTATATGCTGCTGATGGTATTTTTCTGTTGATTAAAACAGAGAAGAGAATACAAAGGGGAAGGAGGTCATTTTGATATCAGAGAGAGAACTCATGCAAAATGCACATGGCCCTTGGCAAAAAGAAAGATTATGCCAATACATTGAGCTCTAAAAGCTTGCAACATCTGTGTAAACATTTGGCTTTTTCCAGTGATATAGGCAATGTGCTTATAGCCTAAAGATAGATGTCTAAGGCAATATACTGTACTGCGCCTTCAGGGCAAGCTAAAGTGGTATTATACTCCGAACGAAAACCTTGCTATACATGCTGCATCGTGCTTGATTGCTATGGGAGAGTATTGGGGTTTTTGTAGTGCACTGTGCACCAGTATTGGTATTTTTGTGTTTATATACTTTTGTTGAAGCTGAAATATTTACATTAAAACCACCAGGAATATTAAAATGAATTGACTTTGATTAAAATGAATAGCACTTAGTAAAAAAAAAAAATATATATATATATATACATACACCCCAATTCTGAATTAGTTGGGACAAAGTGTAAATTGTGAATAAAATAAAAAAGCAATGACCTCCAAAACATACCAGCCAGTATTTTATTCACAATAGAACAGAGATAACATAGCAAATGCTGAAACTGAGAAATTTTTCAATTTTATCCACAAAATTAGCTCATTTCAAATTTGATGGCTGCTACAGGTCTCAAAAAGTTGGGACAGGGGCCTGTTTACCATCGTGTAGCATCCCTTCTTCTTTGTAACACATAATGGTGGTGTCTGGGCATTGAGGAGACAAGTTTTTTGAGTTTAGCCACTGGAATTTGATCCCACACTTGTTTGATACAGGCTTCCAGCTGCTGGAGATTTTTGGGTCTCCTTTGACTGACTTTTCGTTTCATGTGTTTTATGTGCCAAATATTTTCAATCAGTGAAAGATCAGGCCTGCAGGCAGGCCAGTTCAGCACACGGACTCTTCTACTATGAAGCCATGCTGTTGTGATAGCTGCAATATGTGGTTTTGCATTGTCCTGCTGAAATACACTAGGCCTTCCCTGGAATAGATGTCGTCTGGAGGGGAACAGATGTCGCACTAAAACCTTTATGTACCTTTCAGCATTCATGGTGCTTTTTAAAACATGCAAGTGTCCCACAACATATGCACTAATGCATCCCCATACCATCAGAGATGCTGGCTTTTGAACTGAACGCTGATAACAGGAGGGGTGGTCTTTCGCCTCTTTAGCCCGGAGGACACGACACCCATGATTCTAACTAGAATGTCAAATTTGGACTTGTCTGACCACAGGACATTTTGCCACTTTGCTAATGTCCATTTTAAATGTGCCTCGGCCCATAGAACATGGCGGCGCTTCTGGATCATGCTCAACAAGGGCTTTCTTTTTGCACAGAACAGTTTCAGGTTTTAGGTGGCATCTGTCGATGGCACGGCGGACTGTGTTTACAGACAATGGTTTCTTGAAGTATTCCTTGGCCCATTTAGTAATGTCAATGACAGAATCATGCCGGTCAGTGAGGCAGTGGCATCTGAGGGCCCGAAGATCACGGGCATCCAGTAAAGGTTTTCGGTCTTATCCCTTACGCACAGAGATTTTTCCAGTTTCTCAGAATCTTTTGGTGATGTTATGCACCGTTGATGATGAGACCTTCAAAGCTTTTGCAATTTGACGTTGAGGAACATTGTTTTCAAAGTTTTCCACTATTTTTTTATGTAAGCCTTCACAGGTTGGAGAACCTCTGGCCATCTTTACTTCTGAGAGACTCAGCCTCTCTAAGATATCCCTTTTATAGCCAATCATATTAAACACCTGATGCCAGTTAACGTAATTATTTGATAAATGTTCTTTCAGCTGATTGTCGTATCTATTTATTGCTTTTTCAGCACTTTTTTGCCTGGGTCCCAACTTTTTTGAGACCTTTTGCCTCCAGAAAATTTAAATTTAAAAGCTCACTTAGTGGAAAAAAATGTTAAAGGTCTCTGTTTCAACATTTGAAAGGTTATCTATGTTCTATCGTAAATAACATTGACTCATGTGATCTGAAAGTCATTGCATTTTGATTTTATTCACAATTTATACTTCGTCCCAACTATTTCAGGATTGGGGTTGTGTGTGTGTGTGTGTGTGTGTGTATGTAATATCCTTTTTCTTTCCCCTTTTTTTACCTGACTATGTTTATTTCAATCACTCTCGGCTACCACTAAAGATAATTTTAAATAAAAGACTACATGAAATAAGTAAACAGTCCTCCAGTTTGAAGTGACATATTATATATACCATATATTGATGTAAACCACTGATTTTCATTGTCTGACCCATCTATTAGGATAGACAGAGCCTGTGCAATTTTTCAGAAAGAACGCTTCAACTTGTATTACAAAATCTCAAGGGCCTGAAACTCACCTCAGGCAAATAAACCCAAGAGCAAATAGATCATATTCAGTCACTGTTTTCAGCAGAGAGACATGAGCCACAGATAGGTAAAATTCCATATCACTCATCAGGTGACAAGAAAGAATGAGAGCTTACATCTGAAATCAGTTCAGCTTTGCATAGTCATGGAATTGCTGATCAAAAAGGGTAATGTAATGCGATCTAGCTTGTTCAGAAATAAATTGGGAGCAGCTCTTTCACGTGTGTTGATTTGGTATTAAGTTAATGAAAAGACAAAAAA
Organism: Gymnothorax reevesii; assembly: GCA_029721435.1. Lineage (NCBI taxonomy): Eukaryota > Metazoa > Chordata > Actinopteri > Anguilliformes > Muraenidae > Gymnothorax > Gymnothorax reevesii. The sequence goes on along the minus strand of CM056582.1, from coordinate 86,980,057 downwards.
GAAAGTAAACAGCACTGCCCAATTTCAGGAGGTTTTCCAGGTGGCCATCGACTTTTTGTAGCCGTTACCTCCTTGTCAGATGAAAACTATATCAAGATTAGTGAAAGCTATACCTTTTTATTTACAACCACCAATTAAGCAGCTCCCCAATGGAAGCGCTAAACAGCATTTAATTCCTGCAACTTGATAATATAGATTTTAAACCCATTACAGAGGCTGCAAGCAGGGCCTTTAGGTCTGTTAACAGCTTAACACTGACAATCAGTGGACTGAGCACCTAGTGATGGGATGCTATTTAGACAGTGTACAAGTCAATTAATGCCCCAACTCTAAATAAAACATTGTTTTGCATTATGCATGACTGCACAACTACTCCCCACTGATTATTGCATGCATTTTACTTTTGTTCAAAGATTCATAATTCTGACTTAAAATCTGTGACTACCGACACACATACAGAGTCTGAAGTACAGTTCACAAGTATTAAATGGCATTATTTATCTTCAAAGCTAAAATAATGGTTTGTATTTGGACAGTAATAATTATTGATGCTTTTACGAGCGCAGCCTTGACAATGCAATGTATAATTATTGTGTCTAAGAGACAAACCCTTTAATAGATGCAAAATGAAAGATAATCAACACATTATATAAGGAGGCAGCAATTAATGCAGCAAATCAGCTGCAATAGCACTTTTTTAGTGGTAGTTTAATTCTGTTAATCACCCAAGGTAAAGATTATCTGCTCTTGTCAATTCAATTCAGCTTCAAATAAAGCAACAAGGTCACTTTTTTCCCCCTCCTCAGTCAACAGGATTGAATTGTCATGTAGTTCTAATAGGCAGCGCAGGGAATCATTAGTTCAGCTCAGCTCCCTGACTGATGGGCATTTCAGGCCAATCATCTGAGAGCGCACCCACGGCCTCGGCACTATTGACACCGTGTCAGAGCTGAGAGGGGATGGCTTAATCAGCCGGGACACTCACAACATTGATTTGACAAGCTGCCGTAATGACCTTCTTGTTTTTGTAAAGGATCTCTGTTTATCTGGGGATGGCACTGATGCACTTAGTGCACCGCATTGTCATGGAAACTATTATCACCCCGGCTCTGTGGCTCTAGTGCGCTCTTGAGGATGCTGTTTATGTGACAGCGGGTACCTGCTGTGGCGAAGACTGCTCCACACTATAACAATGGCAACCGCTGCGCCTTTCGCTCGCTTTTGTCTGCATTTCAATGGAGTGGGACGGAGAGAGGAAAGGCAATTGCTGAGCTGCACACTACAAACACCTGCATGAATTATAAGTCAAAACATTTTTGAACAGTTTTAATCCATTTTGAAGCAATAATGAATGCCCTGTGTCTGTGTGCATATGCTGAATCTTTCTTTTTCACTCTGTCTACATATGTTTAAAAACTGTATGTAAACATGCAGTCCATGGGGAGCCGAATCTACAATTACTGACACTTAATATACAGTAAATAAAAGAAAGAAATTTGAGAACAAATAGAGCCATTAGCACCATTTCTGATTTTTTTTTTCTCGTGGAAAATATTGTCCTTAAGTATTCAACGGAATGGTACTCAAATACAAAATTTGATACAACACTTTTACAAAAATGTATTTTACAGTCATGCAATCTTGTTCTTTATCAAGATTTTATTCTTTAACCTCTATTTAGGGAGATAATGGCACTGGGCATCTTCAAACAAGTATGCAAAGGTTGAATATTTTCATGGATTTTGAACACGTACATGCCTCAAACACGCACAACTTTTAAAGATCCTTAAAATCTATGAGTATGCAGCCAGTCTGATCCTCAGTTCAGAGCATAGGATTTCTACAGGGTTTAAATCAAGAGACAAGATGTCTGTTATGAGACAATGGGCCTCATGCAGCAACATTCTCTGAAATTTCTCTTATATTTTCTCATTTTTTTTTGCTAAGAGAAAAAATAGGAGAAATAAACTCCGGATGCACCAAACGCTCTTACCGTCCTAATCTGCTCTTACCCAGGTGTGCTGAATGTTGAATCCCACTTGATCGTAAATTAGCATACATGACACCCACTGAACACCATATAAGGGCAGGTGATGTGCCGTCTGCAAAGAGCCAACTGCTTATGTACAATTCATCTGTACTCTTACCGCATGTGAAAGCAACCGTACTTGAGCACGGTAGATAACTGTTATGTGTAACGGCTGTCTTGTTCTAACAAACGCAGCGGCAAAAAGATATATCCATATCATCAAAGTAATTCAATGCTTGCTCGAAACGTAGGCGGACGAAAACATACAATCACAACTGGATACTACACGCAAAAAACTCGGAGATTTATGGAATAATTTGTGAGTAGTTACATTCGCGTGGTCAGCACAGAATAATAGATCAGTGCCCTGACAAACTGAAGAAAATGTGGCAGCGATATTTCAAAGTGCTAGACGTAGTAAGAAAGTCTAGCAGCTCATCTTATGAGATTGATCAAATTTCGCGGTATGAGGCTGTGGACAGCATTAACGGCCAAAAACGCGAGAGCGAAAGAGTTCCGTTTGCAACATCCACCAATATCGACTGTAATCTGTACATTTTCAGATTACCTTGATGTTTGGGTACCCAGAGAAAGAAAAACATCAAGAATTCAGTCAAGAAAATTTCGAGTTTAATTTCTCGTGCAGCTATACCTGGTAATCCACGTTACAGATGACACTCCGGGTTGCTAGGGGACACACAGTATATGCATTCGCGATAATAATATTCAATATTAATATTCTATACCCCCTTCTCAATTATAAAGCTCCCCAAAATGTATTGGCACCTCCTATTAAACTTGTTCCCCATTTATTACCACCTGGGTGCATACTGCAACACGCTGTATCGGAATTTTGACATGCATGCAAGTGTACTCGGGTACAGTGCGATATTACTAGTGTGAAAACTGAGCAGTGGAGTGAGAGGGGAGGGGGGACAATCGTACTGTAGCACGGTACAAAACAATCGTACCTGGTGTGAAAGCGCCCAAAATCGGCTCAGCAGCAATTCAGCTGTCTCAGCAAGCAGATTCGCTCGATCTCTAAAACGCGCTCTCTGCGCAAGGCCTGGATGGCCAAAGCATCCAACAACAAGAGGTAAGCCATTCAGAGGCAGAACGCAAGCAAGTATCTCAGGGTTTTTATAGCTTAATCCTAATTAGGATCAGCTGGCCAAACTCTTTAGCCCCAGAATTAAATAATAAAATAATTATAATTTCTCAAAAACATAAAACAATCAAAATTTGATCATATGATGCATCTTTAATGTTTAGGTTTCAAAACTTGTGTTTCCATGCATTGGAAAAGCAATTTGTGGACAGAGATAACCGTTTTCTGTTTTCTCTTATCTCAGTGAGAGAGGTAAGAGTGCTCTCGACCACTCGTAACATTTTCTCTTACCTAAGAGAAGAGCAAAAACAAGAAAACATTGGTGCATCCCAGAAATCAATGGGTAAGAACAAAATAAGAAAAAATCGGGGATACGAACAAAAATAAGAGAAAATTTGTTCCTATATTGCTTCTCGCATGAGGCTCATTTTGATTTTACAGAACCTTTTGGTGTTGATTAGCAGTCACATTTCGGGTGAATATATTAAAGGTAGGTCCAAGGCTCAGCCTCTTGGCAAAGGCAGCCAATCCTCGGCCTTTTGGTAGCCTAGGCAACCATGGCCTTTTGGCCTGTAGATGTTATTTTCCCAGAATGCTGTGATCCTTGAAGGAATATGCAATGCCATTGATCTAAACAAAATAATTGAATCAAAACAGTGCCAGAGCATAAATGACAAGCAAGTGCATCAGCCAGTAGACAAGGGATGCTTTACCAGGTCTGCTTATCTTTAGTTTAAAGTACAATATGGCAATATACAAGTACAAGTGCAATATTGTATGTAGCCAAACCGTTCAAATTTGGTCTCATCTGAGTTCAGTACCTGGTTCCAGTCATCATTAATATGATGCATGGTAAAGCACAGATGCTTGAGTTTGTAGTTGCTCTCAGGAAGAGCTCTACGAGTGCAAAAACTTTCTGGGTGTGTTTTGTCCTATAGTCGATAACCCCAAGGTGGAAAGCAATTATGTGGTTTTTGAACTGTGATAGTTGGGGTCTGTGCCTACCTCAAGATAGTCAGTACGCCTTGGCGCAAAATATGCACACATTCCCATCATCTGAATCATGTTTATCAACAACCATTTATTTGCTTGATTTAATGGTTTGTTGGCTTTCCCTGTGGAGATGGAGTCTGATTTCACATGATTATGCGTGTATTAATTTCCCCTCATTTAATGCAGTAGATAATGGAAAGCTGCAAGACATCTCCATAAGGCTGAAAATAATAAGAATTTCAGATTTCAATACGACTTGAGATGATTTTAAGGATGTCAATATATATTTTATCCTTTTTTTTATTTGAAAAAGATTTATTTTCTAATCAAATAGATTTCCTGTATATTTTTACGAGAAAGGTTTCATGCTAAATTTGTGGTCTGCGTTTTCCACAGCTTTTATTTGTTCACGTTCACCGAGGATGCCAACAATAGGCCTTTTTATCACAGCAGGCCTTTGTTTATGTAAGAAATCATAACGTTTATTTGTGAGACCTGTGAATAATGTCGCTGTCAGGATGAGTGTAATCAAAGGATCCTCCGGTCGTCCCATATAACTGAGGTGTCAGACAGTAAATATTATTGGCATGCTGACAGTCTCCAGCTGTGACACGGTGTGTAAAATCGTTAATAAGCACATGAAGGGGCACTGCATCCCAAGGTGAGAATGTAGACACTGTTTTCATGAACAATTATCTAAAGCGCACTGAAGTATCCCTTGTCAGATGCTCTATAGGGCAATGATGAAGAGCTTTGTTTTGACAAATTTAGGAACAATGTTCACTGAATATCAGATTAACAGGGAGCTGAATGTTGGAAAGGATGCAAAAAAATGCAATGAAATAATTCTTTTGTATGATTATTTTTTTAATACAGATTAATGTTCAGTGATGGGGCGAACGCCAGGGTGCATCACATCTGAGTTCAAGGTCCAATGACTGGTATTCACATAGAGTTCTTTTCTCAGTGAATTTTTAGGAAGAGCATTATCATTTGCTTGGATCCCTCAGGTGTTGCATTGCTAGTTATCACAGAAACAAAGTGAATTTCTGGGGGAGAAAAAGCGAAACATCTTAAAAAATTTCTTTCATACTTTTTATACAACGTGTCCATTTTTATTTTACTGTTGTTTGAAAAATCCTTTCTTGTTCAATGTTATGTGATACGAGGCATGAGAGTATTGTGTGTGCACACTACTCATATTCTGCCACATTACTCTACATTGTATTTTAGTCAACTTATGACTGAATTGTTAAAACAAAGCATAATATGAGCTGGGGTTCAATATTTATTACAAAAAATGAAACCATCAGTAGTGCAATATGGAGGTGTGCCTTAACTGTTAACTGTTATTGCTGCTCAAACAAATTTATGAAGACATCAGTCGAGGTCTTTGCGTTAAAAGTGCTAAAGCTGTACTCGTCTCTTTTCATGATCCAACTGTACATTATGACACAAAAACGATGAAACTTTTCCATTTCAAAGGCAATTTTGAAAAAGAGGGATAAGGTTGAGACATAATTGAGCAATCTACATGGACCTTCCAGGTACAGATGAGCACTCTGACAGACAAATAGCATATGTTCACAAACACCATGGTTTGATAAACCACCCTCATGATGACCTCATGTTTCCCATTCATGTTTATTTTAACAGTTTTTTGGATAAGTGGGATTTCTTCAAGAAGTATTTGTCAGAGATACAGTGATGGTAGCATATCCTTTCTTTACGCAGAGGCCAGAACAGTCCTTGTTTTGCATGGCTTCCTTTGGAAAACTCAGCCTCGTTAAATGGCTGATCAATGTCTAACTCGGATCAATGAGGCTGCACTGCCTCACGGCACACACTCAGAGCCACTTTATTGTAAATCAATCATTTTGAAAACATTGCACAAAGAGGCCAGCCCTCACTGACAAGCCATCAATTTCAAATGTCAGTGTCCCGGCCCTTATCAATCTACAGCTCAGCTGTGCGACCAGCATTTCATCCAGTTTTCAATTTTCAGTTTTCCAAAACTGTTTATTTACCAAGCCTGACTTGGTTTAATCCTGGTGAAGCCATGGAAAAAGAAATCATCTCCAGAACCAGAAAATAATATCAATTCAAAAGCAGTTTTGATGAACATATACACTTGTGAATTGGAGTGCTAAACTGTATTGATCTTGAGTGGGAACAAAAAGACTGAGTATGATAAGTGATCAATTTCTGGTACTCAGAGAAGATCAGTGAAACCAATTTTATCCAGCACGAATATACCTGGGTATATTCTGGCCAGGGGTATATTCCGGCCTGCTGGACTGGATTCTTCAGCGCAGACATCATTGCCTGAGCCTGTGTTTTATTTCCACTGTGTGGTAGTGTTCCTACTTAACCCTTACAGCGCCATGGGCAACTATAGTTGCCCAGTGATGTAAGATATCAAAATCAGGTGTTGTTGAAAACCTATCATGTGGCAACTTATTTAAAAGAGCTCCCTTGTGGGAGCTCTTTAAAACAAGTTGCCACATGATAGGTTTTCAACAGCTCAGGATAACTACATTTATAATTCCTTGAAACTGTATTCGGCGCTCAACGGGTTAAGTCTGAGTTTCAACCCATTTTGGGCGAAGTCTCGTAAACCATATACACCTCTCAAGCCTGTAGTTACTGCTTAGTCTGGTTTAGACTTATCCACTGCATTTGCGTGTATCTCCCGCATTAGCATGTATTACTAATTCTCCTGCATTAAGCGTGTATCTCCCGCATTAGTGTGTATATTTGACTTCAACCTCTACACTGTTACTATTTATGTTCAGTGCTGTAATTAATATCCTGGAACCTCGATTCCGTGTTTCTTTCTATTTGTAATACCTTCTACTGTAGCTAACATCCAGTGTTTGTATTACCAATAGTATTATCCTCGATTCCTTGTATTGTATCCTGCATCACTTTCTTTCTGTGCAGAAGGCATGATAAATACAAACAAGTCCATCCTCACGTCTGGGTCCAGTTCTGCATTTCCTGTTCTCCATGCACATCACCGGTACACAAAGCACAACCCTTACTCGCTGATGTGAAAAATGACTGATAATTTGATAATCCTGATAATTTGAAAAAATTGCTTGCAGATTGGCTTACCCATGAATTTATAAATTTATGTTGTAATACTTTAAATTATTTGCCCTTTTTTGACAGTACGCAATATTTGGGTTTGAAAGCCACAGAAATTTTTGCAAATCGTTTTGATATGAAATGTTTTGGTGTTACTTTTTGACAATAATGGTAAACCACCATGCTTTGTACATTTTTTTTCAATAGGTTTTCAGAAGAAGCAGAAATTTGTCTAAGCTAACACTCTATGACACGTTGTGCATCTGCTGCAGATGTATTGATTGGCATCAAATGCGATTCCCACGTTTGACAACATGACAGCCCTAAGTGATAGCTAAGTAATAAAGTGTCACAAGACTTACATCAAAAATAATCTGTCTGTGATGATAAAGTCCCACAAACTGGTGAATACTGGCTTATTCGGGGCAGATGGATCATTGGTCCCAGTGTATTTTCTTGTTAGTTTGCTGGTATGATGGTTATGGCAGTCGATGAGATGAGACTTGGAAGTATGTAATTTATTTTTGAAAGGCTATAGTCTATTTGAAATAATTCAACTGAATGAGCATTGGGCAGTGCTGAAAATGTATTTTCTTACCTCATAACATTCTGAACATTTATAGAGACTCCTTTACCTTTACAATCATTTTTTTCAATATTTATTTAGCATCACTAGGGCGACATTGTGTAGCACCTGTGCATGAGCCAGCTGGTTGCTGCACATTGGTGCTGGTGAGGTAAGATTCAAACTTGCAACTGTGAAGGGGTTTGAATATCTCAGAAAAAAATGCCATATAAATGCAATGCCCATTCACATTTAGTCAAGTTTTGGATGTGTCCACTTTAAAATACAATTTTATGAAGTCGACAGATTCACTACATGCTGTGGCTGGCTGTGATTGCATCATGAATGGCCTGCATAGTCCTGTTTTTTACGTCAACTGTTTTCTAGTTCTGTGAAGTATTGCACTGAGCATTGATATAACTTACTCTCGCCACTGAGGAGTCATGGTAAGCGAGCATGTCAAATATGCAGGGCATGGTGTTGGAAATTGAAGCACCTATTACTAAAACCCCAGAAGTCACACTTGACTTGACTTGTGGGGTTTTAGTAATCAGTGCTTCAATTGTTCATAGCTATCATCTTTAAATAATTTCTTAATTTCAGTTGACGGTCGTCCAGAGCAGTCTAAGAATTTTAAAGGCAATGACGTCTTGCTGCTTGTTGTTTGAATAACTGGACCAAATGCCGCTTGTTAAGTAATCAGTGCGGTTCTCCTTCATGCTCATTCATATTGCCATACTTCGCCATAACGTTCATATATCGTGATCAAAGTCATTCTATTATTCCTGCTGTCATTAACCATAAAATCCCCATAAATGAAGTTCATTGTTTGAAAATTGCATGAGCAGCTGCACTTTGATGACAATGCTACTGGGAGTGCTGAGTGAGTTATCATCTTGTATCATCTCAAGTGGACATAGTTCCTGCAAATGTTTTCCACCAGACATTGTGGGGAATGCTAAGTGTACGAGATCAGTCATCCCAGCTTTTATTTAAACCTCTGACATTGTGCATTGCGTGACTGTGTTCGACCTTGCATAGAAATAAACAAACCCATGATCTGCATTGCCATCCCAAATCAGCATATTTACCTTTTAGTCTTGCTTTAAAAAAGTTTCAAGGGAATGAACGTGTTCTAAGGCAGCACCTTGATTTTGGAGCACATTGCCCAGCAGGCAAGCAATCACAGATGGTTTAATAGTATCTGGCTCACGTGTACAAAGTGTGGAAAATTACATTGTGGCCAAGCATGCATCAAAGTGCAATACCAAGCTGGTGAGCTATTACTGATACATTACAAGCATGTTGACCCGAGACAAGTCGATCCTGGTCCTGGAGGGTCACACGGTGGGCTAATTTTAGTTTTAATCACCCAATTTATACCTGATACAGCCGGAGAGGAGTGTTAACTGAGTAATCAACTTGTGCTTTAGCTAAAGTTGTGCTTTAGCTCAGCAAGCGCCTATCTCCAGTTTCTCGAATGGTCACTTGAGGCTTGAGGCTACATTATATTCAAGGGATAGTTCACCAAAAATCAAAATTCCCTCATCATGCATTCACCCCAAGGCTAATTGAAGGGTCCGTGCGTTTCTTTCGTCCTCAAAACGCTTTTCGATCTACAAGAAAAACAGCATTGAAGGCAAATCCAAATCAACTGAAGTCGGTTCTGGCCCCTCTTTCAAGCTTAAAAAACTACATTAATAAAAAAACACAAAATGCCTCCATACTGCTCGTGTGGCAAAATCCAAGTGTCCATAAGCCTTTGACATTTCATTTTGACTCATAAAAATGTCTTTTCACCATGCTTTTAGCCTAAATGTCCAATGTAGCCACTTAGTCCTGTTTATCTTTGTGGAAAAAATTTAAGATTCAAGACCTCTTACTACACTCACATAGAAAGAATCTATATGAACATATATGCACATATATGTAACCTATATGCCACATATATGCCGCATATAGGCCAAATTCAGGTACATATATGTTCTTATAGAGGGCACATAGGTCTCCTAGATTGCTTCTTTATTTCCACACATAGGCCCTACACATAGGCCTGTACATACAAGGTATATGTCTCCTATATAGTTCATATACCCAGTGGCAGGTTCTGTTTGTCATACCTATTGTATGGCTCATATCTCACTTTTGCAACTGTCATACATGATGCCTAGCTCATATTTTTATTCTCAAGGTAATATCTGCATATTAGTCCAAAGTCCCTTACATAAATAACGAGAATTTTACGCAATAACTTATCAATCGCATGTGAACACGTGAAATTGGCATCACATTTGATCCTAAATACATGCTGACATGTGACAATGGCATTTAACGTGTAAAGCAGTGATTATTAACCATGGCAAGTAGGAGGAGACAAAAAGCTATGATATCAACACAAATATCTAATACTATTTGTTATTTTTTCCTGAAACATTAACAATAACAAGGTCTTTCTTGACCATAATTATTTCCATTGTATGAAGATTGAGTTGTGTATTGTGGAAGAGAAGGAAATGTATAAAAACAAAATGGTTTGATTATGTTTATTTCATCAATTAAGCATTTTTTCAAGTTTAAGTCACTGCTAGATTCACCACATTTGATAAAATTGGATTTGCATTATTACAGCTCATACACATCCAATGAAAGGTAATACACTACACTGTTACATCCACCAAATGCAGTGTTTTCTTTCTTGTCTAGAATGCAGTTTCTAGATGAATATGGCTCAGAGGTGCTTAGTCTAAATGTAGCAAAATTAAATAAAAGAAAACAAAATAAAAGTACAAAGGAGAACATGCATTCGAGTAAACATACCTTTAAAAAGTCATTTTCATCCCCCACATCTATTTGAGCATTTCCTTGTGGTTAATGAATTTGAAGACAAAGTCTACATTTCTGTTCACAGTTTTAATGAACAGACACTTGTCTTTTTGTCTCAGATGCTTTTATAGCAACTAAAGGTCCCAGACATTTTCCTACATGGATGAAATAACAAAGATTCTTAAATTCCCACACGGAAAGAACCTATATAAACATATAGGTTTTAATCCCCACCTTGTATCAACCAGCAGTGGTCGGCAGCTCTTTTCAGAAGTACCGCGTAATTGGCCAATGCGCTACAGGGATACAAATTGTGAAGGGATGGGTATACATAACCCATCCTGCTGGGGTGGGTTATGTATATTAGATTTTCCTTAGGCCTGTCCTGTAGGCTAGACGGGTGCTTATAAATAAGATTCTGACCAATTGCATATCTGACTGTCCTCTGCCCTCATTCTGAGCTCACAAAGTTTTGCCCAGCCAATGTATAAACAGCAATTGCTAACTGCCGCGGGCTGTGTACACTGTACTGACTTGTCAACAGGGGGCCGCATATGCGAATAAGCCTAAGAACTCATAGGTAGTTCCCTAATTGGAACTCCCAGATTCGGATGGGATTGGAAATGGCAAATAAAAAAAAAACGTAGGAGTTTGAATTGGCAGTTTTCATATATTATATGTACATATATGTACCTACAATATATGAAAACGGCCAACTTTATGTGCGTCGCATATACGCGAAATCTATATGTGGCCCTATATTATAACCTACAGTATATGTTTATTTAAGTTCTTTCCGTGTGGGCAGTCGCCAACGAGGGTAAACACACTGTTCTGTCAGTGAATACAAACATTCAAAACTGCACCGCATTTGGCCGTTGCAGCATATTTGCCCTCGTGGGCCACTGAAGGTATATCATGAATTTTAAACGTCTTCCGCAATGTACAAGGCTCCTAGCTTAGTGGCTAAATTTTAGGGCTTAAAACATGGTGAAAAGATGGCTTTTTTTCGTCAAATTTGAATGTTGGGGCTGATGGACACTTGGATTATGCCGGATGAGCAGTATGGAGGCATTTTGTGTTTTTTAAATGTTGTTTTATATGCCTGAAAGAATGGCCCCAATTGACCTCAGTTGATTTGGATTTGTCTTCAGCGCTGTTTATCTTTGTCACTGCAAAATGTTGTGAGGATGAAAGAAATTCACTGACCCTTTAAGTAGCCTTGGGGTGAGTAGATGATGAGTGAATATTTTTGGGTGAAATATCCATTTTAGGCTTAAAATTCAGCATGTGTGGCAGATTTGAGTATCCATATCACAATATCATTTTAAAATGATATGCTCAGTAAGTGGTGGTGACACACTGAAATGGTTGTTCATTGCCTTTAAACTCAATAGAAGAAGAAAAATAAGAAGAGTGGATCTCTATTATGAGAGCAAGTACTTAATAGTAATAGTAAATCTGCATTCTCTGTCGTGTTCTGTTATGAATTTTTACGCTTTTGCACAATGAAATATACACTTTTGTCATGCCAATTAAGCCCATTTTGAATATGAATTTGATTTCCACAAGTGTGAGCCGCTACCTATTTGCCAAGCATCACCTCAGCTTGGCAAATTCTAGTTACTGAACTTGACCGCTTGGCAGCATTTGTGGAGTTGGTGGATATGGGAGATTTTTTTTAGGCATATCATCACCTAAAACTGCAAGAATTTCCATTCAATCAAAAATAGGAAACTCAAGTTAGTTAATGTACTTGCATGGTCACGAAGTTGAAGTTCATAATGGAAAAATTGTACAAAGGTAGTTATTGAAACTGAATTGACGTAGATAACTTTTCGCTATTGCCTTTTGACGTTTGGCTATGTGCATCGATAAAAAAATGTTACTACTATTAATTCAGTTGATAAACAAAATACAATAGGGTAACCACTGTCGGTATGACAATGTTTGAGTTATAATATGAATTTAGACATTAGTTCCGTCATTCAATCATTTGGGATTGTTCATTAATTCATTACTTATCAGAGGAAGACTTGCAGAGAATGTCTTCTTTCTTAAATTATTTGTTCTAGTCAAATTACAAAAAACCAGAGAGGTACCATTATTATAAAAAAATATAAGTTCTGATAATATTTCACAGCATTGCTTCAGGAGGCATTTATACTGCTTTTCTGCCCACTCATGCTGTTAATTGGTCATGTTAAAAAAAAAATAAAACCCGTGCACTGTAATTTTCCAAAAACAACTTGACTTGGCCTGGTCCCCATACTTTAGGTTTCTGCCTTGTTGAACTACATTTGTCATCAATTTCAAAGATTTTATTTTATTTTTTTAACAAATATATTAATCTTTTCAATCTCCATAACCCTGGAGGCACACAAGCGGGCCAAACGCCTTGACTTTAACGGTTTATACAGACATTGTTTCAAGTTCCTCTTCCAGACATCTGGCTTGAAAAAGCTTGCATTGTAATGCTTGAGGACATTTTAATGTTTAATTTGACCTGAGTGGGTTTTAGAACAATGTTGCAACTTAGATGGCCATGGAGAAAGTTTGCATGAATATGATGCCCTTTGACACACAATTTAAATAAAAAAATCTGCCACCTACAATCTTCAGCATTTTCACATTGGCTTCCATTCGCATATCTGATTATATACAGATATTCATGACTCAAGCCTCATAAGGTAGCCTTTTAGAAATTCAGTCGATTTCCAAACCTCAGATTCCCATTTCTATTTTTTATTCTTTATTCTTTAACATGAGTGGTGAGAACAGGCCTTTCAGCCCAACTAGGCTCGCCAGTTTCTTTATACTATTGTGAATCTATCACTTCAGATACTCAGTGACTCCGTGGTATCTAGCTCAGTGCTTTATGTGGAAAAAAAGAAGTGCCGGAACTCCCTCTTTTCAATTGTTGGCAGGTAAATTAAGTTGGCGGTGGGCGGTTGGTACCAGCAGATCATTAAGTGAAACATTCAAAAACTAGAACATGATGCTGATTTTAAGAAAAATTGTTTTAAAACTTCACGAAGAGTTTTAACAAGTACTTTCTTGTTAAAATCCATCCATACAAACACAACACCAACACAGACTTTCCACTGATTGTGGTGGATTCATCAATCAACGCACGGCATTTTCATCAGTTTTTGACGTCATCAGCCACTTTTTTTGTCATCATGCTAGCTAGTAGTTGAAGTGGCTAGCTAATAGGTGAAGTAACCAATATGGCATTCAGCGCACCACACTCTCCAGTTTCCCATATTATACAACATGTAGATCTGACTGAGCAATCTGATTGGTTAATTAACTGTTTAGGATGTTCTCAAATGAGCAAGACAGTACGGGCCTGTGGTCAAATGAAAAATACCTCATCACCGAAAGTATTACTCCACCTATCTTAGGTGCCTAGGCCATTGATTTAATTAATTTGTCAGTTTGTTTGCATTTGTGCATTGAAATGAACATTTAATATATCAACAGATCTGTGAAAACTGCTTATTTCAGAGGTAATTTGATAATCCTCTGAAAAGGTGATTAGCAAAAGCCCCCAAAAGATGGGGTTGAAATTATGTAACTCTGTTCAACCTTAATGTTGCTGGTTACTTTTGCTGCTTGGCCACATTAATTGGAGCTAATGTTAAATTAAGCATTATTACACACGAGGGTGTGCTTGACCGTCATTCTTGTCACGACAGTGATGCGGCCAGGCGCCGATTCCGTTAGCATCCCCAAAGTGACAAGAATGACGGTCAAGCACACCCTCGCGTGTAATAATGCGAGTACACAACTATTACCACCAAAATAAAATGTACAATCAAAATTTATTCATATTATAGGCATTTCGCTCTCAAAATATAGAAGTTTTTTGCAAGTATTCTCTCCGTTTCTGTGGAAATACATGAGTTCTGACGTTAACTAGTCCTTGTGAGCCAGAAAATTTGGGCTGATGTTTTCGAGACATCGTGATTTCCCGAAATTGAATAAATACCGCACATTGCAAAACAAAACTGTTTTGCTAGCTAAATCAAGTCGTAACTAGAATATCCGCTCGAAATTTCTTTTTATTCATGGACTGATAGTTATACTTCTGCCGACATCGAACGAATCGAGCGAATATATTAACGGTTATATTCAAATAAAGGCAGCAGCTTTCCAGTGTCGCTGCCAGAAAAAAAAGTCTATCTTTTAATAAACTCACCTTCAAATGTTTCATTTCAGATAGGGGTGTGTCACTCCAATGAATATAAAGGAGAATCTGAGCCATTTCCTTTTAAATTAAAGGGTCTGGTGCCATATTTTCAACACATATATAACTGGAATGCATGTGGGAATAATAATCAATGGGTTATTTTGCATGACACTGTTCGATGATAAAGTTATTGGGAGTGTTGTTTTACTCATCACACTCAACGTTAGAGCGGCCAATTGGTGGTATTGAGTAATGACGACGAATGGCCTAAAACACCACCATGAACTTGTTATCTGTCGAAAGGTGACACAGAGTAATGTGAATGGGTGAACAGTAAAGTCGTCTATTGTGTTCTCTAGCCAGCTGGCGTTGGTTTATGTATTTGGTTGTGGGTATTTTGAGGCTTAATATCGATTCCATTAAAGTTAATATCGTCTGAAATAATATGCGTATCAAACGTGCCGGTAAACATTTGAAGCAGTCAGAGATGATCAAATTCCACGTGTTGGCAAGTAGTTAGCTAGCATGATTACCAACACTCCCAACAAATTAGCTTGGTTGCTAGGACAGCTAATAACTGGCTCTCCGCAGCAATACCGATCCACAATGAGTCTGATCTGGAGCCAACATTGCGCTACTTGCCCTTGATCATTCGCGATGAGACTGCCAATGCATCACAAGGCTCGCTCAAATAATGTTTGAAAGACATGCCACTACACCTTGAGATCTCCTTGCGAGTGAACATCTCGTGAGTAAAGGGAGAGGCGTGCGGCGCGTACTAGGGCACAGTGGGTAATGTAGTATGGCCATAGGATCACAAATCGCTAAGAGAGAAATAGAGCAAGACAGGGTACTACGAGCTCGTGTGAAGTCCCAGTATGCTGTAAAAAGTCCCGGTACGCCGGGGGCTAAAATCTGGAAGTGCTGATACTCCATACCGGTGCGTACCGGCCCACTTAAAGTACTGATCTAGCTTCAAGTCAAGCCTGCTGTTAAAAACTCCAAGGTCACTGCCTCAACAATATGGTCAGGCAAGCCTATTCCACATCGAAATTACTCTTTGGGTGAAGAAATAACTGGCCAACATAATTTGTAAAATAAAATGTAATTATAATGCTTATGCAGGCAGATGCATAAGTATTGGCAATTAGAAACACAACTTCATATAGTGTAATTATTCACATAGATAATTGTCTACTTTTTGTACTATGTTAAATGTGGGAAAACAATTTGATTTTATATAAATGTACTCTTGTGCTTCAATTTTTATGAAGTAATCAAATTTGAATTAAACATGTAGGTGCCAAAATAATCAGCACCCCCAACAATTATGCAATAATACTATCTCATTCCATCACTTTCTTATGG
Source organism: Gymnothorax reevesii (assembly GCA_029721435.1). Lineage (NCBI taxonomy): Eukaryota > Metazoa > Chordata > Actinopteri > Anguilliformes > Muraenidae > Gymnothorax > Gymnothorax reevesii. Next base: position 86,963,886 of record CM056582.1, on the reverse strand, counting down.
TGTCAAAATGAGCAAACAAGTATTCAAAATCCATTTCTTTCCATCATCATAGGAAAAGCCAAAGAACTGTCAATTCAAAAGTCACAGATGGTAATTGACCTTTACGTGGATGAGAATGGGTTCCAAAAATGATCAAAATTCCACTTAACACTGAGATCAATAATGTTAGACACTTCTAGTGCGTAAAATTATGATAAATTGATATTTTCCCTACAGATGGTGAAGATGGTTTGGGAAACAATAAGAAGGTATAGGCTTACAGTGTAAGAATTGAAAACATTGTTTGCTTTTTCATATCATCAAGCCTTAAAAACATCCTTGAGATGCCACCTTCAAAGCAGCAAACTTGGGATGGTTGCATATACTGTATAAAGCCCTTGGATGCGTATATGAAGCAAGAAATGAAACAAAGAATATCATATCATAGGAATTATGACTGGAATTGGTCTAAGACCAAAATAGTGCCTTTTCACCAGACACAGCAAACACATTTTTGTTGGTAAAACTAAATATCCATGCAAGAACCAGTGCTGAACTGTGCTGTACATGTATATATGTATGTCTATATATGTGTGTGTGTGTGTGTATGTGTCTGTATATATATATATATATATATATATATATATATGTATATATGCGTGTGTGTGTGTGTATGTATTTAATTTTTTATTTAGACAAAAGGTTGAGAGCTAATAAGCTATGCTTTATGCTATGCCTTTTCGAATGTCATTTATTTTCAGTTTTTCTGTGTTTTATTTTTATTTTGCTTCCTCAGTTTTCATTTCTATATTAAGTTGTGCGAATAATTTGTTCAGTAGCAATCAGGAAGCCTTGTACTTATTTGTACTATTTTTTTATTTGGAATAAACAGTACAAAAAAAAAAAGAACCAGTGCTGAACTATAGTTGATCATTGAAGTGGGTTGTTCATGTCTTGAGAGTGGTCCTGTGGCATTTAAAATAAACTTAGGTAAGAGGATTTTCTATCACAAGAATGACTCCAAATATGCTGTACCCTCAACTAATACTGGCACCCTAGGTAAAACTGTACAGAAGTGGTTGTGACTTAATGTCGTCATTGTTTTCCTCTTGATATTTGATAGTACAACCCCATTTCCAAAAACGCTGAGTAAAATGTAAATGAAAACAGAATGCAATGATTTTGCAATCATTTAAATTCTATATTCCTTTGAAAATAGAACAAAGACAACATATCAAATGTTGACACCAAAATATGTTATTGTTTTTTGGAAGTAAGTATTCATTTTAAACTTGATGCCAGAAGCATGTTTGAAAAAAGTTGGCAGAGGGGCACCTTTAGCACTGTGTTGCATCTTGTCTTCTTTCATTTACAGAAGTCTGTAAGTGTTTGGGAACAAGGCAGACCAACTGCTGTAGTTTTGAAAGCTACTGTTAGTGTAATCATATTCTTGCTTTATGTAGGATTTAGCTGCTCAATACGTTGCAGCATCCTTTGTCATATTTTCTGTTTCATAATCCGCTATATATTATCAGTGGGTGACAGGTCTGAACCGCAGGCAGACCACTTTAGCACCCAGACTCTTTTACTACAGAGCCATGTTGTTGTAATACGTGCAGAGTATGGTGTTTGGCATGGTGATGCTGAAATGAGAAAGGCCTTCCTTTAAAAAAACATCCGGATAACAGTAATTGTTGCACCAAAACCTTAAAAAACTCTAAATATGAATGAGAATATACTCATTTTCTTGGATGATTTTTCATGGATGCACACACTTTGGGGGGAAAAAAAAACTGTATTTTTAAGAGATTTTTTTTCCCTTCCATTATTTTCTTTAAATTCAAAGCTAGATTATTGAGTAAATCATTGGGAGGGTTAACAACATTCAGATTTTTTCATTACCTGTTTGGCCAGTATTTACCAAAAGTGCCAATATTAGTGGCGGGCACACTGCCTCCAAATTCAAACAGAAATAAACTAGCACAAGAAAAATGGGTGCCTCAGTGTTTGGTTATAAATTCCATTTGAATAGAAGAAATGTTACATTCTCTAAAGTATAATTGCACACAGTGCTGAATGAGGAATTCCAGTAATTTTGACTATTATGGTTTTCATATAAAAATGATTGCTTCATAAAAACATTGAAACATGAGAATAGATGCATTGGGCAAAAAGAAACTACTTTTGCCATCATTATAACTCAGCATATGGATCACTTACTGAGATGGTTATAATATGCCACCTTTTTTTCTTCATCTTTATCTCAATTACACTGCTGCTGACTGTATCTAAAACTTGACGACAATACATAAAAATAAGACAGAGCACCAGAAAACACAGATTGCAGTGAAGGGTTTGGAGTAAACAGTGATATGAGAGCAGTCGCAAAAAAAAAAAAATAAATAAACATGCATTCAGTCTCCCGAGTCCTCCCCAAATATGACACATATACTTTTAGAACACAAATACATCAATTTTAATCTGAGAAAATACAAAATGAAACCATGTACAATTTATGTACAAATGTTTTGTACAAGACAATATATTTATCACCAGATATCATATGACAGAGTCAGGTAGATCAACTCAGCACCATCAGTTTCTCCACCAATCTCTTGGCTGTAAGAAAAAGGGAAAAAATTGGACTTCCGTGTCAAGCTCCTTTTTCCTGTAATGAACGAGTGCCACAGACTTTCAATGAGGATTTATCAAAGACTAATCTTCCAGACTTCCCGATGTGACAAACTTAAGACATTAACACTCCAAATGGTGAGTTTTGTTTAATCCATCACATCTTTCAGTAATTCAAAATAAAGCAAATCAATCTCCTGAACATTAACAAATAAAGATTTTCTAATAATGGTACACCAGTGTGTAAAGGTCATTAGATCAGGACCTTAGATGACAAGTGACATATCAGGTACCGGAAAATTAATGAAAAAATGAATTCATGAATAAAAATATATAATTTTCTGATTAATGAGGCTATGATCTTGATATCTTGGTATCTTTTGCTCGTATATGCCATTCAGTCATTTTATAATTTGTGTCTTTGCGCTCATTCAAAAACGGTCCCTTTTATTATTAAACAAAAAAACCTGATCAATTAATAAGCCATACAGCGTAAAAACAGCCCTAAATACAAATCTTCCTCTTGAAGCAATGCATAATTGATTTCAAATGGATACTTAAGCAATTATAAAGCACACTGCTGATGCCACTTTTTGCTGTCGTGGGTCTTATGGAATTCTCCTTCAGTCTAACTCCCACTGCCTGGCATTGCACTGGCAAAGAGGCTACTTTGGCTTGGATGTTCTCTCTGCCAGTCAAACATGCCACACCCTGATAACGCTGGCTTACTGTGGATTGTCTCTCATCCAGTCCATTTCAAATAACTGAATGACACACAGCAAAATACATATCATAGCATTTATGACAGCAAACATTGTCCAACATGTAAAGCACATACCCCTTGTTCCAAAGAAAAGTGGATCATTTGGACACATTATACACAGCAATCGTATTCTTGCTACATAAATTTAAATTAACAGCAACGTGGACAAAACTGATAGGGAATAACTTATCTTTGGTTATTAATATACATATTTCAACATACTAAAATGTTGTTGTAAAATGTGCGCAAAAACTGCTTTTGATGTTTTAATGTTTGAAAACTTGAGAGGGAAATAATGTTTTAATTAGTATTGAGAGAATGTCACTATCTGCATTCGTAAATCCGAAGTATAACAACCAGACACGACCGTTTCAGCCAAGCAAACAATGGTTTAAAGTGTAATCTAATTCAAGGGGTGGAATGTATGAATGTAATTCATACATGAATGTATTCCATTCATTACAATGGAATGTTATAATTAGTGCATTTGCACATCATCCACATTACTGACGGTTTCCCTTGTCCGAGACAAAATATTTGAGAAGGGATGAAGCAAGTTTCACAATGTGACGCGTAAACTAACCACTGGATTCCATTACAGGAAAAGGATGAAGAAACAGTAAAATCTGAAAGGAAAATAAATGGAAAACCATCTTTGCAGACTGTATGGGGAAGATTAGCAATTTCATCACTTCCACTCCAGCGTAATGTCACGTGGTAGCAACAGCTCTTGGAGGGGTACAAAAAAAAATGCTAAATGTCATCCATTCACTTGTTTGGCATTTTGTCATTATTTTCAGAGGAGGTGAGGCTCATGAACTGAAGTGAAAATGTAGTAGTATCTGGACACATGATGAACACGTAGCATCACTTGGATCTCTCAACACTGAAGGCACAAGTCCATGCGAGCATGAGGGATAGTTGTTACGATGTTACTGTGAGTGTCTCCTCGCATTCAACATAGTGAGTGGTTTTGTTTATGGCTAATATGGCGCATCTCCATGGTGATAATTAGGTCATGATGTCACTCTAACCTTCCCCATACACAATTTTTTTTTCTAGTTTATACATGAAATAGGATCATGTTTTAATAACTGGTAAATTTTCAAGTTAGCGTGTGCATCATCACTATCCAGTTATACACGATATTCACATTTTCATATGTCGACCCAGAGAGCAAGCACCTCCGCTCCGGATCTGCCCCGGCTCCAGCTGATCCGGCTCAGAACCGAGGAAGATCCGGAGCGGAGGAGCTGGCTATCTGGGTACTCACCACTAAATGTAACAGCATATTTTTACAATTCAAAATTTCACTCCAGTACATGAAGTCTACTAAATGTGGTTGCGGTAGGAAAACTTACAGACCACATTCAGTGGACAGACATGACAACTGAGTTCATTTTGATTTGAAAAATGTATTTCATAAAGGGTAGTATGTACACAGCAACTGTTGCAGCCATGTATTACCCTTCATTTTGGTTACAATATTGTCGTACGTCATGATTTTGTGCCAGGAATTTTCATTTGTCATTAACATTCTGCAATGAAGTTTATATAAAGCTTAACGTCAAATATCAGTGGGGATGAAAATATAAAAGTGGTGGCTGAGGAAATTAAAAATGATAAAGATTCTTGCACATTTCCCCGCAGTTATATTTAAATTATTTATTATCACTCATATTTAATTTCATTTCTAGTTACTGACAGACAATGGACATACATTCCGGTCCATAAATATTAGGACTTTGACAACGTTTTGATTATTTTAGCAGCTAACCGTGTGCATTTAGAAATGTATCTAAATAATGAATATTATCTGAACAAGCAGACTTTCAGCTTTATTTTTAGGGTATTTACCTCCAAACTGGGCAAATGGTGCAGAAATCACAGCACTTTTTATATGTGGTGCTCTGCAGCTGTTCCAAGGCCAAGTATTTGTTATATGTATTGAGTTGATTTAAAGTTTTCCGTTTGCATTTGTATCATTAAGCTGAAAATTCAAAACAAAGGATTCAGAGAAACAGCAAAAACATTAGGTGTGGCCAAAAAAAAACTATTTTTGGTTTGTTCCAAGAAAGACAAGGTACTCTCCAGTAAGCTCTGGACCAAAAAAAGGCCCGGGAGACCAATAATAATAACTGTGGAGGATGACACAATTCTTTCCCTTGAAGAAAAATCACTTCGACAGAACAAAACTCTCCAAAAGGTTTGCAAATCTGTGTCAATACCGACAATAAAGACCAGATTTCACCAGAGTAAACACAGAAGATGCACAAGATGTAACATACTAGTTACCCTCAAAATGAGTACAAAGAAAATCTAAAAGAAAGCCCTTATGGTTCTGTAACAACATCCAATGAGACAGAGATCAACTTGTACCAGAATGATGAAAAGATACAAGCATTGAGAAGGCAGAAACTGCTGATGATTTCTGTGAAGAGTGGGCATGTGCAGGCATGTATAGTTGCCACTGGAACCAATTTTGCTGCATTTATTGATGATGTGACTGCTGACAAAAACAACAAAAGCATTCTAAATTTTTTACGGGGCTGTGTCATCCAGTCAGATTTAGTTAAATGCTTTAAAACACATTTCATGCTGTTTCACAGCACAGGTGGACTCGAAGCACACAGCAAAACTGACCCAAAATTTTTTTAAGGCAAGGAAGTGGAATGCTTTACTATAGCAACATTAATTACCTGGGCTAGGAGCATGCTTTTCTCTGGTTAAAGGCAAACTCAAAAACAAAATGCCTCAAGAACAAGCAGTACCAGCAGGCAGCTGCAGTGAAGGCCCGGGAGTGCAACTTCAATGAGATCTTAACCTCTTAAGACCTCAGCTCTTGTTCGATATGCATTTTTTAAATTTCTCTTTGCTATTTGGGCTTATTGGAACCTGACGTGTATAAAAACTAAGTATCATCTTTTGACATGATGTAGTTAATTTTGACTAAATGAATGGTTTCTGTTGAGTGTTTTCCCCTTCTGACACCTCTAGATGGCAGTGTAAGCGTCCACACATTTGGTCATAAGCCCTCAGTGAAGCAGAATTAAATGCAGTGACAATATAACCCAAAATGTGATGTCCTTGTATGAGGACACCAGGTCTTAAGAGGCTAAGGAAGAGACCCAGCATCTGATGTCTATTGATTCCAGACTTTTTGTAGTAATTGACAGCATAAGATTTGCTACTATGTAGTACAAATGAGTAATTGATTTATGGCTATGTTAGTTTGTTCAAATACGTTTGAGTCCCTAGACTGGGAGACAACGCATTTTTAGAGAAACCCTTAAATTAAACCTGAAATTCTAGTCTTCAAACACATCTTGATTGATTCATTTCAATTCCACTGTGGTGGTGTGCAGAATCAAAATTGGGAGAACAGTGTCACAGTCCTAATACTTATGGACCTCACATCCTTGAGAATTACCATTGCCAAACTGTAGCTTGCTCTAACATATAATGTCTTAGTTATTCTAAAGTACTGTTACTGCTAAAATCACCAAAATCAGACGCCATAGAAGCATCTTTGTGGGTGTGCAAAATGTATTAATTTTTAAATGAATTGATTAATCAATTAATTGCTTACTTTTTGTTAGAGTATACTGTATATAGCTCAAGATAAAGAAAAAAACATTCTGAAGCAGCTTGGTGTTATTTTGATGACAATCAAAGCAGTCGAAATTGTTATGGCATGTATAGGGTGAAATGTACAGATAAAATCTGTTTTATAAAAGTCGAAAAATTTGAAGAAAAAAATGATGATAAAAATAATAAAGATAAAGTGAAATTCATTCTTCACTGCCTTTTGCTAGACATGAAGTTTTCGTGTATAAAGATTTATGTAAATGTAAAAATCAAATCTTTGCACTGGGTTATGCTCAACAATGCCGAAAGCTGATGCATCATCAGACATTTGCTCTTGAATTACTAGAGTGATGTTACCTTCCAAACACTGTCAACCCTCCCTATGACTGAGCTGTTTTGCGAAACCTTTTACACTGTTTTTGTTAGGGTGTGGCATCAGGGCTGGTCATGGAGAACATCCAAGCATTTTACTGCCTCCATGTCAGACCTCTGTCAGGCAGTGGCAACTGCTGAAGGAGAAACAAGCACTGCTGCCCACTCATGCAATATGTGGCACCATACATTGAAAGCGCAAAATATAATCTTTGTTTCATTTTGTTCCTGTCGTTGAAAAAAAAAAAAAAAATATATATATATATATATATATATATATATATAAATCAGCTCAGTCATAGTTGGGTACCTGGCAGCAAAAATATGAGTCAAAGGTGCATTTTCATCGGGTACGTTTCCAGATACAAGCAGATTTATAGCCTGCACACAATTTTCAACAATGACTTTGTCTCTATACATTACCAAAGTAGGTTGCCAAAGGATATTAATGCATTTGATTCAGAATGTGCTGGCAATTTATATGGTGCGGTAATTAGCTTCAAAAACATGGGCACCTGGTCAGAAGCTTTCTCCTTTGAGAAAACAAATCTCACACTCTTCTTTGATTAGTGCGCTGGTTATGCTGAGATACCACACCAAATGTCCAGAACAAGTAGGGATCCACAGTATCACAGTATACAGAGGACTAGATTATATCTGTTTGACAAGACATCATTAGCCATTTTCACTTCAACTTCAACAGATGTATACAGACTTCACTGGATTCAAATCCAAACAATGCATAATAGCTTTTAAGCAGTTTAAGGATGTTGCATGAAGTCAGATAAATCCATGACAATGCATGTTGCCTAAAACGGGAAATCTCAGCATTTCATTACCTGTGGCTCAACGGCAAATGAAGATGAGCATTAACAGAAAGAAGAACAGAGAAACATCAAATGTATTGAAATTGCATTTAAGGGGTAAGCCTGTATAAAAAAAAAAAAAAAACTTCCTTAGTGCAAATAGTTAAATAAAGTATAAATGAGATATGTATAACAAAATGTTTCCATTGATAAGAGTTCACTTCTAACATTCTTCAGAAGCTGTCTGGGTTCGGCTCACTGGAGTGACCCTCATTCTCCAAAATAGGTCATTATTGTGGAGTCTGGCCACATACATGGAGGGTGCAGTATTGCAAAGAAAAAAATTACAGGAAGCAATTTTTTCCTCAAACAATTATGAAGTTATTCAATTAAAAATAATTTAAAATAGCTATGGGCTGTATAATTCTCCATTCTCCTCTGATTGTCCATATATCAGTCTAGTATGAATGGAAGTAAGAGGTAACATACATGTGTAACTCAGGGGGGTCCCTCGTATATCATTGATCATATGATATGTCTTCATCCTTGGTCTGTGGTACAAGTAAGCAAGGAACAATGCTGTATTGACACCGTCATTCTGATCCTGTCGAGACAATGACCTGACTCTCCTGAATGTCATCATGCCATCTACAGCCTTGGTTTCAGCATTCATCTTCAACTTCTCTGATTGGTGGAATCAGGTTGCTTGTGGATTTGTATTGATTGACTTGATTCACCATGTGCGTGCTCATGGGCTTGATCTGAATGTTCCTTGGGTAGGCATTATCTGCTTCATCTGTAAACCATTTCTTTTCTGTGAGACAGCCACGCAATCAAGAAAAGGGAGAAAACAAGTCAGGCAAGAGAAAACATTCACATCAGTGTCAGCACCCTTTTACTCCAATACATTCAATTACAGAATATACTGCATACCTTCCTCAACAGAGATATAACACCTACACACATGGCTACACATGTATGGAGTTAAATAACTGCCAAAACCTAGTATACAAACCAAACATGTTTTATAAATGCACAACGATTCACAAACAAATACAATGTGATTTGCAAATACAAAAATGATTCACGTGCAAACAAAGTGTGGTTTGCAAATATAAAAACGATTTGCAAACAAATACAGTGTGGTTTCCAAATATAAAAACGATTCACGTACAAACAAGGTATGATTTGCAAATATAAAAAACGATTTGCAAACAAATACAGTGTGGTTCGCGATTGCAAAACACTATTAACAAACGAATGTATTCAGTTTTACAAATACAAAACGTACCGATTACAAGTATACGACGAGAACCATTTCCTACAAGTACAAATCACTTTTGGCAGTTTTCTACCGCTGACATGGCGTAAAAGATTTTCTCACAAATGTCCTCTCTGTTATTGGCCCTGTTAAACAGCAGGTGGGGCTATGACTCAATATCCTAGATCTCTACACCGTGAAGTTGAACAGAATAGAGAACGGCCGCCAGCGACAACCGTGGACATGAGGATGATGGCTGAGGCTAAATAAAAACGCAGTGTCTACGTGTTCGAAATAACTTCGTGTCCGACAGTGGGATGGTGTCAATATAAGTCCGTGTCCGACAGCCGATTATTGTTTTTAATCTCTTGAAGTCTACTGAATCTTTTAGATAGCCTATTAAATGTGAATGTTTCATCAGATGGCTCAGTTCTTCAAGATGGGTACCGAGAATTTCAATCAATGTTTCTGTTTAAGCTCTGCTCAATAAAGTGTTCTGATTGTTAGTGATATTTTTTTTTATTTTCAATTTCGTTATAAATCTGGGCTGGTATTCACGAAGCATCTTATCTTAGCGCCAGGAGTACTCCTCAGTCCCGCTAAAACATTTATGTAGGAGTAAAATCTTAAAATTCACAAAACCGCTGAGAGCAACTTTTAGTTAAGAAAACTGGTAACTCCTAGAATAGGAGCAGCTCCGAGATAGGCGGGAGTAATCTCCATATGGCTGACGTCAATTCTCATGCACGAGTCTTGGGACAATGAGCACGGTGATTGGTTGTTTGGTGGCAGGGCAGCCCATTGAAAAAAATATCCCACATACAACCCACGGAGGAAAAAATGAGAAAATAGTTCAAGGGGCTGGTTTGTCCCATAAAATAATGGCAGTTGTTACGGGTACGGCAGTTTTCCAATGCATTTCAAAGTAGAGAGGTACGACGATCCCCATTTTAAACACTGCCCTAACCCTAACCCTAACCTTAACCTTAACACTGACATTTATATAAACTTTCCCCCACAATTAGATCTGCATCTATAACACTCGTACTTTTTAGTAAGCTTTTGTTAAAATACAACATAATGGCATTTTTAGATTCAGCTTAAGATAATAACATATTGAGCACTTTTGAAAATTGCAATGCACGGTCCCCGCATATCACGCTGTAGGAAAATAAACGTACTTAGGAAAGAGATAATTGTAAAAACATTAATAGCATTAAACAAGTTATTAATGAAACGCGTCCCTTGCCCCAATAGCTACTTGTTACCCAATGAGAATGAGAATATGTTGTGATCATTTAAATGTCGAGCCGTTTAAGTTTTTTTTGCCCTAAACTGTAATGGATGTAAGTTCAAAAATGACGCGAAAGCCCAGCTGGAGCCAAGACCAGTTACTGCTGCTGGGCCAGTTGGTGCTGGAGCGAAAGAATGTAGCCTAATCAGAGGGAAAATTAGCTCGGGGGTGAACAGCAAATCCAAGCGGTATGCGTGGGATAATATCAGCCAACAGATCGTTGCAGCGTTACCCTCGGTGTCTCGGATGGCTAAAAGTTGCTCTCAGCGGTTTTGTGAATTACTTTTAAGATCTTACTCCTACATAAAATGTTACAGCGCGACTTCGGAGTAGTACTCCTAGCGCTAAGATAAGATGCTTTGTGAATACGGGCCCAGATTTATAACGAAATGGAAAATAAAAATATATCACTAACAATCTGAACCCTTTATTGAGTAGAGCTTAAACAAAAACATTGATTGAAATTCACACTACCCATCTTGAAGAACTGAGCCATCTGATTAAACATTCACGTTTAATAGGCTATCTAAAAGATTCAGACTTCAAGAGATTAAAAACAATAATCGGCTGTCGGACACGGACTTATATTGACACCATCCCACTGTCGGACACGGAGTTATTTCGAACACGTAGACACTGCGTTTATATTTAGCCTCAGCCATCATCCTCGTGTCCACGGTTGTCGCTGGCGGCCGTTCTCTATTCTGTTCAACTTCACGGTGTAGAGATCTAGGATATTGAGTCATAGCCCCACCTGCTGTTTAACAGGGCCAATAACAGTGAGGACATTTGTGAGAAAATCCTTTACGTCATGTCACCGGTAGAAAACTGCCAAAAGTGATTTGTACTTGTAGGAAATGGTTCTCGTCGTATACTTGCATTCGGTACGTTTTGTATTTGTAAAACTGAATACATTCGTTTGTTAATGGTGTTTTGTATTTGCAAACCACACTGTATTTGTTTGCAAATCGTTTTTTATATTTGCAAACCACACCTTGTTTGTACGTGAATCGTTTTTATATTTGGAAACCGCACTGTATTTGTTTGTAAATCGTTTTTATATTTGCAAACCACACTTTGTTTGCATGTGAATCATTTTTATATTTGCAAATCACATTGTATTTGATTGTGAATCGTTGTGCATTTTTAAAACATGTTCGGTTTGTATATTAGGTTTTGGCAGTAATTTAACTCCATACACATGGCTCGCACACAGGTAATATATTGCATGAGAAGAACAAGAGGTTCAACAAAAATTAGCATTCAAGTATGTTCTTGTATCGTGTTTTAGAACATGTTCAAGCACATCTACTAAACAACAATGATGGGGTACAGCAAAGTAAGAGACAGGTATGAAAATGTGGTCAACAACAGTGTTCAAACAATGGAAAATATAGAATGAACACAAAATAAAAAAAAAAAAAATTATTTCTGATGAAGACTATTTTTGTCTTTCTCATTGGGCCTCTCTGAGGAATCTCTGGAAATTTCTTCTGTCCATTTCACCTCATGCAATCACAAGAGCTGAATGCACCCAGTAATTCACAGCAAACCATGATGAGCCCGTCAAATCCCACTCAACGGGCTTAGTGTCGCAACACAGGCTTTTGATGTGAGTGTGGCAGTGCCTGAGGTGGTGAGAAATGTCAGTTACGGCATCCTGTTTCCCCTGAGCACACTGCTGGTGCAACATACTCTCTCTGCAACCTCCTTTGTTGCCAGTAAAGTACACACAGTCTGGAGTGTGTGCAATAAGGCCCATTGTGAGTGTACACGTGTCTTCTTCTCAAGGTTTTTCTTTGACCCTAATATTCCATTATGAAGATGGGTGATATTTAATTTAATGGTGATATTTAAGTCGGTACTGTACTGTAAAATTAGTGCTCACCTTTTCTTCTCTAATGATAGTCTTCTTGCCATATCATGGACTTTTAAATGGCTATTTTAAAACATTAAAATTACTAAAAGGAGTTGTTCTGGATGTTAAAAAATCAGTTAAATGGTATCAGTGGACTTTTATCCCAAGAATAGTGTTACAATTTTTTAAAATTTGAAGGAACTACTGTGGTGGGTAAATCAAAACAGAGGATATCGTATAATCAGAGTCATATCCATCATGAGACCTTAGACTATTTGTCATTTGGCCTCATGCAGTTGGACCGGAATGGTTCTGTAAAGTAGCATCCACACTGCACATGCATGGCCAAAGCATCACTCCCTCCAAACTCTGGAGTCTCTCATTTTGACACTAGCAGCAGGGTAATCACGTTATATCCGTCCCCCCGAGAACATGGCTTGGAGGCAGCACTTAAGAGCCATTCCATGAAAGATTGACATTCGGCGCGCAGTTGACCCCCTTGGAATTGAATGAAACTTGGCACATAAGTAGATATGAGTGTCTCACAGAAATAGCCGAATTTTTAGGTCCATACTTCACTGTGCCTGCCGATAGCGCCATCTGGAATTCACGTAAGTGGCTCAGTTTTGCTGTTGACACCGCATTTTACATCAACTATCATGACTTAAGGGTACACAGTACCAAACATGTTACGCTTTTTTCATGACCTGTGACACTTCATGTCTGGTTAGACTTTAGCACCACATCAGCGTCAAGCTGGGTTACTACGTTATCAAACCAGAATTATTTGAGAAATAACAAAAGGCCTATGGGCCTTAACGGTCACCTGAGTTGTTTAAAAACTGATGTTATTGATGTGAATGAACCAAATATACCCAAAAGTATCATTTTCCTATATAAAGTATAGTAAACCTCACCCCCTCTCCAGGGGCAAACATGGAGCCTGGGCGCCATGAAATGAACAATTTTGATAAAGCACCTGAATATACGAAGAGTATTGTTTTCCAGCATATCTGGGTCTGTGGAAGAATATTTTGAAAATTTCAGCCAATTTGACCACTTTTAGTCCCGCCTTTCAGAGCACCATAGAATTAACAATTTTGGTGCATATTTGACCAAGGAAGGTTCCAGCAAAATTTTATTTAAATGGGATCAGCGGTTTCTGAGAAAAAGTGGAGAAAGAGTTGACCAGTTTTAGCCCCGCCCCTCAGAGCCCCAGGGGGTGGGCAGCATATAATTCATATTTTTGGTGCATATTTGACCAAGGAAGGGTCCTGCAAAATTTTATTGAAATCGGATCAGCTGGTTCTGAGAAGAAGTCAAAAATGTTTTGGCCAGTTTTAGCCCCGCCCCTCAAAGCCCCTGGGGGTTGGTACCGTATAATTCGTAATTTTGGTGCATATTTGACCAAGGAAGGTTCCTGAAAAATTTTATTGAAATCGGATCCGTGGTTTCTAAGAAGAAGTAAAAAATGTAAATTGTTTACGGATGCATGATACACAATGGACGACGCATGATGGACGACAGACGATGATGGACAAAAGGCGATTAGAATAGGTCACTTTGAGACTTCGTCTCAGGTGACCTAACAATAAAAGTTGAAAATGGGAATGGGAATAAAATAATACCCCAGAAATATACCAAACTAGAATGCTTTATTATGTGTTTACACACAACAAGACTATCATTTTCAGTGAATAGCACCTTGGTATCTTGCATTGTTTGTGCAATAGATGGCCAGAAAGATGGTTGAAATTTATTCTTGGTGCATGTTTGCGGTATGTTTTCTCTGAAACCCAGATTTGCCCTGTGAGGGTAAATGCTGATTTGTCATGCTTTTGGAGCGCTGTTTTCAGGAATATCAAGCATTTCTTTGGTAGTATCTACGCTTTCAAGCTAGACAGAGCCAAAGTTGGTGGAAAACTCAAAATGGACCATTTCATGGCAAATTGTGCATATATTTAGGAGGCATTATTTTGTTTACCCAGCAAGCTCGAGATCTGAAATTCTCTGGATACATAGTCCCGTTGGGGTACATTACAGTAAAATCTTAATGGAAGTATTTTCAGTGTAGATGATTTTAAACATCAAAAGTCGGAAAAATTGTCCTCCAGTGGGCACTGTTTGCTGGATGCAAGTACTGCCCATCCCCAGCAAAGTACCAAAGAAATTGTTTTTGAATTGTGGTGCACACAGCTAGTTTTCTCTGAAAATGAAAAGTTTAGCTTGGTACTATTCTGGGGTGCATTTCCCAAAAGCATAGTTGCTAACTAAGTGCTAACTTACATTCACCATCAATGGGCCCAACTATGTATGTTAGCTTCAGTGATTTTGGGAAACGCACCCCTGGGTGGACAGCTATCTGACCAAAAGTGGTACTCTAAAGACCTAATATTTTACCGACCTAATATTCCATATTCCTAGACATATACCAAAGTTTTGTCATTTCACATATATAAAGTATGTGCACAGTTAAATATAATACTTGTAATCTCTTTGGTATAAAGCTGGGCTGGTTGTATATTGGGAAAGAATATTGGTGGTGATATTAGCATTGTGTCAACATGCAAGACTTTTACCAGTAGTCAGTACAGTGTACAGTTTTGTAGTGTTGGACAATTTCAGAAAATAACTAATTCTCAGCATTTTTGCATTACTATTAAAATCAGAAAGGGGGCTTCAGTGTTAATTCTAGGATTTCCATAAGGTAGGATTCTTGGGTATGAAAAAGGGCACAGCAGTCGCTTCGAGCGACTGGTTGTCCTGATAAAGGGCACAGAGGTCCTAGCAAGCAAGTAGCGCCCTGTCAAGAAAAGGGCAATTAATTTGTAGTGGTAACTTGCATGCCTTCATTCCTAACACCTGCCCATGATGTCTAGCCTACGAGATGCCCGCTGGTTGGGAGGGTGGGGTTTCTTTTACAGACTTCCCATTCCTGAGAGTACCAAGCCATGGGTATTGATGCAACTATTGTGCTATATAGGTTGCAGCCTGCTATTTAATTCAGAGACAGACATGCTCACTATCAACAGCCTCTAAGCAGCCCTGTAGAGACCCAGGATGCAAGGTAGTAGGACTTGCCTCGGGCTCGACTGGCTCCATCGGTAACATTGAGCCGGGTCGAACGAAGAAGGCCATGGGTGGCTGCTCAAGGCCAAGGCCAAGGAGCACCTCTGGTGCGTAGCACCATGTACCGCCAACCCACAATCCAATTCCAAAATCAGACTGACGAATAGAGCTCGTCACATGCTGTGTTGACATAATTTTGCTTTGGATAACATGAAAAGTAAAAAACAGTTTGAACTTTTATACTATACATTCTGTCTTCATGTACACGGTTGTGTGATGAAGATTTTTTTTCAGAGTTCAAATTACAGACTGTTATTTTACGCAAGTATGCGTATACTGTTGACGCATGTCTGTATACATACTTACGGTGGTACGCCTTTTACATTAGTTCTTTTATAGCATTGAAAAATTTTGGACTGGTCATGTTTTATAACTTGATGTACGTTTCTGACTGCGCTGAACCCATAGTTGGTAATAACCCATGGACTGTGCGTTTGTAATGCTCACAGTCACCTCCAACCAACCAAACTTTATACCAAAGGGATTCCAAATTTTATGTGTAACTGTGTATGTGCTTCATACATTTCAAAAGATAGAACTTTGGTATATGTCTGGGAATATGGAATGTTAGGTCAGTAGAACATTAGTTCTTTAGAGCGCCACCTTTAGTCAGAAAGCTATGTACCCAGCAGAGTACCAAACCAAGCTCTTCACTTTCTGAGAAAACTAGCTGTGTGTATTAGAATTTAAAAAAATCTATTAGGTACATTGCTGGGGATGGTATGCACTTGCATCCAGCCTGCAGTGCCCCCTGGAGGTGATTTTTTTTCTGAGTTTTGATGTTTAAAATCATCTACAATGAAAATACTACCATTGAGATTTTACTAATGCTGTAATGTACTCTAAAGGACTATGTATCCAGAGAATTTTAGATTTCTGTCTTGCTGGGAAAACAAAATAATGCCACCTAAATACAGGCACAATCTGCTATGTAATGGTCCATTTTGAGTTTTCCTCCAACTTTGGCTCTGTCTAGCTTGAAAGTGTAGATACTACCACGGAAGTTCTTAATAATCCTGAAAACAGAGTCCCAAAAACACAACAAACAGCATTTATCACCATGAAACATGTCTGGGTTACTGAGAAAATAGACCGCAAACATGCACCAAAATCAATTTCAACCATCTTTCCAGCCGTCCATTGCATGAACCCAGCAAGATACCAAGGTACTATTCACTGAAAATGATAGTTTTGTAGTGAGTAAACACATAATAAAGCATGCTAGTTTGGTATATGTCTGGGATATTATTTTATTCCTATTCCCATTTTCAATTTTTACCGTGATTTCTCAAATAATTCTGGCTCAATAACATAGTTACCCAGCTTGGCGCTGATGTGGTGCTGATGTCTATCCACACTTGAAGTGTCACAGGTCATGATAAAAGAATAACACATCTGGCACTGTGTACCCTTAAAGGAGAATTCCGGTGGGAAATTGACTTGGGGTGTATTGAAACATGATAATGAGTTCTAACTTTTGTCGAATACCCCACCTCCATACGAATACTCCACCTCCGTACGAACGAATAGATTGCAATCTGTTCCCTGATCCTTCCTATTCGTTTGTGCTCGTCAATCGACTTATCGTGACTTTCAAGATGGAGGTGACTGGAAACTGCATCGAGGTACTGTTTGCATAAATAGTATTTTTCAATAAACTACCGGTAAATTTTCAAAGTTCTCAGTGCCTCGTTTTAAATGTCAGGGCCCTCGGAATTCTATTGATGAAGTGTGGAGCTACTTTGAGCCTTGTTAATGATGAAAAAAATAGTGATTATCTTGCACGGCAATGCGATGCCCGATTCACAACCATTGTTAGCCTGTTGGGAGCTTCGGCTAAAAATCCATTTATTTTGAAAAGTTGCGTGCATCCGGAGGTGGGGTATTCGACAATAGTTAGTACTCATTATCATGCTTCAATAAACCCCAAGTCAATTTCACACCGGAATTCTCCTTTAAGTCATAATAATTGATGTAAAATGTGGCGTCAAAAGCAAAACTGAGCCACTTTAGTGGTTTTCCGGTGGCGCCGCTGGCAGATTTCTGGAGATACAAACCTAAAAATTTGGCTTTTTCTGTGAGACTACCATATCCACCAATCTGCCAAGTTTCTTTCAATTCCAGGGGGTCAACTCCTCAACTTCTTCAAAAAGTGCCATTTTCTCACGGAATAGCACTTAAGTTCAGCCAGTCTCTGGATCAGGGCCAGGGAAGTGCTCTTCCTTAAGCACTTAACTGGTGGTCTGTGGCTGCATGACATGGTCACATGACATTACCGCATGATGCTGTTATGGCCTCATTGTCACCGCTGGGAAAGTGGGGGGCCTGATTCTCCAGGCTCCAGTCAGGGGTTGGGGGGGATTAGGGAACTGCTCAAAGCATTCAGTTAGGTAATGTGAGCTCCTCTCAGTGGACCAGAGATAAGCTTGTATGCCCAAAGTTCAACTCGAGAGGAGCTAACATGGCTGCCATGCTCATCTATTTCTATTTCCAATTCAAAGGGACTTCTCTAATTGGTACAACCCCAATTCTGAAATAGAAGGGACAAAGTGTAAATTGTGAATAAAATCAAAATGCAGTGATTTTGAGATCATGAGTTAATATGTTACTTACAATAGAACATAGATAAAAAATGTAAAATCTGAGACATTTTACATTTTAATCCACAAAATGAGCTTATTTCAATTTTTCTGGCTGCAACTGGTCTCAAAAAAGTGGGGACACAGCAAAAAAGGGCTGAAAAAGCATATAAGATATAAGTGGATCAGCTGAAAGAACATTTAGCAAGTAATTAAGTTAACTGGCATCAGGTGTGTAATATGATTGGCTATAAAAGGGATGTCTTGGAGTGACTGAGTCTCTCAGAAGTAAAGATGGCCAGAGGCTCTCTAACCTGTGAAGGCTTGTGTAAAAAAATTGTGGAAAACTTCAAAAACAGTGTTCCTCAACATCGAATTGAAAAGGCTTTGAAGGACTCATCATCAACAGTGCATAACATCATTAAAAGATTCAGAGAAAATGGAAAAATCTTTGTGCGTAAGGGACAAGGCCGAAGACCTTCACTGGATGCCCGTGATCTTCGGGCCCTCAGAGGCCACTGCATCACTCACCGGAATGATTCTGTCATTGACATTACTAAATGGGCCCAGGAATACTTCAGGAGACTACTGTCTGTAAACACAGTCTGCCGTGCCATCCACAGATGCTACCTAAAATTCGATCATGCAAAAAGGAAGTCATTATTGAGCATGATCCAGAAGCACCGCCATGTTCGGTGGGCCGAGGCTAATTTAAAATGGACTGTAGCAAAGTGGTAAAGTGTCCTGTGGTCAGACAAGTCCAAATTTAACAATCTTCTTGGAAATCATGGGCGTAGTGTCCTCTGGGCTAAAGAGGAGGAAGACCATCCCTCCTGTTATCAGCGTTCTGTTCAAAAGCCAGCATCTCCGATTATATGGGGATGCATTAGTGCAAATAGTGTGGGACACTTTCATGTTTTAAAAAGCACCATGAATGCTGAAAGGTATATAAAAGTTTTAGAGCAACATATGCTCCCCTCCAGACGACATATACAGTATTCCAGGGAAGGCCTAGTGTATTTCAGCAGGACAATGCAAAACCACATACTGCAGCTATTACAACAGTATGGCTTCGTAGTAGAGGAGTCCGTGTGCTGAACTGGCCTGCCTGCAGTCCTGATCTTTCACCGATTGAGAACATTTGGCACATAATTAAACGAAAAGCCTGTCAAAGGAGACCCAAAACTCTCCAGCAGCTGGAAACCTGTATTAAACAAGAGTGGGATCAAATTCCAGTGGCTGAACTCAAGAAACTTGTCTCCTCAATGCCCAGACACCTCCAATCAGTGTAATAAAGAAGAGGCGATGTTAAACCATGGTAAACAGGCCCCTGTCCCAACTTTTTTAAAGACCTGTAGCAGCCATCAAAATTGAAATGAGCTCATTTTGTGGATAAAATTGTAAAATTTCTGTTTCAAAATCTGCTATGTTATCACTGTTCTATTGTGAATAAAATACTAGCTGGTGTGATTGGAAAGTCATTGCGTTTTGAATTTTTTTCACAATTTACACTTTGTCCCAACTATTTCAGAATGGGGGTTGTACTTGATTCAACTATATTACTATGAATTCAGTAGTGTATAGTGGTGAAATGGCCATCCATTTTGGTTCAAATTCTTCAAGGAGCACGCACCCTCAGATATGGCATTCTCCTTGAGAAGTCATGTTGATGAGTCTTATTTAGGGACCCAAGAACAAAAATGAAAATTAAAGTGTTTCATGACAAAATTAATGGTTGACTCATCCAATGAATTATGTCCGACAGAACGCTGAAGCATCCATACATTATCAACCCACTTATTCCTGGACGGGGTTGCAAGGTAACTGGGGCCAATCCAAGCCTACAACAAGTGAGATGCTGCAAACACACCCTGGACAGTTCTCTAATCCATATTTTGGATCGTATTTACAATTCACCCTAATAATCACTCCTAAGGGCAATTTAGAGTGTCCAATTAGCCTGAGATGCATGTCTATGGATCTTGGGAGGAAACCTGCGTGCCAAAAGGATACCCACTGGAACACAGGGAGAACATGCAAACTTCACACTGAAAGACCTCAGGCCGGATTGGACCCATAACCCAGTTCGACAGAGCCTTTCAGCAATGTCTTTCAGTAAGATATGTGAAAGTCTCTGTACGTTTACACCGCACTGCATTTTGTTGAAGAGGATAAGAAAAGAAGTACGTGCACTTTCATTTGTTTAAAATAGTCAGATTCAACAACAGGACCACATAGTGAACTGACAAAAAAAAAGAAAAAAAGGGGAAATCTAAATGTCAGTAGTTTTGAAAAAATCAATAGCAAAAATAAAACACATATTATTTATGTGTTAAAAGAGGGATATTCAAGTCCAGGAAAAAAAAATGGCCAAATAAATACAACCAACCACATGCAATGTAGTCTCAGGCAATGCAACAACATAGCAGCAGAAACAGCCACTTCACTTTCTGGTAGAAAGCGAAGAGATAAGGCATGACTGTATCAAATAACATAGAGTGTTCCCTTGTTATCACAAATCTCCACAAGGACAAAGTTATGATTCAACCCACTGCAATTGCTACTTCATGCATAATCATTAACTTCCATCATACCTTGGCTCATTCTATTCATCCTTGTGGCACATTAGAAAGAAAAGTGATCTCAGTAAGTTAACAGTCCTTAAAGCAAATGACAATGTCTCACACGAATTCACTGACATGACCACATCCTCCACTTTGCTTTGGTTGAGCGTGACTTTTCTGTGTCATTACTGACTATTGCAATATGTTTTGTTTTTTAGATTACAAGCTCTGTGTGATTTGGGACAATTATTCCTCGTCACAAATGACTAATGCAATGAATCAGCCAATTGAAGGACATTTGAAAGAGCTTCCAAGTTCAGTCGTGTTTTGATACTGGCTTTTATGCAAAGCGGAGTGAGCTTGCTGTAAACTTGAGGGCAGTTATAATTTTGTCAGCGTACAAATCCATCAGCAGTCAACTGACGTTGTTTTGAGGAGCGCACTCAAATGAAATGCGAATATATTTTCACATCCTTAAAACTCTAATGAAGACAAGTAGTAATATTACAGTGGTGTACAGGTAGCGGTGCGCTTCGGACAGGCCGCCTGAAAGCTAATATAAAATCCAGCGTGTGGAGAACACAGAAAGGGCGACATCCAAAATTCTATCCGGTGAGGCGGTTGTTGAAAATGGAGAGGTCACAGCTCGAAGCAGTGTGAGTGCTAACGTAGCACTCTAAAATCAGCACCCAAAGGGAATGACACAATTGGCTCAACACATTGCGGTGAGAGAGAGAGAGAGAGATGTGTGCGGTGTTTAATTCACATGGCTCTCTATGTACCACAGCGGTTCCTAAGAGGCAGTTGCTCGGTCATATCAGACAAAAACTGCTGAAGCCAAACCACGTTTTAAGTTATCCCTGCCACTCAATTTCTGTCATGGACACAAACAGCCTGAATTACACCTGCAGACATTCAACATACACTCCTCTCTGGCTTAATGGAACAAAATTCTGATAATGGTTTTGCATTATACATTTGCCGATGTGAAATAC
Organism: Gymnothorax reevesii; assembly: GCA_029721435.1. Classification (NCBI taxonomy): domain Eukaryota; kingdom Metazoa; phylum Chordata; class Actinopteri; order Anguilliformes; family Muraenidae; genus Gymnothorax; species Gymnothorax reevesii. The sequence continues at coordinate 86,942,067 of CM056582.1, read as the reverse complement.
CAAACTATTCAACAATTGTTTTTTATCCATTTGCATTAACTACTAGACATAATATTGGCTTATGCAGTTTTCTGCAGAACGCTATGATCTCACACTAAATTTCAGAGTATAACACAGATTTAGATTTGAAAAAAATATGCTATATAAAACAGCATCTCTCAGTGAAACTGAAGGAATTCAAAAAGCTTAATTTATTTATTTATTCACGAATTTTATTCCAATATATATACAATGTCAATTCAGAAAATAACTTGGCTCATTTCAAAATGAAAATGAAACCAAAAAGGACTCATTTGAAAAAGTCCATTCATCTTGTACCATATTGAAAACACGTCAACAAAACTTTGTTAAAGGCTTTAACTTGTAAATTCTTGTTTGGAAAATATAAGCTTCACAACAATCTGAGGACTGCAACAGACTCCAAAAAAATTGGCACAGAGGCATAACAGGACTAATAATCATGTGTCAAGTTGTAATGATAAGGTGATGTGAAACAAGTGAGGTATTTTTTTTTTTTCTGATTGACTTTTAAGTGAGGTAATTTTATTACAGTATAAAAGTAGCTTTCAAAACAAGCAAAGTCCCCCAAGGGCAAATACAGATGGTGGCTCATCAATTTGCCAACAGTTGCATGAGCTTATAATCCATCACTTTGAGAGTGACATTCCCAAAAGTCAAATTTAAATGGAGTATTTCACTCTGTATGTGATGGAAGGAATCCAGTCATTTTCCTGTAAGGGCAAGGCCAAATTCTGAATGCGCTTGATCTCCGATCCCTCAGACTTCACGGTCTAAAGAACTATCAAGCAACACTAATAGATATCATGAAATGCGCTCAAAATACTTTGGTAAACCTTTATGGATGAACAAAATTTTCTACTGTATTCACAGAGGCAAGTTAAAGCTTTACCATGTAAAGCTGAAGCCATAGATCAACACAGCCCAAAGGCGCTGCGGACTTTTTCAGGCTCGAAGTCATCTGAGATTGACAAGAGCACAGAGGGACCCTTTTTATTGTCCAACAAGTGAACAGTTTGTGTGATTTTTGGAAAGCACAGCCCCTCGACAGAATTTAATAAGGCTAATTTAAATAAGCTGTTAGCATCAAGTCCAAAAGCCAGCACTGTCATGGTGCTGGAGTGGGTCAGTATATATGGAATCGGTGATTTGCTCATTTGCAAGGTTGCCACTGATTAACAAAGACATGCATGAATTTTGGGAGACGTGCCATCTAGATCTCATCCTTATCACAGGGAGGTTCCTGCATTCTCTTGCGAGACAATACCAATCCACATTTTGCGTGTATTACAAGTTCATGCCTCTTTAAATTGAGTTATGGTGCTAGATTGACCTGCCTGCAGTCCTGATCTGTCTCTGATAGATATTGCATGCATGAATTATGAGGTGAAACATTCTGCAATAAAGGGCCAGTTCACTTTCATGGCACAAGACCTGCATTAAAGAAGAATGGGGGAAATTCCAAATGCTAGACTTGACCACCTGGGATCTTCAGTGCCTAAACACTTAATTAGTCAGATTAAACCATGGTGATGTTATGCAGTCATAAAAAGTCATCTGTGACAACGTTTTGGACTCTGTTGCAGTCATCACATTGTATATTTTCAATGAACAAATAAATTCACAAAAATGTGACGTTATGTCTATGTTTTCAGGAAAGTGAATGAACTTGTCAAATCAGGTCATTAAGATTTTATCATCATTTTCCACAATGTGCCAACTATTCAGAAATTGGGGCTCCATAAATGTTTGTGTGTGTGTGTATATGTATTAATTTAAGTCTATATTCCAGTGATGGGCATGTCAGGGTAAGAAAAGAAGCTCATGAAGCGATGCACCTGTCAGGATTAGTGCCCCCTGTACAAGCCTCCGGAGGCAGTGTTATGATCTAAGATTGCTTTGCTTGGTCAGGTCTAGGCTCAGCACTGTTCTGCTGCAATAAAAATCAGCAGACTACCTGAATACACGTAATGACCAGGATTCCATCAATGGACTTTTTAATCCCTGATGGCATGGACATATTCCAGGATGACAATGCCAATATTCATCGGCCTCAAACTGTGAAAGAGTGATTCATCAAGCATGAGGAATCATTTTCACCCATGAATTGGCCATCTCAGAGTCCTGACCTATACCAGCTGAAAGTCTTTGAGATGTGCTGGAGAAGGCTAAATGGAGTGGGTTGACTCACCCATCGTCAGAACAATATCGACCAAAAATGAAAGCAAATCTTTCTGGAAATAAATGTTGTAACATTGTATAAACAATGTCACAACAAATGTCACAAGTGTGCGCTGTGATCAAAACTAAAGGTGGCCAAACAAAATATTATAGTTGTTGACTTTTTTTTCTCTCAATGGGCAATATATATATGCTATATACAACCAATTTCGAAATAGTTGGGACAAAGTGTAAATTGTGAATAAAATCAAAATGCAATGACTTTCAGAGCACGTTGTTATTAACAATAAAACATAGATAACATTTCAAATGTTGAAACTGAGACATTTTACATTTTTATCCACAAAATGAGCTTATTTCAATTTTTCTGGCTAAATCAGATCTCAAAAAAGTTGGGACACAGGCAAAAAAAGGGCTGAAAAAGCAATTAATATATAATCAAATAACATTTAGCAAGTAATTAAGTTAACTGGCATCAGGTGTGTAACATGATTGGCTATAAAAGGGATGTCTTAAAGAGGCTGAGTTTCTCAGAAGTAAAGATGGCAAGAGGCTCTCCAACCTGTGAAGGCTAAAAAAATTGTGGAATACTTTAAAAACAATGTTCCTCAATGTAAAATTGCAAAGGCTTTGAAGGTCTCATCATCGGCAGTGCATAACATCAATCAAAGGATTCAGAAAAACTGGAAGGGAAAAGGCCGAAGACTGTGACTGGATGCCCGTCATCTTCGAGCCCTCAGACGCCACTGCCTCACTCACCGGCATGATTCTGTTCTTGATATTACTAAGTGAGCCCAGGAATACTTCCGGAAACCACTGTCTGTAAACACAGTATACCGTGCCATCCACAGATGCCACTTAAAACTGTATCATGCAAAAAGGAAGCCATTGTTGAGCATGATCCAGAAGTGCCGCCATGTTCTGTGGGCCAAGGCTCATTTAAAATGGACTGTAGCAAAGTGGCAAAGTGTCCTGGGATCAGACGAGTCCAAATTTGACATTCTTGTTGGAAATCATGGGCATCGTGTCCTCCAGGCTAAAGAGGAGAAAGACCACCCCTCCTGTAATCAGCGTTCAGTTCAAAAGCCAGCATCTCTGATGGTATGGGGATGCACTAGTGCATATGGTGTGGGACGCTTGCATGTTTTAAAAAGCACCATGAATGCTGAAAGGTATATAAAGGCTTTAGAGCAACATATACTCCCCTCCAGAAGACATCTATTTCAGGGAAGGCCTTGTGTATTTCAGCAGGACAATGCAAAACCATATACTGCAGCTGTTACAACAGCATGTCTCCGTAGTAGAAGAGTTCATGTGCTGAACTGGCCTGCCTACAGTACTGATCTTCCACCGATTGAGAACATTTGGCTCGCAATTAAACGAAAAGTCCATCAAAGGAGACCCAAAACTCTCCAGCAGCTAGAAGCCTGTATTAAACAAGAGTGGGATCTAATTCCAATGGCTAAACCCAAGATACTTGTCTCCTCAATGCCCAGATGCCTCCACACTGTTAAAAAGAAGAGAAGATGCTACACCATGGTAAAGAGGCCCCTGTCCAAACTTTTTTGAGACCTGTAGCAGCCATCAAATTTGAAATTAGCTTATTTTGTGGATAAAATTGTAAAATATCTCAGTTTCAACATTTGCTATGTTATCTCTGTTCTACGGTGAATAAAATACTGGCTGGTGTGATGAGAAAGTCATTTCGTTTTGATTTTATTCACAATTTACACTTTGTCCCAACCATTTCAGAATTGGTGTTGTATATGTATGTATATTTTTATATTTTTCATGTATATAGGGCCATATTTTAAAGCAGGCAGCCCTGCAAGATTCTGAGATCTAAAGAAGTTCAAGATCAGCTGAGAGACAAAGCCGTTGACATCTTTCAGTCAGGAAAAGGTTACAAAGCCCTTTTTAAGGCAGTGAAAGTCCAACAAGCCCTCATGAGATCCATTATCTAGAAATGAAGAAAACTTGGAACTGTGGTGAAACTTATTAGTGGCCCAGAGTAACACTGAAAGAACTGCAAGCCTCACTTCGCTCAGTTGAGGTCTGGGCACACCATTCAACAATAACAAAGGTTCCGCGCAATAATGGCATCCATGGGAGAGCTGCAGGGCGAAAACCACTGCTGAAAAAAAGGGACACTAAGGCTCGTCTCACATTTGCCAAAAAAAATCTTGTTAACCTCAAAAGTTTTGAGAAAATATTTAATGGACTGATAAGTCAAAAGAGAAAAGTGAAAGAAACGGGTCCCGTGACATTTGACGTAAAGCTTACAAAGCATTTCATAATAAGAATATCATACCAAAAGTCAAACATGGTTGTGGTAGTGTGATAGTTCAGGGCTGCTTTGCTGCTTCAGGAACTGGGCAACAAGACATAATTGCTGGAACCATGAATTCTACCCTCGAATAGAAAATGGTGAAGTAGAATATCTGGCCATCATTTTGTGACCTAAAGCTCAAATGCAGCTGGGTAATGCAGCAGGACAATGATCAGCACCATAAAAGCAAGTACAACTCTGAATGCTTAAAGAGAAATCAGGTCTTGGAGTGACCTAGTCAAAGTCTTGACTTTGATCCAACTGAGATGCAATGGCATGACCTTAAATAGGCAGTTCAAACTGGAAAACTCTCCATTGTGGCAAAAATTAAAACAATTCTGCAAAGAAAACTGGGCTGAATTCCACCGGAGAAGTGTAAAATATTCATTTCCAATTCGTGCAAATGTTTGATAGCAATTGTTGCCGCCAAGGGTGGCACAACCGGTTATTGGGTTTTTTGGGGGACAATTATTTATTTACATGGGTGATACTGATCTTGAATAACGCTTTTCCATCAATAAATGAAGTGATGACGTAAAAGCTATTTTTTACTCACATTGCCCACGTCTTTTTTTGAAATTAGTTGGATGATGTGAAATTTAAATATGTCAAATATGCAAAAATAGAACAAATCGGAATGGGGGAAAAAAATTCTCACAGCTCTGTACTGTAGCTCTGTAATCAGCCAGTATTTTACGGGCAGCTGTTGTCCCCTAATAGCCACCCCTCCATGATAAGATCTACAGGGATGACAGTGTTGGCCAGCATAAAGGAATCATGGCTTGATTCAGGATAATTTGCGAACATGAGTGAGCTTATACGTTGCATCGCACATGACCTGGATGTTGATGGGTTCCCTTATGATTTGCATTTACCAAAGTGTTCTTTGATGGTTTGTGTAGTTGTACGTGTGCACTATTCTTGAGTGTTATGAAAAAACATGGAAAGTAACAAAAAGCTAATTCCAAGAAAAAGACAGAAAACTGTATCCCTCTGAGGTTACGCTCTTGTCCAACAATGAAACTGACATGGTAGTTATTTGTTCATAACATAATAAGAGATATTTATGTAGGATTTTTAAAATTATTTTTTATTAGTATCCCTGGCAATTTGACAAAAGGAATTTTTCCATCTGAAAATATAAAAGGTCAAATCTCAAAATGATGGACAAAAACCATCATTATGGTTTTCAGATTATGCAGCTGAAATGTGACATTTGACAGTTTTTCAGTGTTAACTCCACCATCTGCTTCCCTCTGCAAGCCATTTTACAGACTTTATTAGCACACGAATTGCGTGAATTACAAATTCTGACCATGATTGTCCTGCACATCCAGTGCTCTGCATGGGGACTTACCTCACAGATCAGATAATATAGGTCTGCTGCTTCATAACTAGCTAATTCACTGACCAGGTTTTATCATTAAAAAATAGAAAACTTGGTTACACTTTACTTGAAGTTACCGTCATAAGAGTGACATGACACTTTCATAACTGTTACATGTGTCATGTAACACTTATGACAAAGTTGTCATAGTCAAGACAACCCAAACAATGTCAACTTGTCATCTCAAAAACCGAATGACACTTAATGACAACGTTTATGACATTGACATAATGTTTATGACACGTTCATGACTGTGTCATGTCACTCTTATGACGATACCTTCAAGTAAAGTGTTTCCGAAAACTTTATGTGTGAGAACCAAGGATGATCAACTTGCTTAATTTTTACTTTACAGCTGATTAAAAACCGATGACTTGCTTGGTTTTGCCACAGGAAAACACAGGAAATCAATGATTATTTCTCATGTATCTTAATATATATGATGAGGCAAAGCCTAATAAGTACAAAAATGGTCCTAACTTAGTTTCGACCAAAATCAGACCTGCTAGGTTTTTCCATAACACTCAAGAATATAATCTCTCACATTGTTATCTTTTTTATTTTTGATCTTTAGTAAGTCTGTCCACTGTTGCACGTCCCTGTGCAAATAAAAAGTTGAGTATATGCATGTTCCTTATCTACAATGTAGGAGCATGGTACTAACTTTACTATCTGAACTACTGCATCACCGACTTAAAACCAGTTTTTGTTGGTCAATTGCACAATCGCTTTTGAGTGCCTCAAGATAGGAGTGTACCAACAATGCGCATGACCACACCTCATTTTAAGACCAACATGCCCAAGGACACTGAGATTGGTGCAAGACATTTGCTATTTAACATTGTTGGTGCTAGATGGGAAAATTACAACTGGATCGGTCGCTTTGTGCGGGGTGCACGATAGAGACCCAGGTCTGCAAGATCTTGGTCATGTCAGGAAAAAATGCTCTGGTCTTAGACACCAAGCTTAACAAACCAAGTGTGACAACTATGTTCCAAGAATGTACAATCAAAATATATGAAGCTTCATACATGTAAACATTTACAGGTATAAGTTCATATATTCATTCACTGTAAAAAAAAAAAAATTTGTTCACTTACTGGACTGAGTTCTCTTGTTGCTTTGACTGAGTGAAGTTCTGAGAATGTCAAGAGTCAAGTTTAGTAATGATAAACTTGACTAACTTTACATTAACAGAACTTAGCTCAGTCAAGGCGACAAGGGGACTTGACTTTGTCAAGTTGAGATAACAAATCTTTTTTTACAGTGTGCGCATCAGTATATGTGCGCTTTAATGGACATACCAAGCAGAAACACTCTCCATGCACAGCATTCTACAAGCCAGAAAACTATACAATGTGGTTTGTGTGATATGAGCATATTTTATTTGAGTTTCATAGCACTTTTTTTCAGACTCATAGCTTTGCTCATTGTCCCCCAGATTACATGCAGTCTTCAGCTGATACTTATTTAAAATTGCAGCAAGCCTTTAAAATACTGAAACAATTTTGAAAGCAGATTGATATATAAATATCAAAAATAAAAGGTTCCATTTTGTTCAGCACATGCTTTTTTCAATGTTATTACTTTAATAATTACCTCACCTGGTATGGTTCATCATGAATACAAATTCAGGCAGGGATCAGATTAAATAATTTCAGTATTTTTAAAGGGCAAACACTCAAATAAAATAAAAAATCTGGGCAGTATGAGTGCATGCTTGAAAAGGATGATTGTTGCATTTCTGAATTGTGGTCAAACATTTTTTATGCCACGTGATTTACAAATACTAACACAATCAGCACTTATGTGTTTTTTACTGAAATATCACAGGCAAATTAAGCAATTTTCATGTTCAGTTAGTTGCAGTATGTTTTGTTATCCTTTTATTAGCAGGAAATGGATTCTAATTATAATCTACATCATGCCTGTTTATTCACGGGCAGGGCAAAATGGATCATGATACTGATGGCCCACTGTCACAGTCATTTATGCCACCCTTAGGATGCAATGACACTTTGACTAATTCTACCCCTCCCAAAATTCCCCTCTGACTCACAAGGCTTAGCAATTTATGGGAGATAAATCAGGATGACTGGCCAAAGGAGACTGGCAGTTAAGTCGCTGATGTTCTTCTGAGGTCATACCTTACCCATCTTAGGTTACTGGGTGTGTTAGGAATGTCAATGGCACATAGATCAATGGAAGTCCTAAGTCTGGTATCTCAGCTACTGCACAAAAGGAGGCCCATGCACTGAAATGTGTCTATAGAAGCTGCGTTTCCACCAATTGCGAAACAAATTTTTCGCGCAACCAGATTGCATTCATAGCCAACGCAAAGATGCGAATACACGTGAAAAGACACTAGTTCACACTGGGCGACGCAAATCGCACGGGTGACACAGCATGACACAACAAGAATGGCACACGCGAAGAGCGCGAATTTAGGAAATTCACATTTAGCTCCCCGTCAAAATATTCTTTTGCAAAAAACTTGCACGAGTGAAGCAGTGTTCTGAATAGTATCATCGCTACTAGCAACAACATTTGCAAGGTAGGCTACCTAGCTTCATATTCAAACTGCAGTGAGGACGCAAGCTACCTAGCAAGTTAGCTGTGTCAAATAACCTATGGATCACAGTTTCACAAATATAGTGGTCTTGCTCAACATCAGATATGACAACATCAGTTTTGTGAATATTTTTGTTCTCAAGCAGGCACAGTGTTGGTAAAGTAAAATGTGTGTGACGTTAGCATAGCAACATCAGTGTCCCCATGTTGTTGATTTTTGAAGTACCGCGCGCCCCGCAAGTGTAAACAAGATTCAGCTGGCATTGCTATTGGTCAGTGGTGTGAATTCGTGTGTCACTCCTCTACCAAGTTGTTCACCAATAAAACTGAATGTGATCTTGGCGCGCACAGGGCGGGAAATAGTCAAAGCAAAAAAAAAAAAAAGAAACAAACAAAAAAAATCCCGCGGTCAAACTCCCGCGAATAAAGAAGAAGAAATTTTGCTTTGCGTTCGGTGGAAACATGGGTTTAGGGCTGGGCTATATTGTTGAACTGATTTCTAATTGTGATCTTAGACCAAAGTTAGTTGCACTTCAGTGTAAGCAGCACAAGACACTTAGTAGACTTGTACATTTAAATTTCAATATTTAAAAATCTATTGTAAACTATATCATTATGACCAATCATTAACTACTTGTAATTTTAGTAAAAAAAAATAAAAAAAATATACTGATTCATGTGAAAAATAATCATACAACTGAGACTTTAAAAATATTGCACAGGAGTTGAAACTTTAACTTAAATTCTGGCAGTTGTAGACCAAGCGCATTTCCTCAACTGATTTAAGTCAAGTCTATCAAATTAGCATCGGACAGTAGTATGTGCAACATACAAGAGCAAATAAAAGGCACTTTAAAATCATGCGCCCTACAGATATTAATTTTAGCTAAGTTATAGAAATGACAATCATTTCTGTCTGCTTCTCATTCAATTGTCAAAAAACAATAGTTTTTTTTTTTGCTAAAAATTTCAATATTCTACACAAATGAGCACATAGAAAGTATGAGAATCACATTTGACAAACTCTTGCAGTATATAGATCTTACAAACATTAACAAAACATGATTCATTTTAAGAACAAAACTTACAACATAATGTCATCAATGATCATTTGAAATGAATTGAGATTTTTTGCAGTGCAACCTTCTTGTAAGTGCACTTAGTTGGCCAGAAAACAGCATGAAGAATTACAGTAAATCTGGACAGAAACACAGTGCCATTTCAAGTCTATCTGTAATATTACAATATTGTCCATCATTGTAATATGCAGATGTAAATTATACAGTCACATTTTTCAGTTTCCTTCAGTTGATGCCATTAGTGATCACACTAGTGCAAGTTCCATTAAGACAGCTGTCCTGCGTTAGTGTTAAGACCACAAGCAAGGATGATGATGATGATGACGATGACGAGGATGATGGTGGTGATGATGATCGTGATGATGAAGAAGATTGACGCAAAGTCTAAATCAGAGCAAGCGTCACATGCAAACGGCCAAGGCCCAACACAGAAAGCACCACAAAAGGCACACACAGCAGACCCTCTCGTGTGGCTGAAAGGAACGACGGTGGTTGAACGATGGTGCGCGCCCACACACAAACGCACAAACGCACAGGCATATACACTCACACCCAAACAGGGCAGTGCGTCTCTACTGAGCCACGTACTTCTGTTTTTCCCTGGATTCCCGCGCCTTGCTGCGGTTCTGCCGGTTAGCTGCGGGGATAGAATGGACGGACGAGCTCTTCTTGCTGGAGGAATGGGAGGAGTGCGATGAGTGGGAAAGGCTAGTGCGTGATTGGCCGGCATTGTGGTCGAACTGCATCAGGCAGAAGATCAAGTCAGTGGGCACCAGCTCAAATTCGTACGGGGGATTCGTTATAACATACCTGTAAAGGGGAAACAAACATAAGTGTTGGACTGAACATGCACTGAAATAAACAACCTTCATGTCAATAAACAGCCTTCAAATCTGCATTGAACAGTTAATGTTAAAGAATGCTAATGAAATGAAATGGTACCAGTCATGCATTAGTAACTATTTCCTGTATTGCAGGTAACATCATCAATGCTGCTTATGAACTGCATTTTAATTATCATTCCTGGTGACTCAATACTTTAAAAATTATGGATAAGTCATACAGTATAAACACAAAGACGTTCATAAAACTGAACGTCAAGGAAAATACACTATCGCCATACAACATTTGAATTCAAATTTCTCGGGCTGTAAGGCAGCCTAATTTTTTGAATTGCTGCTTTTTTTTTTAGCATTTATCTGAGGGTAATAATAAAACCAAAATAATACTGTGTCAGCGATATTCAAAATAATTATTAAAATGAAAAGCTTTTTTAAGCTTCTTACTCTTATCTATGGATAGCCATGACAAAGGTTTGAGACATAACTGCTTCATGCCCTGTTTAGTTGAATAGTCATTCAACTTGGAGTTATAATGACTTATAACTAAACCTGAAACAGATTGTGGAATATAATAATGTACTCTCTAGTGGATACTATACAGTGCTTCAAAGGATCATAAGATAGCGACGTACCGCTTTGTGCACGGGCTTTGGGCACTTAGATGTGCATCTCGTAACCGGTAAATTCCAAAGCATAACATGTTATATGTTTTTAATGCTTTACAAAACAGGTCACCATAGCAGCCACCATCCTGCAAAAAAAAAACAAACAAAAAAACAAAACAAAAAACCAAGAATAACAGATCACAGTCAGACAGTCAGATTCAGTTCAATGGCAAAGCAGAACATGGCTATAGTTTATGCTTTCTGCATAACAATTGTTAATAACTGAATTTCTGCCAAGATGGATTCAGGCCTGATTGTACTATGGACTGCAATCGTTTTATCAACACAATAAATAAACAAATAAATGCCAACAAATTTGTGGCTCTTAGATGCAGCACATGCAGCACACTGCAACGCACACAGTGAATTGCAAATGATAACGTCAAAACATCAAATAAAAACATTGCTCAAGATCCCGTCGCTTTATCAGAGAAGGGACACTCCAGACACATACAGTGAAAAATATTCTCTTTTCTTGGTTCTTCACTTGTTATTCCCCCAAACAAACTAGGGCAGGGACCTGAAAGCGCACTGTGGCAGAGCGGGAAAAAAAAAAAAAACAGTCAGCTCCTTTTAAAGTATCTGCTTACCCCCAAGTCCGCGAAGGGCCCGTCATACAGGGCCAGCTGAGCGACGCGACACCTGTCCCTGTTTGCCAGGGTCTGCGGCGTGCTATAGCCTCCCCTGAGAGCGTTCTCCTCAGCTAACAGCCCCTCCAGCTCCGGCGTAGCACCCCCCGTAACCAGCGTCCGGATCAGAGTGAGGATATTATCATTGAAGTATGTCTGCAGAGATAAAAGAGGAAAAGAAAATCTTTAAGCAAACACCATTAAAGTCACGAGCGAAGACAGGCAAACTGAAAGTTAACCCGGAGCTCTGTTACTTGAACCCAGAGCTGTCTCTTCATATCGCTCTCCTAGAAAAAGCAGGGAGACAGCAGAACCCAATTACAGTGGGTTTTTTTTTCCAAAGTTCCATTAGCCGTCACCAGAACTTCAACTAAAACAAATATTCAAGCTGCAACTATATTGCTCTTATCATATCGCACATGAATAAAAAAAAGTCTGTCAACATAGCTGTGAAGATACACTCCTAAAAGCTTGGAAAAGGCATTCCGACCGTCACAAATAGCTTTTCTTTACTTGCTATTTAAATTCTACTCAGGTTCACCTAAAATAAACCTCACTAACTAATATGAAGGATGTGTTTGTGTAGCCAGATGAGTTTACGGTATTTAATCATGGCGTGTGTCCTCAATAAGAAGCGAGTGGAGAGAGAATTTATGCACCATGGCTTCCCCCCTACTTATTTCCAGCTTTTCCTGTAGAAAACCATCCAGGATTCTGTTCAAAGTTGGCAAAGAATCCTTGGCTTGAACTACACAGAATTTTGGTCAATGGATTCAATGGGCACAATGAGCCATTCAGACCATCAGGAAAAATGAAGGTATAACAAATACTGAAAAATCTGATATGAAAACAATATGAAGGTGCATTCAATACTGGTGCATGTTGTGGACACGCCATAAAAGGAGAAACCGCCCACAGGGCTGTCTAATAAGTGTGATGTCATCCTCTGTTCACTTCTGTCTTTCCTTGGTCATGGCTAAAGATCTCTTTAGGACTTGGGATTTGAGCAAATTCTATCAGTTTAGTACTGCCACCCAGCATTTTTTAAAAAATGTTGTCCACAAAACCAAAAGAGAAAGAAAACTGTCCAGAACGATACAGTATCTTAAACTGATACAGGTTTTCTGATTAATTTATATGTGGTAAATAATTTATCCACAGCGTGTTGGGTGTGTTCAGCACTTTTAATAGCCAAACAGCAATCAATCAGCACTATCTCCAGTTTCATTCTACAATAGTTTTTTTTACAATTTACTTATATATTTCTATGCTGTACAAACATGTCTCCGTTGACTTGTACTGCACTGTGACATCTTTCCGGAAGGCTGACAGCACGTCTGAGCGGGGTGATGGATGAGTGCTGTCTATCTGAAAGCATTACCTTTGTCCAGTGTGCAGTGCTCTCAAAGGCTGCTTTGTTCTATCCTCACTCATACTGAAAGCTAGACAAATGAAGCCATCATAGCAGGGGAAGTGCTCTTTGCACCCACCCCCCACCCCACACCTCCCCCAGCCTACCCCAGCAACCCCACACCATCTGAAACTCAGGCTAATGCCACTGCAAAATGAGAGGAGTAGCGCCTCGGTCCACCTTTACATGTCAAACAAATCATTAAATGGAGCCCCATTCAGTGCTCACCTTGTTAAAACATTGAATGTGACACTTGAAAATCCATTTGATGACACATTTTATGAGGAGGACCCTGAAAATAACTCTCTGATGACAGTACATCCTGCAGTTCTATCTGATCAATGTGGCATCTCATTTCCCAACTTCTGCCAGTGAGAGGAACTTGAGTGGAACATCTGAGTAGCTGTTAACCTTCAAGGACACAGGGTCTGCATCTTAACTACTCAATGTGAATAAAAAGCTAAGAAAGGCATTCTCTCAAAATGTGTACTTGTGCTTTCAAGTATAATAATAAACAGATTCACAAGCAGGTGCAGGCATTTGTCAGCACTCAATTGGTATTGGAGCTCCCCCAGGATTTTTGACATAGTCCAGTTCCAGGAAAATTCTAAAAAACAAAACAATTGACTAAAGTACTGGCCCTAGCAACGTATCTAGTTGAAATCAACAATACAAATATACTTGAACAATGGTGGTTGCCATGCAGAGGACAGAGAGAGCACGAAACATCTCTGTGAACTATCTTTATTAATATTTTTTTTATTGATTTATTTAGACATTAAAAAGCTTGACATAAACGACTCTTCCCATATGAAAATACATCACTGAACACACAAATCAAAGCAAAAAATATTTAAGACCAGACAATAGCAACAACGATCTTTTCTGAGGTTCACATTATAACCCCATTGTGGGAACAGAAAAAGACAGGCGGACCATTTTATTCATCTGAAGAATATTTGGAGACAAAATAGTCCAATCACAGTTGCTTGATTTTTGGACAGACTATGGACAGATCCCCAAGTGGAATATTTTAGCTTTTCCAATTTTAATTGAGTCATTAATCCAATGTCTATACGACAGGGGTATGAACAACATCCACTTGAGCAAGATGAAATGTCGACCTTAAAGTGATATAAAGGCCTTAGCGTCAGCCTGAGCCATAGAGTTCCATCAGACCTACTCCAAAATTGCAATTCTGGGGTTAGAGTTTATTTTTTTTTTATCACAAATAATATGAACAAAGTCTCAAAAAGACCTCAATGTTGGACAAGAACAAAACATATGGATAAGTGAGGCTGGGTCCCGGTTGCACACAGAACAATATCCAATTGCAGGTACATTCGGGAATGTGAGATTGATCGTACGTAAAAAACCATGAACAGCAGTAACACAATGCCTAATACGGATAGAGGTTGACTGTATTCTCTCAATGGAGTATTGCCAAACATCATCAGTGATCTCACTATCAAAGTCTCTTTACCATAAATCTCTTGAGATGATCATAAGAAGGTGAGGTTGCTGCTGAGAGTGAATCATAAATTCTAGAGCAGGGGTCTCCAACCTTGTTTCTGGAGAGCTACCATCCTGTAGATTTCTACTCCAACCCTAATTCAACACACCTGATTCCACTCATTAGCAGCTCGTCAAGATCTGTAACTGGGAAAGCAAGTGTGGTTTGCTTTAGTTGGAGCGATAACCTTCAAGATGGTATCTCTCCAGGAACAGAGTTGAAGACTCCTGTTCCAGAGAGACACACTCTTTCCGGTAGATATAAATTTACACCTTCTGCCAACCAGCTACCCATTTGCTGGGATGGAAATTTAGGGACTTTCTTTTAAAAAATGACAAACTTTTGCATACCTAAAAAAATGTGAGTGTGGAATATCGTGTTGCTGTGCCTACATACATCCCTCAAAGACAGAGGGGCAACAAAGGCCATATCCGTCCTTTGTTTTCACACCACCTTCTGACCTTCACTCAGTGAATTAGCTTAATCAGCCAAACCAGTCATGAAATCTAAGATTTCTGCCGGATTTATCTAAATTGTCATGAATGGCCGCCAATGAGTATTCTTGTCTCCCACAGTAAAACATCTTTCTTTCATCTAATGTATGAGCAAATCCATGTTTATCTATAGAACCAAGTGGCTCAATTAGTCCAGTCCAGGTGATCGGCAAAAAACAAAAACCTGCATACACACTGGCCCTCTTGGACCAGAATTGCCCATCCCTGCTCTGAATGATTCAACAAGCAGTGGCAGGTACGGCAAATCCCGCCCCCTGCTAATATTTTAGCTGTTCATAAACTGATGCACCATTTTGATATATCTGATCTTGGGCTTGACCTTTCAAGATCACTCAAGGTTAAAGATTATGGTACCATTTATATCTTCATATATGACCTCCTAAACGTGATCAATAGTAACCAAATGCGTACCTGCAGTGGTTTTTGTGAGACTCATTGAAAAATTGGTGTAGCTGATCAATGGACCTGGACCCCCTTGAAATTTGACCCCAAACCATCTTTGAAACTATGCCCTTTTCACTATGGAAATTGATAAGATTATATTTTATCAATCGGAAAGGAAAATGATGGCATTAGTTTGTAAAATAAATCGGACGATGATTGACGGAGTTGTGGTCAAAAAATTATACTGACACACAGTGAAAATGCAACACCTGTATTTAATAACCAAAAAGAAGAAGCAACTAATGTTTTTCGATTCAGTTTTAATAAGAAAAAGTGTTTAATTGTCCATAACACTGTAAAGTTTAATCACAATATCTCAAAAATTGTTTCCCATATGCTATTGTGAATGCACAGACCCTCCCCAAACTGTCAGTAGCCAGTGTGTCCTCCCTGCCTTTGCACATATGCGCGTAAAAGGCGAGGCATCGTTTCACACAAACGTCGCACAGTTGCTTGGGGAAATTTCCTCCACTCCTCCTGTGGTGCTGGTGTCAACTCAGCGACGTTCTGTGGTTGAGGTTAACGCTGGCGCACACGACAACGCAGTTCATCCCACGTGTTCAATGTGGTTAAGATCGCGTGAAATGGATGGCCAGGGCAGAACATGGACCCCTGTTTGTTGGAGAAAGTCTCTGGTGAGGCGTGCAGCATGGGGACGGGCGTTGTCGTGTCGGAACGTGAACGGTAATCATTATTGTCCATGAATGTTCAACAGTGGTTGGAGAACTGGTCTTGAAATCTTAATCACATATCGCTGTGCCATTAAATCTCCACGAATCACAAAAATTTCAGTCCAAAATCTCACATTAATGGCAGCCCAGACCATAACACTACCACCACCAAACCCATTTCTCTCATGAACACATCTGTCTTGATGACGTTGATATTTCCTCCTATACATCCGTTCTTAGCCATAAGCAAATAAGACACAGAACCTAGATTCGTCTGAAAAAACCCAACGATGGAAGACTCGTGGCAGCTGATGATGATGACGTCCAGCAAACTGGAGTCTGTTGTCTCTATGACATTGCGCCATGATGTTGCCTCGATATGGCTTCCAGCACCTTCACCCTGCAGCTCGCAGTCGCCGAATCACAGTCATGGCAAGGATGGGGCATCCGTGGTGTCATGTTCCGAGCCGTGTCTGCTGCTGTTTCGAACTGGTTCCTCAGATGGATCCGCCAGATGTGTCACTTCTGATGTGCCATCGTAACCAGAAGTTGTCCTGGTTGGGGACGGTGTTGAATGCTTCCTGTCTGTTGGTAGCGATGCTCCAGTCTGTTGATGGTGGATGGACTGACCCTGAACCGGCAGGGAACCTCTCTTTGAGATGTTTCCCCAAGGAGCATCCCCAAAGCTCACTCCCTCTGCTGTTCTGTAAGCTGTGGCATTCTGACACTGATGCTGATGCAGGTGAAACACTGCCTTTTATGGGTCCAATGTCTTGCTTTGCACTTGCATGTCATTCAAGTGATGCATTCAGCCTTCTGCTAATGACATGGCAAAGTTACGTTTTGGAGAAGTGATCCCCTGACAGATGCAAAAACTGGGTTTGAACCAGGATTTGAACAAATTCCAGCTTTTAACATTTATACCACAATATTTCTTCTGTGGTAATTTTGATGGCTGCAAAAAATCAGCTACAATTTAAAAAAATTAGGTGTTGTCTTTTCGCTGTGTTTCAGTATATTTTGATCTTTTCTGTGACTTTGACCTTAACCCAATTTATACCAATATTTAATGGGATCTATTCTGGGTCAGGGCCTAGCTTCTTCCTGAATTTGGTGTAAGTCAAGGCCATAGTTTTCATGCAACCGTGCCGACTAACAAACGAACAAAAAAACAGACTCGATTACAATAACTTGCCCTCCCCCTCCGGTGGGGGTGGGGGCTGGATAACAAGCTCAAGTACAGTCAAATTTCCTTCAAGAAGGATGAGAAATAAAATGTTTCATTGGGATGCAAAATTGTGCACACTTTCAATTTTTGTTTCTGTTTTCTGGCAAATAATTAAATTAAATTAAAAATTTTATTCAGTATCCCCCCCCCCCATCAATACATTAACAAGGGAGCTGTGTGCTGAACTGCCGATGGATTATTTGAATCACTAGAAAATTTGTTAAACAAGGAAATTTTTTTCTTTCTAAGACAAAAACATAATGAAAAAATGACTATTCAACACAAAAATACAAATTAAAATAAATTAATTTTAAGAAAGGAAAATACTAAGTGTGGTTTCGTTAGCCAAAATATTACAGCTAGCTACCTTTGGGAGCTTTACTTCATTTGATACCATTCATCTTTACAGTATTTACTATAATTCTAAATGTCAGCTGGCTTGTTGCAATTGCCACAGTAAATGCGGCTCTCACTCACCAAACACACATTTGAGCTGGCGTGGAGATACTCAGTGGGGATTCATGAATCAGGCTGGCATAGCAGCCATAAATTGATCTCATAAACATTTATAAGTCATTTCTGGTCATACATTCACTTGAGATTTTACAGAAGCCAAGCATGAGACTTCTGTCACCATGGAAATAATGACTGAGCTTTCACTTTGATGCTGAAGGATAGAAATGAAAGTTCTGGTACATAGTAAGATTCATCAGACATCCATTTTTGTAATGTTTGCATTTTTATTACACTAAAAAGTGAGTGAAGGACTATCAGTTGAGGAACTGAACTCGGTTTCTGTGGGTTTACTGTCTACATCCTTTTCTGAGCCAAATCGGAGAAGCTGGATAAGATTTCAAAACTGAGGTAGGTTTTCTACATCTACATTACATGCAACCCTGACACTGAATTTGAAGAAAAAAGTAATTTTGGCATTATATTCAAGGACTATCTATTCCAACAGCACTGCAGACTGCCACTGTGGCATGTGCTTTGCAATTTGTAACTCACTGACTCACTCACTTATTCATTCAAGGACATTTGAGGAGTCAAGTTGCAAAACCTGCTAAGTCAAGTTTTGAAAATAAATGAGTCATCTCCCTTAGCCTTTGCTTTCAGGCACCTGTGCATGTCCCACTGATAGCTCCACTTTCAAGACCTACTAAATCATGTTATAAATTGTCATGGAAAAAGCGAAACTCTGTCAAAACCCGCCAAGTCAAGGAGGAAAACTGTCAAATTCTGCCGTCATCAGCCAATGCGGACACGTGATTCCGTTTTCATTCGCTAGAAGGAACCAATCATAGTCGAGCTTTTGTCGCCTGTTCAGCTTTTGTTTTCTCTAACTCAAGATGGGGGATTCAGACTCAAGTTTCATTTTGATCACAGAAAATGCAAACAAATCTAGTGATACCATAAAAGGGGGTTTAAACCCATGGACTCATTTTTATGTTGTCATTGCCATAGCAGCTGTTCAACCACTGTGCTGTCTGTAGCATTAAGTTGCATGTAGAGTGGGTCAAATACCTTCACCTATTGAGAAACGGGGCTGGTTTAAACACTGCCAAAACCTGCTAAATGTCCACTCCACTTTCAAAACCTGCTGAGTCAAAACTTTGTGTTGCAAAATCAAAGTCATTTCTTAAAAAAATAGTTTCAGTATAGTGGAAATTAGTATCTATGGAAGATAATTTCTATGCCGACCAAAAAAATCTGATTTTTCTAAAAAAAAAAAAAGGACCAACTTGACTTTGAAGGCTTTGCTAGTGGACTCCTCATTTAGTTGAGAGGTTTAGAGGGGCACATGCGCATTATATGCCATGGGTCTGCATAGTTCATGCTTGTTTTTCAATAATGAGGGAAAATTAGCTCAGCAGTTGCAGTATAACACAAGACAAAGAATGTATTTGATCAAAATAAATTGTTTGAAGGCATTTTGTTCAGATGGCTTTTTTGGCAAACAGCAAGATCAAGAAGTGTTGTATTCGATGATAAACGTGATTGTTTTGCAGTAATGTTTAGCAGAACATGGACTGGTGACAAACTCATAAAACAATATTGTTTTATTTTCCCAAAGTTCAGCAATATTCAGCAAACAAAGCTTTGAATAAAACAATAGCTAGTACAAGCAGTGAAAGAATATACATAATTAGCAACTATGTGCACCCAACATTGGTGAGTTTGTGAAAACGGAACCGCTAACTCACACTGCGAGCTCTGTTGACTGACTCAGTCTGGTCCACAAAAATGAATGCATGTTTTTAAATGGCCTATTTTGGTGTTGGCTGTTCTAATTGATGCTAAGTACAAAAAGAAAAAGGCATATTTGCAAAACAGGCAGTATATTTATTGCTCCTGAACTTTTAAGCGCTCCTGGATACAGTACCAACAGGAAAAGCCAAGAAAGCTGGTTCACATATATACATGTGAGTAAAGATCAGTTCAATGACCCTTAAACTGAGCGTAACACGCAGAACAGCGAGCAAACGTGGCTCTTTGCAAAATGTATGACAGTGAGGCTTTAAAAATGGCTTCAAAATAAGATGTTAGTTGAATGAAAGATAAAAGGGTGTTTTATTAACACTGCAGTCAATAGTGAGGTCTCCAGACTAAGAACATGTCAGCCCTTGGTGAGATGATTGTCTACAGAACATTCTTGCATTCCAGCAATAAAATACAGAGGTGACAACATCAGACTGGTTTTGGAAGTAAAAAGTACCCATCAATTTTATCCAAAAATACACTTTTGAAGCACTTTCCATTTTTTTTAAACCTCCATCAATTTTTGGGTCATATTTCCAAGTGACTACCCATGCCGTTTTTCTCGATCATAGACAACTACACTTCACACAATTTTAATTTTTCACCAACATGCTCAACTCCAAATTAGTCTAAAAAAAATACAGATCCCATTATCCACCTGGTCCCCAAAGAACATGCTGCGTTGAAGACAACTCGCAACTTGGAGAAAACAAGCTACAAGTTGTTAAAAATTAATTGAACAGCGTCAAACTGGTAAAATACAGGTTGAAAATTCTGCAATAATTTGGTGGCCTTCTTCGTTTGCAAAAAGAATAGAATTGTTATTATAGTATTTGTAGACATTTTAACGTATAATTTGACATGTGCTTATGCAATCTGTGAAATACATTCGTATGTTGCTCTAATTATAGAAATTTGTGGAATTTCCTGCTGTAATACTGTCTACAAGTTCTGAGTTCTGACTTCAGAGTTGTTTTGAATACAGCAGAGGAGCTGCAAACACCCTGCTATCCTAGATAGCCGAATAGTTAGTTATCAAGTTAGGTAATTAATGCAAATGTAAAAATTTCCACAACAAGTAAAACCTTGCAGCCAGCAAACTAGCTAGTCTGCTAATATAATCAATCTCATCAATGCGTCACTGATGTAGCAAGCAACCTTGCTCAATAATCAGAACTCACTGACCTAATGCTAGATAAGTGGCAAAATGATTGATATTCAATATTGTTTTCTGATTTCTATGTACTAAATGTAGCTGGCTAATGGAGTCTTGCGAACTAGCTAGCCCTGTAATACATTTCGCCAACACTCCACTGACCTTCATAGCCAAGTAAATGATCACAACATGCAGACCTAACGCTAGGGAAGTAGTAGTATAATTGCTAGTCATCGTTCTCTATTGATTCCTATGCACCACAAGGCTTCTAGCTGATAGCCTGTTATGAAATGAGTTCGGTTACAGATTCCATGACTTTCCGGAGGTTTCCCAACAGCAAGCAAATAAAGTACTGTCTTTTTTCCTTCAACTTTTTTTTTGAGCGGGAACATGTCACAGGCTATTCGTGTGTTTGTGCAGTGGATATAGTTCGCAAATATGAACTACAAACTAGACCGTGGGCATAATACCATCACCATTTAAACAAAAAAAAATATGAATGATATATATTCACTTGCATTCATATACCCCATAGATTAATCAAGAAGCAAACCCACTCTTAAAATTAATTCTTATTTGAGTAATGCAGGAAAATGCCTGATCCCCATAATACATTTTCAAAAAAATTTTACTTCCAACTGCAGAAGCTAAGTAGTACTGACTTCATCACCTCAGGACTCTATTGTATATAAAAAAACAATCACCAGGTCATAGTGAGTACTTATGGTCAGATTAATTAATTCAAACTCATACATTCCATGCAAACATTCCATTCCTTTAATATTTTGACAGTGACTTAAACTTCTTCATTTTGGCTCCGTATGCCACTACAATCGATTTGCAACCACACAAAAAACTTCCTTATTTAATTCATGAGTTTGGCTAAAAATATTGCCTGAAACCAGCAGGTTGTACTGTACCCCCCAAACTTAGGAGCTAAAAAATGCTTTGACAAACTGACCATCATAAATTAAATTGGATTTTTTTAAATAATATATTTTTTTTAAATATAACATTATAATGGTATTCTGGTACCCACAGCGGATTGCAACGGTCTTCAGTTTTTATTTGTTCTTGGGGAGTTTTGGCCTCAGTCGTGATTTCAGCAGAGAATAAAATCCCCATTAATACTCCCATTCCCATTTATTCAGGTCAGATGATTGACTTAGCCATTGTAGAACATTCCACATGCTTTAAATCATTGTTCATTTGCACTGTACGGGCCATTCAATAAATTTTAAAGAATTTTGCTGAATCTATCAAGATAAAATGGCCATTTTCAATTCAGAATTAATCCTACTGCTTGAAGTCACATCATCAATAAATGAAGGGTTCATTTGCAAAAACAGTTTACGTGCATTTTGATTTATTTTCCTAAATTATGTTTTTTAATTGTGCACTCTAGGGAATATCAATCAAATTAGTGTTGGATTATTTCAGTAAGATATCTCAAAATTTTTTATGCTTCCTACAGTACATTATGTTTTTTGATTGTGAAGTCATAGGAATATTAATCAAACTGCTGTTGGTTTATTTGTTTTAAGAATGGTCTTTATCTGTTTTTGCAAATGAAGAGCCATATATGCCCACAAATGACAACGGTTCACAGACCAGGCGGTATATTTCGAGATCACCGCTTCTTTTCAGCGTCATACTCTTCTTTCACCTTTATTCTTGTGCAAGTTGATCTTTGTCTCATCAGTTTATAGGATTTTGTTCAAAGGCAAACCACTTGAGTTGTTCCTCATGTTTAACATTTTGTATTCGCTCCAGTGAAGTCTTCAGTGATTGTTCACATTGATAAAATTGATACAGGCCCAATTCAGTCTCTGAGGACCTCTCTTATAAGGACTCAAAACTGTATTGAGCATAGCCATTACAATTTAGAAATGATTAACTGCCCTTGGCATTAAATTAGCTTTCATATTAGGAATACTCACTTTCCAAAAACTTAAAAGGAACCACCTACACCGCTTTTGAAGGCCACAGTCCCATTAATGTGCCTTTGATAAGCAGGATCAGAATGTTCTTTGAAATAGTCTACTGCTGAGGTAATGACCATTACAGCTCAAACAAATGCTATGAAGTGATAGAAGTTTAAGACTCTCCTGTAGGTTAGTGCATCATAGTGCAGTTCTGACCTACCGCACTCATTAAGGAGTCCAGCACGCTGACGGCGAAGGCTGTCCCACAGGCGAACGGCTGCGTGAGGTACAGCTCCGTATCGGGATCATCATCATCATCTTGGTCCAGGAACTGAACGTTGGAGTCGTTCACTGTAGATGCAAGGGACACTTGTAGTTACTGCTGTCTGAATACAGTAGCGGATGCAGAAAACCCACTTACTTTCAGCAAAGTTCCACTGCCTGCCATCAGTGACAGCAATAAGGCAAGCCGCATTCAAATATTGCGTTTTTGCGCGCTGAAAACCAAAATCAACAGCATATCTCAGTGTGGCTGGGAATAATACTAGTAAAATGAGGTGAAGAGTTTGACATTTGGAGGTTGAACATGGATCATTATTCAGGCTTTCTGTGCATGTTTTGTTTAAAAGATGTACGGAATGTTGTTATCAAGCACTGAGAGAGTGGATACTGTATGCTTACACTAAACGTGGAATTTTGGAAATTTGTCAAAGTGTGACAATCGTAATACGGTTTTTGAAAAAGTAGGCATTATTATTATTCTTTTTTCGCCCATTAGCATTATTCATTCAGGCGACTCTTCTGCATTAGTAAACTGACAGTTTTAGTCAGGATTTGCAGCAAACCACAATCTGCTGCAACGCAGACTTACATCCCACGTTCATGTAATTCATGCAGTTGTAGGATCATGCGTTCCCGCAGCCTGATGCTAAAACTGAAGAAGGGAAATGAATATAACTTTTCACCAGCTTGGGTGTGCTACTGAATGTCTGCTTGGAAAATAACTTTTACTGAAAATACACTCTTTTAAGCATATAGCATCTCTAATACTTCAATTGGCACATATTTTAAGATGGCATCACGCTCCAAAAGATGCAGTAAAAAAAATATAAGTAAATAGTGAACAATTCAGTACCGGTCAAAAGTTTGAACACGTTTTTCTTGCTGGCGTTCTGTTTTTGGTGCAATGTGAGTGGTTTAAGTGTAAAACCTCAAATGGCACATGGTAAGAGGTGAACAGTAAGTTAAAAAGATAATTTCAAGGGTCTCAATTGTGTTTGTTTGAAAAATTTTCTTGGGGTGTACACTGTTTTCCAATAACTGCACACCTGAGGAGTAGTTCCAAATATGTTACACTTTTAACACCTTTTATTAATTTGCTATGTATTAATTCTAGGCTAAATTTTACAAACACTTTGAGTCACAAGGTTACAAACATCGGAAGTGAAGACGAACATGAACACTGGCAACAGTTTTTGAGTTTTCAAATGTAACCATTTAACCCTTCGGGGAGTTTGGGGTGCCAAATGACAGAGAGCACACTGCAAAAGTGAATGTGGAAGTGGAAATATGATGTTGTGGAATAAGTATCCATACATCATTCATAGCAATGAAGCAAAATAGAACAAACAACCGCACTCTTGCATATAGTCAAAGAAATTTCAGCCATTTTGAAGCAACATAAAAGTAAATAGTCTGCATATAAATGCAATTTTCAGAAGAAAAAACAAAAAATAAGTATTTAGATATTCATATGTGTATGGTGACTGTGGTATAAGCGCAATTAACAACTTCACGCCAGTCATTACATGAAAATAATTGCACACCTAAGTGTTTAGCAGCCTTTCGCTTTGTGTCAGGCTGCAATACACCCCACAGATGTGCAATTATTTTCATATAATGGACACCATGTTGTTTATTGCTTACATAATTTACTTGAGACAGAATGGTGTCCAAAATTCTGAAATGTTAAAACATCGAGCTGATTTGGGGCTTACTGGACAGAAAGGTCTAGGAGAAGCAAACTACAGCACATCTATGCAAACGACTGTGCAGTTGTGAACTCTCTTCACTTGTCAATTGGCAAAACACTGCATCTGAATAATCTGACAGTTTAACAAATTATTATATTTTTAAACATTCAGGATATGTAGGGAAATGTTTATGTTACGGAAGAGGTTGAAAATCAATACTGAGAATCCCAAATCTCCATGTCAGAGAGTCTATCATGGTATGGGGGAGTGTTAGCGCCAATGGCATGGGTACCCTGAACATACGTGTACATACCATTGATGCTGAAAGACATACATATGCATTTTAGAGGAACATATGCTGGTAGCCCTGCTCATTTCAGCATGATAACGACAAGCTGCAATCTGCACGTGTTAACAAAGTGTGGCTTCTTAATCAGATAGAACGGTTGCTAAACTGACCTATCTGCCATACCGACCTGCCTCCCGTAGCAGTGCTGTAAGAGATTTGAGACAGTTAAAGAAAGATTCATAAATCAGTGTTTTCCTGCTAATTTGCATTTTGCAAGTTGTCTCAACTTTTCAAAAAATGGGGTTGCAATGGTTTGTGAGAAAAGATGTGTCTAAGTGTCCAAACTTTTTGACAAGCACTGTCCATAAAATTATGTGGAATTTCACTCATAAATGGTAAGGGATTTTTTTCTGTCATTCAGTTTAACACCGTATATGCAGATTTGAGCAGCTTTACTGTAATAAGATACAATGCCTACGTTAAGTGAAGAATACAGTTTTTTTAGATTTCAGTGTGTCATTATTTGAAATAAAGGAACACATTAACAATCAGCATGTGTATTTCATAAGCCTCTAGCTCCCTCTGCCTTTATGTTATTCTGAGAAACTTCCAATACCGAAAAGACTTCTGTGCCAACGAGTAAACGGAGCATCTACTGGAAAACTATGAAAAAATAAACAGCTTAAAAGAACTCGATGTTGAATTTAGTTTTTGAAATTTTATTTCTTGTGAGACTTCCTGAGAGCGGCGAGAGAGAGGCATCTGTCATATTGACACATGACTGATGAAAAGGACCCAGGCCAAAGGAGGAACTGAGAGGAGATGCTATGGAAACGGCCAAGAGGACAGACTGTCGTGATCAAAGGCCTAGCAGTGCTTTAAAAAAAAGAAAAAAAATCATTAAAAAAGGCCAGAAACAAGAGTCAATTTCACCCAGAACCAAGAATAAGAAATGTGTTCAAAGTGATGCCATGGGATCAGCCCTCTACTGCAGCCAGATAAATCAACAGAAGCTGATGAAGGAGGAATAGGAACAACACTACGCAGGAGAGGACAAAGGCAGGCTTACCCAGTTCAGTTATCATTTGAATGTTGGTTCCAATGTTTTTGTCCTGACTGAATGATACCAAAGGCTGTTTGCCAGGTTTGGCTAATGAAGCAGTGTTAAGGGCAGGGAGGGGAGGGTAGGGGGGTGGGGGGGGGGATAGTTATTCATACAGGTTAACAACAATTAACTATTCTGATGACCAAAGCAGATTGGAGAACCAATAAAAGAATTAATTGAAGGACAGCACAAAACATCACACACTGCGTACTAATAGTGCCTTTTTGCATGCCAAAGAATTACATAATAAAGGAAAGTCATATTTTCCTACGTTAATACATCATCATCAAACAGTTACTTCAAGCTTTAAAAGTGTGAAAAGAAGAGCATAGTTTTATTTTATCAGTTTATGAAAGTGAATTATTACAGGTAAATCTTAAGTCACAATCTTGCCATTTACACAGCAAACGCTGAAAGGGTCAGAGGTAAAACCGATAAGCAGCTGCACTTTAACTTCCAGCAAACGAGCTGTAAGGCTGGTTTCTCATCTTCTGTAATTCATTTTTTCATACCCTTTCTCTCAGTGATTTGAGAATCCAAAGTCTCTGAGTGCATGCAGCTGAAAATGTGAACGTTAAAAATGGGGAAAATTGTGGTAAACTTTCACATTGCCACCATCCTTTCTCTTGTGCTTTTGTTGCGTTGGTTCCCCTGTAAGTGGCACTGGAAGGTTGCATGAAATCCCATTTTATGTCCCCATTTTTAGAGTCCCTCTTTGTACAATGGCTTCTAATTGGGTCAGGGGAGAGTTACAGTGGCCGGTCTCTAGTGCTTTAGTGCCTACTGAGATCTGAAACTTTCATGAGTCTCAGTGCCCAGGGAATACTTTCACATTCATTGTTATTAATAAATGGACCCACTTTGCTACTTCTTTTTTTTTTTTTTTGTCAAGGCAGCTTTTCCACTTATACATAACAACTCCTCTTGTACTAAATGACATTTCTGTCTTGTATTCCTGACTAAACTTCACACATGTGCAAACAGTTTGTTACAGCGTGTGACATCGTAGGTCTCTGTATCATGGCAGTGAGTGTAAATGTATAGAGAAGGGAATGCAGGTACATTTTTTGAGAAATGACTTCCCCTGGTACTCCTGAAAATCCTGTTTAACAAGTTCAAAGAACATCATAATGGATTTAAAATATATTGGCAAAGGACATAGTATGCCACAGTTTAAGCCAGACGTTTAAATCAAGCTAAAGGAAGACAAACCATACAGTTTTAAGTGAATTTCAAGTGATCTTGAATGCTGTTATAAATATTCTATCTGTAACCAGCTTTCGGTACAAAAGGGAGTTTGCAGAATAGTTGTCATTGGCATACCTAATTCCGTTATGATTGGGATGTTTGCTCCAGTTGTAATGGAAGCCTGCCGTACAAGTCCATGAATTGGACTGTTATCCGGTGATGACCGGTCCATCCCAGGAGGTGTGAAACCTTTAGGGAATAGAGAGACATGCTATGGTATGTGCAAACGCAGTTACAATATTTTTACTAAAATATACATTTAATATGAATTTCAGCAATTCCACTGAATGCAATGGCATTCTTTTCTTTTGCAATTATAAAATGGTCGGAGCAAACTCGTCCAAACGAATAACATTGACCAGAAAAGCCTGACAGTGGTATTTAAGACGAAAATCCACAGTCACTCTCACTATCTAATCCCACCAGAGATCAATTAGATGTATGACGTGAATGTCAAAATGCCTTTAAGACCCACTCCTTAAAACAACAATGGAAATCAAGTTTTGCCATGGACAGGACAGCTTTTCTTTTCAAGAGCAGAAGAGGAGATCACAACAGGCTCTGTAAATCATTAAAAAATAAAAACTGCTGTAATCTGATATTGACTTGTTCAGAGGAGCCGTAAAAAACAAAGTCTACAGAGTGGAGAAACACTGTAAAACCGAAAAGCCTTTAATACAGATTGTCAACTCAAATTTATCATCATCATCATCACTTCTTAGCCCGTGTCCATTCACAACAAGATAGACAGAAAAAAAGATTATTTCTTGGTCACATGGTGAACAGCCATTGAACAGCACGGCACACACATATTCAGCTAGTAATTAAGCAAAAAGTACACAGGTTAAGGTAACCAGTTAGATGTAAAATGGACAGGAATGTAGAAATTATTCAGATACTTGCCTAAATATTGCAATAGGGACACTGTATATTCTGCTTTTAAGGGCAATAGAAGCTTATTTAGCATTTATAGCTTTCCATCAACTGCCCCATATAAATTTTACATGTTGGTCATTTTGTTACTATAAAAATGGTGAAGTGCAACCTGCAAACCTTTTATCGGAAAAAAGTGCCCCTCGGAAGCATGAAACACACGACAAGTGACATGAGTATGAATACACACAACTTGACATTTTTTTTGCATTTCTCCAAGCTGACAAGTAAACACCTTAAATCAGTAATGCGTCAGTGCTGCATATGCATAATACATAGCCTGTGTTTTGACATCCGTCATTTATTGCTGACTTTGGAAAATGCAACCTTATAGTCTTATGGTTTTATGGTGACAACTGCATTGTGAGGAATGGATTCAGGTCACAGAGTTTATAAAATGCCAGACAGAGGCAAAGCCATTTTCTGTCAGGACATTGAAGGTAGCAATACAGTACGGTCGGACAGCTTTGGAAAATGGGAACTTTTTTCCGCAGGTAGAATTAGAAATAGTGAAGCTTTATCCCAAAAATAAGCATGAAAGTCATTAGTCGAGCATTAATAACCATCATTCCTGCTAAACCTCTTGGGAATGACACATCTACAGCATGAACATTATTCAAATTAAAAAAGAAGTAGTAAAGCTAGGGCTAGGCCGTGGGAGTCATTAAAACAAGGTCCATTTCACAGATAGAGTTCAAAATTAGTCCTTGACTAACCTGTTTGTTTCTGGAAATCACCAATGAACACTGAATGTAGTCGAGGATGAAAGCTTAAATTGAGTCTGTGAACCCAGCCCTTGGTCTCATAAAGGGAACTAGAGTTGCCTGAGGTTTTTCAACACCTGACAAAAAACACTGCAATAAGAGAGTCTATGTCCAATAATCCAGGGTGTTTATTAAACAGTTAATTCACAGTCATATTACACACTCATGCAAGGCATTCAGCTCCATTTCTTTATCTTCACCAAGGCAACAGATACAAGGCCTCTGGAAACGCATTTATCCCCGGGCAATTCAGGGAATCACACTTCCCACACTAACCTCCGCAAAGCTTCCCCTCGAGACCAAGTTGAGTATTTATTCATTTGCACTTGTTGCTCCTGATATCATACAGCTACTTTCATTTTCCAGGACTTAACGACAAGCTTATTTTTTTTAAACCATGGTGTAAATCATCAGCAATCAGATTCATCCTATAAGAAGGTATTTTCTGAGAGATACTCTCACTTCAAGATTATCTGGATTGTAGGTTACACTGTGGGAAATCATTTGAACAGAGGAGTGACATGTGCTCTACAAAAAAAATACATTGTCCGCTATAAAGATATAGGTAACCCTCCGAAACATCTTGTAGCTGAGTAGTTGCATCCAATCACAATTTCTGAGACTTTCTCACTCCACAACCAGTTATTATTGTCTGAAATTCTCCGAGTCCAATTTCTGGAGTCTTCATCACAACTTGAACCATCCTCTTCACCTTGCAAGTGTTCAATATAGCCACATATCCTCTTCAAGGCAAATTTTTAACATTCCCTTATACCTTCAACCTCTATATAATTCATTGATAATCAAAATGGGTAATTTCTACATTGCTTTGCAGAAAACTTCCAGTTTGCATAACACAGCAGTATTCTTATCGTGAAGAACATCTTAGGAAAATTGTTTATTCACTTCATATTTATACCCAAGGGGCAATAGAGGTCATGAGTGACTATTTAAGTCTTCATACTCATTATTGTGTACATAAAAAAGCGAATATGAAGAGGAATGTACTTCATTGCGATTTTTTCTCATAAGAGTTTCTTGAGGCGCCAATGATTGTGGCACGTGTTTTTGGAAAAATATTTATTTCACAAGGATGAGTGTAGTTTTTTTTTTTATTCAATCATTTTCTTTTAATTCAAGATAAGATTTTGTGAATAAAAGATTTGGAGGATTAACAGCAACCAAATTAATTTAATAGGCTTCGCAGCTGATATTTACAACGTACCAAGAGTGTTAATATTAGTCCATTTGGATAAATTGTGGCTGCACCCAAGCTTAACACTTCAAAAAAAATGCTTCAAGAGAATGATTTGGCTTTTATTAAACACTTCAGATGATTTTTTTTTATCCCAAAAAGAAGCAAATTCAACAAGTATGAAAGCGTTGATGGTATTAGGGGGAGAAAACTACAGGATGGGTAATTTTCTTAATGAATGGCATCAGGAAATGTGGCACTTACAAATTACACCACTTGGTTAATGATGATGCATCCGGACGGGCACAAGAGGTTACTTGTTTATCTGAATTTATAAACAATCTGTTCAACTCCATTTGTCTGGGAATAAGGCTGCAGCTACAGATGTTAATGGCTTAGAATAACATAGATCATAATGACTGTTATCGCCGAGTAGTATTTCAATTACTGAGGAAGCTGAGTGCATAGGAACACTGCATATGCAAAAGGCCGCTGTATAAAACCATAGCCCTGCTAAAGTGTGGTTTTGCTCCCACTGTCTGCGTGTAATGCCAGACAGGGCAATCTACAGGCGTTTTATGTAAATGGTTCACTTTGCCACCCTCTCCTTCAATTTAGGTTAAACCGGCTGCCAACTCCATTTATGTTCTTATGATAATATTTATTCATAATGACGGCATAGAGGAAAAAAAAGGTTGGTCGGGCATAAAAAAATAAAAAATAAAAAAACCTCAGGAGTAATCAGCAGGTTTAACTGTCAAGCTGATGTGAAGTGTTTTAAATCACCTAATGAGGGATATTCTTCCTGCCAGGTCCCGTCCCTTGTAGGCAAAGCAGTGAAGTACTATAGGGCAGTTCTTACCTTGGGAATTAGCCTGCAAGACCCCAATGCTGTCATCAAACTGCATAGATTTGATGTTGAGTGATGCCAAGATGCATTCCTTGTCCTGCAGTGAGGCATCGTCGATATTGTTCTGATTGGCTGACAGGATAACGCACATGTCGCAGAGGTTGATGTTGACAGCCCTCAAATCAGCCCGACTTAATGGCGTACCCTTCAGCGCAAAGAAGGGGGGAAAAAAAACGAATTAAATATTGAGAACAGAGCTTTGGGAAATTAGTTAACGAGTATTCCCCCGTTTTTTTTTTTTTTTTGTTTACCGCATGACATTCAGCAGATATAAAAACGTGCAGGGAAATCGGAGATGTGTACTAATCTAAAGGGTAGATGCTGCTGGTGGCAATGTTTTGAGTTCAGTTTTAATATTCAGCCAAGCTATTCCTAAAAGGGAGAAGAGCAGGCGCAATGCCAGCGCTTCCCATCCTGCAGTACATGTGCCAAGCCATTTATTTACATTACACAAGCTTCACTTCTGCCATACACATGATGAAAATCTAAATGTGCACATCCAAAGCTATAGTACTGTGTACATTTGAAAAAAAGAATGAGTATCTGATGATTTAGAACATCTAAAAAATCTAAATGATTAAGAAAATAATTAAAACAACTGCCACTCTTTAATACAGATACACACATTTTTAGCTGAGCTTTGACTATCAGAGTCTATGGACTATATTTTAATGCTTTGAGTTCAAGGTCTGGAATGCTTTGCTTAAGTGCAACTAGGGCATGTCCAAATACAGTTTTGCTAGCTCAAAAGCGGATAATCTGAGCCTAAAATACAGTGCGTGGATCTTGAAGGGTTGCACTTAGTCCTTAAAGACGCATATAAGTTGGTTTGGGTGTAAAATGAGATAAATCATTCAGAGTTTCATCTACTGTTCCCTTTAACCTCTGCAACCCAAGTGCCTTCGGTACCGGAGGCAAGCAGTGCATATCCTGACAAACACAAAATGGACGCATGTTAAGCCTCGCACCTTTTAAAGCATAATTACTCTCAACCTGTTCCTATCAGCACGTTTGTAAGAATGAGCCTTTAAAATATCATTTTATCGTTTTCTACTGTTGCAAAATAACAATGCGCCAACAGAGCGCCTCACCACACCTCACTCAAGACCAACGCGCTCATGGGTAGTTAAAAGGGCAGAAGTACATCTGGTATTTCAGCAACTTGGCTACTGGACAGTACAATAACACATGCACTGGTCTGACACTAGCAAAGCCCTCTGAATCAACCCAGCTGTTCTGTCTGACTGCAAAAATAATGCATTCAGAGTTAGACAGCTACAAAGCTGTGACTGATGTTTGAAAGATACTGTATCAGGAACATCTCCATTAATTTCAAAAGACCAAACAAACATGTGCAGGCAAAAATGCATTATTCCCATGCGTGAAATGCTTGAGGATAATGGGCAGCTGATATATTTTATGGATATTTAAACATGTCCTTGGCAAGCATGATTGAAAATGTATAGATACCGGGCTGTCTATTTCCATAAAACTATGATTTATTCATATTAATATTGCAGAAAAACATTTCAGAAAAGAGGATACAAAATGATTCTGCCAATCACCTGCATCAAAAGCAATTTTTTTTCTCATCAAACAATCATGTTTATTCCATAATGGAAACATGGCTATGACAGTGTGTAAAATACTGCCACTCAATGCAAGCATTCATATACTGTTTCATACAGTATAAAAAAAGCTTGGAGTCAAAAAGATCTGCAAATTAAGAGACTTTACCACTGGGATTAAATATAATGTAACTTAAAATTTCAGTTAGAGCATACTACATAAGATCATCGTTCAGTGCAACAAAGCCAATGGCCAAATCAAATGATCAAATCTTCCGTTACAACCAAGGCTGCAAAGGCTGGTGATTCAGAAAACAAATAAGGCAAAAAGGTCCACAAACAGTAATGCAGGCAACCTTGAGCACTGCCTTAAATGTTTTAAATTACAAATTTCCTTGGTTTATGCAGCTCAGCAGTACCTGAGTTTGTGGTCTGATATATCCAGTTGAGTTTCTAATCAATTCAACAATCATTACCTTAGGTGCATATCATGAGAATAGTTCAAGAGAAAGATAATGACAGGATGAAAATAATGTTGTTGGAAAGGGATCACTCCTAGAAACCAGTGAAGGAAGTGGAATAATCCTAATTGCACATGAATAAATGCCTTGCCTCAGTTAAATTTTACTGCTTGATTAACACTATGCCATAAATTGGCTTTAGCAATCCACATAGAAACCAGGTTAAACGATACAGATTTACACTTGACTCAAATGATACATGAGATACAGAGAAAAAAACACACTGACAGTGTATACACTGACAATACCACGTGAACCAGAAATTTGTTATGGACATGGCTAGAATACAATTTAGGTTTCAGCGTTAAATGTTCACTTTTTTATAAATATGAAAACTAATTATTTTATAGACACAATAAAAAAAGACTATAAATAATAATATATAGTAATATAAAGAGTGAATGTTCCCAAATCTTGCTTAAGAGTCTATGATATTGATTCTGGGGGAAGCCCTCTGTACTCACAGGTAAGATGGACACCTTGGGGAAGTTGTGAAGTGTCTCCCACTCCCGCTTCAGGTACTCCAGAGAGCCCACAAAAACAATGGGCTTCAGCTCGTGGTAGTGAAAGTTGCTCGCTCTCAAAGGCATTACCAAATTTCGCAACCCGACCAGCGCAGACTTGACGTCTCCGAATATACAGACCACTACGTGACCACTCAGAACTGTCATGGCTGCCTCACTGCGAGTCTGGAGGAAGGAAGAAATAAAAAAAAGTAAAATGGTGAAATACGGCAACAATAATGAAAGGATTGTGCCAAACTGCAGAAAAAAAAGCAGAAGCAGCTGATAACTTCAGCTAAATTAATTGTCTTCGGATTCTATGAATCTATGGCACCAGCCTCTAATAGGACAAGTCAAAATATTCACCGCCGATGATAAATAAAGAGACCTTAAAATTGCCATGACAAGACGTTTCAACACCTCAGAATGCGAAAGCGAAGGATATCGTGCTGCAGCCACAGCTTTTTTGAAATTTACATTTTTGAGATGAAAAATATAGGCTAGTTAAGTGTGACAAAACTAAATCATAGTATGATCACTAATTCTTAGATCAGGTGACTACTGAATTCATAAAATGTTGAGACTATGAAAACTGACATGCAAGTTACTTGGAACGGCAGAATGACCGCAGAATGGACCATAACAAGGAATAGCAAAGACATTTAATTAATTGTTGTTGTGAACAGGATAAAACAATGCATGCTCACAAAAAATCATCTACAAACAACAGGGGTGATTTCAGGCGATTCAAGTAATATTGTGGCATGTGAATGGGATGTCAAACAAATTATTGTGTATTGAAAAGTCGCATCAGTACATATCAGTGTTGGTTATGCAGAGCACTGAGAACCATCTTTAACTTGTGTTCCAGTGTGAACATTCGCCCAATTCCCATGACCTCTGAGGCAATAATACCCACCAAGATAACCTTCTCGATGTCTTTGGATGGGCACCAGTGGAACATCCCCGTGGAGTCATACTTCTTCACACTAACGTCCATGTTCTCAATTTGCTCATTTCCTGGAATGAGCAAGGGGTCGTGCCTGTTTGTACAAAGACAGACAGAACTGTAAGGCCAGTGATGTTTCAATACATTGTTTTAACGTTCAATACACTTAAAATACACTCAAGCAATGTAGGTAGTTATTTCCCATTTATTTTTTTCATTTATTTGTTGGCTCAGAATGGGCAGGATGTATCCAGCAAAGAACAATGCTCCCTCAAACAAAATACTCAAAAGTTGTTTGTTAATACTGTAATCATTGACTTACAGAGACAAAAAAAAATAACTATGAACGATCAGCAGACAACCAGTGAAAAACAACCTTGCAATATCTGAATATTGTAAAAAAAAAAAGGTATTAACGCTTTTGAGATGCAAACAAATTGCTTCAGTTACCACAGAAATGAAATAAACTGGCTCCCTCTACTTCTTCTCGGATTTCTATGTTTACTCCTGTCATCATCCATCTAGCAAACTGCCAGAAATGCCAAGTCATCAAAAAGCTGACATCAGCATCAGCACTGGAGTGGAAAGGACGAAAACTAATGCCTGCGATGGTGACCGACTGGCACGAGAATGGAGAACCAATTATGCACTTTTACCACACAACTTCTGATGTGATGCTCTTCACAGTAAAAGCTTTAACAGGCCACACTTTAAATATTTCAGCAATTTGCCCAATCACATTTTGCTTTCCAAACTGAAGGCCATTAAAGTTTCAGCAGGGCGTCAAGACCAAACAAGCTAATTTATGTCAGTGGCATGAGCAGCGAAGTTTGATTCTGAGGAACACTGACCATAATGGAGGTCTCACAAGTGGGGGAGGTTGTAGTTTAACCATGTTTACCTTTACATCCAGAGCAATGGTTTTTGAAGCCTTTAAAAAGCTCTTACTATAGGCCTATAGGAATGTCTAATATCATTTTTATGGAACTGAATTCATGACTAAATAAAATATAGGCAACCCCGTGGGCGTTTTTTAATTGCCCATTCAAGTAAAACTGATTATATGCTGAACGTTAACATATAAACAATGATCCACTAACAATAGGGATCGATCTGCATCACATGATGTATTTCATGGTATTTGATTATTTATGATGCATTTATTCATTGTTTTTGCTTTCATTAATGAACATTTTCATTTTAATTCAAAGCATCACCACTGATATTTTGAATATTTTTACTTGAAAATGAAGATATGGTACTTTTATTACAAGTAAACTTCACTCAGCCTGATTTTTACGGAAACAGTGTGGGTCAAGTATAGTGCCGAGGACTTTATCTTTTAACCTTTGTTTTTTCCAAGACTAGCTCCCCATGGAGGATGCTACAACGAAATGAATCACAACAAATAACCACTTTATTTTTCAGGTTATGGTTTCACACTATTCAAGCTGAGGACAATAAAATGTGATGTATTTTCAAAAAAAATTGATTGTAAAGTGAAAAAAAATGTGACGAAAAATTTAATTTCCAAGTTAATTTTAAAATATTAACGCTTTAATTTCCTTGGACATCAAAACATACAATATGTGCATTGTTTCCATCATGGTAATTCATTCTCAAAAAATCACTGTCATTTTATTTGCTTTTAAGTAACTGTTTAAAAGCATCAATGTAGTGTTTTTTTTTTAAACTCGATGCCCATAATCAATATGATAATCTGAGCTGTAAAAAAGGACCAGAAACAAAACATAATGCATTATCTCCCTCTGCCCTTCAATAATTAATCTCCCTTATCCACACAGGCACTTTCAGAATTATACCATAAAAGCATTTTAAGTATGTATGACAATGTCAGGAAAAACTGTAGTACCTCAGGCTTCAAAAAGAATGGGTCAAAATGCCTGCCTTTAAGGTAATAGCCCAAGGCCAAACTCTAAAGCCTACATTCAGTGAAGTGGCTTCAGGAAAACATCTCTTTTCTTTCGCAGGCCATGCACTTCACAACCCCCACAGAGAAATACAGCCACCAGTGCTAATGACCTGGATATCAATGTGAAAGAATAATGATGTTTTAGAGGGAGGTGATGAAGGCTAGCACCAGTCTTGACTCTGATTAAGTCCTTTGATGACCCTGGCTTTGATGAGCTATATGTCTGACAGATGAAGTCACTGGGAAAATTCCAGGCAGACAAACAGTGGCTCATTACTCAGTGGATCAGGAGTAATACAGTGTGTACAATATTTACGTGAACCACCCGAACTCTCCGAAGACAAATTTGAAGAGTATTGATAATTAAGCAACAGCACACAAGAGGGAGAAGTGTGATACAGAACAGTTTGACAAACAATAAATGTATTTTGAAAAAGAAACTATTATCTCAAATTTCAGATGCAATAAGAGTAAATATTTCGTTTATTTCTTGCTCTACCGAAAAAAATAGCTCTTCAAGAAAAAATGCTGCAAAGAGCATTGACTGCTCCCCATTTGACGGCTGGCCCACATAGAATTTTTCCACTCCCATTAAAGGTTAATCCAATGACATGTGAATTTGCAATATGACTTTTGTCATGGTTTAGGTCCAAGACAACATTCATAAAAAATGTACCGCTGGTCATGTTCACTGTAGTCTCCTGTAGCGGTAGCCATCAATTTAATGAACAAAACTGCAGTATGTTCCAATTACAAATACAATCCAGGAAAAGCTAGAGTATTATTTAAAATGCAAATACAATAAAAGAAGAGCGAGTTTAAAAGTTCATTCACCCTTCGCTATATTGAAAACACAACAGCAACACATCATTTGATGTGTTAACCAGTGCAGACTATTGTCTATTGAAAATGTACACTTATTTCAAATTTGATGACTGCAGCAAAATTGGCGTAAGAGCACTTTAGGAATAATAATGACTATGTTTACATGGACTTGAGCTTCCCGGTTTTCATCGGGTTTTTAAGTATGCTGTTTCAGTGTTTGTGCATGTAAACTTCATATAAACCGGGATATGAGTATTTATCTCTTATACGGGGATATGAATAACCAGGTTTCTCAGTGTGACATGTAAACAGGTCAGGTAATCGTTTTCCAGTAATAAAGGAGCCTCCTCCCGCAAGAGCAAAGATGGATCAGGGCTCACCAATAAACATTGTTCAAAAGTGCTGCGACTTCTCTGAGATCTGTGTCATCTGAAATGGACACAGTGCATTTTGTGTTCAAAAAACAGCAGCCTCGTTCTACAAAGATGACCAGGAGAACTAAGCTGTTATCAGCATCGGGTCTAAAAGCAAACAACTGCCATTGTATGGGGGTGTGTCAGGCGCATGGATAAGTTGGTCATTTATGAGGGTACCAATAATGCACAGTGATATGCAAAGATTTATGGAGCATTATACTGTCATCTAGACGTTGTGAGCTGGAGGACATCTTTGCATTTTCTTGCAGGACAACTCCAAATCACACTGAACAGATTGTAAGTGCCTGGCAGCATGAGTAGAGAATGTGGGTTCTAGATTGGCCAGCCAACAGTCCTGATCTGTCTCTAATTGAGACTGAATTCATATTATGAGACTAAATATCCAGCAAAACCTGCAAAATGGAGGAATGGCAAAATATTCTGAGCGCTCGACTTGACCAACAGGTGTCCTCACTTTACAAGTGTGATTAAAGGACACAGTGATGTTGCACAGTTGTAAACAATCAACTGTGTCAACTCAGGGAGCAATTAAATAAACTTAACATGTTGTTCTGCTGTTTTCAGAATTGTAGAGGGCTAATGGACTATTCAAATTAGCTCTTTTTGATTTCATTAGCATTTTTCATGATGTGTTGCTTTTACGGAGTTGTAATTTGAATTTCATGTCGGGAACACAGGGCAGAGTGAAACATTAAGTAAAATGTTAGACATATGTTGAACTACACAGAATCACTCCTAGAAAGCTTCTTGTCCAATCAGAATATTCAATTTGAACCAATGACCATATTATGGTTAATAAACAATCCAATTTCCATGCAAGCCAGGATGCTGCGTAAAATGTAAATAAAAACACAATTTAATGATTTTGAAATCATTTAAATCCCAAAATAAAGAAATAAAGTGTTATAGACTTTAAAAATGTTAAACTCTAAAAATTTAAAGAAATATAGTGTTTTCAAAATTTTTTTTGGACTTCACAAAGTCAGTTCACGGCCAGGATCTACACCAAAATCGATACAACAGTAAGTGAAAAAGTGATCCGAACTCTGTTGCCGCTTGAATTGTCAGCAAGGGAGGAGAACAGCCAACGATTTTGTTTTTTTCACTGCCAAAGGCAAAAATTTTCATATTATTCTTTTGACTTGATGCTTGTAATAGTAACATCTTGGAATGTATTTGTTTGATGACATTATGCATTTTTTATTTTTATTTGACAAACATTGCTTGGGCAGGACTGTTCATCTGACTGCTGTGTCATCGATACTCATTAATAACGTTATGCCAGCAAGTACACAACGTGCTTGTGTTGATTTCTGGGGTCAGTTGCACAAACCATCTAAAAACTAGCTGGTATTTCAACTGTACAATATGGTAAAAATTACCAGAGGGGAGCGGAGGAACCTCTGTTCTGCCTCCCAGGTGGGCCTTCCCATTAAATTGAGACTACAATCAAAAATAATTTATTGGTCGGTGGAGCTAATCACAAACTCCAGGTGAATTGCAGGTGAAAGATTGAGTATTCTCACCGTGGCAGGAAGGAAAATGTTTTAAATTGTTCTTCACTTTGACTGGAAGTGAACTGACGTCACAAATGTTTGGCCTGGAGTGAATGAACTGGGTTACACAAAGGGCGGCTCCGAATACCCATGCATGTAAAGGATGCGGTATAGGCACAAAATTGTGCGGTAAATTTGTAGTTTGTCCTAATTCTCTTATGGATCGAACTGTATGTGAACAATACCCTTTCCTTCAGCCTTCTCTAATGCAATGTTAAAATGTGCAAAAAATGGAAACATGGCTTCTGTGGATGTTTGGACCCGCAAACTTCCTGTATGTGATTTAGATAATGGACAGCAGGGTCTTGGGCGAGGCGGTGAAGCTGTTTTTTGGCTTCTGTAGCTGGGACAGCTGGCGTTGGATAAAACTTTGGACTATGTCTTCCTGGTTCTGTTTGAAAAGATCTTAGTTCGAAGGACATGTCCGTTCGGAGAATGAGGTGAGAGAATAAATGATGTCGGTTGCGGATGGTAACGTTTCTTGCTACTTTGGTTGTTGGGGGTGATGTTGGGTGCTCTAGGATCTGGCACATAATGCAAAAGCGGAACGGGAGGAGCGGGTTAGGTGTGCATTTATAGGAATTATCCTGTGTGTCAAAGTTGAGGTGTCATCTTGCTCTTGAAACTCAGTCAGTTAGCTTCAAATAATGTAATGTGAACAACCTTATGATAAAACATTCCATCACCACATGAAAATAGAAAGAACAACAGATTTTGAAGCGCAAAAAAAAAAAATGCTTTTCATTGCTTCTTAAAACCTGACAAAAGGCCAACATAGTGACACACACAAGCTGGCATTTACAAGCGCACACACACACACACGCTGACTGCTCCCACGTGCAATGCAGCACATTTTCCTTTCTTTTTATAAGATCAAATGAAGTACCGAAAAACAGCATCAATTAATATGCATGGTACGAGCATGGAAATCAGCCAGTACAGGTGCTAATAACAGTGAAAGCATTTAGTGCTTTTTACACCCCAGCTGAATATTTCATTATGAGCTCTATGTTTCACTACTTACTCTGCGGACCCCTGTCACTTCAATATCCCCACACCACAATGACTGGTGCCGCGTGGCTCTGCCAAGATAGCTATCTTTCACAGACTGTCAGCCGTGACTGCTTGTCACAAGCCGACTCCTCCGGTCGCTGCGACTCCGGGGTAGCAGACATGACATGTGTGCCACTGCGCTAGGAGATCTGAACAAATGCATTGTGACTTCCCACAATTAGATGCGTCTCAGGGCCCATCAAAAGGTCCATGGGAATGGTGTTAATTTCAGAAAAAGAATCTCTCTTTGTGCAGAGGAATATGAAAGAACTTGTTACTTCAGCGGCATGTCTGATAGAAGGGGGGGGGACTTTATTTATGCAGCAGGGTGCACTATCGGGCTATTTATTCTCACACCCCTCCCCACCCCGTACCCGCCCAAGACACACTTACTGAAACGCACAAATATATTCACACACACACACTAACATGTAGAGCCAGAGATGAAACCCTAATTGTGCAGTCCTTTTTTCAGGACCTATTGTATTTATGCGTTCACAACCAATACCACCAGATGCTAAAATGGACAAACAAATCCTAATTGGTTTATCTTTATACTCATGCAATAAATCACATCTATATTGTTTTGCATATCAGAAGAGGAGAAGGCAGTCACTGCGATTCATTTTTCTGATTTTGAGTATGTACTGTATATTTTCCAATTTATATTTTTATAAATATGTGTGAACCTGCCATGACTAGTCTCTATACAAATTTGCATGACAAGGCTCAGTGAAGCCGCTAAAAACTGGTAAAAATTGCCCTCAAAGCAGCGCTCGCTTTCAGTTTATTTTTCAAAACACGTTTAGCTATTCCAGCGCACAGCTCGGCAGATGTGCTAGCCTGGGACGAGCGCGCTCCCTCAATCCCTCTTCAGCAGGCAATGAAAGCGAGCTTGGCTTTGAAAATTTTCCCCATCATGCAAACTGACAAAGGCATGCTTTTCAAAAACCCACAGCCAATCTGTTGATCATTACTTATTTACAAAGGCCTTGAGGCTCGGAGGCCTCTAAAAACCTTACTTGATACGATATACACAATTTTTACCCCCCCCCCTGCTTGTAGAATAAAGTATCCCTAAGGCTACCTCAAACAATCACTTTCTATCGTGCATAAAATACACCTTGTAACACTTTAGTATTTAATATATATGGTATAATATATCTACAGGAAATGTATTTGTGTGCAAGTAGGCAGGACTGTGTTTGGTAATTTGATGTTTTGCTGAGGGCTATGACTGAGAGAAAAAGAAAAAAAAAATTCAACACCTAGTACAGAGGATCTGTCATCTCAGTACCCAAGAGCCAGCAGAATACAGAAGCGCCCTAAAGCAGCGAAACTTTGACACTGCTTTGAAGCACACCCAAACTGTAAATAACTCCCAAGAATTATTCTAACTCAGAGATCAAAGGAAAGATCCATTCATCACATGGCAAATAGGGATGGCCCCCTTTGCACAAAACAGATTTTTTCCTTAAAGTTAAGGGATGACACTTAATATCTTTACAAACATTCAGAAACCAGGAAACTAAGTACTATAGACACACACACACATGCGCACAACCAACCACGCACACATACACACACACACACACACACACACACACATTTGAGAGGATGCCTGCTTCCTTTGAGTTTTACCAAGGGTATTCTGAACAGCACTCTCTTGAGCACTATATTTCAAGAGGCAGGAAACCTTTATATGGTTAATGGTTTGGGACCCCTAGAGGTTGTTAAAACAATATATCTTATGAAAGGATCATTTCACTGCCTTTATCACATCTCTTGTGTCCTAAATAATAAATATGAGTATGAGTATTCTGGATTGAGCCTCACCACATCATTATTCCCAAAACATTCGTAAAATACAGAAAACATAAAAACGTGTCTGTTTAAGGAATGGTTTAATAATCAATTTCCCAAAAAGACTGTTCTTATGACAATAACAAGGACCACTACTTCATCCATGTTTACTAGAAGTGTTTATAATCTTGCAAACTTAACAAAAAAAATAATAATAATGGAGTGAACTTGTTCATCCATGACAGCCTGCACAATATGAATCCGTCATTTGGTCATATAGTTCTTTAGTATTGCTGCAGTAATTTGACTCAATATATGAGCATAATCCTTAGTTTCATATTCAGGACAGTCAGTGACAGAACGACATACAAAATTGCATGATTCAACTCACCTCATTCTTTGCATTTTTCAATTCTTGCAAATTAATTCAAAATAACATCTTGTGTTAATTTTATTTCAAGGTTTATCATTGATCAATTTATTCATGCTAATCAAGTTTCCATAAAACAATACGTGATGTACAACGTACATTGCAAAATAGATACATAGATGCATTGTGGTTTTCAGGAACACGGAGCTCAGATAACCCAAATGCCTGCAGCCCTGCATTTTCAAAAGCAACA
This sequence comes from Gymnothorax reevesii, assembly GCA_029721435.1. Classification (NCBI taxonomy): domain Eukaryota; kingdom Metazoa; phylum Chordata; class Actinopteri; order Anguilliformes; family Muraenidae; genus Gymnothorax; species Gymnothorax reevesii. The sequence continues at coordinate 86,899,056 of CM056582.1, read as the reverse complement.
TTTTAAAAAGCATTTTTGAAAATGCATTTTTTATCACTGCTTATTATACTTCGTATCATGGCCACATGTGTTGAATATTCTTCCTTTTATCAGTCAAAATCAATTAACAGCAGCTTAATTCCAGAGGACAAGATAAAAGGAAGGTAATATTTGAATTCATTTTTGATTGCAGAGCTACATCTCACACATGGCCTTAAGTACCAAAGCACAGTGCTCTCAGGGACTCTGACAATAGATGAATGACCTGGGGCGATGTGTCCACATGAGTCCCTCTGATTGGTTAGCGCTGTCATTAGTGCCACTGCTATTTAAGAAATACATGTGGACGGGGCTGGTATGACAGCTGAGGCTTTAAAGCGAGGGTATTTTTCAAACAGCTTTTCATAGTCTTTTTCATGACAGAAATATCTCGGCTCTATCATTAACCGCTGACAAGCTGACAGAATAAATGCTTCAACCTTAAAGGGTGTCCCCCTTTTCTGCCTCTCTCTACCCATACCTCCACTGCCTAAAGAGACAGACATATATATATATATATATATACACACGCATATGTGCGCGTGCACACACACACAACCACACACCCCAAACTCCCTCTGTTTCTCATCATGAAGGCTGGGAGAGTTTCTTGAAGCTGTCGTCTTACCTCATCATTTTGGGGGAACAGTTTGGCGAATTCCTCATGCCGCCGTTGCGCTGTTTCTTTTTGGGCGAGAGCGTTGATGGATGCTCCTCTTCGACTGCAAACATATGCAAAGGTGTCACATTGTGAACGGACGGGACTGTAATGTGAAACGGAAATGACACATTAAAGAACACTGAAACCAGCGCTCAAACAGCCACGGAAAAGCCTGAGGCCTTCTTCCACTCACACACCCACCCAAAAAAAAAAAAAACAGAGCCAACACTCTCAAGCAAAGTTAGTAAGGAAATGGATTAATCTGGGCAAGAGGGGTACATGGAGAGCCATGTACAGATGGCCGCAGAATAGAAGATGCCGTTCACGAATACCTGTGCTGTCCCATCAAACTGAAAGCACATACACGTGTGATTAGTCCAACAGAAGTGTGCATCACAGCATCAGGGCTCTCAAATGCCATTGCCTTGCCTGTTTCAAACATGGAAGATCCCATTTATCTGTGCAATTAACTTAGGCAAAAAAGGGTACCATGGTCTAAGAAATATGCTGCATTGTTTTAGTTCTGAAAAATTACTCTGTGGCCTCTATTCAATTTCCATACACTTCAGACTTATCGTCATGTCTTATTTACTATCAATGCCTGTGTTGGTTTTCACCCTTATATTTACACAACATGTTTGGTTACTATCAGCAACCATATAACCAAACATGTCACACAAAAATAAAGAGAACAGCAAATCAGTGAAGTTTGAGAATACTGGTCGATGAACCAATGGATTTGAACGGACAAAAATGAATAGAGGCCCTTATTGCAAATCCAATATTCATTCAGTCTAGCACCTTAGATTAGCCAGTTCATGGTGGAACAGCACTGGTAAAACTAGATCATTCATAAAAACCAAACGCAACCAATATAAATCCTTAGTGAACTCATTAAACATGATTAAAAGGTCAGTCATACAAAGCCTGTCAAATAATGCACTAAAAAGTAATTCAATCTGATAAAGAACAAAATGGCTCTCCCAAACTAACGTCACTGGACGGCACAATCTGTATCCAAACTTAAAATACACAACATAACTCTACATAAAAAAAAAAAAAAAACCCCAGAGTTTTTCATAATTCTAAAGTCAAATAATCTAATGTATTATTCATGTTTCCTTGAAAAATATTGCACATTATCCACCTGACACAAATACCCCTAACTTTTGGATTATTAATATTCACCATTATTGGGTTTCAAAACTTTCTCCAAGAATGCTGTCAGCAACATCCACTTTTTATGGTTTAACAAGAAAAAATCAATTTGTCATTGAAGGCACTATTGAAGCTGCGCTCAAAACTACAAAGCTGCACAAATATTCAACTATTCATAAGACTTTAAACCATGGAGAAAAAAATGTAGAAATATTTGCCAGAGCATCAGCAACATCTTTAAGACTCTCATTTCACAATAAACTGTCATTATAAATATCCCATTTTCACTCCCTAGAACAAATTTTCCCACCTATTTCAGCAATGATAATCAGACCAACTGAATAAGTAACTTTGCCCTATCAGTTTATTTACACTAAAAATTCAGTATCAAAATTCAGTATCAATGAGCATACTAGTACATACAATGTCAGCAAGCAATCAGTAATCATGCAATTGGTATATTGTTGTAAGTACTCATTTCATGCAGTATATTAACACGTTAGTTTAAATGTACTTTAACCTTCCTGCCACTTCAAAATTATTTCAATGAAATATAACCATATTTTATTTTTTTCTGAAATGAAATTGCTCAGATGGCAATAACCGTGGCCCTTTAAAACCTCTATGTCCTCTGTTATGCTCCATAAATGTATTCTAACTCAGATTGCTGGACCTGCTTAATCTCATGACTGGTGCCCTTGGCTCTCTAAATGAGGTTGGTCCGAGTGCCAGCATGATTTATGGACAGCACGCTCGCCCTTCAGTCAGTTACTTAACTCCGTAACTTCCACAGCCGCTCCAAACCGGGAGCGTTTGACATCTTGGACTGCCATTACAGCACTTTTACATCAGCAGCCATTAGAAATAAGCACATACCTACAACCCAGCAAATCGGAAAACACCCCTATTAGCGAGGAAAATTTTTAACAAACAAAATCACAAGGGAAACACTGCCCTACTGTATAGTGTGTTCTGTGAAACTGAGTATCCAAAAAAATAAAAAAAATAAAAAATAATGCAAGTCAAAATTAAAGCAGATATTGAGCAATACTGATTGTTGAAATAACATGGCGTACATGTGGGCGAATTAAGCTGTGTATATGCAGTGGATAAATGAAGTTTGCCAAAGAAATTTTTAATATTATCAGAGGATCTGACTTAGTCACCATGTTCACATGACAAAACACAAGAGGGGATATGCCAGGCAGAGATACAGGAGGCCTGCAGGAACACTGCAATGGGCATAAATATCCTACTTTAAATAGCAGTCCTTTCACGCTTTCCTAATAGTCGGAACAAACAGAAAATTATTTCTCCAACCTAACACAGACATCACAATGAAAACAATGTCTGCAGTGGGTCGTGTCCCCCCAAGGGCTCTCATTAAGATGTAGACTACAGCAGAAATCTGGTTGGTCGAGAAGGCAGGCTCGCTATAGTCACACACGCAGTTTCATTAGTGAAGAACTACGTGCATGTAGCACACTCCAGTTCCAGTATACCGCAAGCTCATGCTTCGCCCGGCTAAAGGGCGACCTACATGTGCCGAGCCCGTGTCCAGCGGCCCTGGGGTGGTATCTGTACTTGACGGGCAGGCTGCAGGCCCTCTGTAAACGACCCGCTCCGAGCCTTGAAAAGCCCAGGCGCAGGGTGGGGTCATTGGGCAGCAGCAGGCTCCCTTTACGGTTGTTAACTAGAGGGATGGGCTCAGGCACCTCTCCGCGGGGGATCGTTCTGTACATAGCGTTAGCGTTAGCTGTGCTGTTGCCCATTTTAATAGACTGGCTCTCATAGGCTGGCCTAGCTTCATCCTTTACTGCCAAACAATGAAACACAAATTAAAAATAGGATGTAATTTAAAAAAAAAGTGATAATGTCAGTAACTGTGGGAAATGCCCTGTCGCAGAAACGTCTGGTTTTACACAGCAGTATGGCAAACCCTGCTGGCGTAAATATTTCTAATTTAATAGTGGGTGATAAAGGCACAAGCTGTTTTAGGACATATTGCTGAAAGATTATGGGGTCCACATTTTCCTGTAAACTGTAACTTCATCAGAACCATTCTCTGAGGTGGACAAAACAATTCATGTGCTCTTATCTCCAAAAATTCAATATGAAATAAATGTCAATTTCACCACACTGCAAATTACCTTCCTTTACAATAATTATTTGCAGTCTGAAAGTTACTTAGTGGTGTCATAAAAGATGCTTTCACCTTCTAATAATCAAATAAGACATCTCATTTTTATTAAACACCACTTAACCACTTGGTGCACACTTAAAATGAAATGTTGGATATGACAGATACTTTGCCATTCATAATAACCATGAATTAATTACAGGACTGTTCTTGTTCCTGTCTCATTCTTTTCGCACAAAGAAAAACAGTCATGACAGCACAGAAGTCAAAGCCATTGTCAAAAAGAAAAAAAAAAAGAAAGTGCACTGAACAGAAAAAGAACCATTTTCCCTTCATGATAAAAGAACTGAGAACCTACTTTACCGTACAAGCTACAATGTAGTTAAAAGTTGTTCACGTGAAACAATGGTTAGGGTCAGGAATTAATCATAAAACTATGTGAACAGTAAAATTAAGGTGACTGTATCTTTTGGCTCATGGTCAGGGTATCCCAGGGCTGCGCACCTGTGGTATGGCTAATTATTCCATTAAACTGTTTATCTATGGATGGGTGCAGATGGCGAGACAGTTGACTCTACATTGAAGGTCCCCTTTGTTAAATGAAGACAGCAAGCACACAAAAGACACCTGCGCTGTGTACATACACGGTGACATGGCTTCTTAGTGCTATACCAGGTACAATGTAAAGGTGGCCTCCAGTAATCTGATCTAACACAAGGGACACCAGTGTAACTCATACTACGCCTCATAGTAATTTTATAGGTTTACATGTACTACATCTGTAATTCAAAACTGGTGGCCGCATGAAAGCTTCGAGGTCATAGCCTGTGCGCGGGACAAAAGTCTGTTTCCACCCTTTCCAAAACTAGCTCTGAGCAATATAAAGATGATTATTGCGACCGTCAGCTGCCGCAAAGATTTAAACCCCTGTCCCGATAACTCCCGGATTCATCTGCCCCTTGTCAAAGATATACAGCATTACTTAAGGAACACACATTGTGGCAGCTCTGCTGTGGATCTACAATAATCCAGACGGCAACTGTCTCTTCCTACACTGAAAACCCGATGACATGTTTGTAATGCGATTCTTATCAAGCAGAGAGGGAAATAGGGAAGACATAATGTCATTATATAAATGATGATATATATCCACATAGTTTGCAAACCTCCTGTGTTTATGAATAATTTTCCTTTTTTAATGATTAAAAATTATTTGAAATCACATGCAGAGGGGAGGCATGTACTTCTTAGTTTCTTACAAAAAACATATCTCGGAAAGAAATAATAATTCTAGACTTGTTTGTATGGACAACTGTAAAAAATGATATCAAATTACCTAATAGATAAAATGCATATATATAAGTAACGAACGCATAAATAAGTATTTTAGAAGCTTCAATTAAACAATAAAATGGAAGTGCGAAATTCTATACAAAAGTATATATTCTGTATTTAAATGCAGTACACCGGACAGCACACCCAATAATACCTTTATTATGGCACAGATGCTATCTGCATAAAGTTGCAAGCATGAGCTTTCTGTGTGACCAAGATAGAGTCAAAATCCAGCTACACTGAAGCTACTCAAACCAAAATCTGTATTACTTGCGTTGTATCCCAGCTCCACTGTAACCACACACCTCTTCCTGGAGTTTTAGCACCACCTACTGCTTACAACACCTGCACACAACACACGCCATTCATGAAGAGCCGAGAAACAATGTGGCATTGTACTACTCATGAGGAAAATTTGAGGCAATGCTTGTGATATTGTCAAATAGGAAGGGGCTATGAAGAATAGTAAACTCACAGCACAAAAAATAAATAAAGAGAAACAAATTAATAACTTACTTGATCTGATATATCCATTATAATTACTTTTAGCTGAGAAAAATGCAAAAAAAAAAAAAAAAAGTGACGGGTTACAGGGAGAAAACGTTACAAATGTATAGTAAAAGTAAGGCTGGCAAAGAGGAAAAACTTGTTAGCATTTATGACATTTTTGAAACGGGTGCCTGAAAGACAAGGGAAAATAATTTTTACAGACCAGAGTTAGGGTTAATAAATTTACGCTCGATGCTATGTTGCCAGTCAGGTAAACTGAAAAGTAATGCTTGCCTGCAGATCAATTTGAAAATTATTTATTGGTTCATCACAACACTTTCCATTATTTATACGGTTTGTCGTGATTTTGAAATAAAGCTAATAAATGGAACATACAGAACTCAAGATATTATTTTCTTGCACCATCACTCATGATCTCGTCATTGCATGAAAACGTAATTCGGCAAAAGAGTATTTCCTTTTGTATTTCAAATTAAAAGGAAAGACTCTCCCAAAAGGCCAAATCTGTGCAACGTAAAAGCCAAAAAAATTCTCTATATGTAAAAACTCGAGCCAATAAAGAAAAAAACCTGGAGCGTTTCTGATGCAGGTGGGTCGGCGGAAAGAGTAGTCGGAAGTTTGCTCCGAGCCTGTTTAGGATCAAGAGAGTGTTCATTAGTGCTCCATCTCATCCCAATTCATCCGATAAAGGTCACAGCTGGAGCTCAAGGCAGCGATGGTGACAGAAATGTTCAACCAGGACCCACGCTGGCCCTGGCATCTGTCGCATGCGATCGTTCGGCACGGAAAGAGTCACAGGCCTAACTGGCTAGCATCTGTCCCACACCGCGGAGCGGAGAGGGGAACTCGACTGCCTGGTGGTAAGGAACTGTCAGGCCGAGTTTCGTGACAACCGGTAGCACTCAAGAAATGAAAACGCAAACATAATTTCCACGTCAGCCCGCATAAGGCACAGCGCTCTGCTTCCCCTGCACCACGCAAACCTCGCCTTCTCGAGCCAGTTCCTTTCGTCCTGGACCTACTGCATTAGCCACTGCCGCCTGACCCTGCCGGAAAACACTGGAGGGGATTATGGGGGCAATGTCCTTTGAGATTAAAACTGAAAAGAAAATAAAAAACACAGACCTGAATTTCCAAAAGAATATATGTGTACTGCTCGATCTCTGTGATTCAACATTCTGATGCAGAGACAAAAAAAAAACCTAGTTGCGCTGGATTCTCAACTGGGCCTGAGATGCCAAGCACATGAACATAGCCCCTGTGATCTCACTCTGTGACACCTCAAAGAGAAAGGCAATGGCTCATCCTGTAAATCCACACTGGGAGTTATGAAACTACGGCAGGTGATGTTATAAGTATTACATTATCATTGTGAAGGCATCACACTCTGCAATTCTCCACACAGATTTCAAACCTCGTGGAATGAGGTTCCCAATAAAATTAACAATAAATGATCTTGAGATCCATTATTCTAAATTCCATGAAATTATTTTTTTTTTCATTCGGCTTTTGCAAAATAATCCCTGCTGAACTGCCAGCCAAAAGTTTAATTACTTTTCTTCAGGTCTTGGAGAGAAAAATAACAGAAGACTGCAACTGCAAGCAAAACCTGAGCTAATAAACAAGAAATTTAAAACAAAAATAAGAGAAATATAAGCAAAAGTATGACAGTCACCACATAAATTAAAAAAATGTCAAATCATTTAACTACAACTCTGACTAGGGGTTGTCTGTGGTAACAGAAAAGAGTGAATGCAGTTGCAAATTACTGCTGGCAAGTCTCGTATATGAGATGTGAAACCAGTAGATGTTAAACCAGAACTATTCCTGACCAAGAGATCTGGTGATTTTTTTCTTCAGTATTATCAGTACACCCAACCAACACGAGCCCAGTGCTCCCCACACATGCTCACATTTCACTAAGAACTTGCAGATCTCCAACAACAGAACCATCCCACAATTGCAGCTATATCTATAAAGAACATAGAATTTTTCTAATAAACTAGCTGACCAGGTACAAGGTAGTCGGCTACCTTCTCAGTTTTAACATCAAAAGTGATAACCAAATAAAAACACAAACCCTATAATTATAATGCCCACTGTTTCAATTATTTGCAGATTAAAAATAAATGTAATAAACTGTTCAAACTGATATCCTGAAATCGTCCAATCCAGAAAGCATTCAAAGTGGAATTCAAAAAATGAAAAAAAAGAAAAAAATCTGGTAACAAATCTAGTACATTCAAAACAATTCATCAAGTAAAAAGAAAAGTTACAATCCTAAAATAAAACACAAGAAAAAAAAAATACTCAAATAACCAATATAGGTGCATTTTCCAGTAGAAACAACATTTCCATCAAACAATATGCAGTGCTTTATACACCAAACACCACCAGCACAACTATAAACAGATAGAGCATGCCTCAGCCAAAACCTACAGAAGCAGCACAGACACCACAACACTGGCACCAGATTTAGCGCAGACCAAATAAAAAAATAAAATCATAAACAATTAAAGCTAAAACCACTTTGAGGCCATCAAATAAAAAAAATGTTTAAAAATTGTAAAATTATGGACGACGAACAAAATGCGGCACATGAAGGACATCACACGTAACGGATGTGGAACGGTATGTGTTGGGTGTGGGAACTTACAGGCACGTAAACTGGTTGAGCAATCATTAAGAGAGACAGAGGAGAGCGGGTAGGCTCTCTGGTGGGGGTCCACGTTACTATGTACACTGCCTGACATGCACGAGCAGTCACGCTCAGACCGTCCGCAATCAAAACAACATGCCAGTCTCATTCGCTTGTAGATGGACATCTTGGCTATAAGTGAGGTTTTGGGATGAGAGGAAAGGAAAAGCAGTTAATGGCAGTCGGTAAAAGTGAACCGGGGGGGAGGGGAGGTTTCTCAACGCGTAAAAAGTGCAGGCCTTAGAATGGGGCTTTCACAGGCTTGACCCTTTCCACGAGAATCAGTTTTGCTACGTTGCCAGATGTCAGGGGGACCTTGTAACCTCAAACAAAGAGGAATGAATTTCTGTTTCCAGGAATATTTTCTCAGATGAAAAATATGCACATGACCGGAACGGTTTTAGAAAATAAGATTAGTAAAATTGCAATTGATTTGTGAAGATTTATGCTTAAAATTTTGCTTCAATTGCCTGTTTCGGCTTGGCATATATAGGGTCTCCAGAGGCAAGCTCTGTTCTAAGGCCATTCATGTTAATACCGATCAGGTCAAGAGATCAAAACATGACAGTGGGAAGGAGCATTCAAGGGAATGAATGAGCGATGTCCTCAGCAGCAAACCCCATTGTCAGGATCTCTCCTTTGACTCTTGACTTCCTCGATCGCACACCTGTGTCCATCATGCAGTCGCAGCTGTCCATGGCACTATACTATAAATTCCATTCTATGCATAGGTCCACTTTCAATCGAACCACAATGCAGTTTGTCCTTATCCTCTGAACAGTGTTAATTTCTTAAGCCTTAGTCCTGAGTTATTTGTTTATCATTTGCTACAACCCAAATGTAGAATTAAGACAGTGTGATAAATTAAAAATAAAACTGAAAGCAGTGATTTGCAAATGATTTTTGACCAGTATTACATTGAAAACAACACAATCGCAAATTAGATTTTTCAGTGCAAGAATGTATTACTTTTTCAAACTAAACGTGTATTTAAATTTAGATTGTTGCAATCATTTTTATTAAAAAGCTTGTGCAACTAATTAAGTACCATTTTGTAATTTAGTAATTTCTTGTCCCAGCACTTCACAAATGTTAAGGTGTGCAGCAGTACAAGTCAGGACTGCAGGCAGGCCGGTCCAGCACCCACATCTTCTTCTTATGAACCCATGTCTTTGTAATGCGTACAGATTACAGCCTTGCTTTGTATTTTTGAAAAATTCATGATCTTCCCTGGAAAAGATATATTTTTGAAGGCAGAATTTGTTGATCCAAATTCTCTGTGTATTTTTCAGAATTGAAGATGCCTTTACAGATGTGCAAGTTACCCAAACAAGGGGCAAAGACACAACCCCATACCATAACAGAGCATGGCTTTTCAACTTGCTGTTGGTAACAGTGTAGTCTGGATGATCCTTTTCTTCTTTGGTCCCTCCATTTTTTCCAAAAAAAGGCCTGGAATATTGATTCTTCAGACCATGTTACTAGGTTCTACTATGTGCTGGACCATCACAGTTACCTCCGACCCTAGAGAAGCCAAAGGGGCTTAATATTAAGTTTCCATGTCGCAAAGCAAAGTTTTAACGGGCATTTGTAGATAAAACTACATAATATACTACTTGACAATATTTTGATTAGGTTATAATATTACTTATTGATAAATGTGGGCTCTGAATGCAGTGCTGTCTGAGTGATTGGAGATAATGGGATCAGCTTAGGCTAACACCCTTGCCCATTACCCACAGAAATTCCTCCATACTGTTATCTCTTAATTATGTTACACATCGTACAGGGCGAAATATTTAAATCCTTCCCATCTTTCTATGAGGAACGTTGATTTTAAATGTTTAAGACCTTATTCATACAGTCCGCAATGACATACAAGTCAAGGGGAGTTTAGAAATCACTGCTTTCTGTTTTTATGTGGTTTGTCAATTCAATCTCAATTTTGCTCAGTTTGGCTGATACTACCAACAAGTGCTTAGTTCCAGTGATGCACAATTAAAATAACACATGCTCACAAAAATGAAGGACAAACCTGCATTATATCTTGATTGAAGAGATGTACACTGCTGTTGTTTCACAAAAGTGCCCCCTTCAAGTACTGCGATGTCCTCCCTATTGACTTACATGGTTTCATCACGGTAAGACCGTATGTCTTTTATTGCTTTACACATTTAATCACACATGCACCAATTTTAAAGTTTGTACTCACTCAGCATATGATGAGTACCACACATCTGATATTCAACAGGGTCAATTGAGCTCAAAAAACTGGACATAAAACTCAGATTTACATTCTTATAAGGTGCATATTCTGTTACACGAAGATGGACATTTAGTGAACACATTCTTCTGGACTCACTTAAATTTGTTGATAAAAATACTTTTTTAAGACCTAGGCCTAATCAAGACATTTCCTGTAGATCGAATCAAGGTTAGCCTTCAAAAATGCTGGATCAAAGAGGCCATTTGCGTTAAACCTGCGTTAAAGAGGAGAGGTGTGCACAAATTTTCTTTGAAACGCTCTTCAACCAGTTAACCTAGACAAATATCTTATCTTCATTTATATTTACTAAGGGGGTTGATCACATTTTTTGAACTGAACAGATTCTCTTGCCATTCTGGAGTATATTATTGGATTTCAGCACGGGAAACAGCCATGCTTCTGAACATGGGGACACTTCTGTGGAACAGCATAGAGGCTCGGGAGGAACAGTCTCTGGTATTCAGTCTCATGGTGCTGATTCACACGCCAGCCGTAATCGAGTCTGGCACTTTATAAAGAAATACAATCTTTGGGGGAAAAGGGGCTTTTTGAATTTCATTTGTGGAAATGAAGTCAAATTAAGTGGCCAATTTAAGCTCCTTTCTCAGGAGAGAAAAGGGCACAAGGCATGATTTTAAAACAAAGACCTCAGGGACTGTTGTTCGTACTACACCATGCATAATTCTTTTTTTTTCTTTTCTTTAGAATTAGCAATCGTTAGCATGCAGCAACATTGGTTGACCCTTAATAAGGAACCATCTCAGCTGTTGTCAAGGGTGAAACAGTATAAGCAATCACGAACAATAGCAGTGAATCTGTGCTACAGTCAAGATCATGCTGGAATCCATTACTGCATTTTTTTTGGCCATTCTCAAACAGCACAGGATGTTGTAATGCTCGTCAGAGATAACACAGGGAGGAATGAGACACAAAAGTGGATGATGTCACATGACTGAAATGATTTCACACGCAGCAGAACCCCAAATCCTCAAAGATAAATGGTAATGTCACTTGTATAAAATGCTACCAGCAGCATGATTTTTGTCTTTGCTAAATGCAAAATAATGCCGAAAAAATCATGATAATGTTCAAAATTTTCTGGTTCTGCTTGTTCCAACATGTTCCAGTTTGCTTGCATAAGGAAGCATTAGATCATAATCATATTGAGCTGAGAATGAAATAACTCCCATAACATATTCCCTTGAATGTCAGCATACAAAGCATTTCAATGAATTCAAGCAAAAATAATAGTTTGTGATGTGATTTCCAATGTCTTAGAATTTCATTTTTTGTGATCATAGAAGAATCCATTGTGAATAAAACTATCAATAACTAAATTTACTAAATAACTAAACTTTTGAATGTTACAGTAAAGGTTCGGATAATCTGACCTACTTAAAACTACGAATATTTCACTTGGGTCTGTTCTTCTCCAAAGTATCTGAATCAATATTTTACATGTAATTCATTCATAAAGCTGGAATTTTACAAAAAAAAAAAAAAAATCCAGTTACGTATATTGCCTTGAAAATGTGTACAACAGTAATGCTGCACACAACGCATATTTATTTATGATAACAGCACTTTCATAAATAAATATTGAGTGGAAAATATATTACATACAATTACATTTCTTGTCTCAATATCAGCATAAGATCTATGTTTCTGAATGGAGAACTAGACCTTCATTAAACTGAGAAAAGACAATAAAATTAAGATGTTGGGTCAAGCGTTGTAATTAAAACAGACACTTAGTTAGCACAAGCAGAACTGTTTTCTTATTTAATGAGATAAAAATGGCCGCTGATAGCACTCCACTATCGAAACATTTTTTCTCCCCATTTCTGTTCATAATTCACACATAAAAACAATAGAACTGTGAGGACATCTAGTGGCAGATTACTGCAAAGGCGCTAATGCAACAGCATTAGATAATCGGAGGAGTGAAAAAAGGGCCCAGCTACTGTCGAGAATTGAAATGGGGACGTTGTCATTTCAATTCGCCAAGTTCTGATGATCCTACATATAAGAAAGAAGCTATGCAAAATCCCAGGGAGGGAGAGGCTTGAAGAAAAATTGGGGGACCAGATTGTTTTGATTGTGTTTTGGCGACGCTCTTCATTAAGCCTAAGAATTTGAAAAACTTCCCACAGAACACTTTCCACTCCCTGGAAATACAGCAGCGTGAAAAATTGGTTCTGACAGCCGGCAGATGAATTGAAACGGGCCGAGTCGCTTTCTTTTGCCTTCTTTTGGCTCCCTTAAACCCATAACTAATGTTAGCAATATCAATCTGCGTGTATGACATTTTAGATTGTCACCGGTTTCATTTATCTTCTTTTTTCCTCCCTTGCATTTGCAGGGTTTAGGACAGGCTTTGAGCAGAGGGAGCACAAATTTAAGATTCTGGCTAAATAGAAAATATAACTTTCTTGAGCACACATGTTTCATGGGCAATTTTATATACCCCCCTTATCTAGTAAACAAAGAGTGCACATCATCTGATATTTTGAGTGCAAGCGGTTCATTAATATCCACATTTTAAGGAAGTGAATTGCTGGTTCCTGCTTGTTTACTGTTGTGTTCTATCTGATTGGAGGACAGCATTGAGATGAGAGGTGTGGGAGGGATGTAGTCGCTACATTGGTTACATGCAACATATATAAAAACTATCGGTTGAAGAAAGACAGTTGGACTACATTCTGGGCAAAAGGGAACCCGTTTTTACTCACAAGTTATCACTATCAGTGAGAGGTTAAACATATAGTTTGAATTCCAAGGCAGCAAGGAAAAAAAATACATTACAGAAGGTCAAAGGTCATAAAATAGAATGTTTTCATAACAGTGATGGGGTTGTCACTTCTTCCCATTTGGACAAGCTGTTGAAACTTCAGTGGGAAAACAAACCAAAATTAACAGCAATAACACAAATTAACCCTTATAGTCATGAAATAATAAAATATATATATATATAAATTTAATTATCTTGTGCTGTTGAAAACCAACTTGTTTAAAAGAGTTCCTCTGCGGGAACTGTTTTAAACAAGTGGCCACATGACGAGTTTTCAACGGCTTTGATTTCGATATCTTACATCATTGAGCAACAATAGCTGCTTTAAGTGTTCTAAGGGTTAAATTTGAACAATAGCATCACATTACAAGAAGGCATAGTGATACACTTAGGTGTAAAAACATGTCAGATAAAGACATGGTTAAGGCATGGAAGTTTTTCCACTTGAAATGGAAGGCTAAAAGATATTCAAGAGGCATTTAACACAGAATTGTTACACTAACAATATCTATAATTCATAATAGAACTTTTAAAATATGATGAGTTTGCAGGTTGTCTGAAACTGCATACATGTGTGTGAATTGCCTATAGAAATGATGTGACCTTTTACAGATGCGCTGAGTTCCATTAACTGAATTATTAATATTTGGTCTAACAGGTCTGAACAACTGTCTATGTAGGTCAGGTAACAATGAAGGGACATTCATGTGCTTCAGCTAAAAGCAGCACAGAGCTAAGGGCTAATGTGAATAAACTTGGCACCTTTTATCTATGACAAAATGGCCACCATAAATTTTGCTGTAAAGTTGTTCTCCTTCAAATTACGAAAACGATACGGCATTCAAATAAGAATAAATAGTGTAGCATTTTTAAAGAACATTACTGTTCTCAAGAAAATTTGACCAAATAATATTTTTAAGCAGGCACTGACAGCTGTTACCCTTGCCAAACAGTCCTCGTATATTACATACTTTCTTTTGGTTGGACAAGTAACAGCACTAAAGAAATTGTGGGAATAGGCACGACTTAGTATACAGTATTTCAGTCGGACCATCTCGTGCGGTCGGCAACGTTTGATCAGTACAGCGGCAAACGCAGACCACAGAGGCGGCCGCAGTTCCTGCTCACGCGGTTGATATTATCGGTGCAACGATAGGGCCAATGGGGTGTTTGCCCCCGCGATTTGCCAGCTCTGGGAAGCGGAGAGCGGAGCGGGAGACGCGCCTTTGTTTTTCCACCTGACTGGGAGCATTACCGCCGCCTCCTTCAAACAGAAGCCATCGGGTTCTGACAGACTCCTTCTTCAGCCTCGCTAATCATGTCATTTCGCCTCTGCGTCTGCCTGACGTGCCGTCATTAGCATACTGATGCTCGACTGCTTTTGTCTTACGTTCTCTCCACTCCAATCCTCTCCAGAGCCACGACAGCATGGGGGCCTCATAGAAATAAGCGCCACTTTCCTCGCCTACTCCAGAGAAACATCCCGACTCATTCCTCTTCAGTTTGCTAACATGCTTTCACAGGCACGGCCATTATATTTTTAAGGTTTATTCTACTTTATTTACCCAAACTATGGCCATTTCGCCAACAATAGCTAGAAAACAATTTGTTTTTCCATCACTTTGGAACTAGCACCGTACATAAAACTGAATAATGAAAACAATTTTGGAATGATGCATTTCAAATAGTGTCTGAAAAAATAATAGCACTATCAAAATTATGAATGGGGGAGTTACACTCCTGAACTCTGCTGTGTTTATATTTCAAAGATATTTCAAATTTATGCTTTGAACTCATTAAAACTACAAAACAGGCTCTATAAATGATTGTGACTATATCGATGTGTGAGGCGGAAATATTCAGTGTGTACTTACGCCGTTTGCAGCCGCATTTTTTAATCCGTTTGGGGTCAGTGATGTCATCGTGACAAGCTTTGCAGTAAAAAAACGCCCTGAAGAAATACATAGCAAGAAATACTGACAACTGCCTTAATTCACACAAATTGGATTACCCCTCACAATATCAGTGCCCAAAGACCCGATCCTAATGAAATCTGCCAAAATTAATTATGCATTTGCGTGCGTGTATGGATTTTCTGCATGGAAAAACTAGTTTGCAGATGAACAAATCCTTCTATTTCGACTAGATCCTAATGTTCATTTGATGTGAAGACACACCATGTGTGCTGATGTTTTGGTGGGACAACATTATAATGCACTTTCCTGCAGTATTTTTTTATTCATACTTAACACACTATCTGCTGAATATAGAATTAGCAGAGAGGTAGAGAAGAATCATACAGAAAGACAAAAAAAAAAAACTTTGTTCGGAATCATTATTTTGTGCATTTCAGTTCTCGGTGAGTGAGGAAAGGGTTACCTCTTTACTTCTTTGGCATCACTGGCGATAAAAAACCCAAGAGTTCCTTCCTGCATCTTGACATGGTTTCCCGGGTTGATAAGGGTGCTGTTGAGTAGACATGAAAACGGCTCCAGTGAGTTTCATAGCGTACTTAAAGTCCTTTTCGTTATCCACACTCTAGCCTCTAATCAAGAGGAATGGTACACACAAATATATGGGCTGACATGTCGGGTTGCTGTAATTGGACTCAAGCACCAGTAGGAGATACACTGGCCTAGAAACGAACCAACACCATCCAGCTGTGTCACTGCAGAAACGTTCAGCTTTTTCAATCACAATTATCAACAAATATAATGCACTGCAGCAGAGTCAGTCATAATTACTTAATTACACAGAGAAAAGTCATTAAAATGTTTTTTTTTTTTTTTTAATGGAGTGAACTTCAGTTTAAGCATTTAAACTCACTATTGCGTCAAAGAGATGAGTTGCTCGTACATTCTAGCTAGGTTCCTAGACCCTTAAAGTATGTTAGTATTTGATGAAATGCAAGGGAATGAACAGTTCTAATGGAGTCTGTAAAAGACGTCTATTTTCAAATTTAACAGTAAAAACTTTTCTGCATTCCTTTTCTCCAAATGTATTCAGAGTCCAAATATATGAATAAAAATGTCAAAGATGGAAAATTTGAACATATTATTGTAAAACTATCAGAAATAAAATGAAAGCCAACTGTACTGACGAAAACAATGCAGAATGGCTAAAGTGAAACACTGCATCATTCCCCCATTAATTAGACTCTTTTTGGACTAATCAGCCCTCATTAATGGCTTCCAATGAGAAAGAATCATAGTGTAAATGATTGCATCCCCGGATACTGAGACACTTGTCAAACAATAACCTGTTCACATCTGCAACTTTAACAGTCAAAGAGCCCAGACGAAAGTCACAAAGAGCTACATGAACTGGTCAGAATCATGCATGGATTTCCAAAATGTACTGCCGTCATACAGTAGGAAATCATGCGAGCTGAAGCAAGCACATACAGTGCAGATAGTGCTGATGGTATAACAGTGCATGCAGAAACTCGTGAAATTTCTACACCTTCCTCTGGGCTCAGAAATGCCGTAATTGCAAACAGAAAAGCACAGATGCATCCTCTTCAAGCAATGGAAAGAGAAGAAAGAGTGCAATAAAACTAAACTCCAAACCAAAACAACACATGCAGGTCCCCAAAACTGAGATTCCATAGCTTCCAAATAACAGAATAACAGTTCCATTCAGTGGAAAAGAAATTCAGAACATTAGATAATTTCTCAAGTCCACCAAAGTAGCTTCAAAACCTCAAATTTGTGGGGAATATGACATGGCAAACTTTTACCACATGCTCACGCAGTTAAGCATGCTGCCACCAAGAATGTTAGAAGGCTATTTAAAACAAAAAGTTGCGACCATTACAAACTAAACTAATTACTGTAGATGTTAACACTAGCAGTAACTTTTCTGCAGTTGGATTGTGAAGAACCAAACTGACAGGAAGTGACTTCGCATGAGTTACATCTACTCAGCCACTCAGGTGTAGGATGAGACAGAGAGGCCCACAGAAATACACAGCAATAGAAAAGGACTTGTGAACAGAAATAATGAATGGAACACACAGCAATCTCAGTTGCATAAAATGTTTACAATGCAGAAAATTGGCATAATAATATACGTTTGTAGGTCCGTCCTAAAAACCCATCAATTTTTTCACATTATAATGTCATCTAGTGAATGTGATAGGACAAAAAATGTGACAGGCTGCAAAAGAACTAGATTTACATATAAGTTCGTCATTGGCTTTTGTTAAAAAAGCCATTGTTGTTTAGTACGACGAAGACAGAAATATTTGAGTTTTGAAACTGCATGAATGACAAATATGGTAATGTTGTGAAGTAAAATTGAAAAAAAAAAGATAAAACTGTGTAAACGAACATAAAATTGCAAACATGAGCTGATAAACACTCAGAAAATATGGGCAACTATGAACCATTAAATGCTGAAGAGACACAAAAATTTTCTTTGAAGAAAATACTTTGAACGACACAGGCGGTGAGACGTAGAAGTCTGGTAACACCAACGACACCAACAACACAAAAAAAAGCAAGACCATCTCCATTTGCCTGCAAAGAAGTTAGTGCAGTAGGTCCAATGATCACAACATAAATTCAGTTTACTGTGAGGAAATCGAGCATTCTGGGGGATTGGAAAGGGTAGTGTTCTTAATAGCAGGCAGAGGCTGGAGGAATCTAAAGTCGCATAAAACGGGCTGAACTTTATAGGAAAGATAATGTGGAGGGCATACCGCTTTCGGTTTCTGCAAACAACAAGAAAGATATTTTCAAACATTAAGTCGCAAAAAAACCATCTTATGAAATTCAGACCCTAAAAGATAAATGGTGCTATTCTTTAATAGGCCTCATTAAATAAAAGACATGTTTGTTCTTTTTATGAACAGACAATTTTCCCCATGAGTTGGCATGCAGCTTTACACAGTTTCAGGCTTCCTAATAAATGCCTGTTTTTTTCTCTAATACCAGTATACATCATTAATCTCAAATTAGTGGCACTAGTTACTGGATGCAGCCATACACAAAAAAAAAATTTCAGTCACACCAACTATTCAAGCATATATTTAAGGTCACAAAAGCAGACAAAAAGATCATGGAAATAAAACAATAGTAGTACTTGAATTTAACCTGAGTGAAGGAATAAAGTCCAGACATAAGAAAGTCTACCAGTCAATAGGTCAACAAAACCATTAACATTTTCATGACAAATGCATTTGTGAATCGTCAGAAATACAGTACTTGGACATAAACACAGTTGTTGTGATTTGAGCTGTCTACCAAAGCATATTAGAGCTGAAATTAAATAAGGAATATGAGCTTAAAGTGCACATTTTCAGTTTTAATTTGAGGGTATTTACATTCAATTTTCAAAGAACTGTCTCGAACATTCAGCAAATTTTACCTCTGGTCTACACTTTTTTTGTGACCAAAAGTAACTGGACAATTGGCTGTTCAGCTGCTCCATGATCAGGTCTGTTAATTACTTATTACTTAATCTACAAGTATGAAGATGAAAGTTCTAAAGTTGATTTCAGATGTTGTATTTGCATTATTAATTTCTTGCTGTCAAAATGAATTCCAAAGAGTTGTCACAGCTAGTAAGAAAATCAAGCAGCAAACACATTAGGTGTGGGCATGTCTACCATTTGCTACAATCTTTAAAAGAAAGAATGCACTGATGAGCTCAGGAACACCAAAAGGCCAGGAAGAACACAAGTGATAACTGTGGTGGATGAGAAGGAACAACCCTTCACAACAGCTGGCCAGATCAAGAATACTTTTCAGGAGGTAAGCTTATCTGTGTCAAAGTCAAAAAAAAAAAAAAAAAAAATTAAGAGAAGACTTCATCAGAGTAATTACCAAGCATTCATTAAAAAAGAAAAAATAATAACCATTGGTAAGCCTCATTAAGCAGAAGACCAGATTAAAGTTTGCCTTAGAAAAAATAAAATAAAAAAACTAGTAAAAAAACCTACCTGTGCAGTTCTGGATGATGAGACTAAGGTAAACTTGTATCAGAATAACCCGAAGAGTAAAGTATGGATAGGGAAAGGGACTGCTAATGATATAAAGCATATCACCTCATGTGAAACATGGTGGAGAGAGTGTTCTGACATGGGTATGTATGGCTGCCAATAGAACCCTCACTGCTGACAGAAACAATACAATTGATTCTGAATTGTATTGGACCATTTCATTGCCTCAGATTCAGTCAAATGCTTCAAAACTCATTGGACGGTGCTTTCTAATACCTTGAAGTATCATATAAAAGCAACCCTGATTTTTTGAAAGCAAATAAGTGGAACATTCTTCAATGGGCAAGTCAATCACCTGACCTAATTCCTTTTGAGAATGGATTTCACTTGCAGAGGGTGAGACTGAGGACAAAATGCCCCCAAAACAAGCAGGCCCTGAAGACAGAAGTAGTCAAGACCTAGCAGAGTATCAGCAGGGAATAAACCCAGCGACTGGAGATATCTATGATTCCCCACTTCAAGCAGGCATTGTGTTCGTTTGTCCTATCACTATAGGGATGGCGGGTTATAAAAATTCCTACACAGTTCAAACAATATTATTGACAAAAGCCTTAAAGGAAAGATGAAAGTGTGCACTTTAAGCATATCATCAAATTGTTTCATTTCAAATCAATGGTAGTAATGTGTACTGAAAGCCTAAAATTATAAAAATCGTGTCACTGTGCAAATACTATTGGAACTGACTATCGGTTAAATTATTGTCAAAAAATTGCATGACTTCATGTGGACTCAAGATAACTGAGGGTTTTAGAGTATTTTGCGAATGCCAGCCCACCAGTGGTGGAGCTAGAACTGGGAATTGAGTGGGGGGTACAGACACGTCCCTTTATGAGAAAAATTATTCCTGGCTAGTTCTCAATCATTTTCCTTTATTAATGCATTTTCCAATTATCGGAATTGGCAATTCAACACCAAAATCACTGTAAAAATATATGGCTTTCGACTACAATTGCTTATACGGGTATGAGTTGAAATCCTCACCTGCTTTCCCTTTGATCGGACTTGTATTCAATAGCAATAAGCAACAGCTTCAGCTTCACATAGCACAGTCTGTGGAAGAGAAAGCGATGTGCATGAAAGCAATGTCCAGTGAACAAGGCCTCACTGTAAGACCGATCCAACAAGCACTGCAAAAGAAAAATGTTGCAAAGAAAAATGGGAGCTGCAAAGAAAAATGTTATCCCTGATTGTTCAGATGCTTCACTAAAATAAACATTTTTCAGCTTCACCTAGATATGACCACTGAAAATAGAAATCTCTTTTTCTGGGGAGACCTGTCCATGACAAGCAGCAACAAGTCACAGCCTCAGACAAGCAATATTAAAATACAACAAAATGAGAGAGAATCACGATCATAAATACTAGTCCACACCGAGGATACCCCAACCACAGCAACGGGCAGATTTCCAGGGATGTGTACGATATAACTCCGCGCAGACTAGCCAAAAATGCTCGTAAACACCTCAAATTTGCGAGTAAACAGCTCGAATTTGGCAAAATAAAACAATCAGCTTCATCAGTCCCTACCTATGCCAATGCTCAAGGCCCATAAGCAGTTTCAGACTGACTGACCAACTGATTGTGGAGAAAGATGACTTCAAGCAGATGGACAAACGGACAGTTTTCCTCATTTTACAACACGAGATCATAGATAAAGCATGCAAAAAACATACCAGGATTCAAACAACACATTTTCCTCTATCTATCAAAATCATTCACAAAAATGTAACAACTCATCTGGGCATCCCTTTTATTCTGGGCTAATTTCAACAAACTACGTATGCACTAGACGTAAACATTTATTCCAGTATTAAAGACATAATTAAACCTGGGTTAAAGTGGGATGCAGAGTTGGACTGAAATTCAACAGAAAGATACAAAAAAGCGTAATCTCACCACTATACATGTTTCCATCCAGCCATGCCTTTGGCCTGTGTGTTTGTTTGTGTGTGTGTGTGTGTGTGTGTGTGTGTGTGTGTGTGTGGGGACACATTCTTGCCTACATGTTCCTATCAACATAGCTTTTGCATGTGTGTATTCCCACATGAAATGCAGCCTACATTAATACATTGTATATGCCATTGGGTTTTCAGAGAGCATGTGCATTTGAGAATGCAAAAAGTCAGAGTGAGAGAGAGAGAGAGAGAGAAGTGAAAGATGTAAAACAGTTGTACTTACTCACAAACCATAGGAAATGAGAGGCCCACAAAGGCACTGGACAAATACTCCGTGTACATTTCGTTGGCTACTCCTTCCAGATAGTACTTTTGCCAAGTGTCCTCTTCAATCTGACAATGGGTTTGTTTTAAATTGTAAAAACAAAGATGAGATCATCCGCAACTACAAATTTCAGCATGACATGGATACTGAGTCTTCCAAGAGCACAAATATACTGATAAACATATGTCAGTTTCTGTTCATAGAAGCGAGGCCAAACTTTAATAATCAAGATAATGACTACACTCTGTGGGGCTGGAAAACATGTAAAAGGTCAAAGCTTCTTAAATTTTATCAACACCCAATGTGTCAAGATGTCATAAAACATTGAGGGGTCAGGCCCTGCCTAAGGCTTTGGCCACAACACTTACCTGTGAGGGTGTGTAGGCTAATTGCTCAATGTCAAACCAAATGTTCACAGCATGCACTGACATTTATGCGCCAAAAACAAAATCAGCTAAATAAACAATCTGGCTGCTAAAATAGCCAAAGCACCATGAATCACCAGGTAGCAAGATTTCACTTCAGTGTAAAATGTAGGAATGCATCAGAGGTGAGAGATGCAGGCAGACTGCTTCAGTGCGCGGAGAATACAGGTGGCTTAGACATGGCATATTTGCAGCATATTTAATTGCATATGGGGTGATGCCAGTTCACACTGCCTGTATCTAAATGCTTACCGAGGGGAATGAAATGCCTTGAAAATCAGGAATCCCATTAGCTTCTATAGCATTGCCAGGGCTCATAGTCACACTGACAGCTGTGTTCTAACATGCCTTTCAGAAACACCCCATTACAGAGATACTTGAACTCTTTGAAAGGTTACCGTTTCGCTTTGAAATAAAGCAATTGCATACAAGCAGGCAGATACTTTTTTTCCCCCCAGAAGCAGCTCCAATAGATGGAAGAAACTTGTCATTTACTGCTAAGGAACTGGCATTTATTTGTTTTGGGTCTCCAAAATTTATACCATATAAATGTGTACCTCTGTCATTGCAGATCTGTTTTCTAAAGGACTTGAGTCATGTCCTCTGTCCTTCTAGACAATCCAGCTTTGGACTGATGACCAAGCAGCATAGTATACGTTCATTTAATGTTGTCTGCCTTACTGTGCTCATTTACTTTGAATTTTAGACCATCTGAAAGTAACACGCTCCGATTTACTTACTGTACGATGAAACCAGGAGAGGAAACATTTGTTGCTGTTTAGTAGGCCCATTTTTTCCAGCGATTTCATTTTTGCAGGAGCCCACAATAAAGAGCCCAGCATATATGTATTCAGGGAACATTCACTTTCCTACACTTTCAGGTGATTGCAGAGGTTTTATGTAGTGAAGGAAATGTTGAAAAAAATGGCAGCACCGGTGTAGTTTATAAGAATCTGAAGAAATTATCGCGCCACACACAGGTATCAGTGACATCGCAGGAACTCTATCAGGGGACATTTTCTTGCAATCCAGGACTCGCAATCTCTGTGTGCAGGTATAGCTTTTGAGATTTAACAACCATTTCACGCTCATCTCATTAGCACCACTTGGGTGGGCTGCTGGCCTATTCTAGCGAGCACATTCAAATCATCCATGAGAAGCTGTCAGACAGCCTCACTCAACAGGGACAGAAGATCACACACTAAGGCTACTGCATTTATCCTCAAGTGTACAGTCTGCTGTTACATGTTAGACATACTGCACTGACCCCATTTTCAACCACTCCCACCTACCACACTTCAATTTGACCTCTTCATAAAATATCCAGGATGAGTTACCCATCACATCAAACAAATAAAATTGATCATAAATTCCCCAAGACTGTCTTAAGACTTTGCACTTTGCAGGAGATTTCCTGTCCTTGGAAAAGTGCACAGGATGAGTTTCCAAAAATAATCAAAATAGATGGGAAAGGACAAGATGATTACAGGACATCCTAATTACAGTATAATTTATCGATAGCAATCCCACCAAATGGCTCCCACTAGGACTGGAGTGCTATAATCCATATTGCATTGCGCATCTGTTTAATAGCTTGCCAGAAGTTGTGTAAGTGTTTCCATGAATGATATTTATCAAGAAAAAATACTATGACTAATTTCTTGAAATGAGGCAGTTTGGCTTTGTGTTCATTTCAAATCAGCCATTGTTGTTGCTGTCTAAACAAACCTGCGCTTTGTTTATAAAAATAAGCTAAATGTTGGCTTGATTTTGATGAAGATTGGATGTATTGCAAAGTTTTGACACCAGTCAAGTTCTGGTGCATTCTGACCTATCTATATATCTTCTGTGTGCTCTGAAAAGCTGCTCATTCTGGGTACTGGTTCAATGCCAGTCCACTGGGTGCAATAGTTTCAAGTTTCATGCAAAAATTATATCTATATAGTATGGTTAAATAGTGGGTAATACATGATCCATAGCAAAGATATACTAAAATGAGCATATTTCGCTGCACTCTGCTGCCTAAAATGCACAAGGCTGAAAGTGGCTGAAGTTTTCTCTCGGGCTGTTGTCTAGAACCAGCGGGCCTCTTTTTGTTTTTGTTTTTCAGATTGAGTAGAAGCTTACACTGCCTCTATGAAAGGGACACTGATATGGTACAGATGTACACAATTTTTGTTCCCCCGCCCCAGCCTTAGGGCAGTCATATATGCTTAACAATCTTTGTCTTAATCATCTGAGCATTGTCATGAAAAGGTCTGGAAGCTGTTTTAAATGCTTCCTCATTTGCTATGGCATATACACAAGAGAAATAAATAACAAAATATGTCATTTTATTTGGTGAAATCAACTGCACTGTGTCAATAAAGGGAATGCATCCTGTCATAATTCAAGATATTTATCTCGCAGAGCAGTTTTGTGTTGATTCATAACAAATGCTGACAGTTTGCTAAATTTTGTGCATTCATAATAAACGTCGTGCACTCGATATGAGCACAGTGCATTGTTCTCATTTAAACTGAAGTGAATGTTGACAACTGGTTTTACTTCAGAACATGCTGAATAATATGGGCCATAGGTTGAAAATTCAAGTGAGACTGACGCCAGCCTGTGACCACAGAACCGACACATGGTTCAGATTGCACTGCTGTAATAGAGTGCGCTCGGGTGACTAACATTGAAGAACAAGACCGCTAATTTCGATCTTCTTTGGTGGTGCCATGCTGGACCCTAAATTGCATCATAATACTGAAAATGAAAAAAATGGCCTAAAGAGATGCATGCGGTGTGGATGATGACAGAACACCAGGTTTTGATTTAACTGGGAATATAATGCCAAGCACTGTACAAGTGACTATAAGTCAATGGATTTGGCTGGAGTTATGAGCGTTGGAACACAACTAAAAGAACAACCACACAACAGTGCTGCTGTCTTCTCCCAGTTCAGAGCGGTTTATCCGAACCAGCAGGCGAACGAATGGGCGATTAACAGCGGAAAGTCGTAATAAGAGGTGACGGCACCTTGATGTAAGACCTCATGGAGAAGAGGTTGGCCAGCATGGTGGAGAGACCTTGGGCCAGGCAGCTCTGGGCGATGAAGCCCAGCTTCAGCTCGGCGAGGCAAATGGCGTCGTCGCCTTCCTTCCAGTTCCAGCTCGGAATGTTTAACAGATGGGCCTGAAGCGAAGAAATAAGCAGAAAGAACCAGATGCATCTCTACCAAGGTGACGTCGCGTTGTCCTCAAGTAATCCAACATATCTCACTGGTTAGGAGCTCAACCATCACAAAATTATTATAAATCGCCTTCTACCCATGAAAGGCCCATAACAGCCCATACAGTCGCATGGAAGTTCTGATGACTCTATTCAGCTATCTTTGTAAAGCATTTTATCGCTGTCATATGCTATCGTTTTAATAAAACTGATGGATGCTTTAGAACAAAGTCAATTTTGAAACATGACATCAATCTTCAAGATGGACTCATTGTTCCCAAGGCCTTTAAAATAAGAAATGGGAGGTGTTTATTTTGTTTCCTTGAATAAAGATAATGAACACGCGCTACATTAAACATGATTTATTGTAATGAGATCCCCATTATGAAAGTGGTTATGAAGTTTAGACCTGGTTCTTACCTTGTTATGGTACTGCAACATCTGTGTGATGATTCGTATCTTTGGATGGTAATTCTTGATGGAGATTACTCTATAAAATCAGACCATAAAACACTGCATATAAACAAGTGTACATAGCAGCGGCAAATCATCCCCAGCCCTGATAAGAATCAACAGTGTGCAACTATGAAAAATTCTATAAACTTTTCCAAATGCCAATTTGTTTTTTGCTCTCAAAACTCAGAATATGGCGTAGTTGCGATTACATCTTAACAAACGTTTACTGTACAAGTCTTCATTTCTCATGTGTCATGGAGGCAACTGAAACCTATTCCTTCCTTCAGGGCTTTTGGGGTGGTTGGTTTTTTTTCCCACTGGCTTCCAAGTTAAACATCTGCGATTGGAAACGCTTAGCAGGCCACGTAGTTCAACTCTGCTAAAGCTCATTCACACTTCATTTTCCCTTCAGAGGGAGATGACAAGAATCAGCTCTGCAAGTATCCACCACGAACCTGCCCTCCAGGAGTTGATACATTATCCATTGACAACATTACCGTGGAACATTTGGTCTATAACTTGCTATTCTTGCACTTTTAGCTGATGCTGGCAAATCCTTACGCAGAGATGGGCTTCTACTGCAGCTGCACAAGCAGTGTAACTCAACTTCTATGCAATTTAAAAGGTTTAAGGGGCAATTACAACTATTCCCTTTATAAACACAGCCACGGCCACAACTGCATTTAGCAACTGTGAACCTAATTGGTTATTTCCCTTTCATACTCATTTCATATGGCTTTTTTCGTAAAAACTGCATCTGTCCAAACAATGAAATTTCTACCTTCAGGCCAAAGGGAAACCAAATGCATTCATTATATCTTATTCAGAGAAAATACACTAACATACAGTACAGTTCATATGTACATACAGTACATATTTTACAACTAGATAACTCGGTCGCCACAGGGACTGAGAGTAGTGTATCTCCCCGATCCCCAAATTTCGGACAAAATGGCCGCCGGCAGCCATATTGGACGTCCAAAATTGCCAAAAATTGGTCTTGAACATTGCCGAATAAATATCTTTGCCTGTGCAAAATTAGAAAAAATTCCTGTAATAATTGTCGCTTCCAGAGCCTCGAACAGAAAACCTCTGCGGGTGTGGCGGCGGCAGCCCTGGAACTAAATAATGCAGTATTGTATTGCAGTATACAGTGGTTTCTACATTATTCAATCATTATTCAACTCAATTCAATTCACTTTAATTGGTATAGCACCTTTTGCTGAAGGACTGCCACATTGGTGCTTTACAGAGTAAATAAGGGCGATGCCCAGGAAAATCCCGAAAACAGCAAAGTTACACTCAGTTGACTTTGGGCATTTGACACGCAATACCTTCAGCAAATCTGATGCGACTCATCAAGTTCTGTTTCAGGTTAACTAGAGGAAGAACACACCAAAAACTTGGATCTGGAATAGGATAGTCAATGAGAGGCATGGAAACCACTGAGGGAAGCCCTGTGGTGCTGCGGTACCTCATGATGTTGGAGGCATCCTCAGCATCGGGATCCGCACAGTACTTGTTAGCCAGGATCAGACAGGCATCTGCTGACTCTATCTGAGCACGGAGAAGCAGGTGACAGGGAGAGGAAGTGAGTGGCACCGACATGGGCCGTCAGCCGAAGAAGACCCGCTGCCGGCGTCGTCCTCCCTCACTCACAACCACAATAAATCATCACATGACCCTTTAAAGAGCGTTTTTTCCCCCCCAAAATTCTGAGTTAATAATTGCAGGACTCAAATAACAGGCATCAGCACTCGCAGTTTCAGTCCAGAACATTTTAGTCACATGTTGGTGATCTCACTCCTTAAAAGGTAAGGCCTCGAGAGGCCCAAGCTTCACGCCATTATGGATAGCATTCCAGTAATAAGCATGGCTGGTGAGACCAGTATAATAAGGAAGCAGTTACCTTCACTCTGGCCAGATCGTGTGGATTGAGGACAGACCCTTGGTAAAATTCCACCTGAGTGAAGTGCCGCTTAAATAAGGCTTCCAGCTCAAGATTAGGGGAAATACTGCCAAAGGGGTGAGAAAGCAGGATGAGGATTTTTTTTGAGGTCAGTTCGGATGGTTGAATTAATGAGCTTTCCTTCATGCAAAAAAGCTTTTTTTTTGTTATTATTCAAAATTGCCAAACATTTACTGATATTTTACTTTAAGTGATTTTTGTATTGTATTTTTTCATAGACACCCCAATTCCAAAAAAGTTGGGATGCTGTGTAAAATGTTAATATAAACAGAATGCAATGCAATTTGCAAATCTCATAAACTGACAATTTTTTTCACAATAGAGCATAGACAATATATCAGATGTTGAAAGCGAGACACTTTATAATTTAATGAAAAAAATTAGCTCACTTTGAATTTGATGGCAGCAACACATCTCAAAAAAGTTGGGATTGGGCCATGTTTACGATTGTTTATCCCCTCTTTTAACAACAGTCTGTAAATATCTCGGAGGAGAGGAGACCACTTGCTGAAGTTTTGGGAGAGGAATGTTGTCCCACTCGTGTCAGATGTAGGATTCTAGTGGCTCAACAGTCCAGGGTCTTCTTTGCCAGATTTTTCATTTTATGACACGCCAAATGTTTTCCTTTTGTGAATGGTCTGGACTGCAGGCAGGCCAGTTCAGCACTCAGACTCTTCTACTGCGAAGCCATGCTGTTGTGATGGATGCAGTATGCGGTTTTGCTGAAATATGCAAGGCCTTCCCTGAAAAAGACGTTGTCTGAATGGGAGCATATGTTATCGTAAACCTCTATGCAGTTTTCAGCCTTAATAATGCCTTTCCACTTGTGTAAGCTCCCCACACCATAGACACCAATGCAACCCGATACCATCAGAGATGTAGGCTTTTGAACTTTGCGCTGATAACAAGCTGGATGGTCCCTCTCCTCTTTAGACCACATGACACGGTGTCCATGGTTTCCAAACAGAATTTCAAAATTTGATTCATCTGATGACGAATTTCCCATTCTGCCTCAGTCCAATTTAAATGAACTTTGGCCCAGAGAAGATGGCGGCGTTTTGGCTTCTTCTTTGCATGATACAGCTTTAGACCTTGTCCACACGTAGCCGGGTATCTACTAAATCGAAGATATTTTCCTACGTTTTGACCTGTCATCCACATGACAACGCATCAAAAACGAATGTTTAAAAACACTCCGGGAAAGTGAAGATTTTTGAAAACTAAGTTTATGCATTTGCGTGTAGACAGAGATAAGCGGAGTTTTGGGTTTTTTTTCGAACGTCACAACCTGCGCCAAAATGACAACAAATCTGCTCTGACGTCAAACGTGCGACCTTTGTTTACTGCAGAAGCCAGAGGAGAGGGATGGACAAAGAGTAATGGATCGGAGTAGTGCCTTGAAAGCTGTGATAGCGTTAATTATTGTGCAGGCGCTTTATACATGTTTAATTTTAGAAGCCCAACTACTGATCCAAGAGCACAGACGACGGACAACATTGCGGTCGGTTTGGCACCAACAGAGGGCTATTCTGATGTGATTGGGTAGGATTTGGGGAAATGATGCCATCTACAGATTTGGATGCTTATTGAAAACGCAGATGTTCGGTTATGTGTGGATACATTTTTTTTAATAAACGGAGGGGGGGAAATATAACGGCTACGTGTGTACATGGCCTTAGCTTGCATTCGTAGATTCCAAGGTGAATTGTGTTCACAGACAATGATTTCTGGAAGTGTTCCTGAGCCCATGCAGTGTCTTTTAGTGCAGAATCATGCGTTTTTAATGCAGTGCCGTCTGAGGATGCCTGAGCATCCAATATTGACCCTTGCGCACAGAGATTTCTCCAGATTCTCTGAATCTTTTGATGTTATTATGTACTGTAGATTCAAAGTCTTTGAAATTTTACATTGAGGAATATTTTTTTCTGAAATCATTCCACAATTTTTAGATGCAGTTTATTGCAGATTGGTGAATCTCTGACTATCTTTCCTTCTGAGAGACTCTGCCTCTCTAAAATGCTGTTTATATGCAGTCATGTTACTGACCTGTTGCCAATTAACTTAATTAGTAACAAAATACTCCTCCAGCTGTTTTTTATTAGTACCACTTACTTTTCCAGCCTTCTTTCCAGCCTTCTGCTGCCCCTCTCCCAACTTTTTTGAGATGTGTCGCAGCCATCAAATTCAAAATGAGCAAATATTTTTCATTAACATGGTAAAATGTCTCACTTTTAAACATCTGACATGTTGTCTATGTTCTATTCAGAATAAAATGTGAGTTTATGAGATTTGCAAATCATTGCATTCTACAATTTCCATAGCCCAACTTTTTTGGAATTGGGGTTGAAGATAATTAATGAATAATATCTCATAAGAATGTACAATAGCAATTAACAGCTGTCAGCTTTGTGTGCTAATTTACAGTTATATCTTCAGAGAAAAAAAACAACATAATTACTTACTTATGGAGAAAAACAATTTCTACATTGACATCATCCCTGTCCTTGTGTAGGAAGTCTTTAAGGAAGTTGGATACACTTTCAAGCGTTATATGACCACAGACCACAATGTGCCTATAAGGAAATTAAATACATTGTGATTGACAGACACAAAACAATAACAACCTTCTCAACCAAGAAGTAATGAAAGCCTGTCTTACAGCAGTCAAAAATATACGTCAACAAATGGCTTTTGAATGCTTGTAGTGTCCTATGTTTTTCATGACAGTTCTTTTCCATGGCTCTGCTGAAAGCGAGCATTTTTCTCAGCAAGCACTTCTAATGTGAAATTCAAAATAGGAAATGTCAGCCGCAGTCAACAGTAAGACATTATTGGGATTGTCTCAGCACTCAAATCGCAGCTGTCTGAAATATAACATTACCCCTACAGTAGACACTTCATCCTTTCCCAGATCATTCACAAATGGGATTGGTAAATGCCAGCAGCAGTTTCAACCTAATCAACCCAAGTTCCCATTCTGTAACCACTGGAGAATTTGTTCTATCTTCATTTTTTGCCTTCTAATGCCTTCAACTGCAGCCTGACCAAACAGTTGCAATACGACAGAAATCATAACCTCTGCTCATATCAAAAGGTAGAAGAATGTATGATAGAAGGGCCTCCTGTCAGGTGGACCTAACAAACTCCTTCGTGCGCAGGGCAGTGGGGAACTGACAGACTGAGGCTGTGTTCAAATAGTCAGATAATTATGTCCAATCATCTAACTGCTAACCACTTTTCTTTAACCTCGATTACGCCATAAGCTAAAGGAGAGATGTAAAGCGGAATTCACAAGGGCTTAGAAAGACAACTGTGCTGCTACGAGAATCCGAAAGCACTTAAGCTAGGGGACATAATCATGCCTCTCTCGCCCATCATGTGTGCTTGTTTTCTTGATTGGCCAGATGGGTGGTTGTCGCTTTATATATTGCTGCCGTAGTGGGATGGCATTAGGGGCTTTCTTTTGGAAAACGATGGTTCAGTGTACCCTATGCTAAAAGAGATAAGTTAGGAAGCACTGAAACACTTTTCCTTAACATTTAGAGATGGCTGCCACATAAATACCTCCAGGTCTTTTTCTATGGATTAGGAAATTTCCGTGGCAAAAAAGACTATTTGAATGCAGCCTGACTGTGTCAACTGTGACTAAGGGTAATGTGGGTAATGAAGAACTAGTCATGAACATCAGTGGCAGAGCAGCTCGTTGAGTGAACTGTCAGCAGACAAAAGCACTGGTGCTGCGAGGCTTAGGGGACATGCTGGCTACTCCAAGCTCTCCAAAGTTTACAAGACATGGCTGCAACAATGAAGCAGGGCTATAATAATGAAACTTATTATTATAATGTTTCCTACACTGGAAGTTAAAAATAAAACAAATTTCATTGTATGAAGAAATAAAGGGGGACGTTGTCCTGAACCAATAATTTTCTTTTTTTTAAATTTGTTAAAAAAAAAGAAAGGTTTGGCTTACTGTGAATATTTTCCTAATTCTGGATCTTTCGACTCATATTAGCAAGCATATATACAGGTATGATTAAAAGTACACACAACTCCTTCATTAAACAATACGTATCAGATATCAAGTAGTGCCCAGGGTCAATGGTTAGATTATATAACATCATTCAAGCCATTACAATTTCGGTCCTATCATTGATCTCATATACAGTTTAAAACTAGTGTTATAACAGCAGGAAAATTTAGCCTCACAGTCATTTGTTTCCTGCATATATCAAGGCTAGAAATGGAAATTTAGGTAATTTGTGCATGTTTCTTAATAGACAGTAATGTTCTGAAAGATTCAAACTAATAAAGTGTATTGCATGAGATGTAACTATACAATTGCTGGAAAATGGCATCAGCAGATATAGTTTTGTAAGGATCTCAAAAAATAATTCTAAAGGTAAAACATTCTGTTTAAACAACATTTTACACAGACAACATATTACAGTAATTAACCAAAGAGAAGGCAGCAGGCAGGAGCCATTTTATTTAACAAATTTGCTTTTCTTTTCCCCTCATTTTACAGTTTGCAATTTTACATGTAAGAGTAAGTTACACCCTTCATTACCTTTTATTGCAGTGCTTTCACAATGGTTTATTAAACTATAGCCTGAGAAAACAATGCATGAATTCTTGCCTGTGGTGCAGTTAGATAATCGTACAGTAAAAAAGTTTCGCAATTCTGCCACAAGACTGTTTCTGCAGGTCAAATTTTTCAGAAGAGAACAACACTGAGGCCTTGTTCAGTGGAAGTGAGCTGGACTTAGAAGGAATAACTCAAATGCTCCAAGAACTCGTGAGACAATCTGCAAAACAACAGCACTTTACTTTGCAAGTAAGCCAAAGCAACAAGCCAACAGACAATTAGGAGACCGACATCCCGCCGTCTGGACACGAAGAATATTAAACATCTCCAAACTGGATTACTGATGAAAATACTGTGGCTGATTTTGATGACTGTGTTACCAAGAAGAAATAAATCACGTTCAGTTGAAACATCAGCTTGCTTCCAGAAGCAATGCTCTCATTCTCTCAGGAAAATACTTATTCCTTATTGTCTGCCAGCAGTGGCAAGAAAAGCGAGTTTGTCGTTTCTCAGGTGTGTGTCAAAACATACTGAAGGCCATTTTGGCTCTGAATAGTGAATGTATCATTAGGAACAGAGCCAGATTACAGAAGTGGTCCACTAGTAGGCGCTATCAAGTGGATGTGCAGATTCATCCTTTCATGACCAACCGAATTCGTAACATTGAATGAAAAGAGGGTGGTGCGAGTTTGTGCTGGGGTGGTGTGTCAGTGGCCACAAAGGGAAGGTTCTAGCCCAAAGGTATGTGTGAATCATTTCAATTTTAAGTGAGGCCTTTAGAAAGAGGCCAGTTACAACTGAATATGACTGTGACAAGAGGCTACCAGGTGAACGGCTACATGTACCACTGCTACACACGCACACTTTCAGGTCCTTCAGCATAGCTCAAAGACATCATGGCCGATTCCCAATATGCGTTCTTCTCTGTACTTCTGTTCTTGTGAACTTGAGAATCGTCATCCGTCTGAGACGACAAACTGTCTCAAATCAAAGTTCGCATCGAGACAGGAACGGTTACTAGTCCCGGAAGTGTTCTCGACACGGCCATTTTTCCGAGGATGCATCGGATGGTAACTTGTGTGAACTTGACTGCACACATATCCCAGAATTCTTTTCGGTATCCAAGTGGGAGCAGAACGCCCCTAAGAAGGACCATAGAAAGCCAGGATCGGTAAAGCAGCTTACACACTGGACGCGAAACGAATTTTTTGCACGACAGATTTACATTCAAAGTCAATGTAAAGACGCGAATACACGCAGAGGCTTTGAATATAATCTCTTGTTCGAAAAATTCGTTTTGCATCCAGTGTGGAAGCGGCTTAAGTCTTTTATTTGTTGCAATATTCCTTTGCCGTTTCTTGGCTAAATACTCTTCTGGCAATTTTAAGGCAAGAACTATTATCAGAGTACATTTGGAATATTGGCTGCTTTACGATGTTATATGTCGAATATGCTCCAATGTTTTTGGAGTGGAGAAACTCCACAACAGCTGGCGGAACGGAGCTAAGCATCTTAACTAGCTCAAACTCACAGACTCCTCTTTTCCCACAGATAACATTACTGGGGAAAAAAAAAAGAATGATGGCGGGGGAAGTCGCGGCCCACTGGCTGGCGTATCGCGCAATACCAACGACATCGCATCGTCTCAAACCGTCGACTGCGTTCTGACTGCTCGTAGCCTTGGAAGTGCACTCCTCCTTGAACGACCAGCGAGAATGTTCCTCCCAAGAATGCAAGTCCATTCTTAGCATTCTTGGTATCGAGAAACGGCCCTTGTGTCCACATTAGCCAGTGAAGCGTGACTTCGCTACTGATCCCATTTCTTCGTAAAAATATGTTCTTCTGTTTTGCTTTGATTGGCTTCATTTACTTTCTTCAATTCTGTAACTTTAAACTGATGAAGGGCTTCTTTCTTTAATACCGTGTCTGACCATGTCCTTGAAATACTCTCCACAGAGCATTATGTAGAACTAACATTAAAGAACGGCTTTAGAAATATTTTTATATTTTATATGATAATGAAACCATCGTTTCATTTAATGATCAAGTTTGATCTGAATAATCCAATGAAGGCATTATTCCTTAAATGGTAGATACAGTGGCGGTCCTACAGGAGGGGCAAAGACACGTCCCTTTTAGTCCTAGCTAGATCTCAATTGCTTTCCTTCATTGACGTCTTTTCCAATTATCGTAATTGGCAACTGAAGACATGGTTTTTCACCGTATGCGATCTAACAGCGATCAAATCGCGGGTTAAATTCAGTATAGAGGCGGAACTGAGAATTGGGTTGCACAAAACAGCCGTTGAAAACAATTATAAATCCTGACTTGTTCTCAGTCATCTTCATGATTAACAAAAGGTTCATTCCGACAGCGATCCGCATTTATCAGGTGCTGCTTTTTCTCCCCAATTAGGTAAGACGAAAATCATTCATCTGGACGTGTATTTGCTGTATTTAAATCTACGTTATTCAAAATTGCACAGCCTACCTGTCGACTCTCACTAATTGCTTGAGCCACGCTTTTTATAACCTAGTGCCGAGTGCCACTGTTTTCCTTTTTTAATCAACCTACGAAATACCGAGAGTGAGAGTCCGCGTTTCATTGAGCACGGACCAGTTCAATCACGCGAAATTATTTTCCTGCACTGAATTTAACCCGCAATTTGATCACTGTTAGCATACGGTGAAAAACCATGTCTTCATTTGCCAATTACGAAAATTGGAAAAGACGTCAATGAAGGAAAATGATTGAGATCTAGCCAGGACTAAAAGGGACATAGCTTTGCCCCTCCTGTAGGACCGCCACTGGATAGATAATTAAGTAAATTATATCAGAAAGTTATATAACACTTCACATCATATCTATCCCTGTACTGCTTGACCACTGAGGATAAAAGGACTAGATAAAACGTCACATAAAGTAATAAAATAACAATGCAGTAATACAAAGAACTTTATGGCATTTAAAATGACAATGCATGGAGTAAAGGCCGTTCTGCACACCAATATTTATATTTAAAGGCAAAAGATAGCGATTATTCTGAAGGTTTAGACCTAACACTACTATGGAAGTTCAAAAGGATTAACTGCACTCGTGGTTTGATTCTTTTTTATTTTTCAACGCAATTTGTTGGTAAAATAATCTAGGATTATTTTACTATCTATTTTAGTAAAATAGAGATAATTAGCATCCCTCTATGTTTTGGCAAAGGCACAGTTTTTATTCAATCCAAATTTAGTTCACTACTCTATATTTAAGAATCTTTTCAACTTCTCGCTATTCTCACCTAACATTGTGCCATTTGAGGTTAGTTGCAAAAATACCTATAACATAAAACATAAGAAAATAACTAACACATAAAACGTCTTATACATATTTCACTAAAAACTTGGAATAAAAAATGGATAGTGTCCAAACGCATTTTGACCAATAATTCAGGTATATTAGTTTTTTTAGGTTTATTTTATTTTTTTTTTTTTTGCCCTTTTGTGTCCAGAGCAAGCTGAAAACCTCAAGGACCTCTACTTCTAGTCCTGGAAAACTTTTTAAAATGCTATAGCCCAGTCTGATATGTTTATGGATGGTTTTCCACTCAGGAAACCAAAGCTGCACCAATATTTAAAAACCTTAAATCAAACAAAACAATCGTAAATTGAGCAAACAAACTTAGTAAATTGAATTCTGCCCAATCTCAAAGCAAACCGCATTGGAATTAGTGATGCAAGTCAAACTGACTCCACTAATCTGCCACCCAGCCTTTCTCATTTGGGAGTGTGGTGCAAGGATGACATAATATATCAAACTAGTTTATGCCCTACAGATATTGTTTGCAAAGTTTTATCAAATTTGATCAATATTTCTGATTGCTAGAAGTTACTGGTCATTAAAATAGTAGATGTCTATGGGTGAGGGAATGTCAACGAGCTCAAAACAGCCATTTTTCAAAAATTGTCAAAACTCTGTCGTATATATGTTCCAACGTCGTATACTGCTTACATACCAAGTTTCAGTTCTTTATCTATATCAGAAAGGTCTAAAATGGACAACTTCAGTTTTTCAATATGATCACCCTGCTACGGCCATCTTTGAAGATGCAAGGCTGAATTGCAGTTCCAAAGTATTCCAAGTATTTTAAATGATGCTGCGAACCAAGTTCTGTCACAGTCAAAACACATTCGAGCTTTGAGAAGCTCACAGTGCACTCCTCTGGCTAAGCCTGGTTCAGATGGGGATTGATTTTATTTTCTGATGAGTTTTAGCCACCGGAGACCCTGCATCTTCATATGAGGATATCAAATTTAGGCTTTGCGTACAAAATTAAAGTCTGCTTCCCTGGAGGTTATAGCAGTCCTTCTGTCATTACCGACTGTGCTTCCAACAGTCTGTCAGCTCCTGTCAATGTGCTTTGACACTCAGCAACAGCTCTTATTCTTATGTTGTTTCTTTTAGATGCTTCTAACATGTTGCCATTTTTTTTCTTGCCACATTTTCCCTTGCCACCTGAAGTAATTTCACCTTTTTTGTGTCTGACACATGTAAATCAGACACCAACTACTTGGCCTTTTTGGAACTCTGCAAAGAGTCATTGAGACATTATTCAGTGATGCTTATTAGACCTCAATTAAGCAGAAACATGCTGCCAATCAGCATTCAGAGACTTAAAAGTAAAGCCATTTTTCAGTGATGTTTCTGATATTGTAAATACACACTCATATGAGCTACAAAATAATTATAGAACAAAATCATCACATTTTATTTATTAGAAATGTCATCACGATACGCTGGTCCATTGATATAACTTATTTGCATTTAATGATAAACATACAGCAAAATAAAGATGGGATTTTTTGGTACATTATTAATTCAGAAAAAAATACCGTCTGCTGTAGCGAGTTGCTAATCACAAATGCTCAATACTAAACTGAAAAGCTGCAAAGTCATGAAACATGGCATGCCACTAGCTAAGATATGCAGAATGTTGTCTAAATAATTTGCTGTATAAAATAAGCACTGTGTCAAGCTAATTTGAAGGCAGAGAGCTTCACATACCAAACAATGAGGCAATGGCACACTTAGCAGGGGGCAGGGGCCTGAAATTAGCCACAGTGTAGCTCACCGATCCCAACTGCACATTTTTGGGGCACGCTCAGAAAGAATTTGTTTTAAGTTCATAAACATTTCTTAAACTGCCCCATGAGACCAGCTTCATCTTATCTGTGCAGTGTGCCCACAAAAATGACAGCAGATGCAAAACATGAATATTATCTATGTCTGGTCCTTTCTCCCTTAAAGAAACATTATAACAAGTATGCAATGAATACAAACATATTACACATGTTGTATGATACTGCTTGAAGTCATACTGAGCTTAATAGTACTAAGCTGAATAAGACTAGAAATGAAATAGTATGGATGCACTTAAGCTAAAAAGAATGCAACGTATCTGATAATAGTCCAGGCAATAACCATAAATTTTAAAAATCTTGGAATCAGGTTAAAACGATTGCTTAAAACAGATGAACGTGTAAAGCAATTTCCTGACAAAAAAACAGTGTCAGAAAATAAAATACTCAAGATATTTAAAATGATATCAGCTCTGCCCTCTTCTGACTAGTCTCATGTGGCCTGCAACGACCCGGTCACAAACCTGCATGATGAGACAGAATCCTGAGCAGACTGTGATTTACACCAGTGGAGTTAGCCACTATCAACACCTAGTTCCTTTCATATGTCTGAAGTGTGAGACAGCTTGGTCAAAAGATGAAAATATGGCCTTGTATAATTAAAAAATGTCCTCACTTCATGATTCATAGGAAGAATACATTCATTCTGAATATTTTGTTTGCGTGAAGAAAAACACTTGCATAGTAACTATCAGTATGAAGTAGCTTTGCTGGCAGAAGTCACACATTTTGTGTTGAAAGTTGTTTCCACATAGGAACATATTCATTTACTCTTGAGGAGTATCTGCAACCTGGAATCTGTCTTAAGTTAGCAGAGACATTTTCACAGGAAATATGGCTGACCTTTACAAGTGAGTTAATCCAGAACCAAAAATCTGCAGACGTCATTATATGCATCACCCATCGTAGCAGCGGACAGAGCTCTGTACCTCATAAGGTCATTCAGAACTGACACTTAAAGTAATTACTGTAGTAATGAGAGTAGTACATATTTACAAAATAACAATAGTAGTTTGTAGCAAAGTAGACAGCCAGTTCAATCGTACCAAACAATGATATACTGTATCTAATCAAAGCTATTTTGTACAATTTCTTTATTCTGTCTAGCTATGTTACAGAGATGTCCTGTGATTTTAAAAAGCCAAAACAAAACCAAGCTTGGGCTATAGAGAGACATTCCATGTAGTGAATATTCCCATATATTTATTTATTTACATAATGTCATTGTAAAACATTTACTTTTTAAATTCAAAATAAGACCATTATGATAATAACAAGATACTCAAACAGAACGCTGTCCCAATCGGCCGGCAAGTTAGCCTAGACATAAAGCAGAGTATTTAACAAAATTTTCCCAGATGTGAAGAAAGCCTGCGTTGTATTGCATAAAAACGGCAATGTAATGTGTTGCATATGCACTTCAACATGTAAATATTTTCAGATATGAACAGTTTTCAAATAAATA
The DNA here is from genome assembly GCA_029721435.1 of Gymnothorax reevesii. Taxonomy (NCBI): domain Eukaryota; kingdom Metazoa; phylum Chordata; class Actinopteri; order Anguilliformes; family Muraenidae; genus Gymnothorax; species Gymnothorax reevesii. Next base: position 86,859,956 of record CM056582.1, on the reverse strand, counting down.
ATTAGAAAACAGAATGTTCTCCTCTATTTTCCTCAAATTAACTTCAAACCTGGATTTGCTCATCTCTCATCAAGAGAGTAGTGCCAATGAGCAGAATTGACAGGCTGATATCATACTGAAACACAACCTGTCCTCCAACCATATGCCCAAATAGATAGTTTGTTTGTTCCAACCCTTTAATACGACACGGAGGAACAATTAGCGCCCTGACTGATAGCAGGAGTAATGCAGTAGAAACTTTTCCCCTCTATGCAGTGAGACCAGACAATCAGCACAGTTAGGCCTATGCAAAAAATATAACCAAACAAAGTTGAATACACAAACCTGCTGGGCTTACCAGGTCTATGACATTTAGTTATGTGCGTGATGAGTGAAATGCAGTGACGGCGACGCTGATGATGGACACCAGATTGTCGTTATTTACACGACTGCTAGAGGTCGCTTAACTCTTTAACGTGACTTTAGGTCATAATAAGCTACTTGTACAAACGACCTTTAGGGGCGTATTTTGGCGGAGGACTGTCTCAGTGAACACATCGTTGAGTAAGATGCATTAAATACTCTAAAAGTTATAATGTCTTCAATAACACGCACATATCCACATATTTGTCAAACACAGAATTGCTGTACATGTAAGATGATGATACAATGATGCTTTCTTTACACTTGTTCCTTGCTGTTGGTCAACATTAACTTCTTAGGTCATAAAAAGCATAACAGACAGTACATACTCTAAAGCTTGAGGCAAACTATGATTTGCATAATTTGCATAAAAATAATTTACACAGCGTGCCTACTTTACGCATGTGGTTCCAAATTTAAACACACTTTATGCCTGAGAATGCTTATACTGTGTTATTGACATTGACCTGGATCATAATGCAGTCATACAAGTTGTTCCGAGGTTGAAGATACGCATATTCTCCTCTCAAATGAAAAATGGCTTGAACAAGAACCTCTTCTTAGTATTCTATTTCAAGAGCTCACTATGTAATACTAGACTGTTCCTGCTTCAGTATTTTTGGGTTTTAGTGGTATGTGTGAATGCAGTTTTGCACAGGCCTAGCCACAGATCTGCAGGTTGCGTACCTCTAATTGCAATCACATGCAACAGAGAGAAGCTCAGCAGACCTGACAGCACGTTCTCTCAACAGCGGACCGCATATCCCGGAGCAGAACTCGAGCCAAGCATAACATTTCATCAATCTTGTTTCACAGACAGGAAAACAGCCTCAAACAAAAGGGTGCTAATGGCTCCTTGTGCTCTTTGCGGCCCTTTAAGCCAGACGATGAAAGCTATTCGTGACCAAAGGGCCCATTCCTGAGCCATTAAAGTAGTGACTCCAGACCAGCTGCACCAGTTTGGATGCAAATAAGGCAATCTGTGTGCTGACGCAGAGTCAGAGTCAGAAAACAGGCAGAAGGTCAAAAAAAGTGAGACAGAAAACTTAAAAAAAAGAATGTATAGGAGAGGCACCATCCAGAGAAATGAGACAGACGGGGTGTGAGTACGCAAGGCGCACACGGTCCAGGTCCGCATTAAGGGAGCTGAGGCATCCAGACATTGAGGCTGTGGGGAAGGCTGACTGAAGATCAGGGCCAAATGTCAGGAAAGCACTGACATTGAACTTGGTGAGCACAATTAGCCAGGTGAGTTGCATGCAAATGCAAAAGCTGCAAGCGTTTAAGACGATATGTGAGCAGAAAATCATATAAAAAGCCAACTGAAGCGGTTACAGCAAATTCCTAATCTGTCACTTACACATTAGAGTCTAAAAGGAACATAGCTGAGGATACATCCTTTCAATCAGACTGAAGAAAGCCATTATAAGGTAAACAAAAGATTTCTAATTACAATTCACCTACCTTTACTTTCGATAAAAAGCAGTGCATTTGATCAAAGTTGCAAAAATATTTTCAGAATATATTCACTAGTTTTTTAACCACTCCAGTGCATCAGAAGGTTTTCAATTATTTCTTAAACCCTGAACGACTTCTCCAAATTCTGAATTGAACAGCCACAGATTATGACTTTACCCTGAGCAGATTGCCTCACACTGTTGATACGGCAGCATGGCAATTATAGAACTGAAAATATCAGGACTGCCGCACTCAATACACAACATAAATTAAATCAAAGCACAGAGAACAGCAAGTATTCATGAGAACTGAATTTTCACATGAAATTTAAAAAAGCAGCAGTGATATATGCATCACGTTTTAAAAAGCACAATGATGATCCATACACAAAACATACAGCAGCAGCATGATATGTAGACATAGAGCCCTTCAGAATTACAGTAAAAACTAGCACAGTGCAAGTTCAATTGCTCAGAATTTCAGTTAAAACTAGTGCAGTGCAAGTTCAATTGCAGCCAACGCAGTATAGAGTAGTGACTGGCCCATTGCTGCTTGACGGGCTTAGTGCTGTGCCTGTTCATGTCATGGTTTAGGCGTGCGTTTGTTTGTTGGACCTTTCTTTGTTCTATCGTCCGTGACGATTTCAGATTTCTTTTCCATCAAATTCCTGGCCCAGCTGGCTGATTGAGCTGGGGTGGAGTTCGTCACACCAATTGCTAAAGTGTCTGTTTGTTTCTAGCACCTCGGCCGAAGAAAATCTCTAGTCAGATTTCCTAGTTATTTGTTATATTCCCTTTACTGCTAGGAATAGCTTCTTTTAGAAATTTTCTCTCTTCTCTCTTGTTGTTTATTCTCTCTCGCACTGCTTCCGTGTTGCGGACTTTAATTCGTCCTTGGAAGCGCAAGCTTTTTCCGGAGGTGTGTTCCTCTTTTGTGTTTGTCTCTCATCTGGGCTGCTCTCAGTTCTTTCTCTCAGCAATGGCGGCACCTGGCGTCCTATCACCGCCCATTACAGGACACTCTAGCCAAACATCGTCGTTAGCTGCGGCTACGTTAGAAAAAGTCTTGGCTGATCACCAAGCCACACTCTCGGGCTATGGCAAGGGCTTGTCTACCCTGAACAGTCGACAGGCTGAGTTGGCGGAGCGAGTCCGCCATCAGGACGAGGCTTAACAAAAACAGGAGAGCGTCCTGTTAAGTCTCATCGAGAGTATTCGAGCCTTGTCCACTCAAATTACACAGAATGTTGCACAAACACTACACTCCCCCCGTGAGCCTAAGCTTTAGCTACCTCCACAAAATGGAGGCAAGGCAGGGAAATGTGAAGACTTTATTGCCTGGTGTGAAATATTTTTCAAAGCTCAGCCTTCGTGTTTTGTAAATGAAGAGTCATGGGTTTCATTTATTTTATCTCTGTTGACTGACACAGCCCTTACTTGGGTCGGGCCACTTATCTGATCTAATTCACCGGTCGTGAGTTCAGTGGAGACTCTCGTTAGGAGGATGGTGTCGGTGTTTGATCAAGATGAGTGTGGGCAAGACGTGGCCACGCGTCTAATGCATATTAGGCAGGGTTTCGAGAGCGCTGCTGAGTTTTCTATAACCTTTAGCTACAAAGACAGGCTGGCCAGAGGCACCTCTAATGGCGGTTTTTGTCCATGCCTTGGCGGAGGAGGTGAAGGATGCTCTGGCTACATTAGAACCCTGTACTTTTCTGGATTCGTTGGTTCACACTGCTGTGTGAATTGATCCGTGAATTGATCTGTGAATCCGTGAACGCAATAGAGAAAAAAGTACTGCTTTCGCTCTCGCTGACAACAGGGTTGAGCTTCCTCGTAGTATGCATATTAGGGGTGTCAACATCTACACGTGTAAACGGTTACACGGATAACAAATCATAACCGTTTAGAGAAATCAATAACCGTGTACACGTCATTTTTTTCCTCCTCGTTCATCTCTCACCAATACATAAATTAGCCTAATTTTAGGGGTGATAATGTTGCCTGAAAGCTTCAGATAATAACATTAACCAACCATACACTCAAATGTTCCCACTAGTGCAGTTATCGGCTTACAGATGCAGGGGGCGCAATGTTACCTTGATAATAAATTAAAAATAAAAATAACCTCGCAGCCACAGCCAGTGTCGCGCCACATCAAGAATAGGCTGCGGAGGACTTAAGAGCGCTGCGCTCATCATCTTCTCCATGTGCAAATGTCGTGCAGCTGAAAACAAAAACTGTTAATGGCTTGTTATTTTAGCCTATATTGTTCCGTGTTGTTGTACATTATATTGTTGGTTGGTGTTCTGTCGGCTTTTCACGACCTGATCACGCAGGAGTTGCAACTTTTGGAGTTGCTTTCTCTCGCCAATTCCAGATTACTTTTACTATGAGACGCATATTAAAATTCAGACGCAGCTCCCGTTGCTAGAGAGGGATGCAGTTTGCACTTTAAGTAAAAAAAAATGTACAAAAGTGAGCAATAGTTAAAACAGTGATTAAAAAAGAAGGTAAACCTTTTTCTGCTTTCACTTGTACGTTTTCTTATCTGTCAAAATGATAGAGGATTTCATTTTCAACACATTTTACTTTCTGTGGGTATACAGCGCAACTGGGTCATTCTCAAAATACGGTGAAAAACATGTCCCTGCATTTTCCAGACACACAAATGCTCAAAAATTTAAAAAAATCATCCACATTAAACCAAAATTATGTAATTCAATACCATTTTAAATGATGATGATAATTTCAGTTTATATATTTGCAATTTTATTTTTTTATTTCAGTTTTAATTTCCTTTGTATCTAAAAAAACGCTTGTCCCACTGCCATGATTCAACGGTATTGGACAGTGTAAAAATATTTCCTCTTTTTTGTTTGAAAAAATAATAATTGGTCAAATATGGACAAACATTGTTCTTAATATATGAATAAAATTAAAACTAAATTAGCTATTTAATAATAAAAATATTTTTAAAAGAATATCTGTCCTTTGATTGGGTGTCATTGGTGTTACTGGTATCACAGACCCTTATTTTGAAAGGTGAAGAATGTGTATGAGAACCTCCCAAGGTCAGAAAGAAGAAGAAGAAGAAGTCATTTAAGTCCATACATGGTGAGTGTCTCTGTACTGAGTAAAAGTAAGATATTTTCAGTTTAATTGCCATTTTTCGACATGGTTCTTTTTGTTGTGTCATTGGTGTTTCTTTGATTTGTGCTAGAGTGAAATATTTTTATGGAAAAACACAGATTAATTAGTGTAATTTATAGATTTTAAAATGCTGACTCATGCTACATTTGAGCTAGCTTGGACACCATTTTGCGCAACTAGCCTGTTATAGATATTTGTCATTGGTGTTACTGTCATTGGTGTTACCGCCCTTGCCTGTAACACCAATGACTATATGCCTATGTGTATCAATAGCATGTTTTATCTCAAGTAAATAGACATATAAATGTACATTTAATACAAAATTAAACAGTTATTTTGATTATTAACCCTCGGCGCAGCGCAGCGAGGGTTACTGTAGTTGAGTCTGTGTGTCCGTTAAGTCACATCTCACCTCTGGAGCGTCTGTTCGTCCTGAAAATGCTGTCTCGTACTCAGCGGGCAACGGAGGTCAAAAAATTTGTGGGGTTTTTTCTGAAACCGTTCCGTTGCAGAGATTCAGCACTCTCCGTTGTACGGCCATACGATTTTCCTGCCGAAAGCGCGCATTCGATTACAGTCCTATACCGCGTGGTACTGGTCATTTCTTCCTGTGTGGTGTGCAGAGAAGAGCGAGTAGTTTCGTGAGTTGCAACTGGTCAGCTTACAAGTAAATGAAGATACCTACGGCTTCCGAACGACACGGAGCAGATTATTATTAGAACGGATTTTGCTATAAACGGTTCATTCAAAAGTTATAATTATGGCGTGAAACACAAGCGAAAGAGCCTATTATAATATGCTAATTAGCTTACTCTGGCCTACCCGCGATCAGTTTTCCTGTTAGATGTACAGCGAAGCACCAGAGGTTGCTGAGGGAGTACAAGCATGTGCACTGCTCCGGTCAAAGCTATAGCGCTTCCAGCAGTGAAATGCATGAAATTAATTGAAATTGAATTAGAAATTAAATTAATTGTTATACAGTGTTGTAGAGTGCCATTTCTTTGAATGTTAAATGTAACAATGAATAGAAATTATTTGTCATACAGTGTAAAGTCATTGGTGTTACATTTGCGTCATTGGTGTTACTACACGGAAATTTGAAGGTCATATAACATTAGACATCATTTAAGATAATATTAGTACTTATGTCAGTGCAATTTAATGTTTATCCAAATATATTATTATTTGACTTCATGCATAGTAAATTTCAGTAATTTTATCAGCATATTTCGTCTTTTATGAAAAGTACACATATAGTCAAATCAAACATTATCACTTAAATTGAGTAATAATGTTAAATATTTCTAAATTTATTCCAAAAGTTACTGTTTTATTTCATGGAGTTTGTTCAACAGTTTCTAGATGTTGTGACATGTGCCTTTTGATTCATTTTATTGCATTCATGAATCTTGTAATTATAACCTAAAGTGTGGTAACACCAATGACAGAAAACTAAGTACATCTTAGAAATAACATAAAAAATTTTTAAAAAGACAAATGTCATAGTTGTCCATTACAGTTGGTAACATGGTCAACATGCTAATAAATATTTCCCATTAAATTAAATTTGTGAAAACTGAATTAATTTTTTTTACTTTTTTGACTTGGAAAATCACCGTATTTTGATAATGACCCAACTGCGATAGAAAAAGCTCATAAATCTCCAAACGTGTAACCGGGTACACAACGGTTAGTAGTCCCGTGTACATGTGTAGAAAAAATTGTAAACGTTGACACCCCTAATGCATATACCTCCTATTCTGTCCACTGAAATTTCCACTCTTGGGGAGCCTATGCAGGTCGATGGCTCATATGTGAGCCTGGCTCGTAAGCCCATTCTTAAACCAATTATCTGCCATAACTGATACAAACTGGGGCATATTCGCCCACACTGCCCTGATCTTAAGGGAAATGGGAAGTCCCTCTAGCTGTATGGGGGGCTCTAGAGGTACAGACCCAAACTCCCCTCAACCTTGATTCCTGGAGAATTAATTGTGGGTAGACAAATAATTCCTGTGGAGGTTTTTTTGGACTTGGGGGCCGTGGATTGTTTTATGGATGCGGAGCGGGCTGAGAGGCATTCTATTCCTACACTCCCTCTGCTACACTCACGCACTGTTAAATCTTTCGACGGTCGCCCGCTAGGTTCTGGAATTATAACTGAGGTCTCTGAAGCACTAACCATGTTCATTACCTTCGGTTGCCATTCTGAGGAGGTCCAATTTTTCATTATTCATTCACCTGTTTTTCCTGTTGTGTTAGGGCACTCGTGGTTAGGGAAACATAAGCCTCACATCCGTTGGGGTTGTCAGACTAGCTCTATTGTCCAGTGGGGCGCTAATTGTAGATCACACTGTAGGGAGAGTTTGACGTTTACTTCCGAGTATCAACCTAGGGGGGAGGAGGATGCCGCAACTGATTCTGCTGAGTTTGTCTCATACAGTGCTCCAAGTTGGGAAGAGGAGGCATAGACAAAGTTGGAGTGGGATCCTCAATTTGACTGGCAGCAGCCAGAGGATGATTGTGATTTGGAAGATCTCTCTGACTGTGATTCGTTCATGGATATAGCGAGTCCTGAACAACTGGAGAGTTTGGGGGCCGCTTGAAATTTTGATCTACCTCCTAACATTCTTAGTGATTATGCTGATCTTGCCAAGGTTTTTAGCAAACAACAAGCCTTTACCTCCTCATCACCAGTATGATTGCGAGATCAATCTCCACCCTGGTACTACTCCTCCTGTGGGTTCACTATACTCGCTGTCAGGGCCTGAACGTAAGGCCACGCAAGAATATATTCAGGAGGCTCTTGCTAATGGTTTTATTCGGCCATCCATGTCTCCTGTCGGAGCGGGGGTTTTTTTGTGGGAAAAAAAGACAGCGGTCTGAGACCCTGTATTGATCATAGGGGTTTGAATAAGATCACCATTAAAAAACGATACCCCCTTCCGTTGATGAATTCCGTGTTTGAACGTCTGCAGGAGGTGTCATTTTTTACCAGGCTAGATCTCCAAAATGCTTATAACTTAGTTTGCATTTGGGAGGGGGACAAATGGAAAACGGCATTTAATACGCATGACAGGCATTGGGGATATTTGGTCATGCCAGTCGAATTGGTTAAAGCCCCCTCGGTGTTTCAAGGACTCGTTAATGATGTCCTCTGAGAGATGTTGGAGAAATTTGTCTTCGTTTATCTTGATGACATTCTGATTTTTTTCTTCAACGCTCTCAGTGCATAAACAACATGTCAGACGTGTGCTTGAGGCCCTCCTTAATGCCAAGGCTGAGAAATGTGTTTTTCACGCTAAGACTGTCTCGTTTCTTGGTTTCACTGTGTCGGAGGGTTCGGTCCATATGGACCCTGTTAAGGTGGCAGCGGCCAGGAATTGGCCAGCTCCTCAAAATGTTAAGGAGATGCAACGGTTTTTGGGGTTTACAAATTTTTATAGGAAGTTTATTCGTAATTTCAGCGTGGTAGCTGCCCCCGTTATTGCGCTTACTAAGAAGAATTCCTCCTCGCCGGTTGATTAGTCCCCAGCAGCTGAGGCTGCTTTTCAAGAGTTAAAGAAACGTTTTAGCTCAGAGCCGATTCTCGTCTTGCCTGATCCCTCCCTCCCGTTCGTTGTGGAGGTAGATGCCTCTGAAGTCGGGGTGGGTGCCATTTTGTCCCATCGCCTCCTTCAGGACAATAAGCTACACCCGTGCATGTGCCTACTTCTCCCGATCATTGTCGGCGGCCAAACGGAATTACAGTATTGGTCACTGAGAGTTGCTAGCTGGTAAGCTGGCGATAGAGGAATGGTGCCATTGGTTGGAAGGGGCTGAGCATCCATTTGTGGTTTGAATGGATCATAAAAATCTGCAATACTTTCAACAGACTAAGCAACGTAATTCCCTGCTGGTGCGGTGGTTGTTACTTTTTAACTGCTTTAACTTTACGTTAAGCTACAGTCTGGGGTCTAAAAACACCCAGCTTGATGCCTTGTTGCGGATTTACGGCCACGCTGGTCACAACTCGTTGCTGGAGCCGGTTAGCCTGACTGATCAGATTGTGGCTCCCGTTCGGTGGGACGTTGAGTTTGATGTGCAGGGGGCTTTAAGGTCCGATCCCGGTCCTGGTGGGGAACCATCTGGTTGTTTGTTTGTTCTGCCTTCGGTATGCACCCAGGTTCTCCAGTGGGGGCACTCTTCCCGCCCCCGTTTTCCTGAGACTGAAAAGGATTCTGAAGTCCCCTCCGTCAATTATTTTATTTGATGCTGTCGCTCTGTCTGGGCTAGGGTCCAGTCCTCTTTGTTGTGATCTAGGCAGAGACAGAAGACTACTGCCAATAGAAGGCGCCGGTTGGCCCCATCTTATCGAGTTGGCCAAAGAGTTTGGCTTTCTACTTGGGTCCTTCCCTTACAGGTGGAGTCACGAAAGTTAGCTCCTCATTTCAATGGCCCTTTAAAAATAGTGCGGAGGATCAACCCTGTTACTGTCAGGTTAAAACTCGCTAAGTCCTTGCATATCCACCCCTCGTTTCATGTCTCAAGGCTAAAACCTGTTAGCACTAGCATCCTGGCTCCGGTTGACAAGCCTTCGCCGCCACCGCCATGGATAATTGAGGGGGGCCCGGTTTATACCGTGCGTCGCATTTTGGCTGAGGTGTATAGGTCACAGAGCTCAATTTTTACTGGACTGGGAGGGATATGGGCATAAGTAGCGGTGCTGAGTCCCTTCTCGGGATATCCTCGATCCCAGCTTCATCTCTGAGTTCCGTGCACTGGGTTCTTGGGGAACTTCTGGTGCCGTCCCTTAGAGGGGGAGGGGTCCTGTCATGGTTTAGGCATGCATTTGTTTGTTGGACCTTTCTATGTTCTATCGTCCGGGACGATATCGGATTTCTTTCCCATCGAATTCCTGGCCCAGCTGGCTGATTGAGCCAGGGCGGAGTTTTCCAGACACTATATATATATGGCTGGGGGTTCGCCACGCCAATTGCTAAAGTGTCTGTTTGTTTCTAGCACTTCGGCCGGAGAAAATCTCTGGTCAGATTTCCTAGTTATTTGTTTTATTCCCTTTATTGTTAGGAATTGCTTCTTTTTTCTCTCTTTTCTCTTGTTGTTTGTTCTCTCTCGCACTGCTTCAGTGTTGCGGACTTTTATTCATCCTTGGAAGCGCAAGCTTTTACCGGGGGTGTGTACCTCTTTTGTGTTTGTCTCTAATGGTGGCTGCTCTCAGTTCTTGCTCTCACTGGTCGCGGCGCCTGGCTTCCTATCACTGCCCATTGCATTTCAATTGCTGCTTGAGCGGCAATTTATGGAAGTGAGGATAAGTAAACATCTCTGTCTAGTAAGATGCATCACTTTGACAACTAGACCACATGCCCTGAATAGATTTAACCTTTAACTAGCGAAATATGGGCCTAACTCAAAAATGGGAAAATTAGAGTTAGACCACTAGTACACTCAGTGATTCATTTATTCTTAAAGCCCAGTCATGGTTGACCACTTAAGACTTCCTGATTAAACAGATGAACTTCAAAATGTAAAATATGACTGGCAATATACTTCAGTTAAATTTCTTCAGAACAATTTCTAGAAGGGCCGAAAATTGAGGCGTGTTTTGGAGAGAAATAACTATTTAACATCTACTGTTTTTCTTTAAATAATTTCAATGCAATGAACAGGTATGGTTTTTGTGAAAATTTTGACTGAACATCCGCGAGCATGAACATCAAACACATTATTTTTACTGCCTGTTCTGCTCATACTCACTAAGGACACCAATAATTCTGAAGGGCTCAGTATTTTTCATGGCCAAGGTCTCCAGTCACAGTGTGACATTTTTTTAAGTGTCCAAATCAGTCAACAGAAGGATCTTCCTATATGGTCAGAGCCTTTTGGTCACACAACCACACCTCGTTTTTTTGTTTTTGACTTACTTTCTGCCTCGTGTTGAGTTATAACTCCCTCCGTATTTCTTCCGATTAAGGATGAGAGCAGCGATTTCAGGTACGTAGCGAGCAAACATGGCCTACATGCATGAAGACAGAGAAAGAAAATGGCATGCAGACCTGTGTTCTACAGCGGCCGAGACAGTACAGCCCCATGGAAATACTTACTTTCTTCCATTAACAGCACTATAGGAACCACCATATTTCTTGCGGTTTCCTATTAACTCTATGATTTCAGGGACGTAGCTGGCAAACATGGCCTAAGAAGGAGAGGAGACAGAAGAGAGGCTAAAAATGATAGGTTATAGGGGAGTGAATCATTCTTAAGATATATCTAGAAGACCTGGAAAAATATTTCTTTATTTAGTGTAAAATTGAGATGATAAATTAATTTAAATGTATATACTCTTCCAAAAAAGAAGAGTATACATTGTTGTTAGCATCAATTTATTATACATGAAATGTTTTGACAAATGTGGAAAACATATTGAAAAGAAAGTGTAATCAATAATTCAATATTTGTATAGTTTCTTTTTTGGAAGAGTATATGTTCACAAGAATATTTGAAAAATTAAAAAGGTGCTAGATGAATATGTTTGTTATGGTTCTGTTAATTGACAGAGCTCAAATCCATCCATTATCTATACCACTTATTCCTCACAAGGGCCGCAGTGGAACTGGAGCTTATCCCAGCTGACTATGGGCGAATGGACTATGGACTATGGACATCTCGCCAATCTATCGCAGGGAACACTCGCTATTCACCCACATCGCCATACCAATGGGCAGTTTAGAGTCTCAAACTAGCCTAGTAAGCATGTTTTGTGGGATAAAACCCAGGTGAACACGGGGAGAACGTGCAAACTCCACCCAGAAAGACCCCAGGCCGGATTCGAAGTCAACGACTTTTTTGTTGTGAGGCAGCAGTGCCTCCGAATGTAAAGTGAAATCAAATAACTCTGCACGAGGATGCTGACTGGCATAAATGGATAAAATCGGAATTTTTGGCCCAAGATTTTCAGATCTCGTTTTTGAGAGGGGAAAAGTCGATAAAGGCTTTCACACAGAAGACTTTGAGTCATTCTGTGAAAGAGAAAAGAAAATTATGTTATGAAGATGAAAAAAAAAAAAACCTAAGTGCCATGTTTTGTCCAACAAACACTTGTGCCAGGTCAATATGGATAGTGCAGTCTGGCCGTACACAGCCGTAAAATGCATTATGCCTCCTTAGAAGCGGAATGCACTTTTGCAGCCTAATGAAAACAAAAACAACAAAAAAAATCTCACTTAAAGCTGTGTTCAGCTTTATCTCAGCTCCAGTGGTCATTTTACCCAAGATAACTAAGCAAATAGCAATTTCCGTAAAAGACAGTTACGCCAGGCATCCGTCCCTTGCTGCTTCCAAGCATAATATTTAATTGTGACATCACAGTGCTCAAGACAGATAATCAACAACACTTTTTACACTCAACTAAATAACAGGGTCCTTGATGTGAAGTGAATAAACACAAAAATGCAAATAAAAATGTCAAAAAACTGACATTCGCCGTAAATGTAGAGTCAAAAACAATATCACTGTTGTTATGGAAACAGCCCTGAATATAGCATGAAACACTTCAAGGCAGAATTCATCCACCATGTTTAAGATGGATTGAATTAAAAGTCCTGATACATAGCTATTTTTAATGGACTGCAAGTTGAATTTTATGCTTCAGAGAGCTTTAGGGCAGTTAAGAGGCTCGAAAGCACGGTGACGCTGCATCTGCCAGACTGGGCTATGGCACATTCACTGACACAGTGTTTGTTGGAATTTGGGAAAGGAACACAGAAGGATGGGGTTCCCTGAAACCGCATTCTGCTTTAAAGAAACAGCAACAGCATTATCCAACTGCAACAAGTACAAACATATTCCACTCCTCCAGTGCTAACACTATAACAGAGAGTCTCAGCAGGGAGTGAGCATCTCACTGACTTCATCAACAAGGCATGTACTGTGCCTGACAAGTCATGTGTTTCAAAAGCATTGACACAATAGCAAGATAGGGCTGGCATATGGATAAAAGTTTGTGTCAGAGTGCATTTACCTAACAGAGAGTGATAATGCACATTGGATACTTCCATGGTAAATCAAAAGTTAAATGACTTGGAAAAAAAATATTTTAATGTTCAGATATCTGAGGTTGAAATGACAATTACCCTGAACTATTGGAGAAAGAATGAATGGTTGCACACAGTAGGGACTATGTGAAATAGCCTTTTATAAATTGTCTCCCTGCGTATATCATATTATACTACATTCTCAGTTCTCTCCCTGGGTTTAAGTGCATACGTCAAAGATGAACTCTCGGTACTCGGTAAGTAAATTACATGAGCACTGTGATATGTGCATGCCTGTTGTGTCTTTGAGTTTTTTCATGGATGCACGCGTTTTATATGTGTGTGTGTGTGTGTCTGTGTGTGTGTATGTGCTTGCGTGCATGTGTGTGTGTCTGTTTTTCCGTGTGTGTAGGTGTTGGGGGCGAGGGTCTTGCATCAAAGTGACTCAAAGTGTGGAACAGTGGGAGGGGGGAGGTGGGGATAGCTGACGGATTGAGGGTTGTGTGGGAGGGGAACAGAGAGGACAAATTTTTATTTTTTTTTTACCAAACCGCCAAGGATGAAGAAGACCATGAAAAGGCGCCCGAGTGTGGTTTTTGCATAAACGTCGCCATATCCCACAGTGGACATTGTCACCATGAGCAAGTAGACACATTCCCAGTAGGAAAGTGCCTGGGAATTTTGGAAGTCTTCCCAAGGGTCCCCTGAGTTTTCCACCTGGAATAGATGTTAAAATGAACAACATTTACCGGTAGAAACATCTCACGGGATAAAAGATCATTTCATTCAAAAGTCAAACCGGAAAATTGCACTCGTCTCACTTTATACATGTTGATATTTTTGTAAAGCCAATATGCATTTGCATAAAAAACTGCAATTAGAGAGTCTGAAGGCATTAAGAACCCCGAACCAAATACAAAAGGCTGGATTTTCTATTTAAAATGATAAGGCTACCATCTAGTGGCGGTTTTTCCAGACATAATGCCCAGTTTCAAACAAATTTTTCATTTTACACCTTACTTCTGATGGAAAAGAAAAATCTATGTGCAAGCACATGGGGAATTTTCCCAGTAAACAGTAAATCATAAATGCATCAAAAATTAATATTAGCATGTGCTAATGGAGAACTGGGCATAATTAAACACATCACACTGGTCACCAAGACGAATACCTTGCTAAAACGTGTCCAAAACCTTGGACCGCACAGCGGTCACAAAATGGCGTCGCACAGATAACAACTGTATGTGTGCTTGCTATGTTTTTCCCCCTGCTGTGTCCACTTACCAGATGAATGAAGCCGGCTGCGGTTAGCCATGTGCTAATAAAGATGGAGCACAAGTTCACAAGCTTGATGGAATTGCTATTCGATGGGGAAAAAAAACAAGACCACATTCCTCCATCAATAAAACACAAGAAGAGCGGCACCGTTTCTCAGCTGTAGCTTGATTTGCTTGATTTGCAAGGCTAGAATGAGCCCATGTCCAGATGCATTGTATTTATGATTATTCGCTTTAAATTGACCATAAAGGTGTCCAGGAGGGTACACTAGGTAAAAAAGAGATTATTGAAGACTTGTACACAAATCTAAGGATTTTTTTTCAGATTTTCAGTATTTCTTTCTGGCATTTTTTATGTTTGTAATGTTTTCTCATGGGTAGATGACTCCTGTTCCCATTGCTCTACTGAAATTACTGGAAGGCAAAGAGACATTGGGCTCTAATTTCCTGGCGCAGCGCAGGTGGCGTAGGGAGGCGCAGCCCGCGCAGTGGTAATTTCGTACGGCGCAGCCCGCGTAGTGGTAATTTCGTGAGGTGCGCAGCCTTCGGTGGACGAAGGTGCGCCGAGATAGGTGTGGCGGCGTAGTAGGGGGAGGTGTCACATATTCATCAAGACGCAGTGACAATTTTGTAGAAAAAGTCTCCGCTGGAGTTGCGCAGAAAACTCGCCAGCTCCAACCTGGTTTAATTTCCGTGCAGTGGTAATTTGGCTGACCGGCGCAGAGTGCGCACACGTCACCGAAATCTTACAGGCAGGTTTACAGAATGTCAGGCGCATTTCAATGCAAGAAAAAATTACAGGAAGCACTATTTATTGTAACTATCTGAATAAGGACAGAAATTATAGTATCTATATCGATTGTCCTGATGTCAGGCGGTTGCCACGCGTAATGGAAACTTGACCTGGCTTAATCAATGCAACTGAATCTGTAATGCAAACTAACGACTTCCCATCTTTCTCAGCCAACCACAAACTGTATATATATATATATATATCGAATGCTTGCGTTCTATGCTCATTAAAGCCGCTTGCACGCTGGACGCAAAACAAATTTTTCGCACGACTGATTACAGACAAAGTCAATGCAAAGACGCGATAGTCGGACAGGGTATTAATATAGCTCCGTGTCCGAGAGTCATAAAAGTTCTAATTTTTCCGAGTATTCCAGGAATTATTAGACGTGCAAACTTGGCTATGTTTGTGTTCGGCCTTCACAAAATGCAAATTGATAGCTATCGACTTTTCTCGGTATTTTTAGCCTATTCATCTGTTTTCTTCCGTTGAAGATAGACATCAGTATTTATTCGGTCTTTCTTTTGAAAATTAGTCAGATGGATCGAACAGATTCGCGCTTTATTTCCACAGCAGAGATAATAAAGTGCGTGAGCAAATCAATTCCATGACCACTGACAGAGTGAAGAAATCATCGCATGCACGATCAAGACTGTCCGACACGAAATGCAAATTACTCCATGTCCAGCAGCCAGCAAAAAGTAAAAGTATTGATATGAGAACGGATTTATAACGAAATAAAGAATAAAAATATATCAGCAACAAACGTGATATCAAACAAAGATGACCCGCCAATAAATAAATCGCAGCGTTCATTGGATGCTCTGTTGTTAAAATGTTTCTTTTTATTCTTTATTTCATTATCAATCTGCTCTAATCGTCCTTTTTTTTGGCTGTCAGACACGGAGGCATTGTACATTGTCTCGCGCCAGTGTCGACTCGCTTTACTGAGCAGCTTAAACAGAAACATTGATTGAAATTCTCGGTACTCATCCTGAAGAACTGAACCCTCTTATCAAACATTCACGCGTAATATCTAAAAGAGTCAGTAGATTTGAAGAAATTAAAAACAATAGACTGTCGGACACGACGATTTATTAAAACCCTGTCAGACCTTTGGACACAAGACGCAATCTTTCGGGCGAAAATTTCGTTTCGCGTCCAGTGTGCAAGCGGCTTAATACTAGACTACTATTATTGTCACTTATGTTTTATCGTCTTTAGTGGAGGAAAGGAATGCAGCCTGATTGCTATGATCTCGTACTGAGTTAAGATCACATATTGGAAATAAATGTGTAACGTATCTTGCTTTGTTGTATATGCATGTTAATCCCAAAATTTTAAGCAGCTACAGTTTGTAATAATAGGAACACGTTATCCATCGTTTCTCTTGCCAGTGAGCAAGATTTGACTCGGCTGGGTCGCCTTCTATATTCTAACACATTAAAGGTGAGGTGAGGAGCTCATTTGACTGGTGAAGATTTGACTCGGCTGCGTTATACCCAAACACGCCTTCTTTGCCAGCTTGCGCTGGAAGGAGGGGCAGAGGCGGGACAGAGGAGTACTTGCGCCAAGCTACGCCAGGCACGAAATTGCCACATACGCCTGGACACACCCCGTTGGCGCGGTGCACCCCCCATGCGCCGCGCCTGCGCCTGGTCTACGAAATTAGAGCCCATTGTGTTATGTCATTGTTTTACCCCCAGTTAGCTTATTACAACAAAAATTGTAACAAATTACAATTATTACTGCAAGCCATAATCACAGACATGTGTGTTCATTCATTCATTAATAGATGCATTTACTCATTCATCCTCAAGCAACAATTATTTATTCAACTTTGACCTTACTGCCATCAAAATAAATTGATAAAAGGATTGGGACATTTTGTTGAGCTCTAAGCTCTTCCCAACATCTGTGCTGAAGCTTTAAACCTATGCAGTAAGGACTGCCGGTTGAGGTCTGCCACACTCTGTGTACAGCTTTTCAAAAAGGAAAAAAAGAAAAATATGGATCAAGTGCGCCTGACTTTTTGTTCATTTATATTCAGTTATCACTTCACATTACCATAAAGCCTCCATTATTAAAATCAATGAGACCTAGTAGAAATCTGAAGCTTGAAAGCAGAAAGAATACTACACAATTTTGAATAAATAAAAAAGAGCACTTTGCACTTTAAGTACACATTACTCAACATTCAGTAACATACTTCCAAGACCAACAGTAGAATAATGCCTGCCATGTAAGGTATTTTGTTTCACTCGAGATTCCTGGTGATGTGTGTAATACAAAATATTTTGCAGTAAAAAACTGTCACAATTTCTCTTCCCTCAGTCCACATATTAGTTAAAGTCCAAAACTGATATAGACTGATTGCAATTTTGGTATAAGAGAAGCTCACTGAATAAAGTCCATTTTAATTTTAAGCAAGAGCAAACAATTGCCGAAACAGCCGAGTTTGCAGGTGAAAAACTGCTCCATCACGATGCCGCTCATTAACTACAGTATTGCGTATTAAAAGCAAAATAAACAAATAATTAAATAAACAAAGAATACTGTATATTGGAACCACATGAACACACTTACCTTGTTTTCAAGATATTCAAAAACTGTAAAATTTCTGAGAACTGTATCAGTCTTAAGGCTCTTAAAAACCTTAAACCTGTGGGGAGGAACAGAAATTGACATTTGTTACTGAAAATAAATCCACAACACAAATATTGTGCATGTAGTGTGCAAGTGTGTCAGATATACAGTAAACTGTAAAAAGCCAATACATGAAATCTCCATACATCTGTCACAGTCCAATCACTATATTTTGCCATTAAATAAAATGCACTGCCCCACTGAAAGAGGCTTCTGAAAATATACTCAGCAACAAAAGTTTCTGTGACACCATTTATGTGTATGTTATAAATGACACGCAAAGATCTCAATGCAATCAATATGTTTATTTAACAGGAGAAACACTGACTTTTCAGTGCCAACGTCACTCAAAACTAAAAATGTCATTTTCATGCGTCATGAAGCACTTGTCTGACGTCTAACCAATTGTGACCTTAACACTTCAATACCGGGTGTGACTTCCTCGTGCCATGATGCAAGCAACGCATCTCCGGCGCATGGACCGAATCAGATGTGCCAGAAATTGCTGTGGGATGTCATTCCAAATCTGACGTAGACGTTGTCGCAATTCCTGGAGTGTAGCTGGCGGGTTATCCAACCGCCGCAAACGTCGATCCATCTCGTCCCAAAGACGCTCGATTGGGGACATGTCTGGGGATCTGGCTGGCCATGGCAGGACATTGACATGTTGTTGCATCAGATACTGCTGTACAATCCTTGCAACGTGTGGTCTGGCGTTATCATGTTGCAGCGTAATTCCGGGACAATGTTGCATCAAAAACGGTACCACCAATGGCCGTAGCACTTCATCGCGATATCTTTGACCTGTCAGATTTCTATCAATAACAAGCAAATCTGTTCTGTTTCTAGCCGTGATCCCTCCCCAAATCATGACACTACCACCTCCAAAACGATCAAATTCCTGAACACAGTTGTTGGCATAACGTTCTCCACGTCGACGGTATACACGTAAACGACCATCACATCGGTTAAGCATGAATCTTGATTCATCAGTGAAGAGTACAAGATCCCACTGACGTTGGATCCACCGTCGATGTTGTTGTGCCTACTGTAGACGCAGTCGTCGGTGTTGTACTGTGAGTATTGGACGTCTTGCTGGCCGACGTGGGACAATGCCAAAATGACGGAGACGGCGAAGGATTGTCTGTGCAGACAGTCGCCTCAAACCAGGTATCGTTCTTGCAGTTATGGTTGCAGGTTGGAATCGATTTCGGAGATGGGTTGTTCGAATCCAGTTGTCCTGTCTGGGAGTGGTTACTCGTGGACGGCCGCTGCGAGGACGGTCTCTGACATGTCTTGTCTGCTGATGACACTGCCATAAGTTCCAAATGGTGTTTCGGTGGACATTCAGGCGATGAGCAACTTCCCTCTGCGAGGTTCCGGATTCAATCATCCCAATGGCCCTCCACCGATCATTTTCAGACAGTCTTGGCATTTAGAGGGTAGAGTTCCTGATCTGAAATGGCTGTGTTTTCGATAAGTGATGCTTCCGTCGTTCATCAGGCACAATGTGAACATTCCAAAAATTCTCCTCTTTTATTGCCATCCACAAGCATGATTTACGCACATTTTCACGTGCAAAGTCATTTTCTTGCATTTTCATGATTTCCATTTCAATGTTGTGTTTACGTGTACTGTTTCAGTCTGATATCACCATGTATGACAATTTCATAAGTGCGTTATGAAAAATAATTAACAATATTGGTGTCACAGAAACTTTTGTTGCTGAGTATAGTTACTAGTTAATAGGGATACAGAAATGGCAAAAACAGCTAATGACAAAAAGGGAAACATCAAAATCACAAAAAGGCTTAAAATGAAGAAAGCTGTTGCTAAACAGCGCCATTCACTGTCTCCATCACTCAAGAAAATAATGTCAGATTTAGAGCAATTCATTCAAAAAATAAACTGTGTGAGGTCAAACCAAGATTAGACTGCATGCCGTTGGGTATGGGTAACACAATGGGAATGACATTAAACCTAAAAATGTGTTTCCACTTCGAAACTGCTACATCACAAATATAACACGGTGGCTGGACAGCCTTGGGGTAGGCTGTTTGTCGGGCAACTGTGAAGCTATTGGTGTGAGCCCCAGTAGGGCTCAAGATTCAGACTCCCAAAATGCTGTAGACAACGGCAGGGTATAGCCTCAATCCTATTTCACTTCTCCCATAGGAAAACCTCATACTTTGGTTTTGTGGTGAGGCAAAAGGAAAGGGTACACAGTCCAGAAAATCAACAGGGGATTTACTCCAAGCTCCAGGAATTTTCACAGCATGTTTTGTCTGATTCCAATGAGAGATGTTTGTCAGAGTGCATTTTTGAAAGGGCTAAGTTTGGCCTAAAGGTGTTACTACAGGAACGGTCATAGTGTCACCAGAACAATAAGGTTGCTCTTTTAAGGGCCAACATACTCAAAACAAAGCAGATCTGATTCCCACCAGAAAAGTTTGACTTCTAGCAGTTTGGAATGTAGTTGCACTCAAAGATGATGTTACAGTAAAAGTCATGTAGCCATAGGAAAATATTCCTCCTCTGTGCACCAGGAATGCTGACAGCGGCTTTGACGTGATACCCATTATAAGCAGCGCCAAACTAAGTTGAAAGGTTAGGCTTGGTGATAGCAGTAAAGGAAAGCTAATAGGTTAGCCAACATCAATAACAGCACTTCCGCATGCACCAGTATCACAAGAACTGTGAGATTATCCCCATCAAAACTGTTTGAGTGATTGCGTTTTAACTCAGAGGACTAGCCAGATAGAAGCACTACAGGAGGTTATAGGGTCACATAAAACAGTAGTATCTGTCCTCAGTGCATCAGGAGTGAACACAAGAGGTTTCATGTGATTCGTATAAGAAATATTCTGGCTTTTGCATAAACACATTGGTGGCAGCCAAGTTGAATCCAAAATATCTCCCAAAACTCAGTTTTGGGGATATAATGAGAGGAGCTTCATTAGTCAGCTGCCAGGTCAAATGAAGGTAAAAAAAAGCTGTAATGGGGACTAAGGCACCTGTGAGCAGAGTCACCTTTCTGCCATCAGTTTGACCTTCAGTACCAGTCAAAACAACTCAAACATGAACCCAGCCATTACGTAAAGACTCCAATCATGTCCTCCTTGTCTATTCATCAAAGTAATATGCAAGCCTGTTATCACCCAGAGATAAAATAACAAGGTGCTAATCCCAACTTCTATTAATACATGTACCTGAGTCCCGCTCTCTCACACAGAAATGCATGAACAGTGCTATAACTCAGAAAGTCTATGTCACTGCAAAGAATTACACACATGATCACTTAAGGATGCCCATCTCATCAACTGTGCAGGAATTCTCTCAATTTTCCTCTCATTAAAAACTCAGTTCACAGCGTACTGAAGCCGTGCGGTTAATGAGACATGTGCTTTGAGCCTGTCCAACGCTGAGTTTATGAAAACATATTCATCAGCCCAGAAATGTTCAGGCCAAATGCACAAAATTAACGCCTTCTACTGACGTGAGATAAAAGATAGTGTCAGTTTGTAGAAACTGTGGGTGTGATGTAGAATTACAAAATAATGCTCACGAACCTGAGAAGCGTGTCATTATTGTTGTTATGGAGTGCGTACACGAAGAGAAAGATTAAGGATAAAAAAAAAAAAAAACAGTAAAGCCTGGTGGAGCATACAGAATACCCATTCCTGGTTCAGATTAGTATGTGAGCTGTTCAGCTCGTTTCTCATACCATTTTGTTTCTCAGTCAGAGTCAGGTAGGTTCTGTCGGGAGGGACGGCAAACTGTTTGCCCATTCAATTACATCATCATTAAATTCCACAGTTTTAAGAACTTCGTATTTTCTAAAATGCCTTTGTTCATAGACATTTTTTGTTTTCTGAAGCAGAGTATTAGCCAAAAAGAGAAAATGTGAGATTCCAAACCATTCGTTTTCAAAAAGTAAATTGAGGACGACATTTTTGTACATCAATACGGCGAGAAACAGATGGTGTGGCCCTCTCATCGAGGCTCTGTGGGATTACCTGCAGACACAAAACCAAGTGAAACAGCCAAAGTCAGCTGAAAACTGAGGCAAGTTCTCCAACATGCTTGGAACAACTGAACAGCAGATTTTCTACAGACAAATACAGAATCAATGCTGTTTTATTGGCGAAGGGTGGTCGCTCCATATTTTGATTAGATCTTAGTCTTTGACTGTTTACCGCTCTGTCTATTTTAAACACATTTTATTTGATCATTCTGGATAGCATTGTTGCTTCTCATATTCCTGTTCACAGGAGCCAAGGACTTTTGCACAATGTTGCATTTCAATTACTAGGCTACTGAGTAGTACATCATGTCCTCCCGCCATTCTTGTGTGGCATGTGCTTCAGTTCCATTGTTTTGAAATAGAGGTATTGTAGAACGAGAAGCTGCGATGTATTCATAAACAAGGTGTTCATCCAACGATGAAGTCCCAGTAGAGCACTATGACAGCACGTACACGCTCTCACATGAACAGCCTTTAATGCTGTGTTGAAACAGCAAAGTGCCACAGCAAAAAAACTACACACATTATCACTGTACAAATCTGTAATTTTGTGCAGTAGCACAGGTTTATGAACTTGAGACAATTGTGAAATATTTTCTCCACAGGTAAGATCACTTATATGCCTCACTAAAGCACATAAGATCATAAGTTTCAGGCCACAACTAAAAAAAAAAACTAAAAGAATAAACTAAATAAAAATCCATTTTCTTTCACGATTCCTTTAGTGCAAACTGACAGGTGATTAACTTAAGTATTTGGCAAGCTGTCGGATAATATACACATGATAAAGCCATGAAGGCTATGAACTTGAATTAACATGCTCTAGCTGGCTTTCAATCTTCATTGAGGTTTCAAAAATGTTGAAGTAACCTTTGAACTCAACAGTGACACGGTAAGGTAGAGCCACTTCTTCGAGTGGTACCCCAGAAAACTCTTCAGGGAGTCAGACACACTGCTTCTGTCACACACAACAACATGGCTGTTGGGTCTTCAAGCACGGGTTCCTTACCCCAATAGGAGACCACATGGAAGCAGGAGGAGAGTTTGGACAGGAAGCTATCCTGGTTCTCTTTGTCCGCCGGTCCGTGACCAGCCTTGACCCTGTATCCATTCTGAAAAAGCTCCCCACAGGATTTCTTACGCCGCCTGGTGGTCCGGAGGGCTTCAGTGTGGGTCCCTCCATCAGGGCCCCGGTACACTAACATCTTGGTGGGGATCATGCTTAGATTGTCAAGGCAGGAACCTGCTAATCAGAGCGCGGGCGACCAAACTCCTACGACTTTCGCATCCCACAATCCTCAGCCTCTACATCGAATCCTGCATCTTCCCCCAGAGATAGCAGCTCTCCTCTGGAAGCTCACACAGATCTCCCGAGCCCGTCTCCAGCAGGACATCCAGTTCCTTTAGCCAGCAGAACTACGACAACCCCGACCTGGACTCTCAACACCACCAACCATACCAAACGCGGCCCGAACATGTTGGCACACAGCAGCGAAATGAGAATGTACGCTCCGTACCAAATGTCTGCATCAGATTTTACAGGGATGCTCTTGCAATCCCAGCCCAGATCACTCCTGTACTGAGGCTTAAAAACACTGTTCCATCAGGATATTACAGCATAAGCTCCTTTGGGAATCACCCACCGAAAGGCTGACGAGAAATCACGGCTGTCTCAAAACATCTCATCTGTTCTCATACAATATTCCTTTTTCTCATTTTCATTTCATCTTTGAAATCTATGGGTCATTTCTCAGGCAGACTTACCCTGTTTGAATTTAGCTCCAAAATGCAACTCATGTGCTACTACCACCAGCAAAGGTCTATTTAGAGCTGAAGTGCTATCACAATTATTGAACTAATTTACATGGTAAATAATAATAATAATAATAATAATCTTTCATGGAGTATATTGAGGTAGTAAATGAGAGATGAGTACACAACACTGAACTATTCAAGTGCAAAGAAGTATAAGCAGCCTAATAGGCTCTAAAAAAGATTCATCAGCAGACTCTATTGGCATTACCGTGGGACACAGTGATCAATATAATGGGCCATTTCAAATAAAAACTCGATATAAAAGTTTGCTTGAAAAAAAAAAAAGATCCATTTAAAAGTTTCCATTACGCATATAAAATGACATTTGAGAGCTGCCACATGCCATTTATTGTTTTGTTGAAAGCACTAATAGAATTAAGAATTTACTTTTATCTAATACAACCAGACATTGTCATTAGCCCACAGCCTTTATGATCACCATTAGTAAACTGCAAACATTATTTGGGATGGGCCTTGAATAAGACCATTTCTGAACTCTCCAAACAATAATCCATTTTTGCAAATTTCCTGCAGCAGCTATGAAGAAATGACATATTTGTGGGGAATGACGATGACAATTTTGTGGGGAAAAAGGCGTATATTATACATTTGTGCAAAAGAGAACTGCACAGATTATATATTCTGTCTTCATCCCCACCCCATACCTGTGTCTGCAAATACTCTCCCCAACCCATCCCTGGAGTCCAAACACTCTCTCTACCCCACCCATTTGTGCCCCAACTCCATCTGACCCCATCCCACTCCAGAGTACGATGTCGTCCGACCCCATCCCACTCCCGTGTGCACTAACACCGTCCCTACTCCATTCCAATGCTGTTACATTCTGCTTTTTCTGTATGTTCTGGGTTGATGTTTATTTCCACTTGGTTTATTAGTTCATGCATTTATCATCTGTATTATGCTTCATGTATTATCTGCCTTATCATTTGCCAGTTCTGTGCACATTGTTTCCCCTGTGCCGTCCAGCGTCTCTGTGTTCATTACCAGTGCGCCCCCTGTCTGAAAGCTGTCACATTTCGGGTGATTTTGGAAGTCTTCCGGCATTCCAGGAGTTCCCTCGCGTCTTGTTTAATTCCTTCAACTTTAAATCCTAATTAAGAACTAACCTCACTAACATTCTATGTTTTGTCTAGTTTTATTACTAATCCTTACTAATATATAAATCCTGTAAAAAAACTAACATACTAACTTGTACAATTGTATAAATATTATTACTGTGCAGACTACTAACCCTACCTATTGATTCTCTCTGCTTTCCACACTAATCTGTAACTCCGCCCTCTTTGCGCTGACAGTGCTTTGCCTTTGTTTCTGCAACTATCTCTTCTACTAATCTGTTTCTTCCATCTCTCCCCATTAGGCACTCCTTGAATGTCTCCTGTTATTGTTTAAGGATGTCCTGTGAAAACTTGTCTTTGTCATTGTTTCCCATTTTTGAAGACTTAACTACCTTGTGTTTTTCCCTCTCAGTTAATGTTTAGATTATCCTTCACACCCGTTGCCCCGCTTAGCTCGTTACCTCCCTTGTGTATTAAAGTCCCTCATTTCTGCTTAGTCCATGTCAGAACGTTGATTAACTTTTCCTGCACCGAGTTACCTGTACGCCAGTGATTTGTTTGAGATTAAGTGACAGCTCAGATAGCAAGCACCTCCGCTCCGGATCTGTCTCGGCTCTGAGCCGGATCAGCTGGAGTCGGCACAGAGCCGGGGCAGATCCGGAGCTGAGATGCTTGCCATCTGGGAGCCCCCTGCCCGATTCCAATTTCTGTCTGTTCCTGCCTGGATTTGTTTGCCTCATGTTTACAACCTTTTCCCGTACGACCACGATTTCTGTCTTTTGCTACCCAGGTTAATGAACTCTGATTTCGGACACTCAACTCTCCCACTGCTGATTTGGTGATGTATTCTGTGACATTTTGGCTTTTGAACCCCTGCCTGTTTTTGGACTCTGTTTTTGGATTGCCTTTCTGTACCGTCACTGTGATCACCTGGCTTGCACTCGGACTGTGATAAGGGCACCATCCCTACCCCATCGCTGTGTGCCCTGACACCATCCCTACCCCATCGCTGTGTGCCCTGACACCATCTCCCCAAATCCTTGAGTGCTCTAACACCAATCCCACACGATCCCCCCTTCCTTTGGGCCGACACATCCCCATGTGCCCTAAAACTATCTGCACATGGGAGAAGTTTACCCTGAAGGCTTTCCGGCAGGAAGTATTTCTGCCAGAAAGCTTCCATTACAGTCTTTCCAAGATGTAGTTAACATTGTGAAAGGGTTTAATTTAACTTAAAACAATCTTTTTCTAAACTTAACCAAATAGTTTTGGTACTTAAGCCTAAAGAAGTAGTTTTGTTCCCTAAACCGACCCAAGAGGTTTTGTAACCTAAACCTAACTTTTGCAGCCCAAAGTTAACCAAACTGCAACTGAGAACTGAAAATTATAAATAAAGCTGAAAACCACATCAACTATGTCCAAAAGTAATGCATCAATACATGCAATCACAATGCTGTTTTCCACGCTGAGTCCTGTGCTTAATTCACTTGACTTTGAGGCTCTTGATACTACGCCACCTTTCTTCCTATAGGCTTGGCAGAAAGCCTCTCCAGCAGAAAGCCTTCAGGGCTATCCTCTCCCAACATCAAACTACCCCTACCCCATTTACAAAAATATTTGTGATATTTACCTATTCTTCTGAATATAAAAACCGTGAAGTGCAGTGGTAAGTTGACCCCCTCACCCCCAACCCCAGTAAAGGGAAACCAATCTCTTTGGGCCTACACTGTGTCATAACTTCAGAACTTAAATTGCTCAGACAATCATTCTGTCCATGAGAGCACAAATGAAAAACAGGAGCCATGCAGCCCGCAAAAACTACACTATTATTTAGTGTTTTTACTGTCACTGCCAACAGAATTTGCGACCTGGCCAGGTTAGCAGGGGGTGCTGGACGAAGACCGCAATGATACAGACCAAAAACAGCAGTCTGATTCAGGAAACTACTGATAATACATCCTCCCATTACCATAGAGGTAGGGTATTTCATAACCATCTCCACAAGAATTATGTTAAGTTCACCCCCACTTCTGCTGTGCCCATAGGAATATTTGATATGTGGATCTCAACAGTAATACCACTATCTCTGTTCCCATGCAGCTCTGTTTGACGCTATGAACTTTGTTGGAGCCGAAGGCCCAGAGTAGATGGCCACACATTCAGAACATGACAGCAAGTTCATTCAAAAAACAACCACTGCACTGGAGGTCACGTGCTAGGTTAAACCGGCCGAGCTGAGCGCTTTTCTCAATCAACATGGATAAACATGCATCAACCAGGATGATGCCCTGTGTGTCCGCTGTGTGGATTATCCCCAGCCGCAGAATGTTCGAGCGGATTTTAGCCGCTAACATGACTTTCACAAAAGACACTTTTTCCCAGCTGGACAGCTTCCTTTGAAAGGAAGAAATGTATTAAAAAAAGGCTTAACCATGGTCTTTATGCTTACTGTAAACCTCGGAATCTGACCCTACCAGCTCCGGAAGCTTTGACTTAAACTACACGCTTGATTGAAGACAGACTGCTTTAGCTCTCAGCCCAGGGCTCAAACCTTTTAAAAGCAAATGATCACGACATTGATTCACCAAGCACATCATAGAAAACACATAAGAACATCTTATTCTTGTTAAACGCGCGGAAAGAACCAGAACTAAAATGGCTCCTAACCGTGGTGCATCCATTTCCTGAAGTACTGTGTTGACAGAAAGATGATTACTGTCAAATAAACTCCAAAAAGTAAATATGGTCTCCGTTTAGCCTAAGTTAGTATTGATCTCATATTTGACATTTCACTGCATATTCACAGATAAACTGATAGGCCAAGCAGTTATTCCTTTCCGTCTAATTTGCTGATGGTCCTTCCCAAGCCACATAAACAGCTCTGAATTCCCAAGCCTTGTATTACCCAGCAGAACATCGCCCAGAGCATCACACTCCCTCCACCAGCTCATCTTCCCTCCACAGTGAATCTTTTCCTCAGGTGAATGACGCACACATGCCCAGTCAATGTAAACGATTTAAAAGAATACGAATCGAGTTCCAATGCTCGCATGCCCATTGCAGGTACTGCCCGATGGTGTACAGGGGTTAAAAGGTGCACACAGACCAGTCTGCAGCTGTGACACCGCAAATGCAGCAGGGTGTGATAAACTACGTGTTGCGACACGTTAGTTGGTTCGGTCCTGATGGGATAGCCTTTCAAGCCCTCTCATGCAGACGAGTCTCGGGTGACCAGCTCTCTGTCACTGGTTTGTGATCTGGCCCTTCATGGACCCCTGCCGGTGGGTACTCATCACTGGTGACAGTGGGAACCCATCCAGCCTCGTCACTTTGGAGACGTCCAACCCCGTTGTCTGGCCTTAATGATTTGGCCTCATGAAAGTTGCTAAGGTCCAATTTTTCTCACACCCAACACTTCCACAGTGAGAACTTACCGCTCATCATTTAAGGCCTGTTCAATGCTATTTCCCTCATCTATGAGTGCTCATAATAGTTGGCACATTGGAGAAGACTCAATACTCTTTAATTCATTAGCGCTAAACCACAAAATTGCATAGTCATGACAATCCGTCATCTGTATGTTCGTCGTATCTAAGAAAACCAAACCAATCGAATTCTAGTCCTGATGCTGCTGTAGGGACTGAGCAGCCCTGATGGACTGAACAGTTTTCATTAGTCTGAAGAAATGGTGCTGAGGCTGCCGTTCGGAAACAAAAACTGTATTTAAAAAAACAACAGAACTTTTGAAATGCTTCAGGGGCATTCATGGATAGATCATGCTAAAATCTGTTTTATGAGAGGAATCAAATTACTGGACTGTTACCCATGGACACCAAAATGTACCACAATCATTCGACCACTAGATGGCAACAGTACACTACATATATATCATTCAGCCGAACCCAAACCATGATTTTGTTTACCAGAACAACCCACAAAATGTGCCAAAAGAGCCCATTACGTTTAGCACAAACTGAGTTGCATCCAAGTGGTGTTAACAGCCAGCCAAGCCAAGCTGAAGGGTAATTAATTTGCACACAGCCTTGATGGGTAATCTGTATCATATTGTATTGCATGGTTGCCGGTCTGGACCGCGAGGACAGGAAACGGAGGCGACTGAATCTGAGTGGCTCGTCATTAGCATATCATTGTTCTGATTCCCAGCGGCCTCCCTCAGAAGTGATCCACCAAAGTTAGGCAGCCGATGGGTCTTCAGCTGCCCATTACTAAACCTCATCTTCCCTTCATTTCATTTGCAGACAGTTGCAAAACGAGAGAAATCAAATATTCAAAGACCCCTCCCCAGGCCAATAAATCCTTTCACCACTATTATGATCCAGATTGGTGAAAGAGGCTTCGATTACAATGCAGAGTCCACACTGTCAGGTGCGAGGCACTGAACTCAAGCCTACTTTCTTGGCAACTTCAAGGGATGTTACATGGAGGGCAAAAAAGACTTGAGTTCTGCAAAACCAAACTGAATGGCATTTTAATATTTTGACATCAAATACTATTCTGACAGCAGCAGAGGTTGCCCATATATTGTTAACCTTGCAATTAAACGAGAGAATCCTTTTTTTCATAAGCTTTCACTGTATATCCAATTGCAGCTGCAGGGAAGAATAAAGATAACTGCAATATTAGACAGGTGCAGTAGCCTACAGCCATTTCTTTATTAAAAAATGCATTCCGAATTATTATAACAATTATTTACTGACTGTACATTGTAGCCCAAAGGTGTCAGATATCGAGTATAACCGCAATTCTGACAGTGCTAAGTCTTCAGCACACAGCTGAACAAAGTGCACCTGCGGATCCTCATGTCCACCTGGAACAGAATATCTGTGAAATTTACATTCTTGTTAACAAAGAGTTTGGCTCATCAAGTGACCTGCAATAGTGTTAAAGGCAAACTACGCTGCATGTTTACCCCTGCCACTGGGTTTCCTCTAGCAGACCGAGCCAACACAGGAGCCAAACCAGACAAATCTCCTCTAGCACGCCACTTTCTGTTACTTACAAGCATTTCAGAAAGAATTCACAAATACAACATTCAGCCCAGACACTGCTTGCACAAATTTCGGAGTTACAAATACTGGAGCACGAGTTAGGTACTCTGCAGAAGTAATGAAGTAAAGAGAGTTCGTTAGAGCATCATAGATAGGACAGTGTGGTTTACAATATTTTTCAGAGAAAATCCAGCTAAATATGTCTTTAATTTCAAAGGGAAACAAATTCTCCCAAACCAACTGCGTATTAACTCCCCCCCCCCCCCCCCAAAAAAAAAAAAAGCGATACACGATAACCACATAGACACAGTAAACCAGAAGTCTGTATTGGCTCCAGCCACAATTTGCCAGGCCGTCATTATACCGCCAGCTGAATTTAGCGCAGTGTCATGGCTGGGCCAGTTAATCTGAGCTCTGTATGAGGGCACGTGGCCTTGTGGTGAGGACAGGGGTCCTGAGTTACCTTTTGCCAGAAAGCAATCAGAAGATACATCCAAATGAAGGGGGGTGGGGGGATTTCCAGCAAATCTGTCTGGGACTAATTCCACTTCAGCCTGCTAAAATCATAAATCCCTGCCCCTCATTGTTGAAGCTGATAGAGAGATTTAGAGAGGGGGGGAGAGATAAAATGTTTGCCAGTGTGTGCGTGTGTGTGTGAGTGTGTGCGTGCGGGCGCGTGTGCGTGTGTTGGTGTGTGTGTGAGCATGCACGTCTGCATGTACACTGGAGGATTTGGAGTCGGAAGGCACAGATTGAAAGGACACATGGATTATTTTAATCACATGATGTAGGTTCACACCAGGCACTGGTATGACCTGAGGATATAATAACAACGCTGAGAAAACATGCAATGCAAATAGTAATAACACAAAAAAGTCATTTACCCTGCCTATCTTAATTCAATTTATTTTCCATTGTCAAAATTTCTTCAATGTGGGATTGCATTCTAGTTTCACTGCATTGATAATCTAATTTGAGACAATTTGTGGCACTTACTCAATGACAGCAAACAATCAATTTGTCCTGCCTAGATAGTTTCTGTCACTGTTCCATTGATGGAGTTCCACACTTATTCCACTCTATTTAAAATATAATTTCACCAAATGTGCAGCACCGACTTGAGTCTATGATGCCAGATCTCGCAGCACAGAATGTTCCAGCACTGCTGCAGAATTGGACCTCTGCTAATGCTTCAAAGCCTTAGCAGCACGCAGAGTGGGAACCTTATGATGCGGTCTAAGTGATGAACATCAGTCTGCATTAAAAAAAAAGGCTTCTTGCTGGCGCCATCAGTGAATTATGTCCTGAACAGAATGACCTAGGCCCACGACCCCCTGACAGGGCACTTGTATCTTGCCCAGTATACATCATGGTCAGGGGCTGATGGAGACTCGCAGTGACTGCAAATCATGACTATCTGAAGACAAAGTGGTGCCAACGCCACTCCTGTGCAGAGATACTACAAAAAGCCATTAATGGCATCCCAGGGTGTGAAACAGCAGAATTTGTGGGTCCACAGACACAAGAATGAGTGGTACAGAGATACTTAGTGCAGTAAATGTGCCGCACATCCGGAACAGACCCTTCGAACCACAGGTGCAACCACAGTGTGTTCAATATGAATTTCAAATAACTTCTGAGACGAATGGCAGGTGCTTCTCATGAAGACCAGGGCATGATGAATGTGCAGGGACATTGAGACTGAAGTTAATTTGTGAAACTCTGATTCCACAATGCTTTTGTATCATACAGGCATTGGGCAGAGTTATACTGTATAAACAGAGCATTCAGAAAGTTTACACCCTTCACTCTTTTCACATTTGTTATGTTGCAGCCTCACGCTTCAAATCATTTAAATTCATTTTTTCCCCGCACCAATCTATACGGAAATACCCCATAATGACAAAGTGAAAACAAAGTTTTAGAATTTTTTGCAAATGTGGTCAAAAGAAAAAACTGAAATGTCACATTAACACATGTATTCAGACCCTTCATTCAGGACATAGTTGAAGCACCTTTGGCAGCGTTTACAACCTCGAGTCTTCTTGGGTATGACGCATGAGGCTTTGCACACCTGGATTTGGGGATTTTCTGCCATTATTTGCCGTTTTTTCAAGCTCAGTCAAATTGGATGAGGACCCTCTGTGGCCAGCCATTTCCAAGTCTCTCCAGAGATGTCCAATGGGGTCCAAGTCAGGTCTCTGGCTCGGCCACTCCAGGACATTCACAGAGTTGTCCACAAGCCACTCCTGCATTGCCTTGGCTATGTACTCAGGGTCATTGTGCTGTTGGAAGGTGAACCTTCATACCAGCCCGAGATCCTGAGCACTGTAGGACAGGTTTTCATTAAGGACAGCCCTGTGTTCTTTGCCCTACTCTGCTCTCCCTCACCCCTGACCAGTCCCTGCTGCTGAAAAACACCCCCACAGCATGATGCAGGCACCACCATACTTAACCATTGGGATGGTACTGGGCAGACGATGAGAGAGGCCTGGTTTCCTCCAAAGATGACACTTAGAATTGAGGCCAAACAGGTCAATCTTGGTTTCCTCAGACGAGAGAATCTTGTTTCTCACTGACTGAGAGTCCTATTAGTATTGTTCTTTTTTTTTTTTTGCAAACTCCAGGCAGGCTTTCATGAGTCTTTCACTGAGAAGAGGCTTCAATCTGGCCACTCTGCCATTAAGCCCAGATCAGTGGAGTGCTGCAGTGATGGCTGTCTCTGGAGATCAGCCAAAGTGACCATGTGGTTCTTGGTCACCACTCTTATCAAGGCCCTTGTTCCCCAAATGCTCAGTTTGGCCGAGCGGCCAGCTCTAGGAAGATTCCATGTTGCTCAAAACCATTTAAGAAACTGTGCTCTCGAGAGCTGTCTGTTGAAATATTTCTTGCAGTCTTCCCCAGATCTGAGCCTCAACCCAGTCCTGTCTCCAAGCTCTACAGCTCGACACAACCCTGTCTCCGAGCGCTGCAGCTTGACACAACCCTGTCTCCAAGCTCTACAGATCGACGCAACCCTGTCTCTGAGCTCTACAGCTCGACGCAGCCGTGTCTCCGAGCTCTACAGCTCGACGCAACCCTGTCTCCGAGATCCACAGCTTGACGCAACCCTGTCTCCGAGCTCTACAGCTTGACACAACCCTGTCTCCAAGCTCTACAGATCGACACAACCCTGTCTCCGAGCGCTGCAGCTTGACACAACCCTGTCTCCAAGCTCTACAGATCGACAAAATCCTGTCTCCGAGCTCTACAGCTTGACGCAACCCTGTCTCCGAGCTCTACAGCTCGACGCAACCCTGTCTCTGAGCTCTACAGCTCGACGCAGCCGTGTCTCCGAGCTCTACAGCTCGACACAACCCTGTCTCCGAGCGCTGCAGCTTGACACAACCCTGTCTCCAAGCTCTACAGATCGACAAAATCCTGTCTCCGAGCTCTACAGCTTGACACAACCCTGTCTCCAAGCTCTACAGATCGACAAAATCCTGTCTCCGAGCTCTACAGCTTGACGCAACCCTGTCTCCGAGCTCTACAGCTCGACGCAACCCTGTCTCTGAGCTCTACAGCTCGACGCAGCCGTGTCTCCGAGCTCTACAGCTCGACGCAACCCTGTCTCCGAGATCCACAGCTTGACGCAACCCTGTCTCCGAGCTCTACAGCTCGAAGCAACTATGTCTCCGAGCTCTACAGCTCGACACAACCCTGTCTCCGAGCACTACAGCTCGACAAAACCCTGTCTCCAAGCTCTGCAAGCAGTTCCTTCGACCTCACGGCTTGCTTTATGCTTTCAGATGCAGTGGAAGCTGTGAAACCTTATAAAGACAGGTGTGTGTCTTTCCAAATCACATCAAAACAATTGATTTTACCACAGGTGGACTCCAATGAAGGTGTTGAAACATCTCAAAGATGATCAAGAGAAGAGGGAGGCACCTGAGCTACATTTCAAGTGTCGTAGCAAACAGTCGGAATACTTATGTTAATGTGATATTTCAGTTTTTCCTTTTAATGAAATTGCAAAAAATTTCCAAAATTCTGTTTTTACATTGTCATAATGGAGTATTGAGGGTAAACTGATGAGGGGAAAAAATATTTAATTAAATTTTAAGCATACGGCTGCAACTTTACAAACGTGAAGTGGTCTGAATAAGTGTAAATACACTTTGTATATAAACTTAGAATCTCATAATAATAGCTGATGGTCAGCAGCTCCAGAGAAACAGGTGATTAACAAAGAAAGTTCAATCATGTGGACTTAATGATGACTTCCCACTCCTGCCAGAGTCCTGCCAGAGTCCAGCCATTTCGTTTTCTAATAGGGCACTCAAGAATTTCATTAAATTATTTACAACCTTTAAAAAGATGCTTAAGCACTCCATTTATTTATTGTTAGCTCTGAACTTCAGCTTATGCCACAATTTATGTGGCAAGTATTAGGCCCCACATGCTCAAAAGCAATTTAACTCTGTGAAGAGATGTAATGTACTGATGTGCTCTGAGTCAATCTTATGCCTCTGTCTTTGCCCTCTCTGAGAAAGACAAAAACAGTTACTGAATAAAGAATAATCAGCAGCTTTATGTATTCGGTGTGTTTACAATTTATTTATTTTTTTTTATTATTATTTCACTGATGTACACATACACACTATTGCACTCATATTTTAGCCCCGGCAATATGCAAAATGAATGGCCACTAGGTGGCACTACAGTGTTTTTGTTCCTTGTTAAAACTAAAAACAAAATTGCATTATTCTGTAATTACACTTTCTAGCATAGTTCTCAAAATGTTGTGTTATTTTCATTTCGGTCATATAAAATAACGAATCGTAATCCCGAGTGACTGGGGAATGCTGAGAACAGTATTGAGAAATAATTAGGAAAAGAGGAAACTTACCGAGCCAACTTCTGTTTAAATACACAGACACAAACACAGGGGGGACAGTGAAGAAATCCACCACTGAGTTTACTTCCAGCCAGAACCACAGCTTATCATTGGCTGCGATGAACTGTAGAACAAAAAGGAACATTGCGTCCACAATGCATTTCGTCACCCACAAATTAGAGCAGAGTTACACTTCTAAGATGACATAACTGACAAAATTTACAAAAATTGAGACAAAATTTCCATTTGGCATGAGGAATGCAGGTTTGTCGTAGAAAAAAAAACCCTTAAAATTAACTCTTAAAACAAATAAAATTTGATCAAAAGCTGCATGCGTCTTTTTAATCATCAATCCATTAACATTTCTGAAAGTTATCAACATGAGACAACAAGCTGTAAGAACAGAGAGGCTCATGTACTCACCCGCAGACCGAAGTACAGTAAGAAGAATATGTTGAAAGCCATGTCAATCTGTAATGTGAAATCTTTGTAGAAATTCTGACAGGATTCAATGGGGCTATTAAAACAACAAGAGAAAAAACATGTTACAACAAGCGTTAAGGATATTTACAAACATCATGTAAATATTGTACATTTTCTTCTACATGAAACCAGGCGCATTATTTAATGTCTCATTCATGAAGATGCGTCCCTTCCTGGAACTGCTTTAAATAATTAAAAAAAAAAAAATGTTGAAACTGACACATTTCATGAGAGGTGCACAGTTACTGCCAAGACGTTCTCTGTCGGAAAAAGAATTACATGCACAATTCGTCATACAGGCAAGTTGTTTTAATTCACTTTGATACCCCTGATTAACCCTTAAAGAACCGAGCCACAGTTTGTCAAGCCCCGAGATTCATATGACATCTTAAAAAAAAAAAATTTGAAGAATATTTACAACACGATAATTGGATGACATGGAGAGAAAAATGTAAGCAGATTTTTCAATTGGAAATTCGATATTGAAATGTTGTTTTCAATATCTGAAGCATGAGCTGCATTTTGTATGAGGATGCAAGCTGTAAAATTGACAGGGCAGGGGCAGTACTTCAAGGGTTAATTGATGCATGCAGGGTAGGTGTTCATTGTATTTGTTCAAGCAGCCAAATACCGGCATTTAGTGCAATCTCATCCTTAATGCCTGTATGTGGCATTAGGAATCAAAATGGAAGAGATGTAATGACTTGGTAGATAACCACAATGGAACTGAGACAGCAGAAAGCAGCTGAAAGCAGACCTGCCAACGTGTTCAGAGACCCACTTTGAAAACCTTTGTCATCAGGTGCAGCAGACTTAATAAATGGCTCCACTATCAGGTCATTACACGTGCAATTTGTGCTCGAGTGCTTAAATAAGCATTGCGATGCACTCACATCGGCAATACTCCCAGCACAAAAATTAAAACTATATAAATTGAATAAATTCTGTTTTACAAAAATTTGGCAGACACCGTGGCATCATAGCAAGTGGACAATGTTTTTTAGGCCAAGATGCTGTGTCTTAGAAAGTTCCAAAGTCCCCTTTTTAAAAAAAGATGAAAATATTCATTTAATAATGTTACCAAAGGATTATACTATACCAGTGTGTACTGATATGCTGCATATGAGTCAAAAGACAAAATTACTTCATCACATGAGGGCACCATTTGCAGCACATTATTTCTGATCTGAAACATTACTAACTGTTCCATGAAAGATTTACTCCTTGTGAAGAAATGCACACAAAACAAAGAGCTAAATACTCAAAAACTCACTGAGGTGTAAAAGCTTTTAAGCTTCCTTCATTCTATGTAAAGTAAAAATTTACACCACTCGGTTATCGAAGTGTATAAATGCTTTTGGAAAGCAACATACTGTAAAGACATCAGACAATATTATCATATACGCAATGGCAGAAAATACAAAATATACGCTCTCTTTTTTCACAATTAACAGAATAACAACAGCAACTTAAGCAAAAAAGCAACAACAACAACATGCTTTGCATTGGTAAAATAAAAATAAACTAAAATCCCGTACTTATAAAAAGAGAGCTCAAGAATAGGGGATGGGACATCAAACCACAAGTGACACATATACGTCACATGTCAAAATAAAAAACATGGCGCAACATCTACCAACAACCAGTGGCGGCTGGGGAGCTGAAAATAGAGGAAGCGCAAAACACCCCTCTCAACTAATGATTGGTCTTAAAATGATTTCAATTTTATTGTAAAATAAATATTATTTCAACTCCAAAAACACTCAGCACTATTAGGAGTGGCTGATTCTCCCCGTAAAGGTTAGATAGATAGATAGATAGATAGATAGATAGATAGATAGATAGATAGATAGATAGGATAATTAGTTTTGTTTCGGGTAAAAATATACATTAAAACTCACATAAAGAAATGTATAATACATAGAGTAGACCTGAGGACACCCCCAAAGACCTCAGTCTGTCCCCTCCAAAGCAGAAGCTAAATATTACAAATAAACAACAAATTGGAGGTGGGGTTGCCCAACACACACACACACAAAACGTACACTAACACACACACACACACACACACACACACACACACACACACACATATGCACACCCACACAACACACACACACACTCACAGACACACGCACTAACACACACACGGACACGCACAGACTCATGCATAAACACGATTACATATCCGAAAGACTCATAAATGCATAAAAACCATGGCATGGCTGGCCAATAGACATATATTAACATGTGTGGAAAAATGATAATATTTAGTAGCTTTTAAGATAATGATTTTTAATTCGCCTTGCAAATGATGGCAATTAGTGTGCGTTTTTGATAAGCTGCGGGAGTGTCGACCAGAGACTGGGGCCCCTGTGGAGGAAACTGCAGTGAATCAGCCCCCCACAAGTTGGTCCGTGATGAAAATCATTACGCTGACCAGTATTATTCAAGTGAACTTCATGATTATAGCTAAATAACGATAATAATGTCTTCGGTAATAGGGACTGATTAAATAAAAAGATAACTCTGACTATTGCCATCTGGGGTATATCCTCAAGTCTAAGTATACCGAGGCCTTTAAAGAGCGGCGCTGTTGTTTTATTATATTTTAGCTCCAGTAATAATCCTTATGGCTTTTTTCTGCAATAAAATTAAAGATTTCATGTATTTCTTATGTGCAATTCCCAAGACTATAATGCCATAAAGCAAATAAGGATTAATAAGACTAAAATAAAGCATTTCCTGTTTGTTATTGAAAGTGAATTTTTTCCCCATATTTAAAGCATACATGCCACTTCAAATTTTCTTGTGGCAGTGCTCAATATGCTCGCGCCATTTTAAATGTTCATCAATAATTATGCCGAGAAAGCGGGCCAATTTTACGCAATTGATAGGATTTCCATCAAGAAAAATCGGTTCCTGCCGAGTCTGAGCAGAGTTAGTTTTTCCCGAATTCACCGATAATTTGTTGGCTCTAAACCAGTCAGATATAACAGAGAGCTCAACATTAAGCACGTCATACAGCTCCTTTTGGTTGTTAGATGACCAGTAAATTGTGGTGTCATCAGCAAACATTATACACTTTGTTCGATTTAAGATATTGGGAAGATCATTTATATACAAAATAAATAAAAGTGGTCCAAGTACAGAGCCTTGCGGTACCCCACAAGTGATTTTCCTCAATTCTGAGCAAGTACCATCATATTGAACAAATTGTGCTCTATTACTCAAATAACTTCGGAACCACTCCATTGCAACCACTCTGACGCCATAATGGCTTAGTTTTTGGAGTAAAATTGAATGATCTAAAGTATTAAACGGCTTTGACAAGTCCAGAAACACGGCTAGCGTTCAAAAATTTTTTTCCAAAGATTTAATAGTTTCAGGAACAAACTGTAATACAGCCATTTCTGTTGAGTGACCAGAAAAAAAACAAAAAAAAATTATAGGCAGGCAATTCGAAACATGACTGATTTTGTTCAGTTAAGAAAGTTTCACACAATAATATAAAATCCTCATAAACTTTTTTCGCCATCAATTGCGATGATAACATTTTCAACTGTTCAAATTTGTCAGCCAAGCTGTGAATATTCAAATGAAGTGTGGAATATAAATAATCACCATATGAGTTTAAAGTGCAATTATCGCCCTCTAGTGACAAATATCTACTTGATAATTATTTCTGATCTGTAAATCCATTTGACTTCCTTCCTGAATAAAAATAGATGAGAAATAATGTGTCATTTCAACATAAAATTGCATTTCAATCAACGTAATTCAATCGCGGATACTAGTCGCTAAACTTGGCTTTCTTCATTGTAATTGGAACAATCATGAAACAACAGTTAGATAGCCTGTATTGCAGAATGTGCTAAAGGCAAATGCAGAATTAACAGAGTAATTTACCTTTTTTTGCAAAGTGAATCAAACATTTTCCTGAATTAAATTGACAATTTAATTGCATAACATGGCATGAAGAATAAAACAGTGTATTTAACAACCAATGTATTTTTCCAAATGGAAAACTAGTTGAGAGTAAAATGTTTGAACACAAGTCAGGACTACCAACTGGTTACAGGGGATTTTTTTGTGCATCCTAAAATTTCAGCCGCGCAGCCGTCACTGCCGAGAACAGTTTCCTTTCTTGGACTGCGAGACAGTGTTCCTTTTTTCCCCGCATTAAATGATATTCCAATAGCATGTACTATACAGTTTTTTCTGGAGGTGACTTGTTTTCCGACCCAGCCCTTTTACATGCACATAAAAACTATGATTCACATAGTATTGCTCTGATTGGCTGCCTGGCCACTTTGATTCCGGGGAGGGTGCAGATCTGAAAAACCAGGAAACCAAGATGGCAGATATGTCAGGACAGCTTTCGGCAGCACGCATTGCTGTGAGACTGTACTTGGTTGATCTCGAATCCAATGCCGAATGGTAGAAGGAAGCAATTGAAGTATTGCAGCAACGTTTACAGCAGGATTTCAATGAGTGGCAAGTTGAAATTTTTGTGTTTTGCTCGTACCATCTCACCTTGCATGCATGTGATTGTAGCTGTACTGTTATATAGTCATGTTATATACCCACTTAGCTATCCAGAGGAAACTTTGCTAAAAGCTCCTGTTAACCATTTTCACCAAAATTAAATGCAATTCCGACACCAAACTACTAAATGAGTTTGTAGCAAAAACATGCAAACGGTTTATGTGTTGCTTATGTGGAGCTAGCAAATTGTTAACTTTTAACGGAAATCTGTATGACTATTTTTCTGCTTTTAATTACCGGAACAATTTTCAAAGGTGGATGAAATTCTGCCACGGCAATGCAGAGAAATCATTTGTTATACCAGACACGTTATAGTGTGTTTCGCGATTGCTTTCACTGTAGTAGGATCAGAGAGCTAAAGCCACACCGTGGCAAATTACTCAGCTGACCATGGTCATGAATAAGTAAAACAATGTTTTGCAGCAGCAGTAAAAAAACCCAAACATGTACCCCAAGCACCGCAAAGCCTACATCTGGCCAAATGCAGCCGTATCACTCACAACACCTCTACGGTTAACTTCAACTGTAGTGGTCATGGTCAGGTAACGTTATGATGAAACAACTACCTTGATGCTAACCAAAGTAACAAAAGCATACCAATCTGAATTACTGCATATAAATTAACCAGAAGCATTTTTTAAAAAGCACGAAACGCGAACTAACATATGGTAGTAACCAAGCGGTCATCATAATGACAGAGACAAACGTAACCCTGCAATACAGGTTTTAGAGACAGCAAGTTCCGTCACCGTGAACAGTTGTACTAAGTATCCAAATTACAAACAAGTAAAAAAAGTTAGCTTCAAATGAGGTTTATGTTCACACCCCTTCTGTTGAATGTCCCTCTTGCATATTCAGGACACAAACATTAGCAACAGTAACTTAGCTACGTTAGCCACAGTGCTACAGCCACATTCAATAGGCTATCACATTATGTAGGCTTATGTAGTAAAGCAACACAAGGTGGTAAAACTTACTGCTTCCGCATCTGTGAGTCATGGACAGTTGCTACCGATCCAGGCTTTATCTTCAGGTATATTACAAAGCCTGCATTTGAGGCCAGTTGTTAGTGCTAATGCTGCATTCGATTTGGCTCAGAAGTTGGAAGTTGGGGTTGGGAATAACATCATACCCAAGCTAATTGCGCTCTATTAAATAAGCCGTAAAACTGACTTGAGATCAGAGGGGTGTCCTGTAGCCAGGATAGCCTTTATTAGCTATTGTTAGCAATACAAGTTGACAATAACACGGCATTCCTCAGCATTTTTTGCGTGCAAACACCGTAGCAATAAGTCCATTGATAAGCTCTATTCAATATGTTGTGTGCGACTGATCTAATGAAACGCGAATTACCCAGAATTGCAAAGTTTGTTGTTACAGCTTTCGCTTACTTTTTATTTAGGGTGCAGCCATCTTTAACTCGGAACTTGGGGTGGGTAAGTAATCTTCGACATTCCGAGTTGGAAATCCAACTTCAGGGGGCGTTCAAATTGCAATTTCCAACTGGAAGCTTGGAAATCCTGACTTCCCAGTACAAATCAAACGCAGAATAAGTATTGTTAGTGGTCCTGCTTGCCACCTGTAACAAATTAGCTTCACTTACATTGTTTGATGTTATATCGTTCCTTACAGCTTGTGGCTCCGTGTGCTTGATTGATGCAACTCCTCCAGGTTTGAGAAGCAGCTGAGACACATATCCATCGTCGAATTACCCTTTGTTGACAAAGCTGTCTTCGGTGAAATGCCAAGCGCAAACAGCTAACATTCCCTTTGAGTGTGGCTGTTTGCCGCCAGCAAACAAAAAAAGCTACCCACTGATTTCTGATACCATCATCTTTTGGAAGAGAAAATAGCTGTGCTTTTTTTCGCATCCTAAAAAACACGGACCAGCAGCTATGGGAGACATACTGATGAAACTGCATCTCAAATGATCCGCGGTTCTTCTTCTTCCTCCTCTTCTTCTTCTTTTGTATTTCCGGAAGTGTAGACGCTACCAAGGCGTAATATGATCCCCGGTTGTTTGAGCCTGCTAGAATAGTTTCCGGGCTGGGTAGATCCCGTGCCGTGATTGGCTCTGTCTCGGTCTGTACTTATTAGACGGCACAACCTGACGTCAGGTTTTGCCCAGATCTCGTGAAGATCTCCGGACAAGATGTTCAGAGAGGAAATCACCACCTCGGATTAAGACAAAATGCCTGTATCTTATGTTTAGAGTATGGACATCCAACATTATCACAGTACTTGTATGTATTAAAAGAAGGATCAGCATAATAGGTCTCCTTTAATGTTTAGCAAGTAATATTTGAAGTCCCTAATACTACATAAAGTTAAGCTGGTAGCACTTGCAAGTCTTAAATATTAAATAAAGTTGAACATCCCATAGAATGTTTTTTTGCCTTTTTTTTCTTGCATTCTTGGATGTCCAAAAAGAGGGTTTATAAACTATTTTGCTATATTTTCAGCTAAATTTCCAAGAATTTGTTACCTGGCAAAATCAAAGATTTCAATTTTTTGCTATTACTTGGCTTTTGATTAAGACAGTGGTTTCGTGGGAGAACTGATACAATTGTAACAATAATTTTTATATACATGATAATAAAGTGTTTTCTGGTTTTCCTAAAGTTAAAGCTGCGCTGAGTAGGTTTTGTATATAACACTTTAATATATCAATATAATGGTGAGTTTATAAAAACATAATACCCCGTGCTGCACAACACCCAAAAATTCCTGAGATAGAAGCCAACTTGGTTGGGTGCGACAAGTGGTGGGAAATGTAATGTAATGTCGCCTAGGAAGCAAAGTCACCCTCCATCATTAGGATGCCGCACTCCCTAGCACAATAGAGCTAATGGTCAAGACACTATAGTAACATTTTAGTTTTGCAATGGCAAAATAACAATGACCAGACAAAGAACCAGCATCTTCAGCTTTGAAGTATAGCCAACAGAAAGTAAACACAACGAAAAAGAAAGTGATAAAAAATTTGGCAGAACACAAATAGCTATCAGCACTGCTACTGCAGATGGAAGGGGGTAAAAGAACTGCAAGGCATTTCAGAAGTACTCAAAAACGACTTTGTTTTTGCCTGAAAAGTAAATAACAACAAAAGCCAATTTCTTTATTCAGGCACTTGGTTCTTTATTTTGGACTCCCAAAAGACCAGTGTAGTTTCTCAAAACCGCAAACTATTGTAGTTTCTGATTATTATAGCTCCGGGCTACAATACATTTGATTGTATACAGGTGGCCAACAAATTTACTCCACCATGAACATGAAAAGTGCTTGCAAGATATCTAACCTTTCATCTAACTTACTGAACTGCTAGGACAACAAACTTGTTCAAAATTACAATCTAATTTGCGGTTATATGTTTCGACGTTAGCATCACTGGCGTACTAAGTCAGTCAGGTATGCCTCAATGCCTGGAGCTTGCTATCATTAGTGTAGAGTATAGTAGCCATGGGTTCTAAACCCCTTTTTACAGGCTAACAACTTCTAACAAAGACAAACTACTTTTCAAAATACAAGCCCATTTTCAAAAAAAAGTAGGGACACTATGTAAAATGCGAGTAAAAACTGAATAAGATAAGTTGTGAATCATTTAAACTCTGTGCTCTGTCCAAAGACATATAACATTTGAAAAGGGTCGACTGTACAAAATAGATTTTGAGCTATCATCTTGACTAAAGGATCAGCAGCGGAAGCGGATGCATTGGCGATGAGGATTCCATACGTCTTCAAAATTTCCGCTCACAGAGAGGTCTGTTTGCTTTATGCAAAGTCTGAATGACATTATAATTTAACAGACTGTGACACATTTTTTGTTATTTTGGTTTTGTTGGCTGAGTTTATCACTGGATCCGAACCTAAGTGAGCATGAATTTTACAAGCTGAGGAGGAGACTGAAGACAAATATTTCCTGAATCTAGATGGAACTCAAGGCAGCTGCAGTGCAAGCCTGGCAGAGAATCAAGAGATAAAATATTAAGTATAGAACCCAAAAAAAGAGTAACAGTCCAAAGAATTTTGGTACTCACTCTGTGCACTGTTTATATTATGTGTGTATTTGTGGTTTTTAAAATAAGCAATGTTTTTATTTTAATCTTTGATGGCTGCCATTAAATTAAGTGTTATCATTGTGGATTAATTTCTTTTGGGATCAAAATATACAATGCTTGGCTATAGAATTAAAGTATTTGCAATTTTATTCAGATACTCATCTTCAATGCCTCCAGCCTCTAGCCTCTAGATCCTGTTATGGCCCCAATTTGTTATTAAATTTACAGCAACAGTAACAGCAAGGGATGACCGACACAATTCAAAACCCAAACACATTTAATCAAACAGACAATAACAACTAACTAATCTACTATCTACAACTACGACCAAGATTGATTTATATACAAGCAAAACAGAAATATTTACAGTCCCTTTTGTTGGGGTGGCTTGGTGATGTCCTGGGTAAAGAAAAATGCTCAAACACAGGCAAAATCCACAAAAGAAACTTCACAGGTCTTGATCAGAAATGACAGGTCTGGTCACATG
Source organism: Gymnothorax reevesii (assembly GCA_029721435.1). Taxonomy (NCBI): domain Eukaryota; kingdom Metazoa; phylum Chordata; class Actinopteri; order Anguilliformes; family Muraenidae; genus Gymnothorax; species Gymnothorax reevesii. The sequence continues at coordinate 86,815,819 of CM056582.1, read as the reverse complement.
TATCCTTCTTCTAGCAATTTCTCCTACTACTCTACTGTCTCAATTCTTTTCCTTATATACTCTTTTGCAGACCCCACCCACATTTAGACCTCTTTTTTTTATTTCTGAGACTTGCCCCAGACATGTCCAGGACATGTCTAAACATGACTCCAGGCTGAGCTTAACAAAAAAAAGGTAAATACTGCCATCTAGTGGCCTACATTCACATTACAATCCCACCTTGTATATTATATGCATTAACAGAGGAAGTGAAGACCACAATGGAAAAATGATCAGGGTCACATTTTCATGTTGTGGAGAAATTATGAATTAGAAATTCAAAACAATCTTAGAAACAAAGCACTGAAAAAATATGCAAAAAATATATAAAACATTATAATAATATATGATATCATCATAAAACATCATTATTATAACTATTATAATACAACCCCAATTCCGAAACAGTTGGAACAAAGTGTAAATTGTGAATATAATCAAAATGCAATGACTTTCAAATCACACCAGCCAGTATTTTATTCACAATAGAACAGAGATAACAATCCAAATGTTGAAACTGAAAAATTTTACAATTTTATCCACAAAATGAGCTCATTTCAAATTTGATGGCTGCTACAGGTCTCAAAAAAGTTGGGACAGGGGCCTGTTTACCATGGTGTAGCATCCCCTCTTCTTTTTAATACAGAGTGGAGGCGTCAGGGAATTGAGGAGAAAAGTTTCTTGAATTTAGCCATTGGAATTTGATCCCACTCTTGTTTAAAGGCCCGGTCACACCCCCCGGGAACTTTGCTGGAGCGTTCCTGGAGCGGTGAAAAAAATTCATCACCGCTCGTAACCGTTCACCACTGTTTAACAAAAGTTGGCCCCCGTTAAAGCAACGCCGTATACGCTCAGCCAACGCTGATGTTTCTCGAGGGGCCCTTCTACCGCTCCGAAAGTTTTGAGCTGCACAAAATATTGCGAGCGGTGAGGAGGGGGCAATTTTCCGCCCCCGGCAAAGTTCATCCCCGCTCCACCAACGCCCCTTCAAAGTTTGGCACCGCTAGACGCAAGTTCGTGGACGCTTGGGTCCGCTAGGCCAACGCAGAAATCTTGAACGCTGGACCACCGCTGCTTCGCCAGCGGGTGGTGATTAAACGTTGCACAAACTTCGGTGGAGCGGTTGTGAGCGTTTTACGAGTGGACACGGGGTTGCTGGAACGGTGTCGGGCGTTGAAGCAGCAAGCCATGGCGGCGATGAACTTTGGTTTGGCGCTGGTATAGAGGTGTCGGAGCAGGACCAGAATTTGGCTATAAATACGGGGTGAAATGGACCAGGAGCTCATTTGGAATCGAGCAGCCGTTGAGTTCAGACCTCATCAATATCGAAATTGCTCAAAGTTACAGTAAAACTGTATCAATATGGATGCTGAGAGACTTGCTATGATTGGTGCACTAGTCCAGCAGCAGAATCAGAACCTCCTCAGACTGCAACAAGCTGTTGACAGAAGGAGAAGAGAGAGAAGGAGAGACATAGTTGTGTCTAACAGAACTTGTATCAAAACGATCCGTTCAGCTCCGTAGGCACAAGCGCTATGCCACTTAACCAACTTTATACCCCCGCCAAGCTAAAGCCCGCATGCGCAGAATGCCGCTATACCAACGCTCGGATCACCGCTAAACCAACGCTCACTGCCGCTCGCTACTGCTAAACCAACGCTAAAGCAACGCCGGCTTCAGCGGTGCACCGCTAAGCCAACGCCCATGTTTTCGATTTTTTTCCCATTTTGTGCGCGGTGATGAGCGTTGTCGAAATTCGGCCCCCCCTACCTACCGTTGAAGGAACACTCCAGCAAAGTTCGGGTGGTGTGACCGGGCCTTAATACAGGCTTCCAGCTGCTGGAGAGTTTTGGGTCTCCTTTGACGGACTTTTCGTTTAATTATGCGCCAAATGTTCTCAATCGGTGAAAGATCAGGACTGCAGGCAGGCCAGTTCAGCACATGGACTCTTTAACTACAAAACCATGCTGTTGTAATAGCTACAGTATGTGGTTTTGCATTGTACTGCTGAAAAACACAAAGCCTTCCCTGGAATAGATATCGTCTGGAGGGGAGCATATTTAGCTTTAAAACTCTTATATACCTTTCAACATTCATGGTGCTTTTTAAAACATGCAAGTGTCCCACACCATATGCACTTATGCATCCCCATACCATCAGAGATGCTGGCTTTTGAACTGAATGCTGATAACAGGAGGGGTTGTCTCCGCTTTAGCCCGGAGGACACGACGCCCGTGATTTCCAATTAGAATGTCAAATTTGGACTCACTTTGCTCCAGTCCATTTTAAATGAGCCTTGGTCCACAGAACACGCCGGTGCTTCTGGATCATGCTCAAAAATGGCTTCCTTTTTGCATGACAGAGTTGTAGGTGGCATCTGTGGACAGCACGGCGGACTGTGCTTACAGACAGTGGTTTCTTTAAGTATTCCTGGGCCAATTTAGTAATTGTCAATGACAGAATCATGCCAGTGAATGATGCAGCGGCATACGAGAGCCCAAAGATCATGAGCATCCAGTAAAGGTCTTCGGCCTTGTCCCTTACGCGCAGTGATTTTTCCTGTTTCTCTGAATCTTTTGATGATGTTATGCACTGTTGATGATGACACCTTCAAAGCCTTTGCAATTTCACGTGGAGGAACATTGTTTTTAAAGTATTCCACATTTTTTTACGCAAGCCTTCACAGGTTGAAGAGCCTCTGGCCATCTTTACTTCTGAGAGACTCAAACTGTGTTCGAAATCGCCCCCTATCACGGCTATAGTGCACTATATAGTGTTTCCGCCATTTTGTAGTGTTGTTTGAATTCTTTTCATCCACTATATAGAGGACTATAAAATACCCATAATGCACAGCGGAATCGAGTGAACAAGCGATGTACACTACATTATAGTGCTGTATACCACAATGCACTGCGGTCGTATTTTTACACAGAAGAAGAATATGAAAAGCGAGATGGCTCCGCCCAGCAGAAATACATTCTCCAGCGTTCCTGTAAAGCTGCTTTCACACCAGACGCGAAACAAATTTTTCGCACGACAGATTACATTCAAAGTCAATGCAAAGACTAATAATTGGCTGACCAGCTAATTATCGTCCTTGATATGTTACCAAGCTTGTTAGGTAGCTAGCTAATTGCTAGCGGATTGAGCTAGAGTAACTGTTATAGCTACGTTTAAAGCACATTGCAGAAAACCATCATGGGGTCCAGAAGTAAAGTTGCTTTCGCACCGGACGCGTTTCACATGTATTCGCGTCTTTACATTGATTTTGAATGTAATCTGTGCGAAAAATTCGTTTCGTGACTGGTTTGTTAACATGATGCTTGGCGTGTCCGCTCACATCGCAGAAATATCCAGCGCATTTGCTGACACAACCATGTTCAGAAAATTCCGGTGTAGTGTCCGAAATCTCCTTTAGTCATTCCCTATGTAGTGCACTATATCATGTACACGATGTAGAGGATAGGGAGTGAGTGAATGAGTGGACGATTTCGAACACCAGCTTCAGCCTCTCTATAGCATCCCTTTTACATCCAATCATGTTACACACCTGATGTCAGTTGACTTAATTACTTGCTAAGTGTTCTTTCAGCAGACTCTCTTACATATTAATTGCTTTTTCAGCCCTTTTCAGCCTGTGTCCTAACTTTTTTGAGACCTGTTACAGCCAGAAAACTTTAAATTAGCTCATTTTGTGGATAAAAATGGAAAATGTCTCAGTTTCAACACTTGAAATGTTATCTGTGTTCTATTGTAAATAACATATTGGCTCATGTGATCTGAAAGTCATAGCATTTTCATTTTATTCACAATTTACACTTCGTCCCAACTATTTGGGTATTGGGGTTGTAAAATATGATATATAAAATATACAAAAGTGCAAAATTTGGACTCTGATCATTTTTTCCTTTTTGGTCTTCAAGTATTTAAGTTAATATCATGATTTTTGATTCCACTGATATACTTGAGAAAGACAAGCGAGCATAATTGAAAATTGAACTGCACACAAGAAATGTTATTCTGCGGTAATAATTCATAATGACTCCATGCAGCACTAATAACAGTTTGCAGCGTTGTACTTTTTCCCTGTGCAAACAGTGAAGAGTTCTGTCTAGGATAAGATATTTTTGGTCATGAAAGTTATTATTTGAGCAGTTTTTTGGGACTTCAAATATTACTTGCTTCTCTTTAAGCACTATTAGGACGTAAAAATATTACTTCCAAAAAAAAAACAATATTATGCAAAATAGTCTTCCACTTTTAGTCCACCTGTGCTTTTGTTATGGATCACCAGACCTATATCATCCTAATTGCTTTTAGGGAATAACACTTGCATTTATTTAAATTTACACACAGGAACCGCTCACATTGATGGATCATAGAAGAAGTTGTGATAGTCCATATATGTATTGCATATGATGGCAAAATCGGCCCCATTATCTTTGGAGTGATTACTTCTTCAGTCAATTAACCAAAAGTCATAGTAAGTACCAGTGATAAACTGATGGATTGATGATATAGGAAAATTAGCAGAACTTCTGGGGGCAAACAAACACTAAAGTTACTAAAAAGAATCAAAAAATTGTTTACAGTATTTTATAAATTGCAATTTTTAGTTCAGGCCTAATTATTTTCTTGCCTATTTGAGGTGAATAGGTATGGCTGACCAAGCAGTTCATGTCAATGAGCTGAAATTTCTATTCAGAATTTATAGGTTAAGAATGAATTAGAATAATAAAAAAAAAAAATTCTTAGCATGCAAATGAACAGACAACATTTTAGCACTGAGCTGGTGAGTCGCGAGACAGTCCTTGCATTCTCATGTATATGCCTCCTAAATCTGGCCTGAAACACACAAACCAGTATCATGCGAGTGGTAATCACCAAATATCACTGGTCCATTATCCTCTTTATAATAAAATCTATAATTTTAATAATAAAATCTTCAATTCATGTCAAATGGTGTTCCAGCTAATCACCCATAACCAATTATTTCTAAGGCAAATACATAAGAAAAAACTGAGAGAATTTCTAATTCCCCATAGTTCCCTCAGTAAACACAACATTTCTGTCAGCTGAATACAGGGGAAAAATGAAGTTAGGTCATGAAAAGGGATCGCTGTTGGGCGGACATGAAACAGCTGTAGGCTTCGTTTATGCTTTGCGTCTGGCTGCGGAACTTTGCTGAGAAATACCGAACAAAACATTCATGAACACCAGCTATTTAATTTCCGATAAAGATCGAAAATGCTCAATTCTGCATTTTGGTTTGTATTATATTTGACGAAAGACGGCAAATATAATTCTAATGCTTGATCTGTTCGAGCATGGCCTTCATTTGAAAAGCAATATAGCTTTCGAAAGAGTTTGGAAAAGGGGAGTGCAAACAAAAGAGGTTCACATTCTAATTCAGAGCATGCCCTGCATCATTCACTGCGCAAGGCATCAGGTCAGGTGTGTTAGCAGGCAAAGGCAAAGCAGTCAGCATGAGTGACAGGAGGTTGAGTGCACATGCAACTGGTCCATGGCGTGGCTGCCATGCAGCAAAGACCTACATCAATGAGCCTGCAGTATGTCTCCTGGGCAAGAGATGGTACGAAACAGGGCCTGGTTAATACATCAATGATAGATTTGGGCCAATACACCACTGCTATAAAAAGAATGATTTAGCACCATCTGGACAAAAAAGAGAACGGAAGGACTAAAATATCCTTCACATTTTTGTCTTGGTACTTGAGATACTCCTCTCGAGATAATGACATGTCATTTTAGCAAAGACCACTGTAATGAGGTACAGATTTTGCTAGTGTCCCTCTTATGCTGTCATACATTATGCATAAATCTCCTCCATCTTACCTCTTATCTTTAAAGCACTAATATCATGCACTATACAGCAAGTGTATTAAATTACAGCGTTGAAAAGATATGCTCAAAAGGCGCTGATAATCATAAAACAAAAATGAGAGAATTTACTGATGCTTTGAAGAAACATTTCTGACCAAGGTTATAGGCCAACTTCTCTTTTTATTCAATGAACAGAGAAGGAAGACACATGAATAATTACGTACACTTGCAGTCCACATGACTGAAACTCACAAACTTACATGAACAAATCAATTATCAAATCGAATAACAATGATTTTGAATTATACATTAAGTAATGAGAAAGAAGTTTCCTGATGTCTGACTTTAACAACATTTCATTCACAATATGCTGCAGTGCAGTGTTTACGATTATACAGCTAGTATACCGCATAGCTCGCCGCCATCATAAGCATATATCTGTTTCTCTGCCATGGCAATGTTTAGAGAAAGTCAGCAATGAACAGAATCAAGTTACTTGGCTGCATGAGTAATTAAAAAAAAATTACTGCATCTATTGTGTTACAGACGAGGGAGCTCAGCTGATGTTAAAGCAAAACAAACAGGCCATAAATGAGTACAGCTTTGCTTATAAGTATTACAGGGCTACAAGGCTCTCAGTAAAAGGTATGGGAGCCCCACCTCAAGATCAGGCTTTAAGCTCCAAGATTGATCCACTTGGTCCAACACAGAGCCCCAAAACTGGAGGGTTTCAGTATTAAATCACATTTTTGCCACAGGAATCTTTTTATGAGAGTACACAGGGAGTAATATGATTTCAGTCAAGGATACAAAAAAATCATTATTTGATAGAAAATCTAAAATTCTAAATTATTGGACAACAATTCAGACAATCACTCCAAATATAAAGTTGCGCTTTCACACATAGAAAAAACCAGAATTTTACCACAATCAAAATTCAAGTAAAGACAGTTCAATTCAGAGTTCAATTCTACTACTGATTCCTTTCTTTGGCAACAAGCTTGCCCACCGAGAACTGATAAATGCAACATTCTGAAATATGGATTCACAGGTCACGGCAAAAGACAATATCAAATTCACAATATTGACAAAATATTTTAGCCCACAATTATTTAGAACAATACATAGGGCAGGAAAACTCTTCAGGCTTTATATAGAGAGGATGGGTCCATATATTCAAGCTTCATGATGCATTAGAAAATTGCTCTGGAAGAGGTGATAGCTTTCTGAATTGTGGCATTATAAAACAACCCCTGCTCTTAGTGCAGACAAGCCCACTCGAGACAATTTTATTTAGGGCTTTGTTTATAGAGTTGCATAACAATAGGCCTAATAAATGAAAGGTCAAGAACAATCATCAGAAACGTATGAAAAAGTTATTAAACATGTTCTCCTTTAAACAATAGCAGCCCTTTTTAATATAAATTCCAATTTCATATTACCTGAGGCAAGATGATGGACTTCCCCTCACTCAGGGAAAACAGATATATTCAAATGACAGAAGGTTTTCCAGATAATTTGAAAATTTTAGTTTTATTCTAGTATTCACGTTCAGAGTTTCTGTAAAATGTCCCTAAACCTCACGACATGAGTACTTTAAGAAGGTTTCAACCACCAATAAGTCATACAATAGTCATAGTTCAATTCAGTTCTAAATCAGCTCTTGTATAGCATGTATGATTCTTTTTGTGCTTTTATAATCTCGTATCTTCACTCAGTTAATGCACTAACATTTACACTGAATGTTCTTTGTTTAAGCATGCGTATCTGCGATCAAATCAGAACAGTTGGGAAATTGAAGTTGAAGGCAATTATATTGTTCACATTTGCTGTTATTTTCGTCGAAGAAATTCTGAACAATGGAGAGAAGGATTTATGCTTTATTTTGTTGTTTCAATATTTTTTAGCTTGGTATCTCCAATTACATCTGAATCTGGAATGTCCAAAAGAGCAAATTATGTACAAGCATGCTCATGAGCGACTCATGCTGCCATCTCAGCAGTGTGGATACAGCTTGCGGCCCTCCTCTGAAACATGCACCCGTCTTTGCAGCAGCAGCTAAAAACCTCGCAAGCACTGTCAGACTGAGGGCAGAGAAAACCCAATGTGCGCCTGCATGGAATGTCACTGGCTGGACTGCAGGAAGCACTTGAGCAACAAACAAAGCTAACCCAAACCAACCGTATCCCTCCCATTTCCCTAAGACAATTATGTGCTGCCCTCAAAAGGCTGCTGGCCACAGTTGGCCCCGGCACAGCTGATGCGATGGTGGTCACTCTTGCATTGCAGGGCAGTGCCTTGACCAAATAGGCTAACCTAGCAGCCCCATTCTTTCTTGAACATCAGGGACAGATTTAAAGGTGCGCTCGACTCCATTAACAGGAGGGTCATGTTCTCCATTCTCCGACACCATGGTATCCCGGAAACCGTAGTGAATGCCATCAGCATACTTTACAGCCAGTCCAAAAGCGCCGTCATGCTGGATGGCAACATTTCTGAGACATTCCAAGTTAACACAAGGGTACTTCAGGTGGACGTCCTTGCACCCTTCCTGTTCATCGTGCTCATCGGATATCTGATGAACAAGTCTACTGAGGACACTGACTCCAGAGTGGTTACATACCCCTGCCAATCTAGGAGACATCCAAAAGGATGATGATGAAAGGTGCTCTAAGTCTTGTGATGCGGTTTCTAAGCTGGAACATTTTTTGCCACATACAGCAAACATCTCCACATGATCTGCTATCTGCCGGTCCCCTGTCCCCTGGGGGGGGTTCCTGCTTAAATCTAAAGGAGAAGAAATACACCTCTACGAAATGCCACAATTATGATTATTCTCGGCTTACTAAAATCTGGGCAAAAAACAGGTATACGAACCAGAAAGAAAAAGGCTTTCTTCATCATTAGCTAATACATTGTCCTCTGTTACATCACAGGGACCACAGATGTTGCCTATACGTCACTGATTGAATAGCAATAGCTGTAACTCAACCAGCCCGCTCGGATTTCAAAATTACCTGACAGGTACATCTGAACTAATAGCACTTCCTCTCTTCAGCAGCATTATACACTTTAATAATTTAACAGCGGAAGAAGGTGTGGGCTGAGTGTCATTAACACATCCGGCCTTAATGAGTCCGCCAAGGGCCACCGGGAGCTCTTACGGAGCCAGCGTGGCGGGGCCAGTGGTCCAGGATGTCTCCAGAAATACAACACACACTAAGTGCCTGGGCAAGTTGAGGGGAGCATTTAAGCCTCATTACTCACCACACTTCCCAAAATCAACAGCCATTCAAACACTCCTTTTAAGGCAATGTCCTTCTTTCTTCCTTGAAGTCAATACCCCATTTAGTAATTCAAAATCTCCTAATTTTTTTTAGCATTTTTAGATTTTTTCTGAACAGTTTCTGGGAAGGCTGATGCTATTAATTATTGCTAAATGCACTGTATTTACCCATTAAGCATACTAACTAAGGAATCAGTAAAAAATGGGTTGGATACTAGCCAATAATAACAGCTTTACCTCAACCAATGACAAATGCACACAGCTTAATTTACCCCAACAGCTTCCTCCAGCATACTGACTGATACTGATTGCACATAAACAGGAACTTGGCTTTTTCCTGTTCCTTTGCGAGTCTGACCCCGGCATTATAGAGATAAAAGTTTTTCATCCAAGCAATGCTTTTTGCTGCTTACTGAAATTTGTAGAGGCAGTATTCCAAATAACAAGTAACCATTACCTACTGTATTTGTTCATATTTTGTCAGAAGTTATAGTAATCGCATTAAGAGATGGTTGATATTCAGCATTAAACAAAGGACTATGCAGTGCATACCACCAATTTAACATTTCCCTTGAAAAAAATAGATTCATTGCAAATAACAGTAAATTAACCACAGTATGTGTGTCAATTTTAGTATGAAGCTGTGATTACCTAGCAAATGTTTTAAATTGACAAGCAAACAATCAAACCAATCAAACATGTATTCTAAAATTCATCAACCGCGGACATCCACCCCTCCCCAAAAATGAATAATATTCTTAAAAAAACTAAACATTACTTCAATGTAGTAATATAGAATATTCCAGCCCTGTTGCTAAGTCTCCAATTCAACATTTAAAAGCATACATCCAACAAGCTGGAGCTGGGGATCTTCTGGAGCCACTAATTATTAGCATCTATATTGACAATCAGAGATGAGGATGGAGAGTTTCAGAGAAAGGGATTGGACACTCCAGTAGGAATGCCATCCAATATGAAACTCGCTATTCAGTGCTGCAACAAAAATATTAAACAATGTCTCCCTCACAATCTATATTTTAAATGTGAACGATTTGAAAAATAAATTAAATGTGAGATACACAGACATGTCAAAAAAGATTGCACTTTTCAGCATCATCAATAAAGCTACCAGTTTGAATCATGCAGTGCTTTCTCAGTGCTAATGAATGAGATGTACATCACCACTATTGAGCTATTCTCCCAATGGTGCAGGAGTTCTCACTGAAGTTCTATAAAATTTCATTCCCTGAAACCTGAGATAAACATGAATTATTGTAGATGAATGCCTATGCAGCAAGCTTGTCTAACTATCAAGCCACACCGAGGAAAGCATACTCCAATGAGACCCTGAGAGACATCTGAATGCTATAAAAATGCAGGGATTCCCTCCAAGTCTCAAATCACTATATAGCACCATCAAAGATATGAACATAAAACATATTCACTGCAAAGGCTCTGTAAACACTCCTTGCTATCTGTCTCAGGGTAGTACAGCAAAGCAAAATAACCAACTCTCACTGTAACGAGGAGCAAATACCAGAAAAAAAATCATAATAAATGATATATATATATACACTGCCTGGCCAAAAAAAAAGTCGCATACACAAATATTTAGTTGGAACCCCTGTAGCTTTGATTACAGTGCATATTCGTCTTGTCATTGTTTTGACAACTATATGCAATGCCAGAACATTTATTTTCGATCAGAAATGCCTTAATTTTTGGCCGAGATCTTGTCTTCTCGACATAATGGTTGAACCACTCGATGGTCTTTCTTGAGCACATCCCAATAACTTTTATTGTGTCTAAGGTCAGGACTTTGTGGTGGCAAATTTGTTTGTGCAAATGATTCCTCATACTTGTTTTTGTCATTCGTGGTTTTCTTTGCTAAATACAGGCCAATAAGTTGCCCGTTCTGAAATACTGTAACATCTTTTCCACAATCAAGGGATCTGTCTTCCGACATGATTTTTTAAGAAATGAGTAGCGACGCACTTCATCAGTCAGGGTTAAAATGATAATTGCCAGCTGAAACATATTAATAACCGCAGTAATGATCCAATTATAGAATTTGTTCATTAATTTCCAAACGGTGACTTTTTTTTTGGCCGGGCAGTGTATATATGTATATATATATATATATATATATTTACAAATCCAGAGACAGACCTCACATTTTTGAGAAGATGCAGTTTATTCTTTTTTTCATAGAAAACTGGCTTGATTGTCCAAAATAAATTTTAAAAATAACCGTCTTGATCAAAGCTTGCGAACCAATTCAAACATGGCAGCCATATCTCCACATGCATTAGTAAGAATGAATCTATGAAAGGCATTCTCCAGTCCGCAATCATACTTGGAATTAGGGAATGAAAGAAATTGGTTAAAGCATTGACTGCAGGTGCAATAAAAAATACAGTGCGGATAATGGCCAAGCCTGGTTTGCACTTCAAAGTTCATTTCATCATCCATGAGCTTTTCTCAAAAAAAAAAAAAAAAAGACTAGAGAAATGGGGAGGAAAACTATGGAAATGGCTCATGCAATTCTTACCTTAATGGACTAACATAGATATGTAAGGGGCATGAATTAGAAAAGAATCAGGAATAGAAATATTGTTTAGAATTTAAATATAGTTGCTGAGTCAAATGACCAACAAAATCACGGCTGAAATGGTGAAATATTTCACGACTGGATTATTTTTATGGGGTGGTGACTTTGAAGAAATGAGCTTGAGGTCTTTCAGCCACCGCTAAGATGATATATAACAATTATATATCACCATACAATATTAAAATATCAGTCATTCATCTTCATTTTGCACCATAAACTTTTCATGCAGTCATTAGAGAAAGTGACAAGGCCACAGAAGCACCGTGACCTGGAACAGCTGGGAATATATACCCACGGTCTAAAAATACAAGACAACATCACTGTGACATATTACTATACATGCTAGAATATTACACTGAGATTCCAATGCCAGAGTACGACACAGCTTGAGTTTGGTCACATCTAAATGCAGCTGAGCCATTTTAGTTCAATAACACATAACATTCTGATCGTCTCTGGCTATTTGATCTGAAGAGAGATCCTGGTATTTTTAACCTTGGCTGCATATTTTGCAATTAAACAACAAATGGAAACCACACTGATTATACTTTTTCCATATGCCATCTCAATTCAGTAGGCGCAATCAGTTGAAGCAGACCTCCTCTTATACTTGTTGTTTTAGTACTGTCTTATCACTGAGTGAAAACAAACAACATAATCCCACACTCATTTGCTGCCCATAGCAAAATAGATTTCAATCACTGGGGAATGTCTGGTTAAATTAAGGTTAGATTGAATTAAATAAACTCCACTCCATTGATCTGGGTATTATAATAAGATATTATAATAAAATCCTCTGGATGGACTGTGCAGGGTAAACTGACCAACAGACTTGAGTAAAAACAAAGGGGAGAGATGTGGGACAAATCCTGTGGTAATTTGGTGGCAGTTGCCATGGAAACTGCTTCCTGTTGCTTGGGCTCCATTGAGAAAAAGTAATAATTATGCAGCTGAGAGAAGGGCTGCATTACTGTGAGGAGTAAAATTCTGTTATACCAGCAGGGTATTTTCTAGTTGACACATGGCAGTTTCAGGACAGTTTCTATATGATAGCATAACAATCAAACTGGAATACTAGAATAACACATTAGTAGCAGGATATTATACCCATAGATTGACTGCACTCCGTGTACAATGCTAACAGCACAACATGCAAATAAGAAACTATCAGGCACTCAAGTAAAACAGATTTACGATTGGATCAAATGCAAATCAATAAGGACAACATATCATGCAGGTTAATTTATTCAGGGGAAGCTTAAAAAAAATCAGTTAATTTATGTCAATATGAATCACAGGAACACATTAAGATATCCACCATCTGGTCAATAAATATTTGGACTTTGACACTATTTTAATAATTTTAGCATTTTAAGCCCCAGCAATTGATTTAAAATTAAAAATAACTAGAAATGGTTTTTACACGTAAAAACAGATGTCTCCCCCTTCCCCCATTTCACATTTTAGAGTTATGGTCCGGAAACGAGTCCCACCTTTCAATATACCTTAGTCCAAATTGTTGCCATGGAAACAGAAAAAGTAAAATTCAAAAGCAGTGCAAACCCTCAAAAGGCACATCTATATGTTATGGAGAGACACTATATCAAATTTGGTGAGAATCGGTCGAACAGTTTCAGAGTTATGCTCCGGAAACAAATGGGAACGCCAACGCCAACGGGAATTCAGGCAAAAACAATATGCCCCCCCCCCCCCAGGATGGGGAAGACATAATATGCCTGAAGTGCACACTACCTTATTCATTTCAAGGTTTTCTTGAAAATACGGTATGAACCATGAGGAAATTGTAACCAGTTTTATGCTTTTTAGTCCCAAAGGCTGGCAGCTCAGAAGTCGCCGAACTGACGCAGAGTTTTGCCTCCACCAAGTTAAGTGCTCTGATGGATTCAGGTCAGACTACTGGCTTGGTCATCTCAGAACATTCCACTTGGTCTCAGAGAAGTCGTACACTTACAGTCATTTTCACTTTCAGCCATCATTCAATGACTTTTGAAGCATCATGAAGAATATGAGGACATGACATAGCCCAATAAAATTCAGAATACATTCTGCTCCTTTTATGAAGAGTCACATCGTTCATAAATATAAGGGAACCAGTGGATATCCAATGCCTGCCCACACCATAAAACTATCTCGCCATGCTTACCAGGTTAGATGGAATGCTTCGGATCATGAGCAGTGGGTTCACTTTTGTATGCCCCCCCCCCCCCATTCCCATCATTCTGGTTCAAGCTAACCTTTATTGCATCTGTCAATAAGATGCAGTTTCAGTGTTGGACGTGCGTTTTAGATGGCACACTCTACCACTTTGGCAAACATTGTGTGATTAACCCTCTGTATTAACTCTGGTGAAGTCTTCCCTTCATTCTTGTCTTCATCACAGATTTGTCTATGTCCTGGAGGGTGTTCTTCATCCGGCCTGCTATTGTGAAGTGACTTTTCTTCACCAGGGAAATAATTAGTCACAGTCATCCAGTCATCAACAACAGTTGTAATCCATGTTCTTCTGAACGTGTTCTTTCCTTTTTAGGAATGTAGCAAATATTTGGCCATGTCAACTTTTTGACCATTTCTCTGTTGGATTTCACTTAGATTTTTCATCCGAATGATGCCTTGCTACAAAGTCAGTGACAGCTCTTTGAAAACCATGCAGCAATTCCTACACCATTCGTCCTTCGGATGTACATACCCTCTGCGTAAAGATTAAAGATGAAAGCCTGCACTTTGAGCTTGTATTCATTATTTCATTTCAACTGCAATGCGAAGTGTTAGACAGCAACAGTAACAATATCTTCAAAGTCCAAATATTTACAGACCTGACAGCATGTGCATGACACCCCACAAAAAGAATTTCAGAAGAATGCAATAACAATCATTTATATTCATGCAAAGTCATTTATTACCAAAAAAGGTCAAAGACATTGGAATCCTGAAATAAGTAAATGCATCATACGATACACTATACGTTACTGAAGACTGTTAAGAATGTTCAGTACAGTGCAAAAAATCTCAGGACACCTAGATCTTTATGAGAAATTTGGTTTAAGATTTTTCTTATTTTGTTTGTTTTCTGAAAAAAGCATGTCAACAGAAAAGAGAATAAAGAGATTTTCAAATCTCATACAGGTCTCTCATGGAAATGAGATCATTTGTCTCAATGAGATGACCTGTATAAATAAAAGTTAAATAAAATAAATGAAATATTTATTCTCAAAAGAAATAATTGTAATTACTAAGTGAAAAACACAGAAGTAGATGGCATGGCCTCCCAAGAACCCAGATCTTAGCATCAAGACTGTCTGGGATTGCCAGGAGAGACAGATGTGAGGAAGACTGCCAGCATACAGAGGAACTGTGGCAAGCTCTCCAATTAGCCTGGAACCAGCTAGCTTATTGCATTATACCTCTGCAGGAGAGTGCACTTTGACAAATTAATAAACTTTTATTGGCGAACAATACATTTTGAATTTACTTAGTTTATTACCACTTAGTGCTCTCAATGATAATTAAAAAAAAAAAAATCTCATTATTTATGAAAGCATATTTACTGCGGGTAATTATTACACTTTGCCTGAGACTTTTGCACAGTACAATATTTGTCCATCTAATGCAATATTCAATATGGAAACAGAACAAATGCCAAATTAAAGTGACCTTCATACTAGCAATAATAATAATGATTAAATTGGGAAGTACTTACTCTGAAGAATCTATGAAGTATATTACAAGTGCTCCGATGCTGAGTGCGAAGACCAGCACGACCTGAAACAAGAAGAATTACGTGAGGACATGAATGGCTAATGTGGAGAACACACAAAATAATGTTAATTACTCCATTTTTGTAATCAATTGTCCAATCTCTTTCTTTGCACTGTCACTTTGCCGGACATATTTGCCCCCGACTTTAAAGTTGGTTCAATTTTTGTTTTTTTGTTTTTTTTCCAGAGTCACTGAGCTGTATTCAATTAGTATTTTTCTTCAATTTGGAATACTAACAATATTAGGAAGTGCGTCCTTTTCTTTGCAAATAAGTTTTCCTGATTTAAGATCACTCACGTCAATTTCTTACTACTGGGTAGAATACTTTTTGGATGACAATATCTTACACAACGGTGGAATGTTTAAGGATTGCAACTGACTGAAACGCAGACGCATGTTAGGAAAATGCATAAACTCCACGAGAAAAAAAACAAACAAACAAAAAAAAAAACACAAGTGTAGAAAAAGCTCTACACAACCTGTAAGACTGACCGAGAGGGAAGATAAAAAGCGCTCTGTACTCTAATCTGTAATTAATGTGGAGTTACTCGATACATGTCATGGACAGGCTTTTATTTAAAGCCAGGAATAAATTATTCATAGTGACAGTTAAGAGAAAATGGAGAGGTATCGACAGCTGACAGTAAGAACTGTATACACACATTGGTTAGCTAAGCCCAGGCTATCATGTGAATTGGAAAGACTGTTGTTGTCAGGTGTATTGAGAAAATCTCAATAATATGCAGTGTTTAGTCTGGTATTTAATGTGCTGCCCCACCAGCATGCTGATTTAGGTCCCAATCAACGTAAAATGCAAGAATGTAAACCGATTTCAAAAAAAGAAAAAAAATATGATTGGTACATGGAATTTAGAATGGATTTCAAGACAGATCTGATATTGAATATTGCATCAATATACTATACTTCTCAATTTTCCCTCACTGGGAGAAAATCTGATCTTGGCTAATATATTACCCAAAATCCATTGGTAAATGCAATGAGTAGCACCACCGCTAAAAGTGGGTCGTACAGCTAGAGGCATTCGTTAGTAGAAAATATTAAGAGAGTGCATACTGTCACCAAGGCATTTGTCTGTGTTAAATGAAGAAATGTGGTCATGCAGCCATATTTGAAATCAAAACCATCCCAAAATTTTATCAATTGTTCCTTGGCCCAAGGCCCACACTTGAGAATGAATTGAGAAATTCGAGAGATATGTTCCAGACAAACAAACAAACATGGCTGAAAACATAACCTCTCCCCAACTTCGTGGCTGGAGATGATCATGAATTACATTACAGCGTGCCATCACTGTGTCCTAAGCACACAGGCATATCAGTAATACCCAGCTTCGTACATTTTCACTGTCATTTTTAATGGTTCAGTGTGCCTTTACATATATATGGGGTGAACAATGAAAGAATGACCACCCTTTAAAATTGTTTCAGTATCCAAACAATCATGGGACGCCCAGTATGTCAGTACTGTTAAAAAAACAAAAATAAAGAAATAAATAACTGTCATGTTGTAAAACCTTACATCCTGTCAAACCCCCTCAAGTCCTCAGATGCATTTTGCTCCACAGTTGAGCTCCTAATGGTCGCAATCAGGATAATCAACACTGGTGTCAGAGGTGTCAATGGGACAAAAGGTTTACTGAGGGGACGGTAGGCTCAAGTCATAGGGCCCCAGTAAAACCCAGTGCGAGGTCAGCAGTCTCCAGTGTCTGATTCAGGAAACTAGAGCAGATAATTGGTGGAGCTCGGTCACTACTTAGACCAAAAGAGGAGTGATTCCTTCTGACACTTATTCATTCGCCCCTCCTCCTAAACATGCCTCTGGTTTCATTGACCTTTGAATCGTCATAGTCTCTGCCCGTGATATGTAAAGTACATCACTTGTACTGAAAGCAGATAAAATACTGCAAATAAAATTATAATGACACTGTAGGTGGGCCAGAATGATTGCCATTGCTCCTTTGCCAATTCTTACATGCCGTCATCATATTAAAGTTGTATTCATTCTTGTCAATTAGACATTGATAGTGGCAATGGAATATTATAATTGAGTTCTGTGAGTACACAAATAAATTTAATACGAATGCTGCATAATTTAACAGGTGGTGCCCTCACACATATTTTCGGTGTCAATGACCTTGACCTAGACCAAATTAATTCTGAAATTTAAAGGGCTCTATTCTGAGTCATTGCCCAATATTAGGCCAAACTTGGTGCGAATTGAGCCAGACCTCGTACTCTTGCTAATGGACAAATAAATGAATAAGCTAATGCACAAACTAAGTCGATTCCAATACTCTCACCCTACCTCTTCAGGTGGAGCGAGGTAATGGCTCAATTTATGATGATCTGTTTATTTTCTACAATGCGAGTATTGTATTTAAAGGGCCCCCAATTACCTGTGGTCTTGGGGGGAAAAAAAAAAACTTTTGAGTCTAGCGCAGAATCAAGGGGGAAAAATTGCCCATAAACTTCTCTGAGAGTGGCTTCTGACATGATTGCATTGATTCTGTTGTACTAGAGCTGTGCCTTTTCAACAAATGCCTGTTCGGAAAGGGCTGATCCTTCGGCTGCAGTATTGCTGCCCGCTTGAGATAGCTATTTGAAGCTTTCTTCAGATTTCTCAAGAACCACTCAGCCAAACAACTTTACACTCGACAACGCACTTCCTCGTGTCCTCAGTAAAACACCCGCCAAGTCTGAAGTTGATCAGAGGAACAGTTGTCAAACATTGAAGGGCATATATGCGTACATAAAGACGTACAGACAGACAGACACTCCTCTATTTATAGTTTGCTGCTTCAAAACATTTACCTTTAACACCAAATTATTCATACGTCTAACTCACTGCTAAACACTGTCTGACTTTGGGATACTATCAGACCTGTACACATACGGACAGGTGACAAATTAATGGAAAAATTTACATAAACAGTCTAAGATGTTGGGCCTCCACAAGCAGCCAGTTCAGCTTCAACACGTCAGCGCTACAAGAGTAAAACATGGATAGTGTACCTTCTTCCGTAAGATATTCCCTCATTTGGTGTTTGCATTATGTCGACAAAGATCGCTGTTTAATTAACACCTTATTCCAAAATCTCCCATATGAGTACTGTTGGTTTGAGATCTGGTGACTGCGCGAGCAGTGACATATGTTTGGGTCATTTTCACTCCGGAGACCATTCAGTGATCCCTTGTACCCTGTCAGGCTTTGGCTATTGTCATCATGGTCAGAATGCTTCATCATAAGATATAAAGGTCATCTCACAGAAAAACTCTGCATTGATTTGCAGTGTCCCTCCTGCCTTTAACCCCATAAAACATATGGAACCATATATGGGTCTGTCAAATGCAGCAGCTGTATTAAAACCTGTGCAACTTCAGACCTTTTTTAAATTCTTGTGGAGATCCCAAGATTTTCAAAAATCTCAAATATGTCCCTGTGAATTATTGGGAAATGTGCATAAAATTATGCCCAAGATCTAAGTACATTTTATTTTCCATTAGATGTAATGCTTTGGCCATAAAAACATGGCATCCTGGATTTCTCTCAGTATAACTGTGATGTGACAACAGTGAAGCTCTGTAATGAGCAGAATATGCACGTGACCTTTCTCCAACAATATGAAAAAAAAGCTTTTTCTGACTTTCAACCTATTTGATAACCTGAGTGAAAAGTTAGAGTTTACAGAGTTCTAAAGAGTGGGCCCAGGCCATACTAGGAACATTAACAAAAGCATCTGCATTTGTTACGCTATTATCCACACATTAATTCAGGTTATGTCCTTTATTTTGCAACCCGTTTGTATTTAATCAAACATAATATGTATATATACACAACATAATGCTCAGTTGGATATCCTTTTTAAATCAATGGGGTGAAAGAAAAATGTATTGAAACATTTTCAAAGTCTGTCAGGATTTTTAAGGCGTCTTTTTCTGTTAATTGTTGGCAGAAAGCCATGTCAATCTGTAATATCAGCACTTAACAGTCACCGATCATGTTACCCACGAGCACAGCCAAGTAACCACTACAAGCCAGTCCAAAATCTGTTCCTTTGTGACATCAAATGAGGAAGTGATTGTCCAGGGGCGAGAAGGAATGTGGAAATTTTGCCAGCCAGTTAAATGGCATCTAAAGTCTATTGCCATTGTTTTTGTTTATCCGCCAATCAGCGAGCCGCACCTGCGCAAACGAACCGAAATATAAGGACTATCTTTGCATGTACACAAAACATTGGTTTATATGAATGAAATTGGTCGTGTGACAATGCAAGATGTCAACAAAAGCAAGTGATTTGTTTGTAAACATTGGACGTTTAATCTCCTGTCTGAGAACCAACTTTAGATGCCCTTTAATCATATCCTTCATTATTCTAAGTGGTTACTCCAGCTTGGGATGTCACAAAGGACAGATTTTGGAATGGCTTGTAATGGCTTATTCTCTGTGCACAAAGTGACACGATAGGGGACCTTTAGAAATAAATAATTTGCATATACAGAAAATAAATTGACGCTGAACTGTAGCATAACCACGGCATATATTCTTCAGCCATGAATCCCTCCGCAAGACAAAACCATTTCAAAATGTCATATGGCCAGTGACCAACATGATGCCATGTCTTTCAGTAAATACCCACAATGTACTCACATAAAAATACAAAAAGGATGAAGACAAGACAAGGTAAAGACACAATGACAGTGGCAGGATCAAAAAAGGTTACTCACAAAGGGCATTAAAACACTTCAAAATTTGTTAAAGAACACGGCAGTGACCCTTCCTGTCTGTGCTATTTAGGCATTACACAATGGATGGTCGGGGAAGGCAGTCCATGGCATGCATAATGAATGACGGCCAGCTGATTGCTTTTTCCAAGATTGATATTTGGACCGTTGGTGTGCATTGTTGCCCCACCACAGTGAAAACCCTGCCATGCATTTTTAATCAGTGGCCTTTCCATTTCAGCCGTGTCACTCTGTGGGCACGCACGGGCACCCAGACTTTTAACCTTAACCCTGGGTATAATCCCTGTCAACGCGACAGTGCGTCTGTGCATCGCCGACAGCAGTGGTGGCCATCTCTGTGAAAAGCACAGTTATTTACGAGCGCATCCCCAAAATCGCTGGGATTATTTTTTTTTTTTTATTACCGGCAGTCCATAAATAACTCTAATGCATGGTCTCCTTTTACGTGTGGCTGTACTTCCACAAGGGGGCGAAATTAGCTCATATGGACCATTTTAGCCATCACTTGAGCCCACATTTTCCCATGCATCAATCTGTTCTCTTCCACTGAACTCAAAATCCTATGCACACACACACATCTCATTGACTGCACCCTGTTTTCATTCACACAATATAATGCAGCAAATATTTGCATCAATCTGTAACTACGGCTGGTTTCTGAGATGAGCAGGCCTACTACATTGATAGGCTGGGCCCACATGACCTCATTGCATTAGATTAAAATGATGGCAGCCTTCAGCCCTGAATGGCATAGAGTGGCTGGATGTATGTTGGCACACAAATATGAATGCACCTCCTTTCCTGCCAGCCACTCAATCTCCGAGCACCTTTTATTGATGCCCTGAGGCATATTCAATAAAAAGAAGGAACTGAAAGATTAAAACCAGCTGTTCATCTGTAGCCAGGATGCTGTACTTTCCTAGACCTTCAGTCTATTGTCAGCGGTAGGGAAGCCAGCCACTGGGACGCCATAGCATTAGATCTCCCTCCTCTCTAACGCAACATAAACAAATGATCAAGCCCTTGACACGCCGCAGGGTCTTAAAATCAGGTGTGTTTAGAGAGACGTCTAAATCATGCAGGGTTCTGGCTCTCCAGAAGCAGAGTACCCTACACCTGTTCTATTGGCTCAGAGGGAACATTTCATGGACACTGAACAATACTTATGGAAGCAAACCGGGCAATTAGGGATCTTCCTCCACATCACACATTTAATGTAATGCTTCTGTAAATCTACTCAACCTGCCGGCCAGCACAGATGTTAGTGGGTTATAAAATAGCAAGGTGCCAGTCTTGAACTCAAGCCCAACTGCCAATAGTGTTTATATGAAATAGCCTAACTACTTATCAGCATGGGATTAGAGCGGACAGGCATTTCCGCAACACGCAGTTCCAGGTGTCTCCGAACACCAAAATGCCACTTCAAATTCGTTCCCATTTTACTGACTATCCATCGTGTGCCCACCCTAAGAACAGCACTTTCTCTCGCGTCTCATTTATTTGAGTGTGTTCCCACATTTCGATGGGTCCCAAGAAAGTTACGTCACTTAGCCTCTTGCTAAGTGGCCAGGCAGCACATCAGATTGATTATATACTGCCGGGCCAAAAATGGAGTTGCCATTTGGATTCAGAAAAAGCAAATGCTGTGCCTAAGAGCCAACAATTGAATAATTATTGCAGTGATGAATATGTCTCAGCTGGCAAGTTTTTAAGCTACCTGATGCACTATTCCCATTTCTTAAAGAAACTGTGCCAGACTCATCCCATGGTCGTGGAAAAGATGTTACTTCAGAACAGGCAAATTATTAGCCTGTTTCAAGTAAATAAGACAACAAAGAAGATTGTTGAAATCACTGTTTTCTTTCCTTTTTTGGGGGGGGAGGAGATCCCCAACGCATTATTAAATCTACTGGAAATCTTTGGGATGTGCTAGAGAAGTCTTGTCAGCATATACTGACTCTCCCGTTGTCAATATAAGATCTCTTCCAAACATTTTACCAGGTATTACAAAATCTGTCCTTTGTGACATCACAAGGGGAGGGACCACCCAGCAGGAACTGATTTGGCTGAAGTTGATCAGTCCCTCTTGCCTCTGAACACATACTTTACCATGTGATGTCACAAAGAAATAGATTTTGAAATGGCTTGTAATGACTAATTGGCAGTGCGCCTGGCGATATGAAAGGGTACGTTAAATGCAATTCTGGATATAAATAAATGTGACTTTGCTTATGGATGAATCCG
This sequence comes from Gymnothorax reevesii, assembly GCA_029721435.1. NCBI lineage: Eukaryota > Metazoa > Chordata > Actinopteri > Anguilliformes > Muraenidae > Gymnothorax > Gymnothorax reevesii. Next base: position 86,793,255 of record CM056582.1, on the reverse strand, counting down.
CAGCGCATCAAAGTAAAATGCAGTCCAACAAAAAATTAGAGTGTGCAGTGGTCAGTGAGTGTTTAAGGATATAAAATTTTAAGATTTAAATGATTTCACTCATCACACACAAAATGCAATTAAATTAATACAGGATCAAACAAACACCTTAGGATATCAATTCCCTCAAAATTTTCTGTGGTAAAAAGCGATCAACACTGAATTTGCAATGGTCAGACAAACAGCATCAGCTTTGGTTCCACAAATTTGTTGACCTGAAGGTGACTGTCTTTTTACATTCAGTGGAGTCCTCCCCAGATGATGAGGCATTGTGTTCCCTTAATGTTTATGTACAATGGCAGTGGAGCATACAGTGTCTGTGCTTGCGGTGACTTGGGTTTCCCTGCTTTCATCTTGCATTGGAGGGAGCTGCGTAGTTTGCCCGGTGAACCGTGTTAACAGGCCCCGTCGGCCAGATATCCCCAGCCCCACACCGGGCAGCGCGCCCGTGTTTTCCCCTCCCCCATGGGGCTCTCCGTGTCTGACTCACCCACTTCCACATCAATACACGCAGCAGAACAAACCACGGGCCGCGTGCTGGGGCTTCCCTTCTTCATTGGAACATGAATCGTGGGTGAATTGAATGCAGGGACCGTCTGCATTCTGCGATCCGCACTCAAAATGGGAATGATGAGCAAATGTGCTTTTTATCCCCATTTCATTCGCCTACATTATTTTTATCAGCAACTGCTTTTCAACCTGCAAAATAAGGGGTGTCGACTTTGTTTGTGATTCATGCCAGTAAGATGGAGGCTGAAATTCTAATGGATGCAAATCTTCGCCCAGCCATATTGGTAGCTGCAAATTCCCTGACGGTACACCCCTAAAACCCCATTGCATTTAAAGCCAAAATTAAATGAATGCAAAAAAAAAAAAAAAAAAAGACAACAAAACAGTAGATAGATTGTTCAGCTATTTGTAAATGAAAAAGCTCTTGTTTTCACATGATATTTTCAATTAGTTTTATTGTCCATAAAGGCATAATAAATTTAACATGATGATTCTCACTGAGTGAAAGTTATTTACTGTACAGATCAAAACAAAGCATATTTCAAATTCTACAGCATTTACACGCAGAGTTTTGAGTCATGCAGGCTGACAGAATGAACACTAAGAGACCAAGCTGTGAAGAACAGTTTCCATCTGATATCACGGACAGCACCGGACCCCATCAAAGGCTCACAAAGGTCTCATCCATAAAGGCAAGTCATTAGGACAATATAAAGAGAATGAAGATTACATCTCGCAAGGACCATTTCAAATTTCTGTTGGAAATCAAAATCCTGTGAGCCCCTGACACATTGTGCACATTTTATAGCTAGCCTGGAGTAAAGGTATCAAACACATCAAGGAATCCCAGTTCTGTGTTGCCAACTGAGGGCAAGTTTCCAGTCGGAAAAAGTGATGGCACATCGGCAAATTCTGAATGTTTTGTGGCAGAGGACATTTCTGATTAAACTGTTGAAGGCCTTCCTTAGAAACAGACAGAGGTCAACAATCAGAGGCATTTGTTGCATTGGTCAGCTTTTGTCATACACACATCAAGCCGCGAACTAAAGAAATTCAAGAGCAGATAAGAAACAAATGTATTGACATCTAGCAGTCTGAAAAGGGTTAGAAAGCTATTTCTAAGGTTTTGGGACTCAGTCAAATCACGATGAGAGCCATTATCTACAAATGGAGAAAACTTGGAACAATGGTGAACCTTTCCATGAGTGGCCAGCCTACCAAAATGACTCCAAAAGTGCATTGACTACTCATCCAGGAGGTCACAAAAGAACCGAGAACAACATCTAAAGAACAGCAGGCATCACTTATTTCAGTTAAAGTCAGTGTTCATGATTCAACAATAAGAACAAAATGGCAAAAATGGCATCCATGGGAGAGTTCCAAGGCGAAAACCACTGCTGACCAAGAAGAGCACAAAGGCTCATCTCACATTCTCCAAAATACATCTTGATGATCCCCGAGGCTTTTTGGAAAATATTCTGTGGACTGACAAGATAAAAGTTGAACTTTTTTGAAGGTGTGCATCCCGTTACATCAGGCATAAACTAACACAGTATTTCATAAAAAGAACATCATGCCAAAAGTCGAACATGGTGGTGGTAATGTGATGGTCTAGGGCAGCTTTGCTCTTCCGGACCTGGACGACTTACCGTAATTGATGGAACCATGAATTCTGCTCTCTACAAGAAAATCCTGAGGGACAATGTCCGACCATCAGTTTGTGACCTCAAGCTCAAGCACACTTGGGTTATTCAGCAGGACACACACCAGCAAGTCCACCTCTGAATGGCTTAAAAAAAAATAAAATGAAGATTTTGGAGTGGCCCAGTCAAAGTCTAGACTTAAATCCGATTGTGATGATCTGGCATGACCTTAAACGGGCTGTTCGTGCTCGAAAACCCTCCAATGTGGCTGAATTAAAACAATTCTGCAACGGAGAGAGGGCCAAAATTCTTCCACAGCAATGGGAAAGATTCACTGCCAGTTATCGCAAATGTTTGATTTTAATTGTTGCTGCCGCGGGTGGCACTACCAGTCATTAGGTTAAGGGGGCAATTACTTTTTCACATAGGGCCAGGTAGGTTTGGATAGCTTTTCCCCCTCAATAAATGAAATCCTCATTTAAAAACTGCATTTTGTATTTACTCAGGTTATCTTGGTCTAATATTAAAATCTGTTTGATGATCTGAAACATTTAAGTGTCACAAGTATGCAAAAAAATAAGAATTAAGGAAGTTGGAAAATACGTTTTCAAGGCAATGTATATAGGATTTTAGGCCTAATACTGAGACAAAATACACATGCATTTTATTGAATATCATCGCAGTAGACGCATGCACTTATTCAGGACCTATTTTTCAATCATTTAACAATGCAATATCTCCAAAAATGCTCAGCTCTATCAGGTTCAGTCAGTTCAATGTCACGGTAAGACAAGAGATAAAACTCTTTATTGCTATGTGAAATTTGGCAAAATACAGTCTTCATTAATAGAAATTGTCTGATATCTTTAGCATTGTTTTAGTTGAAACAATCAAGCGTAGGTAGCCTGTATCGCAGCATATTCGACAAGCTAACGCATAAATAATAAAGTTGTTTGTCTTTTTTTTTTTGTACAGCATAGGCTGCCTTGAGAATAAAAAAAATAGAATTGCATTAATTTTTGAATTGCCCCCAATATTGCGTTCAGAAAAAAGCTGCGCATCTGTTGATTGAAAAGATTTTTAATAAAGGAAAGTGAGAGAAATTGAGTCAGGATTTTTTTGTTTCCCTTATTTCCAGCCGAGTATTTTCCATTGATGCATAGCCAAACAAAACATTCACTTCTTTGAATTCATAAATATTTGAGACATTCATACGAAACAATGCCTCATTTTGCCCTTGATCATCACTGTACTTAACAGCTGCATCTTTTTTAAAGAAAAAAATTATGTCATTTCTAGCAGATGAAAATCAGCCAAGTGGAAAAATGATTTTATAGACTCCTTGTGATAGGTAATTTTCTGCATGGATGAGCATTCCTGCATTATGACTACAGCCACACTGGGGGCATAGATTTTGCTGAGGAGAATTGGTTCCCACCCGCTGCATCTTGAAGTCTCCATTTTTACAAGCTCACACTGGTGTGTCAATTCCTAAGCAATGAACTGCCCAGTTAAGGGTCCGGGTCTGTGATCAATATCATTTTTGTCTCATCTCTCTCATCAGCATTCTTCATCGGTGGGGTTCAATTGTCACCAATCACATACACAGTAGGGCTGGGTATTGATTCAAATTTCAACAATCGGTTCAATTCCGATTCACAAGATTCAGAAACAATTACTACGATTCGGTTAACGTTATTAAAACTGTCTTTTGTCTTCATTGTCATGGCCATTTGGCAAACAAACAGCTGTGAGCAACACTTGTAGCGTCAAAGTAAACTTTATGCTGCATGTTGTACAGACTCCAGTCAGAATAGCGGCATCAGTGTGAAAACCAGCATGACTGTCCACTATCACCAATAGTGCTTCCAATCCCATGCAGTCCCTGATCAATATGAAAAACAATAACAAAGACACAGCCAGTGAAAATGTAAACAAAGTGCTGGCTACTGACTTCAAAGTAACCAAACTATAATTATATGTCAGTGTTTCCCACAGACGGGGAAGCAATGTGTGGTGTAAGACCTGGGGGGGATGATTTTCATTTTGTTTTGGGGGGGGGGGGGGTTAGGGCTTCCAGTATTTCCGTTTTTTTTTTTTTTTTTTTTTACGTGCACATACGTTATCAACAGCCTGCAATTGTGCAATGTCTCAGAATTATCGCGAATCAATTTGTGGTGGGAAAAATATATAGGCTATATTAAAAGATCGATCCTTGGACGTACGAATCGATCTCTTCAGGAATTAAAATGAGCATCGATCCAGAATCGGAGAATCGATTTTTTCAACACAGGCCTAATACACAGTGCACCATTGCGGTTGAGTAACTGGAAACTTTGCAATCTAAATACAGCAGGTTTAACTCAGATGTACAGCCCATGTATCCTTTAGCAAGGTAATTAACCTGAAGTGAGTCATATATATTCACTTAAATGAAAAAACAAAATACCAAAACTGGCACTGGATAATTGTCTGTTAAATACTTGTAATGAGATGTGTATTATAAAAAGCATGTGTTGAAGATAACTGGAAGCAGTCAGGTGATTGTGGGGAGAGCCAATAACAACACAATAAATAAGTCATTCACATCCATTCTCAATAATGAAACTGTCAGGGGTTTACCCATTGTTATAATTTTTATAACTAGAGGGCTAATAGGAGTTCACTGACCAACTGTTTCTTGGGAATATGAAAGTGAAACAACAGAGGCTAGAGCTTAAAGCAGTGTTGTTAATAACGTAGAATCCACTCGGCACCATCTTGATATCCATGCTCAGCTCTGTTATCACAACAGTGGAAAGCCGCCGTCCTGCAGGGAGCAGCTGCCACACGGTTTCCACTGCCCAGTTCCATTTTCCGCTTGTCCTCTTTGTTTCCAGACAAGGATCTTGTCCTCAGTAGTGTTCAGTATCTAATTTCAAAGGGCTAGCACAAACCTCTTTCACTCCTATCAAGGTTCCAAGCGTTACTTAATATATTGGTGTTTGTATTATGTAGAAAATGTTTCAGTGCCTGTGCAAGTTTGTGTGTGAACTTAATGTGAAGCATAAGCTCTCATGGAGCTCACAAACAAAGCAATACAAAACTTACTGTGATGCGAATAGGTGAGGAATGGGCCTTTGGTCATTGCACACCACTGAATCCCACAAATACAACTGCACATACTGTAGTCACTCTTCTTCTGAGTAGAGGGAACACAGACATTTGCACAAAATTATTGAGATGGAACCAGTGAGAAATAGACTAAAGCCATTACGGCTGAGGCTAAAGGAAGTGAACTGTAAGTGATTGCTCTGCTTCTTTCATCAGGCAAAGGGATTTCTTTATGAAAGGAACGCAACGCGTGAACTGCAAAATAACCACAACTAAAGCATGATAGTATTTTAGAGTATGATAGTGCTTTGGAGCAGAATATACAGTAAGAAGTTTTCCACCAAAGGTCTTTTTTTTTGGCTTAGCAGCTGCTCAAAAATAACTGAAGAGGACTGAGGACACAGTTCAAAATCCCAAGGAAAAATGTGAACGTCCACTAGCAAATCAATTCGCAAAAGCGTGTCATTTTTGTGAAAAAAAAAAAAAAAATAGCAAACAATTTTTCGCCATTATCCATAGTTATTAAAATTACTTTGAAGGCTATAAATATAGAAGCAGCATCACTGCAACCAATTAAGATAAATCAAACAAATGCTGAGGGTGATATCTGAAATAAAGAAGAAAAACAGATCAAACCTCAGTTACTTTTAAATATCTGTAAAGTCTGTTCTAATAGAGATTTATCTTCCTTCTACTGCTCACTTCCATTTAAAAAAAAAATCAACCATCTCAGTGAAGTTTTCCATTTTATTTTCAGTGTGATGGAGGAGCTTGAAATAGGGGAGGCACAAAAAAAATATTTTTACAGCTGATTAGTCTTTTCCCTTTTTCAATATTTTTCCTTTATTAACGATGCGTTAACTTCAGAAATATACACCAATATCAGCCGTAACCAGTTCTTCACATAATGGTGAGACAGAGAATAAATTTTGATTTGCCATCAAAATTTGGCGCAACATACCCTACGTTAATCTAAATAATTGTTTTAATTTGAACAATGAAGCACATGTAGCCTGCTATGCAGAATATTCCACAAGCTATCCAGAAAAATAACCAAATTTTCTGAAAAGTATAGGATAATTTGTGAATAAAACATTTCACTGGATCGCATTTATTTTTTAATCGCACGAATATTGCCTTGCATTTATGAGGCAGTCGATAATTCCAATAATTGGGAAGCCTTTTAATAAAAAAAAATGATTGAAAACAGTTCAAGACTAATCAACATCTTAAAAAAAAAAAAAAACATAAGTGATTCCTCTATTTTAGCCCAGCATTCAGCATGAGTCCTTAAATAAGGGTTATTTTTATTTTAAAACTTCAGTAGTACGATGTTTTTAAAATTAATGCCACCAAAATGCAGTACATTCTCCTCATTTCCATTTTTGTACCACCGTATGTACAAATGATCAGGGGTTAAAATGATAAAATCCATAAAAGAAATATGGGAGGTGATACAAGGTTATTCAGACCTTTTGAGCAATGTTTCTTCAAGCACTCATATGTCAATGTTATTAAAACACTGCCCACATGAGAGTAACGGTAGAACCAGGAAACCAGAGATAAGTGTTTTATGAAAACCCAGAGTGGGACTAATCTAATTCTGCATGGGGAGTTCAGAGTCATTGTTTACAACAGTCAGTAATGTTATGCAATGGAGCACCATACAAGCAAAGAACCTGCGGGTCCAAAAAGGCATATTGTTCACACTCCATTCTAGGGCCTTTTCTGCATAATCAAACAGGTAATCAGTGACGTAATGTATAACTATATGAGGAGACATTCAAATTTGCACCTCAGTAACCAACTTTGCATAATACAAGTTTCGACTAATGTTTCAACAGGGTTATTGCCTTTCTCACAGTTCCTGATTTTTTTACAGGCCAATACCAGTAAGACACTGTTAAAATTTAGTGGCCTAGAATGGTGATCTACATGCATGACTATCTGAATCCATTACTTGGAAAATACACTTTGATGCACACAGAGAAGCCATGCTTATGTAAATATTTTGAACATTTAGAATCTATTCTTACCCAAGAGTGATTCATAGAGCTCAAATGTTTTTTTTTTTTTCATATAAGCCAAGCTGAAAATTTACTGCAGCAGTTTCATCTAAGTAACATCCTCAAGGGCACCGCAGCGGTGCCCCACCTGCGCATCAACCCTACAACCTTCGAGTTACAAATTAACTCCCCAACCATGACGCCACTGCTGCCATCTGAAATGTATGTTTCATTAAACAGAAAATTAAACACCTACAGATCACACAGCCATAACAACACTATAAATATTGAGAGATGTAAAAAAAAAAACAAAACATTTTTTTAAAACCATGTAAAAAAAAAAAAAAAACCCAAACCATTCAGGCCCACAGCGCATAAAGTGCCTACATCCCATTATACATCCAACTACCAGTCCCACTATGAGTGAGTGAGCCGCAACGCATTGCCCACAGTGGTAGCTGGGAAAAATGTTTCACTTGTGTTACACAAATAAACATAAGCTTTAACTAACCTTGAACTAATGTTTCCTCTTTCTTAATGACCATAGACGCACACACAATGAATAATGGCTGATAATGTTCTCGGCGTTCTCTGAGCTTTGAGCACATTTGCTGTATTCATGCCCGCCCCTCTTCTCTTGAGATGCCGGATATGAGCAAAACTCCATTTAATTCAGGCATTTAATTACACAGAGACTTGCAGCGAGCACGGATAACAGCAAAACTTGCAGAAGGTGTGCGCATTCACCCTGAAAAGCCGCACATACAAAGAGGAGTTAGGCTTATCATCAAGCAAACAGCTGTACAATGTGTTTTCCCACAACATGGTGTGGTCCACGGCCTAAAGGTCATCTGGAGGTAAATAAAAATGCCTCCAAGTGGAAAAAGCTAATTACCTGATTTCTTTTTCCTTCTCAACAAGCGCAGAATACCACTGCATCTTGAATTATGCAAGTTATTATGATTACCATAATGTACTGTTCAGGTATTAGCTTTGTGTCAACAGTGTAATAGCAATTGGGAATTGGATGCCTTTTGTTGCTTTCCAAAACGGAGGACTAAATTTCCAGGTATTTTGGCGGTTTCATTTCTGTCCATTTTTACCTTTGATAATCACAATGCCATGCTCCCGGTTTGCATCATAATCCAAAAATTGTGTAGCTATATATGATCCAAGGAAAACCATAAGCAGGTTTCTACTTAGTTAGAGAACATGACAAAATATTATGAAAATAATAGGGAGGATAAATGAAAAAAAATCAGACGGAGAGACAAAGCATTCCGAGCCAATCAATTCTCATTGGAAATAAGTAGTAAGACAGGAAAACATGTAAAACTACATTATCACTGCAGGGCTCAGGAGGACGTAAAAGCCAACAGCACCTCTCAAACCCAGAGCTCAAACTGCAAATTAAATCATTTTTCTCACACAGACCTCACTTCCATTCCTGAGTCTCACATCTTTTAGGTGTTATTCTCTGCACAGCACAACCCTGCAACTCTGTTGTAAAATACCGTGACTGCAGCATTCATTTTTAGAAGATACTATATAGGGTAAACACCAGTGAAACTGCAAATGGATAGAAAAACATTCTTACGATTACTTTAGAGACATTTTCCCTCTTCTCATTTTCAGTATTCTATTGTTTTCAACGATATGTGAAATGGAAGAAATGCAATAAAAGAATCCATTGTGTCAGTACAACATTCTGACTTCCAATAAAACCGTTCTTTTCCTGATTGTTGCATTTGAACTTTATAAACTATAGGTGACAGTACGACCTCAGACCTCATACACTGCTATATTCAAGAGTTGTTGAAACACTTATTAAGAATGTCGATCGAAGACTGAGACGTTAGCAGGAGACTGTCAAAAAAGGGCTGATACACGTTTTTACTGTCCCTCTATGTTGCTTTCCAAATTGTCTCTCTTGGAGAAATCAAAGGAAGTAAGAGAGTATTTCTAAACAGACAACTGCATTCCAATTAAAGCTGCGCTGGTATTTACTGTCAGTTTATGCATTGGGCAGGCAATCACCGCAGTAAACCCAGTCTGAATGCTAATTAAGCCATGGAGAAAAAAAAATCCTTTTCTGTGGAATTGGTCTCAACAAGAAGATTCTTAATATACCCTATTGGGCATGCCTCTGTTTACCAGCCGAATCAGGCTGCGATAACGTTAACAGACCTCAATCCAAGCACTAATATCTCAAGGATGACCGAGTACATTTCACTGCAAAACAAAATAAATTGAAAGGGATGTTCTGTCGCTGTTCTTTTGCGCATCTGGAGAGACCAACCGCAGAGAAGATTTTTGAACATATTTGTGAGTGAATTTCACCGTGATGGTTCCATCATCAGTAGAACAATGCGCAAGAATCAAGTTGAATGCCATTTCATCTCATGTTATAGAATTGCCTTTCCAAGATGAGCTTGGTGAAGCAAAAGAACAATAACAAATAAAGTACTAAAAAATGACAGCACAGAAAGGCAATTCTTGTTGCGAAACAAAACATAACAACAGTTATATATAAATGTAACATTTTCCACAGTGAGATGCACTTCCTGGCCAAAAAAAAAAAGTCTTGAAACACATTTTCATATCTTTTCCGTGACCAGTGAATACATGTTCTGACATGAGAAGCAACACACTGCATCAGTCAGGGTTAAAAGAATCGTTGCCAGTTGAAAAATATAAATCACTGCAATAATGTTAGTAATCATAACCACTTAAGTATTTTCTGGTTTAAATCCAAACGGCAACTTTTTTTTTTTTTTTTTAGGCCAGGCAGTGCTCTATAGCTCTATAGTAGTATTTGAATCAAATGATCAGAAACTTTGCATCACCTTCCTTTTAATTAAAAAAGAGCCTTTGTGTCACCTCAAACAATGTCACCTTTATTGCACTGTGAGGTAAATAGACTTCCCAAGACAGAAGCTAATTGATCAGAATAATCAACAAAATGGCCTGCTATGTCACCATTGCAGTTAACAAGAATTAAAACAGATAAAGCCAGAACAATGGCGCTACGAATAGGCTTTATGAGTTCTTTTGCATCAGAGAAACATACGGCAGTTTAGCTAGCTCATCGTGAATGCTTTGTCACCTGACTGTAAGTGATCACATTCAAATTCTTACTCTACATTACTCCGTACACTATGGGCCCTATCTTACGCCAGAGTCCCTAAACCCGTTATTTGGGGATTTAGCATTGCATAAGAGGCATTCCCCCACAAAAGTTGCTATTTTGCACACCTGCCTATATCCCTAAAACACCTGCGCTACACGTTATATTATGCATAGGTGTGGTTTGGGCGTTACACCAGTTAAACCAATCAGCGTGCCAGGTGCCACTGCCTTTAGGAGCAGGCTGCGGAATCCAAATCCTCAAACCGAAACACGTGATGGAGAGAGGTAGGTCGCCACGTTTCTCCGAAGACAAAGTTAAATTGCTCCTGCATGAGGTTAAATCCAGACAGGGGAGGATCCGTTTTTGTAAAGTTAATCATGAATTGTATAATTTTATTATTGTTATTATTTGACATTGACATATTGTTTAATGTTTGGTATGTAATACAAAAACAAAAAACATCAGGCGTACCCGTTTTGTGATGGAAACTTACAAAACAAAAAAGAAAAAAAAATTTTCTCCATGCACTTCCAACTCCCTCTCCCGTCTACAATGAAGCATAGTACAAAATCCCATTGTAGAAAAATAAAATTAGGTTGATACACAGGCACTCAGTGACATTACTTTTTTTTTCTAGCGAGAGCGGCGTTTCTGAACTCTTCAGCGAATGAAGGTAAATCTGGTGACAAGTACGTGGTTTTGTCCGTTTACATTTTCCAATCGGACAGCTATCTATTTTTTACAGCAAGATGCGTGACTGTATTGCGAAAACAGGTGTGCGTACTTATCGCTGAAATTACCTTCATTTGCAAGAGAGTTCTGAAATGCCACTCTTGCTAGAAAAAAAATTACCGTTGCTGAGCTCAGTGCATAGACCTATTTATAATTAAATTATTTTTCTGTACTGAATGTAGCCCATTATTTTGTCGCTGTTAGATCTCATGGGGGAGAGAAGCCATGTATTCAACTGCCACTTCATTATTCTTGAATTGGAAAACGTGCTAATGAAGGAAAACCATCTAGAATTAGCCAGGACTAATTGTAGTCTATAAAGGGATGGATATTTAAGCGGAAAAAATGATAGATACAAAATACAAACAATATAGACTTACCTGAAAGGCCCAGATAGCTGGTGCGCGTTCTGGGCGTCTTCTATTATTTAACTGGCGATCAAGGCAATTTAGTACTATCTCTGCCATTTTCTCAGGGGCTCAATTGAGGCTAAAGCAAGGTGGCTTTTTATAGGCAAGTTACTTCCAGAAGTGGAGCTGCATGTGCACGTCTGCATGTGTCCAAGTGGATGCGCATTGAAGCGGCCTAAGTGCGCTCTTATAAAAGCCCAAATGGGTAGCGGGTGGTTTGAGGACCCGCTATACGCTTTCCCTAATGTGTGTGGTCAAGATAGCAATTGTAGGGAAAGCGCATAAACACGCCCACAGGCACACCATCAGGCGCCATTAAGGGAGTCGGCATAATGCATAGCGGGTAATCTGGCCGCAAGATACCGTTTAGGTATTGTGGAAGCTGCTAAATGCGTAATTCACGAGTTGCGGGTAGTGGCGATGGGTAGGGCAGTGTGAAAGATAGAGCCCTATGTGCCAACATTAATCTTTCCTCTGATGTAGAACATCATGTGGAAAGATACTGCAATGCATTCGTCATGACCATGAACAATAGAATAATAAGTTCTCTATCTCGTTAGATGTTTATCTGCTACCAGGAAACTAAATAACAAAACCACAGTATGTATCAGCACCAGCTTTCGAGTATTTCTCTGATGCTTATGTAAAAAGCCTATAAATGCATCGTATTAATGGATGAAAGCTGTGGGGCTGTTTGGTGACTCATCTGTCTAAGTTTTGTGGTTGGGCTCAATGGTCTGGTATCGTCTAAAATGTGCCAGCACCTGCACACATAGTGTACAAACCCCAATGCCAATGAAGTTGGGACGTTGTGTAAAACGTGAATATAAACAGAATGCAATGATTTGCAAATCTTATAAACCCACATTTTATTCAAAATAGAACATTGACAACATATCTGATGTTGAAAGTGAGACATTTTACCATTTTATGAAAAATATTAGCTCATTTTGAATTTGATGGCAGTAACATATCTCACAAAAGTTGGCACAGAGGCAACTAAAGACTGGGAAAGTAAAAGGTACTTTAACAACTGTAAAAAAAAAACCGCTGGGGGAGTATTTTACAACTAATTACATTAATTCGCAACAGGTCAATAACATCACTGAGTATAAGAAGAGCATTTAGAGAGGCAGAGTCTCTCAGAAGTCAAGATGGGCTGAGGCTCACCAAGCCGTGAAAAACTGAGTCTACAAATTGTGAAACCATCCATCCATCCATTTTCTATACCCGCTTATTCCTCACTAGGGTCACGGGGCGAGCTGGAGCCTATCCCAGCTGACTACGGGCAAAGGCAGGGACCCACCCTGAACAGCTTGCCAATCCATCGCAGGGCTCACACTCATACCTATGGGCAATTTGATGTCTCCAATTAGCCTGATATGCATGTCTTTGGACTGTGGGAGGAAACCGGAGTACCCGGTGAAAACCCACGCAACACGGGGAGAACATGCAAACTCCACACAGAAAGGCCCCAGGCCGGATTCGAACCCACGACCTTCTTGCTGTGAGGCAGCAATGCTAACCACTGTGCCACCGTGCCACCCCAAATTGTGAGGAATTTTCTTGAGAATCTGAAGAAATTTCTGTGCACAAGGGTCAAGGCTGAAGATCAATATTGGATGCTCGTGATCTTTGGGCCCTCAGGCAGCACTGCATTAAAAAGTCATAATTCTGGGATTCACTGCAAGGGCTCAGTAACACTTCCACAAATCATTGTCTGTGAACACAGTTGGCCATGCAATCCACAAATGCAAGATAAAGCTGGATCAGGCCAAAAAGAAGCAATATGTGAACACGATCCAGAAATGCTGCCGTCTTCTCTGGGCCAAAGCTAATTTAAAATGGACTGAGGCAAAATAGAAAACTGTTTTGTGGTCAGATGAATAAAAATTTGACAATTTGAATAGGTAACCATGAATTTGAATAGGAAACCATGGACGCCATGTTATGCGGACTGAAGAGGAGAGAGACTATCCAGCTTGTTGTCAGCAGTCAGTTCAAAACCTTGCACCTCTGATGGTATGGGGTTCCATTAATGCCCATAGCATGGGCAGCTTACACATCTGGATAGGCATTATCAATGCTGAAAAGTATATCGGTTTTACAACAATGTCTCTTTCAGGAAAGGCCTTGCATATTTCTGCAAGACAATGCTAACCCACATACTGCATCCATCATGACTGCATGACTTCGCTGTAGAAGAGCCTGCAGTCCAGGCCTTTCTTCAACAGAAAACTTCTAGTGCATCATGGAATGAAAAATATGGCTTAGAAGACCCAGGACTGTTGAGCAGCTAGAATCCTGCATCAGACAAGAGTGGGACAACATTCCTCTTCCAAAACTCCAGCTATTGGTCTTCTCACTTCCCAGAGGTTTACAGACTGTTGTTAAAACAAGAGGGAATGCTATGGCAAACGGGCCCTGTCCCAGCTTTTTTGAGATGTGTTGCTGCCATCAAATTCAAAATGAGCTAATATTTTTTATGAGATGGTAAAATGTCTCACTTTCAACATCTGATATGTTATCTATGTTCTATTGTGAATAAAATATGGGTTTTTGAGATTTGCAAATCATTGCATTCTGCTTATATTCACATTTCACACAACGTCCCAACTTCATTAGAATTGGGGTTTTTAGAACTGACAATTGCATCACCCATGGAAGGAAAGTATCACTGAGCCTGAATGGTCACCCTCCTTTTCATGTCAGTAATCCCGCCTGGTCAACAGGGCATCGAGAGGTTTCCCGGGTAATGCTGCACTTGAAGAGTCTTCTTTCTGCATACATAAGACTGTGGGCTGATTCCAACCACTCATTTTACTTATCCATCCAGCCTTTCCCGGCAGAATTCCAGCACTCAACTTGATCATTTGGGGAAGTAAGGAGAAGAAAGTGCCAAAAAGAAGTGGAGTAGGGGTAAGCAAAGGAGCGCGGATCTGGAGAATAGAATGTCCTTGTTCCTCCAAACACCAGTTCGAAGCAATGACAGCTACATCAATGACTGACTTAAGGCAAATAGGAAGCGATACATTTGCAGACATCATGCACTCTCAGAAGAATACTTCCACAATAAAGCCCTCCGGCTTTCACATTCAATATTGGAAAACTCTTATTTCCTATTTCCTAACTCATTTAACAGATTTAAATCTCCGAAATTGATGCCGTATCGCAATCGATTTCCTAGTCAGCCACAAGGGAAGGAAGGAGGAATGTGATAAACAATTGAGTGAAATGACCCATGAACCTCCCAGGCTCAACGTGATCCGTTTCAGAGAAGGGCATGGACTTGACCAAATCCGCAGTAATGTTATGAAATGCCTCTTGCTTGAAATCCTTATCTTAAAAATGGCATATATGGAGGATGTAAATCATATTTCATTCACGCTCCGGAGGATATCAGCATTTAGAATCACCAAAATTTAGAGATATAGCTAATTTACTTAAATATTTAGTCACAGGGGATTTCAGACAGCCTACTACTATCCTTTTATTCTATTTCTACCAAAACGTATCCATTCACCCCCTGACGGGAGCCTTCTCTGAAGTACATGCTCCAATCGCTAAAGGCACCTCCTTAAATATCCACGGGAGGCCAACAGCATACTTCAGTTCGTTCCTCACACTGCCTGCCTGAGATAACACTCACGGCCTCAATGCTGAGCATGTACTGTACCTCACCGGCGAAATCCATTTCAATGGATATCGTAAATGCATTACTTCCTTGTCTGGCAGCCTCACAATCTAATATGTACTGGTAATCACATTCCGTGTGCAGTTGGGCATCTGCGGTCTCAGGACTGGCAGTAATAGTTTCCCCCTGAAGGGCATCTGTACAAACACCCACCCACAGAAGGGAAGTGCACTGATCACAGCTCTCACGGTGACATCACAGGGAGCGCCACATGGGCCGCCAGGCGAAGATTCAGATGCTTCAGCCTGGGTTCTATCAACATTTATCTGAATCTTCAACACACACAGATAAATGACCATCCCCCCACAGGAAGTCAACACACTACACAACTATCCCTCAAGTCTAACTGCAAGTAAATAATGTTACTGTTGGCAAATGGCAATAGCCTGTGTCTCCTAACGATGAAAATATGGCCTAAATTACAATACTTAAACGCAAATCAATATGCCCTAAATCAAATGAGGGTACTTTCATCGATATTGAGCATATGCTTTGTCTGGGTTGGAACATGTAACCCTCTGGTGCGCTGACAACTGCAATAACTCATTCAGCACAAAATTCCCACCTAAAGCCCTTTGCGTCCCTCTTGCTAAGTAAGCTCCCTTTAATACATCAAATCAGTTTAATCGAGGGGAAAGGCTAGGATATTAAAAGTTTAAGAGGATTAATTTGTCGTTAAAACTCCATTAAAATGCTGAGACGGATACTTCGGTTAGTATTTTACTTCCATACATCTGAAGATATTATTTCTCATTTGTTGCTGTCGACCTCTCAGTTGTGAATCAGCATTAGAGAGAAAGAGGGCACAAGCTGCATATTTTTAATCCGGAAAAAATTATAACGAGAAGGTCCCAATTAGAAATTCTAATTGTATAAACTGGCTTTTACACCTTAAATGTAGAAAAGGTCAACAGAAGATGAAGAGGATCCAGTAAGTTTCAAACGAAAAACTTTTTTTTGCTGCCTCAGCCCTGCAATTTATAGAGAAATCAATTCAGGGTTTTACCATTTGTTCATTTGCAAAATGGGTGAAAGTAGGTTTTTGGCAGCGAAAGCACTCCATTCTGGCAAAGAATATGGAGAGTTGAATGGAAAGTCCTCAAGGACACCACATAACTGACAATGTGATAACTAATCATGCAAACCTCTTCTTACAACGTCATATCAAAAACTGCATCGAAAGATACAAGGAGCTGCGCAATGATATCGTCAAAGTCAGTCAATCAAAGCCAAAATCAGGTTGATTTATGACATTTTCTTTTGGAAGCAGATTGGGAATCCATTTCACTGAGATCAAAGGTAACCAGCCCCGTTCCGAGAGATGGACGTTCTCGTTTGGTATTCACTCCAGTTACAGAAAATCACACCTCACATGACAGCTCATTTGGTTGAGGTGAGCCACATTGAGATTGTAATGAAAATAATCAGGATGGTTAGAACAGGGAGGGTAAGCATTACTGAAATGCCTTCTCCTCTGTCTCCTGATATTACAATAGACCACTAATAGCCCACCATCAGACTGTGAGACATCATCATTGACTTCATACTGATTGAATTGAGAGGACTTCTACAGTGCACCCACCACATGTGTTAGGACACATTTTGAAAAAAGCTTCACAGTGGCAGAAGGAAATGAAGACAGAAAGTCTTCGAGAAAATATTAATGAATTACATCATTAGTGAGCATGAAGCATCGCTATTAACATCTGAAGCAGAAGCCAGACGGCAGGGCCTGGTTGCTATTTCAGTGATTCATCCAAGAGTGAGGCTCCTGCAGGGCACTGGCTTCCGATTAGACCGTGTGCATGTGTGATTACAGCGGCCGTATAATAGAGAAACGTGGCTGAAAAAGGACTCTGTTAATGATTATTTGCTGCTGCTTCAGACTGGAGCGTGTGTATCCATGTGCATGCAAACAGGCTCCCCTGTACACAAGCTACATCCCTCCCACATGCACAGAGAGATTGCTTTAGATGACAAAAACAAGATATATATAAGAGATGGACAATCCAGACCCAGAAAGTAAAAGTCCGTCCAAGTATTTTGCTGCAACTGCCTGGATCTAAGAATTGCAGCAACTCTTCAGCCCAGAGGTTGAACTAATTAGGAAAATCAGCTGCCTGAGCTCATGGCTGGAGGTAAAACATGGCGGGACTTTTACTTTCTGACCCCTAGAATGTCCACCTCTGGATATATATATATGCACCCTCAATAATTATTGGCACCCCTGGTTAAGATGTGTTAAAAGCCATAAAATAAATTCAATTTTTATTGCAAAAGCAAACTCTCACACTAAAAATTGTAGAAAAATGTAACCTTCAACTCAAGTGAATTTTAAGGGGACAAAAATCCCTGACTAAGAAATAGTTCTTTTTCATAAAATCACCTGTTCCACAGTAATTGGCATCCCTAACAATTCCTGGAAATGAAATGTAATTGAAGTATTTCTGTTATTTCTACAGTAGTTTACAAAGTTGATCAGAGTATCTAGGAACATTTAATTAGTAAATCATCACGTCTTGTTTCCCTGGGGTATAAATATGACGTGACACAGAGGCTATTTCTCTTATCCACTCTTCAACATGGGAAAGACAAAGGAACACACCATTCAAGTAAGGCAGATGTGTGTCGACCTTCACAAGTCAGGTATTGGCTACAAGAATATAGCCACTCGCCTGCACCTGCCCATATCTGCTGTCAGAGGAATCATTAAGAAGTTTAAAACAACTGGAACAGTGGTAAATAAGCCTGGACGAGGACGAGGCTTATATATATATATATATTACATATATATATATATATTGTATAGGTACAAAATACATTCTGTATTATCGTTCAAGAGTCAAGTGAACTGACAGAAAACTCACAGAATTATGCGTTGGATGCGTTTTGCTCTCTACGCTTCTGTTCATACCAAGGCTAGCACTCAGTCATGATTGACCCTGCCCAAAAACTCACAATACTTTATCTAGATATCTCTACATGACTTTTTTTTTTTCTTCAAGTCTTGAGGAATGATTGGAATTGGAAGGCTGGTGTTTACAATTGTGTCTTTCATTGATCTCTGCTGGAGCACGAACATGAAAATTGTAGCGAGATTGCAGTTTCAATTATGCAGTTTTCTTTCAATTCGCAGAGCCCAGATGCCAGTGGAGAGATGATCTGAGTCATGTCCTTCAGAGAGGCTCACATGAAATGGAGATCTCAGATACTTAAGAGAGGGCTGCTCAGTGCTGACTGTCAAATCTCAGGGTAAAAACAAATATTTCCAAGACAGCAATCGATAACACGATATATACACCAAAATAAGAAAAAGCCTGACCTATTCTGAAACTATAAATTAGATTGGGAGAGTATTAATAGACATGATGAAAGTTAGATAGAAAAAGTGCCAACCAATTCCAGAGGACTGCAATGCCCATAAAATGCAATCAAACACAGTATGCAGTTAAAAAGAATCAAGAGAAGGATTCTACAAAGACCAGAGAAGCCAAATTAATGACATTCTTTGGAGTGAAATAGAGCACCCTCCATAATTATTGGTAACCCCTGGTTAAGATGTGTACTTTAGCTTCTAATAAATTCAGTTTTTTTCTAAATTTTATAGGACCACAATGAAAAAAAGAGGAAATTCAACCTTCAATTCATGTGCATTTATTCAGAGGTAAAAAAATCTCACAATAAGAAATAATTCTTTTACATCAAATCATGAGTGCCTCAATTATTAGCACCCCTGATGTTAACGCTTTGTACAATATGCTTTTGCCAAAAAAAAACAGCACCTAATCTCCTATAATGTTTCAAAAGATGGGAGAATACAGAAAGAGGGATCTTCGACCATTCCTCTCTCCATCTCTCTAAATCATCCAGCGACCTGGGTACTCTCCGCTACACTCTGCTTTTCAGCTCACTCCACAGGTTTTCAATGGCATTGAGGTCTGGGGACTGAGATGGCCATAGGAGGAGCTTGATTCTGTGTCTGGTGAACCATTTCTGTGTAGATTTGGTCACATGTTTAGGGTCATTATCTTGCTGAAAGACCAAGTGACGACCCATCTTCAGCTTTCGGGCAGAGGCCACCAGATTTGATTAAAAATGTCCTGGTATTTCAAAGCGTTCATGATGCCATGCACCCTAACAAAGTTCCCAGAGCCTCTGAAAGAGAAACAAGCCCACAGCATCACCGATCCTCCCCCATACTTCACAGTGGGCATGAGGTGCTTTTCTGCATACTCATCTTTTGTGTTTCGCCAGACCCACTTAGCGTGTTTGTCACCAAAAAGCTCTATCTTGGTCTCATCTGACCAAAGCACATGGTCCCAATTGAAGTCCCACTACCGCTTAGCGAACTTCAGACGTTTGCGCTAATGATTGAGAGTGAGAAAAGGTTTTTTCCGTGCATGCCTCCCAAACTGCTTGTTGGCATGTAGATAGCGCCTGATGGTTGTTTTGGAGACTTTGTGACCCCAAGATGCTACCATTTGTTGCAATTCTTTAACAGTGAGCTTTGGAGAACTTTTTATTTCTTTTACCATCCTCCTCACTGTGCGTGGTGGCAAAATGACCTTGCATCCTCGTCCAGGCTTGTTTACTACTGTTCCAGTTCTTTTAAACTTCTTAATGATTCCTCTGACAGTTGATATGAGCAGGTGCAGGTGAGTGGCTATTTTCTTGTAGCCATTGCCTGACTTGTGAAGGTCGACACACATCTGCCTTACTTGAATGGTGTGTTCCTTTGTCTTTCCCATGTTGAAGAGTGGATAAGAGAAATGGCCTCCGTATCATGTCATATTTATACCCCAGGTAAACAAGAAGTGATGATTAACTAATTAAATGTTTCTAGATACTCAGATCAACTTTGTAAACTACTGTAGAAATGACAGAAATACTTCAATTACATTTATTTCCTAGGAAATGTCACAGGTTTCAATAATTGCGGAACAGGTGATTTTATGAAAAGTAATTATTTCTTAGTCACAGATGTTTTTTCCCCTTAAAATTTACTTGTGTTGAAGGTTACATTTTTCTACAATTTTCAGTGAGAGAGTATGCTTCTGCAATAAAAATTGAATTTATTTTAAGGCTTTTAAGACATCTTAACCAGGGGTGCCAATATAATGGAGGGTGCTGTATGCCTTCATATTAATTTCATATTGTCTATTGGTGTTATTATGATATTGGGCATCAAGAAATACAAACCTAAAACAAGCATGATACAAACATGAAAAGATAATTTGATTGATTATATCTGTATCAGTATCTCACGAGCTGGAGCCATGAGGCCCAGAAGTGAGTCTTACTCATCTTTAAAAACAAACAAACAAAAAAACAATATCCATGATGGAGCACATCCAATCATTCAGAAAATGCAACCCCATCCGTTAATGAAGGAGTAATTAATGGAATGATTCAACTCTGGTTTTTGATGCTGTCCATTTCCTGTTTTAAATTATATTGTTATTCTATACGGTGCATCTTAAAGGATGCCTGAAAT
Organism: Gymnothorax reevesii; assembly: GCA_029721435.1. Classification (NCBI taxonomy): domain Eukaryota; kingdom Metazoa; phylum Chordata; class Actinopteri; order Anguilliformes; family Muraenidae; genus Gymnothorax; species Gymnothorax reevesii. Next base: position 86,772,504 of record CM056582.1, on the reverse strand, counting down.
ATAAACATGGCACATTATTCTAATTCTTACATCCTACTGAGAGAAATATGCTGTTTTCCATTACATTATCCTTCTTAATGTTTAGCATTCCACTTAATGAGAAAACTGTCAGTTTGATACATGCTATCTACATAGCCCATTCATCTTCTGCACAGCTATGGAAAATGGTTCAAAATGATGACAGAATAGCCAGTATTTTGCAAGTTTCATTAAAACAACATGCATAAGTTACATTGATATATGATGTATTACAAATACAGACAGTAAACTACTGTTAGGCTGAAGGAGGCAAAGTAGGCAATGGGCATCACATGTCAAGGAAGTGATATCCACAATATGACAGCTTGAGCATTTGAGTAAAAGGTTTGCCAGTGAGCTTCGAAGTAAAACCAGTGTTTTCATATAGCCAAGCAAACCATAGCCATCACAGCTGTCTGTGTGGGGCATTTTGCACAGAGAAGCAGCTTTCTGTCTGGCACCCTTCAAAAAGATGTTACACAAAGTGCAGATTTCTCACTCTCACAAAATAGAGTAGAGTGGATTTTTCCGTGATTCTGTTAGTATACTGTCTGAAATCTGCCAAAGTAGGTAACAGCTAAAGGCACTCACATCCCTGCAAATAACCCACAAACTTAACAACTAGTGAAAGAGTGAAATATACTCAATTGAAGCAGTACGGTAATTAGATGGGCCAAATCCATTCAGACATGGCTGTTTGAGAGAAATATGGCCCGAACCACCCCAATTTAAACCCTGAGCTAATTAAAATCCATTTGTCATTCAAATGAGCCGATGGAACTTTGCTCAGTGTCGTTAGCACCTTATAAATAAAACATTTCACGCCACATTTCATTATCTAGTACATCACATTTTATATGTGGCTAGAAATGGCTATCCTTTCAGTTGTCTGGAGTGGAGAGGGTGTAATAAATTGCTGTTCCAGGGGAGGGTTTGCTCATGAACCCTTTTGGCATACTGAGTTTGATTCAGTTCCTGAGCCAGCACTGCCATTGATTTGGCAGGTTAGCCTAGGCAACGAGCTTCCTTAAGATACAATCTTAGCATTACCTTTGGCATTACATACTGAAACCAGTGACATAACAGCCTCCGGCCACTGGGTGTGTCGAAAATTTTTTATAATCAGTCAATAAGGAAACTCGTGAAGTGCGGTGGATTATTTCTTGGTTGCTGGTTGGCATCGGGTGAGCTACTGTTGAAAGTTCTCAGGGCATACTCGACTGTAATACAGCTTATTTGAGCTGAGCTGGGACCGCAGGTCCAGTACTTTATTAGAGTTAAATGGACTCCATCCATTTTACAATACGCACTGTGCTGCAGGGTCAGCAATCAGGAGTCCGTTGAGAGCAGCAGATGAACTCAGCTGGGGTAATCTAAAATACTTCAGTAAATTTTCAGCCGCATAAACAGGTGAGTAAATATCAGTAGTTTCTACAATTCACCTTATATTAAAGCAACCACCGCTTCATCAGTAATGGCCTGTAACTGAATAAGGACCTATATTAAATTGTGTTTGCTTTTGGAAGAATAAAACTGTACGCAGTAACTTTTCCTGGATTCACATCGTAATTACGGATGGATAAGGCTTGTCACATCTTCGCATCTGTCTATTCTGCACAATTCATGTTTGTCCACAATATCTCTTGAATATCTGAACTAATAGTGCATAAGTCTTGACATTTAAAGCCCTCTGCCAAGTATTGTAGAGTCTGCAATAAACATAAGAAAGAATAAGGTTGCAGTGCAGCCTTCTCACTTTGAACTTACTGCACAAATTCACGCGCCCCTCTGCATGGGACTCTGATGTGATGTTATACGCACCAAAATGAAACAAACGCAACAAACTGGCTTTGTCTAAATTCCGATGCGACTCGTGCGAACAGAATTTGCTTCCTTACCTAATACTCAACCGTCAATGTAGTAGGTACAGTGCCTATGTATTAGCAGTGGATGCAGAAAATCTGACATACTATACAGCCACCATCTTCCCCATCGCCTGACCCCGTTTTCCCATGGCATTGCATAACCTTCCCTCTCCTGAAAATTTAAAGACACAATTTTACCACAGAATTGGGTGTTTTTTTGGCCTAGAAATCTAGACGTACCGTAGCGGTAGCAAATAGTTTTGCTCAGCCGGTACGTCTAGCCACGAGCCATAGGGCCCCAGTACTACTGAGTGATTGGACCGACTAAGGTGCGGTGCGGTTATTATTCAGACAATTCGGAAAATGTTTTTTGCTCATCTCTGTAGACTGTAAAGTGTATTGCTGCTGTTCTTTGAGTGTGGTGTCGGTTTAAAATGACAGGGCTCATATTGTTAGATTCTTTAGACTTTCCTCTTTCATTTCAGGTATCGTTTTTATGAATAGCACAAATTCAGGAGAAATTCTGGCAATTCAGCACTAATATGATTTTATCCTATGTTTTGCTGCATGCTCAGTTACTTGCTTGGTGCTTGAATTGTGTTCGGTTGAGGTAAAAATGGTCTATATGAGCTTTTAGCCGAGTTTCTTTGCAAAATGTGGATATGGCGCATGACAATGTTGCGATTTAGAAACATGCCGTATTTATTATGTGTAACTACCGCCCCCCAGTACCGGGGCGTATGCGTGACTCAAATATTCCGATTAAAACAAGCATATGCCAGCGGTCTTATTCAGAATATTTGGATTCGGAAAATTATCTTAATCGGGTTATTGCATGCGTTTACATGACAGATACGCGATCGGAACATTCTCATATTCCAATTAATACAGGAATATGGTGTGCGTGTAGATGCAGTAAGTGAAAACCCACTGATGGTCGTAGTCTCGCCGTTGATCACCCTCATGGAGGACCAGGTCACAGAGGCGACCAAATCTGGACTCACAGGCATGCAAATTGGTGTATATAAATTGAAGGAAATTTGAAATGGCCATTGTCAGTTGGTCTTCGGTAGTCCTGAAGCCTGGCTCATGCAGAGGACGTGGCGCGACATGTTGGCTATCAAGGTTCCGAGATAACCTCCTAGGAATCGTGGTGGATGAGGTACACCTCATTTACAAATAGTAAGAGGCATCAAGCAAACTACATAATAGCGATAAAGTCTATATTCAATATTTTCAAGTAATGTGACCTGAATGTACAGCCAGTTGTATTACACATGGCCCCATTGTGATATTCTAATCACAGCAGACTGAAAGTCGGAATGCTCCTCTTTTATCCTTCTCTGCAGTCGGTGTTAACCTTTGTTAACCTCTGAAACTCCAGGGTCCCCATAAATACACCAAGCACAACTCAAACGCCAAGCATATTAATGTTCAAATATCAAAATCCGAGTAGCGTCAGAAAATCAACCCTCTCTCCACATTTCCATGTCTCCCTCTCTGATACTTCATGCTACACAAACAGAGATATACTCTATTCATTTTGGGTATGTCATTTTCAAACAGAAACCTAAAAAAGAGGCTGGGGCTTAAGAGGTTAAGTAGCTTATATACTCAGCGCCATTAAAAATGCACAGGTGAGGTATGTACTGTATTTGAGGCAAATTGAAGAATCAATTGATTTTTATTGCTTTTCCAGTGAGGCACGAGAGGAAATAATGAAAAGTGTGTGGCATTGTAATCTTGACGCACACCACGTGAACACGCCAAGCACTTCAGTAATAACAAACATTGAGCTGTTCGTGATGCGTACAGTGACACTTGTTCTTTTTGGTGTGGTCAATAGCCTTCATAAAGCCAACAAAAAAATAACAAAAAATGTTTCCTGCATCAAGAAAATGGCACGGCTTGCGACATAGGAGAGAGAAAAAGAGCCTTTGGCATGTTATGGGCAGATCTCAGCCGTCGAAAGGTGGTGCGTTATTTGCACTGTCACCGTTCAGCAATGAGTCGGCTGTCTATCCAAAAATGGAACACAGGCACTGTCACTAACTGACCCCGCTTATGGCAGCCACGAGTGATAATGGCAGCTCAAGACCACCACATCTGGTTACAGCCTGTACGTGACAGATTCCGGACAGCAACCACAACTGATCATGAAATGAGGGGTTCGAGACGATTGAGGGTGAGCGCAAGTAACGTTTGACGCCGCCTAACAGGGAAATAAAATTCCAAAAAATTACACAGGTAAGGGGGGCTGGTGCCCACAGTCAGAAGTGAGGAGTTCCTACTCCTGTTGATGAGCAAAAAATGGGTTTTCTGTAGGGGCCGTGAGGATGCATGTTTTCCTAACATAGACAGCGTCAAACGGCACTTGCGCTCACCCTGGATTGTCTCGGACCCCTCATCTCATGATCAGTTTTGGTTGGTCAAAAAGCAATGCCATATGCTCAGAGGACAGTAAGTCATGAATCACCTACTCTTTTGGCAACTTTCAAAACATTTTTTTTTACTAATTAAGCCACCATGTCAGGGCTATCTGATTTATGTAACGTTTCCTCTGTTCCAAACATGCACTGAATGAAATATTGCAGAATGGCTCATAAAATGAAATATTATCAAAATTGAAAGCCAATATGTGGTAAAAAAAAACTGCAAAAGACATGGGAGGTCTTTTCAATCTTTTAGTTTTTCAATTTGCCTTCAGCGCCTGGAAACTGAATTAAGTGGTGAATTCATTACCCACAAAGGCTATAACATTTGGCTTTCAATTTTGCTGCCATTCAAATTTGTAATAGGCCGAGGACAAAAGAACCATTCTTTTAATTTGTGACTTGAAAAGGTAAAAAAACAACAGAAAGCGACACTGCGACTCAATATGTTTCCTGAAGACTGACTAGCAGACTGCTTATATATTCCTATATCAGGGGGCACAGCTCATCAGTGCCACAGGTGAGGCCTTTCAAGAGAAGATCCCAAAGGAAACCTCAATACCCATAACTCCTTTTTCAATATGGCTCAGTGTGTGCTATATTCCCACATACACAAACAGGTGTTGCCTGGCGAATGCATCATTTATGGAAGCACAATCAATTATTTACAGTGCGCCCACTCTGGTTATGAACAGCCCGTCTCCCTCCAGCCAATTGATTTTCGTAAAACACCCCAAGCCGCACATCCAAAGGAAGTGACACAAAGCACCTGGTGCTCTGGAGGGGTGGCAGTTTTGTCTGCGTGACTGGCAGGTCATGTGGTGACGTGAGGGCCAATTTCTCATGCAACTCAGTAGATGATAAAAAAAAAACAACAAATAGCTCACTTCCCTCAATTTCTAGGCCAATTTGAACAAAAAACACTGCTGATAGGACTGTGCGTCAGACCTGGAGAGTTGTACAGTAATGAACAAGCCTTCGTCACTCTGATAAGTTTAATTCACAAAGACTCTACTCTGAAAGGGGGCAGGCCCAGGGAGGAGAAAATCTATAAAGGAGAGTCTGTCTAAAAGTCAGTGCCAATCACCATGAGGACGATACACAGTATCTCAATTCCACCCACCCGCCACATGCTGTGGCAGGCGTAGGCTGTGAATGTGGGATGTTAGACTATGGATTGTGTTGGTTGGCCTCACTGTTTTTTTCATACACATTCACAGTAAGGGCGTATATGGGAGGAGCTAAGATGTTTCCAAGGAGACAGACAAGAAGCTGCCGGTGCTGGTCCTGGCCTGAATCAGCAAGAGCAAATGTGGACCCAGAGTGGAGAGGCTTGCTGTCTGTAGAGTTCCTCAAAAATTTGCATGTACTAATCGAGCAGGGAGTGGCCAGGGCACGGCGGGGGCCATTTCATCGGGCCTAAATTCTGGATGGTGCCCCCAGTACTTTCTTGAGTCATGAAAAGGACTGGATTCACAACTGACAGAATGTGATGAAATGCAGTCTGTAAATATGAAACACGAAGTTGCCTCTGGTCGCTCCCCAGTTTAATATAACTTTGCAAATTGTTCAGTTTGGCCCACAGTATTAGGAAGCATATTTTCTTTCGGGAGGCAGGGAAAAGACCGTGACCATTCCCCTGGGGATTCCAAATACTGCTCTTGTTTTTCCAGAGAGAAATAAACAGAAATTGCAAAACAAAAGCCCAAATTTCTCAGTTTACAGTGAGGACACTTGTTCAATTACAAGTGCAGCTTGTATTGTATACAAGTTTGATGCGTTAAATTTGAAATAATCTGAGAGAATTTATATGTAAAAGGAATTAATAGTCATGATATAGCCTAAACACTCTGCAAAGGGCACCATGAATCTAGCAATAGCAGTAATGATAGGCCATTTAATAATTTCAGAAAAATTAGTTTCAGTTTCAGTGCGTTACGACCCCAGACTTCTCAGGCTTTTCTTTACTCCGGGTTTGGAAACAATGCATGTGTTTCATTATCATTTAAATTGTTTAAATGAAATAAGATCATTTGAAACCTCTTTATGCAATAACATTGCTTCCAATGATCTTGTTTCATTTAAACAATTTAAACGATAATGAAACACATGCATTCCTCGAACCCGAGTAAACAAAAATGCTAGAAGTCTGGAGTCATAACGCAGGTGAAACTGACGAACCTCCAGGCACAAGGACTGCAATTCCACACGAGAAATTCTTACACGTGTTGATTGAATAATTCCGGACTAAAGCAGGTTAACGCAAATATGCCACTAAAACTGATGCCGAATGCGCAATTAACAGGTTTGCGTTATTAATGAAAGCTGACCACACCTGATAATGTTAAGAGTTTTCGGAGTTTCTGTAATGGTACTTTAAATGAATGATTGAAGACAGGTGTAATGTGAATAGAGGCCACTAGATGGCAGTATTTACCTGTTTTTTGTTAAGCCTAGACTGGAGATAGGTTTGGGCATGTTTTAGGCATGTCTGGGAGAAGTCCCAGAGAAAAAAAAAAAAAAGCCTAAAAGGTGGGAGGGGTCTGCAAAAGAGTATATAAGTAGTAAAATTGAGAGAGTAAAGTAGTAGGAGAAATTGCAAGGAGAAGGATACATGTGACCAGACCTGTCATTCTGTTCAAGACCTGTGAAGCTTTTAGTGAATTTTTGCCTGTGTTAGAGTTTTTCCCTCACCCAGGACATCACCAAGCCAACCCACAAAAGGGACTGTAAATATTTCTGTTTTTGTATATAATCAATCTTGGTCTGTAGAGTAGAGCAGTTTGTTGTTAGTTGCCTTTGTTTAATTAAATGTGTTTTAGTTTTAAATTTTTTGTCTGTCATCCTTTGCTGCCGTTAATGTCATAACAAATTGGGGCCATAACACAGGTCATGACCAAGCATTATTTTTCAGGGATGGTTTGAGCTTCCTCTATTGCCATTTCACCAGCTGCCACTGATTCAAACAAACAACCTTCTTGCTGGGAAGGCAATTGCATCATCCACTGTGCCATTGTCTCAGCCCAATTGGACCAGTTGTCAACATGTGTCCTATCTTATGAGGTGAATAACAAAGCATTGCAGAAATGGTAGTATTGTTCATGTGCTTTATTCCTTGTTTGTGGTATTATGGAGTGTTCCTTTCTAGTTAGGCCCCCCCTGCTGTGTTTGCTTTATAAAAAAAACTGATAAAGAGGAGCATAAGAGCATTTATTTCAGCCTGTCAATGAATGAAGATTATGAAGATTACAGGGTGCTCACCCCGACACCCAATTCCGTGAAGAGGACAGGTTAAAAGGAAAAGCCCAGTGACAGGTACAGTTTTGGTACATTGAAGTGATGTGCAATAATCGTCGCGCATTGCTGGAATAATCTGTGCTGAAAGAATGAGAATTTCAAGAATTCACTTGACAGACAAAATCTTGTTACAGTGAAGGATGCTGAAATTTCACATGCTAATTTAACAAGTACAAAAACATCATCTGCTCGTAATTATAATATGTAAATGATATGATGACGGGGTTATCAAACAATGTACATCTCTCACTGTACTGTTCAGCAGCTGGTGCGCAGGGCTGTTGCTAGTCAGCTCTTTTGACTTGTTTCTAATCAGGAAACCATCTGCTGAAAATTTGATTTATACATGGTAATTGCAGATTATTGCTAATAAATATGATTTGTGCCTCTGGTATTTGTATGATTTATCCACAGCATTTAAGTATGAGACTGCATCTTCCATGTGTCACTTTTATACAGTGAAATATAGTGAATTTCCATGACTATGAGATCCATAATTGATCTAAGCAAGCATGCCACATGCGGTCAGACAATTCAATTCACTTTCAGCATGCAGAGTAATGTGTATTACCTGCATATGACTGGAAATTATTCACACAGCATTTAATTACACATTACAATCACTTGGCAATTAAACAGAAGCATGGAAAATGCAATCAAATTAAAGTAAAGAGAAAAAAAAAAGCAAATTAGTGTTCTAAGAAATTTTCTCACAGAAGCATTGCAGCAGTTTCCTAGTTGCCTTGTGTTATTGCTGTTAGCCACAGAGAAGAGTAGAAGAATGAACAGGATAAATGTAGATTTGCTGTGGGCATGTCTAGTGGCAGGGAAAGACCAGTGTAGAGCTAAACAGGGAAAGTTAACCTCAGGATGGAAAACAGGGACAGGCTTTTTCAATCGCACTCTGTGATTGCCCCTTTATCTGATCAGCCTTTTAACGGGCATGTCACCTGCCATTTAAAAGTGGTTTCTGAAAATAAAGCAGAGTATTAATTCCGACAATCCAGGGAACGTAGCTGAAAACAGCTTAAAACACACATGAAACAAAAACATAGACGTAATAGTCTCCAAAACCAGAAAATAGGTCCTCATTCAATGAAATCAACAGCAGCCTGGAGTACTGCTCAAAGATTAATAATTGATTGTGAAAATCCACAGGTCTCTTTTATATGTCTAAGAACATTTTTATGAGTATTATAAACTGTCAATAGTTATCATTACCATTTATTCCCAGTTTTAGAAAATGCAACTTGCAGGTTGAAGACCACCGTGAATCAATGAGCAGAAAAATAACTTTGGAACTAGTTTTACATTAAAAATAAAACTTATATACACTACAGTGATTTCTGGAGCAAATTTAGAGGGAGAATTAAAAGTACGCATGTTAATAAAGCCAAACCGAAAGTGGCGTGACAAAAGCGAGAGCTGTCAAGTTTAACTATATGAGATGAATGGATCTCAATACCAGTTTTGACACTGAAATGGCTGTAAATGTTTATTCATGCATATATGACAGACTACAACCTTACAAGTATGAGTCTGCTTATCATCCAACAGGCCAGGAACAGGCCAGGGTTAGAAGGAACAATGGTTGGGGAGAAACTGAGTTGCAGTGTGAGGAAAACCAGCGGAGAACTAGTGTCTTGGTATTGCCTGCCATTAGCTTATTGATGGATACACATATATAGCTAACAATAGCTCACACTATGTCCACATCACAAAATTTGCTATCATGCATCAGGTTATAACAAATCTAGTATGGGTTGCTAATGCTAGTTATCATTGGTATCATACTTGATTAGCTGGTGGGTTTTACAAGATGGCCATGCTTCCTTGAAGCTAATATGTATCACATGATGGGTCTAATTATTGAAATCATTATGTGGACTAATTTGGAAGTGAGCAAACATTAGAACACAAGACATATGGTGCACAGTTCATATTTCTGTCGAGCTGAATCTTTAACGCATCTGTGACCATCATAGGCGCCTATATAGAGGGTGTTTGGGGCTCAAGCGCCCCAAGAAATTCCCGAGCACCCATGGGCAAAGCCAATCAGTCACACAAGGCATTGCTGTAATGCGAATGACTATGTTAGCACACACAGCTCACTCTTTACCTCCTGTAAAGCATAGACTTACTTATGAGTGAATTATTTTTCTGAACTGAATTTAGCCTAATATTTAGCCACCTTTAGATCACATAAAAAAACAAGCTGTGTCTTTGATTGCCAATGGATTATTCTTATAATTGGAAAATGTGTTAATAAAAGATAGTGATTGAGAACAAATCAGGACTAATTTTCGGTCCTGGCAATGCCAATGCTTTGTGCACATCACGCCTTTCCTAATATATAAACTGATGTGATACCGTTATATTCCGCCATCATATTGATGTTAGTGGGTACATTAGTATGCACCTATAAAAGATTCAATCAGGTGCATGAGCTGTGAATGAGTGGGCTGGGGGGGTGGGCCCAAATTAATTCTTGCTCTTGGGCTAGTCATCACACTCTTCCGCCATTGGTTCCAATGAGTATCATTCACTGAATCTTCAATCTCCATTCACCAAAGTCTCTATTTTTATTTTTATTTTTTTCAATTGATCACCTGCTGTTGTGAAGGCTTTTGTTGAAACATCATCAACCCACATGAGTGGGGAGAACAGCCGAACAAGACTTGCCAGGTTTCTATCACTAAAGTAAAGCTAAAAGTTACTTGACATTTCTTGAGTGTTATGGAAAACCGAGTGAGTCTAATGTTGGTTGAAACTGAGTAAGGACCATTTTTGACCTTACTAGGTTTTACCTTGTCACTTGTAGTAAGACATAAAAAATAATCCCTGGTTCGCTATATTTTGCATTGGCAAAACCTAGAAAGTCATCTGTATTTAATCATTTATGATGCAAAAACCAACAAATTGGGTTTTTCTACATTAAATTCAAATTTTTTTTTGTAAAAGCAAAACCCAGCCAGTTTAATTAGTCTATTATGAACCAGCGTTCCGATGCAGAGCAATAATCATGCAGGACTCCAAATTATATTTCAGAACTAAATTGGGTAAAAATTCCAAAAAAAAAAAAAAAAAAAATTCCAGTTATATACAATTTGATTAGCTCATTGATTGGCAATTTGATTGGTACATTCTGATTGGCTGAAGTGTGGCTCAGAGCGGAACCAGTTCCACAACTTTTTATATAATGGTTATACAAAGGTACTGCTTGCACCATAGCCAGCTAACTAAGGTACGTTAACTTAATTATGAGAGTGGCACTTAACTAGTTCACTACAGTGCTAAGCCATACCGACTCAACCAATGTTACACTTGGTATTCAGTTTGGCGGGGTATGAAGAGTGTGACATAACATGGAGTAATTTTTTCCGCAAATTCTTAGCGAGTAAAATTTTCACAAAAGTGATATGTTCATTGGGTAATATCAAAATTATGTCATGAGCTGAGATGCGAGAAAAGTGTCATAGTTATGTGATAAACAAAGATAAACACAGAACATATGAGGGCAACATGCTAAATTATGAACCAATGATATTGCCATTTTGATGCTGCCAGCAGGTGTTGCTGACTCTTACAAAATGGTGTGCTTGTTGAACTGTGTTGAGCGGTAGGCCAAATATATGGTCAGTTTCTCTCAATGGCGCAGTGAGTAGCACTGTTGCCTCACGGCAAAAAGGCTGTCAGTTCAAATCTGAAATTGGGCCTTTCTGTGTGGAGCATGAATGTTATCCCTCTATTGGCTGGAGTTTCCTGCGGGTGCTCCGGTTTCTTCCTACAGTCCAAAAACATGCATGTCAGGCCGATCGAAGGCTCTAAATTGTCCATGGGTGCGAGTGCCGTCCTGCAATGGTTTGGCAAACTGTCCAGGGTGTAATTCTGCCTCTCGTCCACAGTTGGCTGGGATTGAGTCCCCAGTGAGGAAGAAGTGGCTTGCATATGGATGGATAGTCTGCGGTATTATAGGAGCATATCATTGTCAAAAAGGCAATGGTTCCAAAATAACCAATTTATTAAGGAAACACTCAAAATTCTAAGACAATCAAAATATTGGCACTCAAAACATACCCATCATCATTTCATAATAAGTCCTTTATATCAACATTCATTTCACAGTCATAATTGAAGGCTGCGAAGAGATGAAAACATTCACAGCCTTCAGTCGTGACAGTCACAAATCGTTTGAATCTAAAACTCCTGTGCAAAGGGAAAAGAATTTTGGTGGCCATCAATCATTTCTCTCTTGTGCCCTTGAGTTTGCAATGTTTCTTGCTGAAGAGCAGAGAATGTTCTCTCCATTGTGTGGTTCCAGGAATGCCATCTAATAGCATTGTGGAGACGGGACTGAACGTACATGAAAGTTTCATACAAAGCACACACAGAAGCATAAAGAAGCATGTTAGCACTATCCAAACTATTCAGCGCATCAATGCAAGTCATGTTGCTTACAGTCCGGAGAATTCCAAGCTGGGTATCAATCATTATACATTTCAGAGCAGCAATGTATAGATATGGCAAGCTTATATAGATATTGACTGAAGTCCACACAGATATAAAGAAACTGAGGCCTGCATCGAGAGTGCCAGAAGTGGGGGGCCAAGAGGTCAATGGCCCCCAATTTTTTGCCTCTGCCCTACATTATTTTTCAAGTCGCAAATCTCTGCATCTCCACAAATGCCCCAACATTGCAGCATTAGTGGGGAAAAAAAAAAACATTTCAGTCATTACAATTCACTTAAAGAAATTTGCTGAAATAAAGCAGGCGAACATCCATCCATCCATTTTCTATACCCGCTTATTCCTCACTAGGGTCACGGGGCGAGCTGGAGCCTATCCCAGCTGACTACGGGCAAAGGCAGGGACCCAGCCTGAACAGGTTGCCAATCCATCGCAGGGCGCACACACCATTCACTCTCACACTCAAGCAGGCGAACATATAAAGGGAAAAATATTTATCTTAATGCTACTAAAGAGGACATAGACACACCAATCAAATGCGCACAGTGTACACGGCAACAAAAAATTATCTCAACGTTGTGCCTCACATTACTGTCATGTTTGAGTCGTTGACCTAACGAGATGAACGAAGCTTAGGTATCAATATTGCAAATGACTGCATGCTTCTGCAAACACATCAGAAGGGTCAGTTGATAAGAATGTAAAATACAGTGGAGCGAAACTGAACTTTGACGTTGAGTTACATCCCTGACATCCACAATTCCACTGGAGCCCAATGGTTCAGCCCCAGAACCAGGGCAGCCTGAGGAACATCAGAAGCAGCTCTGTGCCTGCGGAGACTGTCAAATCCATCCACTCTGAAGTACTTCATATCAAAAACAAAAGTTCAACCAAATATATAAAACAGCTTAATTTTGAGTTTCCGGTTATGGCAGATCAATGTATTCTGCTTACTGAACTTGTCTAACCTCCTTGTTACTAGTGAATTACCCGTGGCGAGAATAATTTCGACTGTGCCAGCATCGAGATGGAAATACAGCAGTTACATTTGTAAAGGGCTATGCCACACCCTTATCCCCAAGAGGAAGGGGAGTTTTGTCTGGCATGGGGGTGGTGGAGTGTCCAAAGAAGAAATTGACCTTTGACCCCAGTGACCTTGATCTTTCAAAAACTAACCCCTCAAGGACAATTCCAGGGACAACCTACATAGACCCACCAAGTTTGGTGAAGATCCGTTAGAGGACCTCGGAGGAGTAGGGGAACAAACAGACAGACAGACAAACGTTCCTCAAATTATAGTATGATTAGTCCAAAAAGGTTTCAGGATTGGCTAGTTTTATAAAGCCAAGAGAGGTTCCTTCAGTTTGTTGGGGTGTGTGTGCTATACGTGCTGGTTAGAGCAATCCTGCACACAGTTGCAATAAAGGGCCACCCACACTGAGACTATGACTATAAATGAGATGGACTTAAGATAAAATTGGACCCTGCGCTTGCATTGAGAGACATTTCAATTTGGTTTAATGCTTATTGTGTTCTACTGCATTATTGCTCTATGCTTAATAAGCATGCATTTGGTTCCTACGATAAATATTTGATTTCTTACAGGCTTACCCTGTTCTATGGCTGAAAGAAATCCTCAGCAGAAACGAATGAATTATCCACATTCCTTTCTGTAAAATTGTTTTTGCCATTACTGCATTTCTCCTCAATTTATCCAAATCATGGTAGGCATACTGGAGACAAGATGCATATTTAACATATGAAATATGCTGCCAGGAAACTAAGTAATAAAATCTATCTTCCATCTACACACGAAGGGAATTCTGTAGCGCAGAATGCTGTCTGCTAAAAAAGGAGAATCTGTAAAAAAAAAAGAGGCTGTTCATGTATAACTGGAGGCGGGAGGAACTACAGCGGATGATGGTCAGACTTAATGATTGTTTCAGGGAGGATGACACCCGAGTCACTCAGCCAACAGCACTGCACTTACTGTCACACTCTTAACCCCACCCCACACCCCAACCAAAAGAAGACTAAAAATACAGTCACAGTGTGCGCCATGAGCCATCGAGGAAAAAAGTGCATGCAAATGTCCTGTATATTTCTTCTGGAACAAGACATGTCCCATAATTTCATTAAATACAAATTCAATTCCATTATTACGAATTTCTGAAGATTAACTAAGCCGTTTAGCAACCTTCAGCGAGTTTTGACCAAAGATAAACATGACAAAATACCTCAAAACCAAAGGAGAGCGAAAAGTTGCTTCGAATCACAATGAGCATAATTCCATCAAGAAAACACATTTTTGAGATTCTTTATTTTTTCCATTAATCACCTCTGCTTCACTGACTTCATATAACATTACTTATGCAATGTACAAACTATTTAAACAACGAAGGAGGATTACATTTTCATCACTTTTATTAACGGAACCCAACAATATGCTAGAGGTCAGTTCATGAAGAAATCAAACACTGGCGCATTGCCCCTGGGAGAAACCCTATCTTACTTCAGGCTCTCTCTCACTCCCAGTGATTACTCAAGGAGCTCAGAGTCTGATATTTCACACAGCTCTTTAACTCAGGTGTAAATGCCATGTTGAACATTGCTTGTAAGGCACAACATCCAGACACGGTGCCAAAACAATAAAATTTCCAAAATAGGTACAAAGTATATGTAAATACTGCATATTTGCAAAACTATTGTGTGCAGGCACCCTTTAAGCCTTGATATAAACACATTGCAATGGGTTACAACCCCTCTAAGAGCTGAGGTGCAATTCTGGTGTACTTAGCATTAATCCAATGGCCATACGCAGGAAAATGTCTAGTTTAAACATGCCATATTTACTACACGATACATATGGTCCTCCTCAGCTCGGTATTGGACCCATAGGTTCTCTGTAATGGTACTGTGCGCACTTAATAATTCAAGAGTGGAGGTCGGTATCTAATATTACACACAAAAGATGAGGACCCTAAGGAATGAGAAGGTTGCTAGGTGTACCTCACTTCATAAGGTAATTTTACAGAGGATCTCAGTTGAGCTTGGTGATAGTTCTCACATAGAGCATGATACAGTACTGACTGATCAGGAAGACGGCCATGTAAACTCCTCCCCATTTCAACCTTCAAGTTCAAGGATTCCTGCAGTGTTGATGTTTTTCAACAGTTTCTTATTATGTGGTGTCAATTTATCGTTGACATACTGTATTTTGAATGCAATTTACAAAACCTTCTCACAGTGAATGTGTTGATGGCACAAACAGTCAAAGTTCTGTATTCATAACCTCCCTGGTTCATACCATACATAAGAACTTAAAGCAAAGAGATGCAAAGCATATGGGATATGCCATTTCTCGATGTTGTTGCCAATCAGCAGACAGTCAAAGGGTGAATCTGAAATATCCAGAATAAACAAAATATTTCATTTTGACATCACTGTCCTTTCTATTCTCAATAAAAAAAAAAGTTAAGGAACACTCCGTTTTGACCCGAGAATATGAAATATAAAAACTGGTCATACAACTGTAAATCCCAAGTGTTGTTTACATCACTGGTGTTAATCCATGATACAAAATGGATCAAAATGCAGATGACTTTATCTACACAAGGTATCCACAGGAAAGACCAGAATCACACCACATCATTAAATCAAAACTTTAAACAATGTCCAAAGCAATTTCAGAATCTTGCGTGACCACCAGGGGTGAAATTAGACCGAGGATCGATCTACTTCTTCTGTGCCCGGGCTCCGCCCTAGCACATGGGTGTACACTCAACTATGTCATCAGATCAGATTGGTGACACATCATTTATACAGTTAATGGTTGTCAGTCTTTTAGCCGGTTCAGGTGGACAGCAATACATAAATACCAAGGTAGGGAGAAATAGGTCAGACACTGACACGCTTAACATCAGACTGTAAATTGCCCTAATGTTCCTTTTTAAACAATGTTTTGAGCACAAATTGCAGTTTATCATTAATGTACTTGTTACATTAAGCTAACTAACTTGACAAATGGTCAGGCAAAGCTATCATTGTCAAACAAAGCCAATGTTAGCATTGTCAGGACGTTTGTGGTTTGAGCGGAGTATTGAAGAAGCGCAAGAACACCATGGTTTGGTAATGCGAGCTAGTTTGACCATTTTCTGCAATAAAGTTCATAAATTAACTGGTCTTTGTATTGCCTCTTATTGCTAGGAACAACGGTTCAAAAGTTGTTTTCATGCTGCAGGGCTGCCGACTCACGTATTTGATGCGAGACATGTATATTATGTTCTGCATCATGATAGCATGAAAAATAATTTTCATTTACTTTAATGCATTTCATGCCAAAAATTACACCGGTTTTATAAACGTAACAGTGGTAGGAAATATAACTTAATTTGCAAATAATATGAATTAAGAAAAGCACATGCAAGGAAAATGATACTAGACCCAAAGGGGAACCCTGAGGCACACTACAGGAAATAGCAACAACTTCAGGCACGCAGGTGTTAAGTGATACATAAATTCTCCCATCTGAGCGATAGGAGGAGAACCTATCCGGGGCGATCCCAGAGACACCCACTCACCACTCAGCCTTTCAGTCAGGATGCTGTGATCTACATCATCAAAAGCTGCACGAGGACCCTGTAGCACCAAAACAGAGCATTCACCCGGATCAGAGGACAACATTATGTCAATAGAAACCCTCTGAAATGGGTTTTCTTCATGGAATACTTCTGACGAAAACCAAACTGACATTTATTTAAGATGTTGTGTGCAGTCAATACTGCAGCAAGCTGTTTGGCTGAAACTTTCTCAAAGAATTTTGAGATTAAAGGCAGCTTAGAAATGGGGCTGAAGTTTTTCCGAAGAGAGGGATGAACATTTACTTTTTTCAAAAGAGGATGAACAATTGCATGTTTAAAATAAGCTGTGACACACCCAATTCTATTTATAATAGAAACCAGGTATAGACTAATACAACCAAGTCCATGTTCAAACACGGAAGTTGATAAAATATCTACATAGCTTCATACTGCCCACCATATCAATAAGTTGTTGTAGGACAATAGGGAAGACAGAATCTAAAGGTATCAGTCGAGTTGGATAAGCAAGAAAGGGAGTAGAAGAGCGGATGATGCCAGACTTGATGTTTTTAATCTCATTCACAAAGAAAAAGAGGTCATTGCAATCTTTATTTGAGAAGATAGGCACATCAGGAGGTGCAGGAGTGTCAGTGCTCTTAATAGTGTCAAACAGGATGTTAAAGTCGTGTTTATTAGAAGAAATTAAGTCCGCAAAGTACAAAGCCATTGCATCCTTAGCCATAATGTTAAAATCAGTTAAAAGGTCTTAGTAAGAAAGACAGAACATAAAGCATTGAAGGTCTCTGCAGTCGCTCTGCCCTCATTCATTTACGCCAAAAACAAAATAATCTCGCAGAACCAGGGGGATGGACTAATGGACTGCAACTCCCTGCTGGCTGGGCTACCATCCAGTGACCCCTGCAGCCCATCCAGAATGCAGCTGCTCATCTGGTCTTCAACCTCCCACATGACTCTCCTGCTGAGATCCCTGTAATGGCTGCCAGTTGCAGCCAATGTTAGATTCAAAATCCTGATTCTGGCCTATGCTGCAGCAAAACGACAGCCCCTTCCTATCTGCAGGAGATGATCATCCTATACACACCTGCTTGGCCACTTCGTTCAGCAGCAGCAGGACAACTTCGTCGCTTTACCCTGGGTTGGAAAGCTGGTTATTCTACCAGATCACTCAGCTTCTCCCATCTTGCGCCCCAGTGGTGGAATGACCTTCCCACCTCCCTACAAACTGGTCCATCCCTGCCGCTCCTCCGCCGTAACCTAAAGACTCACCTGTTTAGACAGTTTCTGATCTGATCGTCCCCCTCCCCTGCATTTAATTTGTTTCTTTTTCTTTTGTGTGATACTGCCTTCTGTATAGTCCTTGCTCTATATGTTCATGAATTCAGGTGACTAATGCTGGATATGAATCGTAAGCTGTCCAGTCTGTTGGGCTACAGTGTCAGTGACCTTACTGTACGCACTTGCTGTAAATCGTTTGAGATAAAGGCGTCTGCTAAATAAATTTAATGTAATATTATGGAGGGAACAAGTGTCAGTGAGCCATAACGTCCAAAATGGTGGAGCATTGTGTATTGTCCGTGTCAGATAACAACACTGCACTCAGATCAAAAGCGGCAAAAAAAACCCTTGTCAGCTGAGCAGCAAGCTAAGATGATGGAGTGAGTTATGGTTTTACCTGGCAGGAAATCAAAATTAATAGACAAGATAAACTCAACACATTTATGATCAGTAACAAGCAGCTCCTCAAGGCAAATAGAATCAATATTCAAAATAAGGGCAAAACAAGCTCTAAGGTATGTTCCCAAACATGCGTGGGTCCAGATAAGTGATGAACAAAATTAAAAGACTCAAATTAGGAAAACCTGCAGGAAAACAACATGAAATGTCATTGGCGGAGTAGTAAACTCACCAACTATAAAAACATGATAATTAATGATAGAGGATTAAAAAAAAAAATCGCTGAAATCGCAGATAAAAGAACTGTAAAATCTAGCAGTTTGTAAGATTAAAATACAGTTGAATGGATTGAAAAGACCGACTCTGGTCAACTGCAGTTCAAAGAAGTTAAAAGCTCCAACGCTTTCCAACCAATTTAAAAAGCAGTTCCTGCAAACAAGTGTGAGCCTTCCACCCCAACCCAAGGCTCTGCGAGCCCTAGAGAAAGTACAATCAGTTTGATTAGCGGGTCGTTCTCCATACCTCTCTGCCAAGTGTCGGTCAGACACAAGCCTTTTGAAATAAGTTCTGTATCGAGGATTTATTTGCAGTGGAGTAGCATTTATCCACGCCATCCTGTGGAGCGTAGACCCACTGCTCGCAAACAGAGGCCAAAGCCACAGGGTGCCGGTACCAAAGGTCCGATTTGCCTCAGACAGTCGAATGCCTCACCAGGGCAGAAAGCTGCCAGCTCATCGGGAGTGTTCAGGAACACAGACACAAGGCGAGAGAATCTGATGCTGCAATCCTCAGGTAAATAGGGCCGGATAATTCCATTTACAGAAGGAACAAAACACGTCGAGGGCGAGCCCACACGCTGCGAATGGCCCAAACCTGCAGCAACTCCTTGCTTCCAAAGCATCCTCTACTTAACCTGTACCCCAGGCATTTTTCTTCACTTACACCAGTGTCTATGGGAGCTTCGGTGTGGCTGGCCTGCAACAGATTTACCCTGGAGT
Organism: Gymnothorax reevesii; assembly: GCA_029721435.1. NCBI lineage: Eukaryota > Metazoa > Chordata > Actinopteri > Anguilliformes > Muraenidae > Gymnothorax > Gymnothorax reevesii. The sequence continues at coordinate 86,753,152 of CM056582.1, read as the reverse complement.
GCCATGAACTGCCATGAGAACGGAAATTGCAAGACACTATCCCATGGAATGGTACCATGGAAATTCTCCATTGACAACCAAATTTTGAGCAGGGTCTGGCAATCAATACATCAAAGCAGTGGAGGCATCATGAACAAACAGGTTGATTAAAGACACGACGATACAAAGAACTAGGAAGACTTAAAGGGACAAGCAGGCAGCAGGTAAGCCAAACACAGGTGCAATGCAACAAGTATAAGATTTTATCTAATATACGGCCATACTTGACCAATACCATGCTAATGAGGTTGTGTGGATTAAAGTGCAGTAATTAAACAGAAGATGGAGGAAATTTTAAGATGTAAACAAATACCCCGGGGAATGAGTTTTTACAACAGGCCTGAAGGATTCATCAAGGGTAAAGATGAATGTTCTCATTTGTGAAAGGTTATTGCAATTAGCAGCAGAAAAATCGTGTTCAAAACAGCTGACAAAGGAAGAAAATAAGGGGCCGCATCCCAAGTGACAAAAGTATATGCTAAATTATACCTGAAATTGGGGTGAGCCAGAATATTCCTGAAATGGTGCACATGACTTGGGTGGAAAGCATATTTATTTAAAAATGTCTGCATGGTCTGGACAAGTGGATGTCATAAGATACACTGTCAAGACTGGCCAATACATCCAGAAAAATCATAGGGAAACCACAGATGCCACTACGGGCCGGCATGTACTGAATATCAAAACTAAATCTCTTAATATGTCAACTGATACATCCAATCCATTGTGACCACAATTATAGTCACTTCCCTCCCACATAAAACTACAAGTAACAAAAATGTCAGCTCAAAATCATTTGTCTGAAGTGCTGTTAAATGATTGAATAAGGTATCAATCTTACAGGGCCACTCCCTTACCTCTACCCTCACAGAATTTATACATCTGCATTATGTTTGCAAGGTTTGGCACTTTGCACTTTTTAGTAACAGGCCAACTGAGCTGTATATATTGCCAATGATTCAACTTCAAGCTCTCTCACTTATTTACTGTTTCTTGCAATTGTCTTCTTTAAAACAAACATTGATTGCAATGAAGTCAAAGACAATTTTCCACATTGCGAACAACAAAGCTTCAAACCTAACCAAACTTAAAACATAAGAATACTTAAAGTATGAATTTAAAATTATTTATTCTTAGCTGACCTTTTTTCCCCACTTTTGATTCCCTGTGATATGAAATTGAACAAGGGGCCCATAGTTACAAACGCCACAGAGCAGAATGCTAGCCTTTAATCGGGTCTTTCTGTTAACGTATAGTGAATGAGGTCAGGGTGCGGGCATGGGAACTCCACTCCAACATCACTGTTCCCACTCTGAGACTCTTTCTGAATGCAAGCTTGACCATAACAGCTCAAGCGGGGAAAGAGGTAATTGACCGTAGTGTCATCAGGGAGAGTGGACTTCAGTCAGCAAGTCACTTACTGGAAAAGACTCCACTGGTCAATAAAGTGCCTGCATTGTACAACCACATTTGTGTACAGCAGTCCTCCAGGTACATGACTGTATTCATTAATACATTTGAAGACCCACAGCAGAAGACTGAACCAGCTAATTTTAATTACCATTAATCAACACATCCATACATTCTGTTGACTATTTTTCTGACCTTTAACAAATTTTGCATTTTGATGCAAGAAAATCCACCTAAGTAGCTCAACCGTTATTCTAATACCTGTGAAGCTCATTTATGTGGTTCCCAATTGGGTATCAGATTCAATGTCTTCAAACAAATTACTGTCCGAAGAGAAATGTGTGACATACATAGTTTCCAATATAGATTCCGGGTCTTAAGAGACACTTTTAAACAAGTTCTGTCTGTAACATTATAATCAAATGATTAAACTAATCCCATCGCCAGTTGCATTGTGAGGTTTGTTTTTGCAGTATGGGCCTTACATGCCTGTGGTGACATGTAATGAAAATCACCCCTTAGAGCAGGGGTGTCAAACTCACCCGTAAACGGGCCAAGAGGCTGCAGGTTTTCACTCCAACAATGCAGAAGCGCACCTGATACAACTAATCAGTTGTACAGGCCTAGATCAGTTGATTAAATCAGTGCTTTCAGGAGAGCTTTTGCTTGGTAGGATTGAAGACCTGCAGCCTCTTAGCCCGTTTACGGGTCAGTTTGACACCCCTGCCTTAGAGGTAGTGGCCCCTTAACATTCAAGGAAAAGCCTAGCATGGGGACAGGGCAGAGCATGAGTTTCCAAATGTCTGAAAATGTGCTCAAATATTGAGAATCTGTGGTCTTGTCAAAGAGTCTTTTTGATTTTGTTAACAACATCTGGTGCATTGAGCAGAGTCTTGACATTTGCTTCCATGGAGCAATTCTAAGAGTCAGTGGTGTATTCCATTCACCACAGCCAACAGTAAGGGCCCATTCAGGCTGCCAGATGAATACTAAATTAATTTAAATTTTTATTAAGAATGGTGAAAGTCCAACCAGTTCCAAATACATTATAAATAAAACATCAACTTTTTTCAGAGAATGACTACCTTGCATTGAGCCATTATCAATTTGTGCTTGACATACAGCCTTGTTTGAAATGAAATAGTTGCACATAATACATTTATCCCTATCTAGACCGGGGGAGGGCTTTTTATGCCTGCACCAATTTTCACGTTGCATACTTTCTGAACGGCTTGAGCTAGGACCTCCAAACTTGGTGACTTTTCCTTAAACTTGTCTGGGAACAATTTTATACCAATAAGTCAAGTCCACCATCTTTGCCGTTTCCATGGCAATGGTTTTCTTTTTCTTTTTTTTTTTAAATTTGGCATCTCCAATCCCACCTGAATCTGGAATACGCAATTGGTGAACTATGTACAAGGCTTGCTCGTATGCCACCCCTTGCTGCCAACTCAGGATAGTGAAGACAGCTCACAGTTCTCCTCTGAAGCACGTGCCCGTCAGCCACTGCTTCTTATACACTCATTGGTTGAATCTTCGCAATATCAGAACGAGGGCGGAGGATACCCAGACATGACCAGGCTTAGAGTCTTCCTGACAAGTGCCCGTCTGGCCAACTGCAACGAACAAAGCTGTTTATTCATTTCCCTTACCCGGCAGTCCTTTCCCAGTTTGAAACCCTGTAGCGCGATGGCCAATTGTGCACTACTCTGAAAAAGCTGCCGACCACTGCCCACAACGAACCCTCGAACCCACAACGTGATAGTCACTTCTGCACTGTAACGCAGTGCCTTAACCGAGTGAGCTATCTGGCAGCTCTGGCAATGGTTTTCTTCAACAGATATCTTTGCAGACATTTAATTTTTCTAGAACACACTATGTAATGGCTGGTAAAATAGAGAGGCCAAGTGCAGCGGCCAGGGAGAGAATGAGGAGCACAGAAACATACGATCACAGAGAATCACACAGACCACCAGAAAGTACTCGCGCTTCCAAAGGACATATAATAGTACGAAAAAACGAAAGCAATGCGAGAGAGAGAGAAAGTGGAAAAGGAAAAATTCCCAAAGAGGAAGGAACTCCAAAGATAACTGTAAATAAAGTCACACAAATCCTGACAAGAGACATTTTTGGCTATAGTGCTTAGCCACAAACAGACACTCTCGCAAAGTAGGTGTGGCGGACTTACGGCTTACATAGAGTCCGGGGAAGCGCCGCCTCAGTTCAATCAGCCAGCTGGTTAAAGAATCCAATTGAAAAGGAATTCGATCTCGTCCCGGGATGAGATCACCAAAGAAAAGTCCAAAACACACGCACGCCTCACAAACCATGACAACTGTCTGTTACAATTGAAGCACTGATTACTAAAACCCCACAAGTCAAGTGTGACTCATGGGGTTTCAGTAATAGGTGCTTCAATTGTGCTTTATACCTTAAATTTGTAAGAGATGACCCTAATTAAAGTTCATCTATTGAAAAACCATATCTTCAATTGGGTCAATACTTGCTGAAATACATAAATCTGCCTAATGTAGGCCAAGCTACAGTATTAACCCATTGTTTAGCAAAAGCATAAATATTACACAGTAAATCCCTTTATAATTTAAATATTGCAGTATAAGGAGAGACAGCTGTAAATATGTCTTACTACAGGAGTGACTTTAACATCTACGGGTAATTTTTACTTTCCTGAACCTTAGTTCATCACATATTTTGCCAAGCACCTGTACATTAAATGCTGCTATTTACAATTTTGTCAAATAACCAGAACGAAGCCATTTATGCAACCTTGCACCTCAGTGTAATTTGATTGTTTTGATATTCTTCAGGAAAATTAGCATGGCACATTCGTCTTCTCCTTCACTGCCGGCCATAAAATGATTAACTTGTTTACAATTCAAGGGCTTCCCCCATCTCACTGCAGTAATTCCAAATTTCACATTGTTCTCTCAGGCCTCAGAGGAGGACAGCTCATGAAAACTGCTGCATTATCTGAGGACATTATGTCTATCACAGACAGTATGTGCTCCATGCAAATGTAATTCTGCTTGCTCTTTAACGAGACCTATGCCAATACAAGACACTTGGCAGCTGCTATCCAAGATGAAAAGTAACAATCAGACATTTTAACAGCATACAATTTCAGAATTGTAGAAAAAAATTTTTTTTCCCACAATGTCATTCAGTGGAAATGTACAATCTTATTAAAGTCTATGAATGGATAAAGTTCTGCGGTGACCATGGAAAATATTTTTATTGTGTTTGAGAGGTTTGAACACACATAACTTGTGCTACAAGATTTGCCCCGATAATATCTGAAGCAATATACTTTTTTCAAGAGTCAGTATGAGAAATTTCTATAATCTGTAAATAATACTAATTTACTTTAAACTTACTGTCGTATAGTTTCTTTGAGCTGGCTTCCAGATGGAACAGTCCATGACTTGTAGCTACTTTGATAAGTCAAATGCATGAACCTTACAGAGCTGCAAAGTGTAACACTCAGAACAGTTTCATTGTAGCCGTAATTATATGAGCCATTTAATTTGATGAATCCTGCAGTAATTACTTCTAAATTATTGGAGTTGAGAGTTGACAACACAGAGCAATTTACCCTGCAGTATTCAGATGCACGTACACACATGAGAACACAGATCAAAGATGATCTGAATATCTCAAGAAATTATCATTTTAATGCTTTAACGAAATGACCAATTGTAATTTTAATGATGTTACATTCTAAGTATTCATCTGACATGGTTCTCAAATTGATCGACATATTACATTTTTTAGGACTGAAAGTTATGTCATTTCTAATCTTTTTCAAGAGTGCAACAGCAGTGCCAAACCAAACGATCAAGTGCCCAACTGAAAGTAGATGCACATATAGAGATATTGTCAGGAATTGGTTTTTATGAAAACCTCTTGAGAAACTCACTTTGTTACCTTGATAAATGAGGATGAGGATAAATCCATACAATTCTCATTTTGCCTAATGATACATTTCAAGTTGGATTAGTATCAGCAAAGCAAAAGCTGTAGGTAGCACAATATGGCCATCATCTTGGAGAGTAATGGTGAATATTCAAGCCTGCAGTTCTTTTCTTATGTGTAAGCTTCGTGAAAAATATTTTTAGAAGGATACTCCTTAGCTTCAACATAGCATGTAAACAGAATACACAATAATTCAATCCATACAAATGTTGCAGTGAAAGTACCAGTACCCATATCTCAACCCAAACAAAACTGAAGGTAGACACTGCCCAGCCAAGAAACAGGTGTCCAATCAGTCAAGGACATGATGCTAACAGAATATTTCAAAGTGAAAAAGAGGCAATCATTGCAAAACAAAAATCTTTAATCCCTAAATTATCAAGACAAGAGTCAGAGTGGGACAAAGCATTAAGAAATACCAAGCATCTGGCACCATGTCACTCAGTTGTGATATTTTTTCTTTCCTCTCTGACCAATTGAAACACTTTTTGCTTTATTTGTGTGTGCTGCATCACAATTTTTCACAAAGGGTAATATTTCAGATTTTATTCTGCTCAAAACTCCTCAATTATATCAACGAGAGCACTCCACTTCCAACTACGTATTCATTTGTTGAAATTCCCAAACTAAGCACATTAACTAAGTGTTATGTATATCATATGAAGACCACAATGGAAAAATGAAGTCACATTTTCATGTTGTGGAGAAATGATGAATTAAAAATTCAAAACGATCTTAGAAACAATGCACTGAAAAAATATGCAAAATATATAAATTATTATATTACTATATATAATAATAATACTATAAAAAATATACAAAAATGCTACATTTGGACTCTGATCATTTGTCCTATGTAGTCTTCATGTGTAGGGAGTGCACTTTGAACTGGTTGGTTCTTATAGCACTTGAAGGCCTTTCAAAAGGAAAGAACATCACAGGCTGTTAGCTCATACAAAGCCCCACCCCAGCTCACAGCTGCAATGGCTCTGCCATGGCCAGGAATGGCACAATGGTAACTTTAGGTGAAATGAGAAAGAATGAACTGTGTATCGGAAGGTGTATCCCGCGCTCATTGCGAGTCCGTTTCTGTGTTTCAGAGGGGGAAACTAGACAGTTGGTTGCCCGCTGGTTGACAGGAATCCCCAGACCCCCTGAAGCAATCACTCCCAAGATTGAAAGGCTTCCTGACCTTGCCACACACAAGGCTCACGCCAAATAAGAGAGAAATCAGATGAAATTTGTGGCCTGTTGAGCGCTTACAAGAAGATTTCTACAGACGCGGTGGTGGACGTGGTGTGGCGATTGCTGATCCATAGTATCCCCGATTCCCCTGGGAATGTGATTACTCTCATGTATCAAGCAAAGAAAATGACTAAGGAAATTGGAACTGGGTAAAGAAAAAGATTTGGAGATAAATTGGAGAAGATCTTGTGAAGAGATTTGACTTTTCTCTCATCAGTATCACATCTTGGCCAAAAATAAATGAAACTCTGGATGGAAATAAATCTTGTGACGGTTCATAAAATTGTCAAAACATGAGCCATAATCAAAGCTGTGTCCAAGGGTGGTTCAACATAATATTACAGAGTGACTTTTTTTGGCCAGGTAGCGTTAATTGATACTTATTGTATTTAAAAGTAGAATGTGTTTTTACTCGTGAAAACAGACGCCACCCCCCGGCCCCCTTCTTTGCCTAACCCATCGGATGGACGGACAGACGGACAGGCACATACTGAAGGGCACCACTGCAGGACCTGAGTAGTAAGTACGCAAAGTTTCGTTAAGATCATAAAAACAGTTAAGGAGTTATGCTGCAGACAAAAATTGGTCACATCTGGACGGAAAGACAGATGGATGGACAGACAGGCGCATACCAAAAGGCCCCACTTCAGGACCTGAGTAGTAAATATCTAAAGTTTTGCTAAGATCATGCAAACAGTTTTGGAGTTACATTCCAGAAACTGTGGGAACGCGAACGCACATGCAAATGCGAACTTTTAGTAATATAAAACACAATACAGTTGAGAGCAATTTGGATAATACCTCTCTCTAGGACAGTGGTGGTCCTGTAGAGCCGCAGGGTGTGCTGAGTTTGGTTTTCTCTCCCCTATTTAAACCTAAGACACCAGGTGAGATGAGTTAAGTGTGTAATCAACTGCTTTCATTCATTAATGAAGTGCTGAGTAACATCAAAAACCAGCAGACACTGCGGTTCTCCAGGACCAGGGTTGACCACCACTGCTCTAAGATATTCTGAAGGAGTGCAGCAAGAAAACAAACATATTCTCTATCCTTTGCCATAAATACAATCTAGGTCTTTTCAATTATGTCATGGAATCAGAAAGTCTCCAAAATCAGAGGCCAACTACACAACCTAACTTTGTTTGGGAGGTTCGGCAGAAAAAAGGGCCGACAGTTTGCCAAACGCTACAGAAATGTCCAATGGGACCTGGGCCTAAGGCAAGATAAGACAAACATACAGTGCCTTGGCAATGAACATTGCTGGTTGCTTTGGTGTAAAATCTAAAATAGCCATCCTGTCGAGAACACCATCCTTACTCTGAAGTATAAAGGTGATTTTGATTTGTGGGGCATTTTTTTTCTTCCAAAGCGTTTTCAGGTGAGAAACCAGACGCCATACAGGCACAAGAGGAGTATTTATTGGTAGGAATACGATAATTGGACTTGGCCGAAGCCCCGAACTGTGAGTGGGGCACTCAAACTAAAGTCGGTGTTAACTGCAGGGGGTTGTGGGCTTCTACACGGCCGGCCAGTGGCCATGCCTGGGAGGTGTTCCTAATAAACTGGCAAGAGGAATATACAAGAACAGGTGATTAAGAGAAATGCAGTCCCAATCCTGGAGACCGATCAATAGCTCTGGGAGCTTACTGCTATCAATAAGACTCCCAAGAACCAGCAGACACTGGGAGCTTACAGCTATCAATAAGACTCCCAAGAACAATTATGCTTTCCTTCATCATTAAGTACCGACAAACACACGAAAGAAGAGCTTTGCTCAATTCTAGAAGACAAACTGACTTGTGGGCTTTACTAGGAAAAAGTGTGACAATCCAGCAACTCTGCCAGACAGAAAGTAGGTTTATATACAGAAAGCACAAGCACAAGGAGCAGGGCACATACTGGATAACACTCAGGCCTGGGGAAGAACACAAGACATTAAATCAATTAAAGGAGACAAATACCCAAAACGCACAGAAAGTGCTGGAAAGGGGAGGAGGCAATACAGGATATATGAGGGTTGTAATACAAAGGCCCTGAACAACGTCTTAGTATTGATGGCATAAGGTTAAACGGGGGAACTTTGACACAACTTTCACAGCCTGAAGTGGTGCATTAGTGAACAAGTTTAATGCAGCATCAGATAGGTTGGGACCTATCATGGCTTATTATTTACTAAGGGTAGGATAGGCTTGTCCACTGCTGGTATGTGACATGAAAAAAAAAGATGGGTCTGATGTGTCAATGTTACCCAAGGTATGCGGGGTAACACTGACACGTCATGGGATAGCTTTGACACACACAGTATTACCAGTCAGCTCAAGCTGTAGGCTATGAACAGCCAGACAGATTTTCAGTTGAAAGTACTAATTGATCTTATCAGATCCCCACATATGTCTACTGAGGTTTTGGAAGCAATTCTGTTTTATACATGTAACTCATGGAGTACTTCAGGGTCAAGGACGTGTTGCACGCAACCATGTACCTTAAAACATGTAACTGATTAATGGCAACAGTGACTGATATCAGTGATTTGATATCAAACATGTTAGAAGTAATAGATTATAAACAATTCAAATCCAATCAGAGTTGTACCATGCAGAAATTGAAAGTTATCCACATGCAACAGGAAGTGACAAGATGAAAAAAAATAATTCATTGAATTATGCATATTCCTAAGATTCTGATACATTGTGATCAAGTACATGGAGACGTAATGAGTTTTGGTAACATTGACATGGCCATGGGGTAACTTTGACAGGCTGCCAATGTTATACCAAAACCACAAATTTTAGAAAATGATAATAAATATTCAACACCAAAAGAAAGCTACTGCATGAACATTTTGTGCTCCTAAATTTTGATATTTTAAGTAGGAAGTGAAACTTAAGCACAGTTTAGAAATAAAAGTTTTTTTTTTTTTTAACAAACTTACCAAACATGAAGCTTCACATGGGTTAGACAACCATTTTGTAAAGGAAAGTCACTTGACTAGTCATATGATACCTGCTATTCTGACCAGATAGCAGCACCTGTACATCTTCAGGAAAGATAATTCAATATGCCACTGAAACATTCCACTCAGATGCACATCACAAAAGGGTGTCAAAGTTACCCCATATGTCAAAGTTACCCCGTGTTACCTTAGAGAATTCCATCAAGTACCAGCAGATGTTATGTGAAGACTTTACTGCCTTTACTATGGAGCTTAAACTGGGCTGTGATTGGATATTCCAACAGAACAATAATCTATCAGCATTCATCAAAATCAATCCAGAAATGATTCTGAACTGAACTGAAGTCACATCTGCCATATCCCATGACTCTATCCCATAACAGCAATTTTTATTAATTTTCTTTTTCAAACAAATAAGGATTGTGAATTGCAACAAACATGGTTGTAAACAATTGGGCCTTTAGTAGATACCCCTTCTATATCTAAGTATGATGCTATCCTGTTCAACACATTTACATACGTTTTTTACCATTCCTGTGATGCAGGCATCAGAGTAAGAATGAGCGTGTACTTCCAAAAAAACAAATAACGTTGAAGAAGTCGAACAAAATATTTTGTCTTGCCCTGTTTGCCATTAAATGCAGGTCAAAAATGATTTATAAATCACTGCAAACAAGGATCGTACAGTCACCGTTGCAGTAATATTAAGTTATATTGCCTATGATGAGTCATTGAAATCCAAGAATGCCAAAAATGACAATCCAATGCAGTTACAGCATCATCTCGTACAGTATGTTCATATGCCAAACTGTTATACAACAAAAAGAAGTGTAAATGGAAATATTAGCAGTGTGTTTATCATTTGTTTCCCTATGTGATGATACACATAAGACAATACATCGTGCTGATCACAGGTTTATCCTATCTATTGCCCAGTCCGAATGACACTTCACTTGTGTATTGAGGAATTACAGCACATATCACGTAATGGCATACATTAGCAAATCAGTTTACATAATTTAAAAACACTGCATCTTTCACGGTAACTTTTAAAGATGTGCTTGTATTTTTCTTAGAAAGTCTGACCCCAGTGTAGACAGTCAAAGAAAACTGTCATAAAGAGCCTTGTTAATATGACTCTCCTGTGTCTGTGACCCCTCCTTTAAACAAGACTGATCAGCCAGGGGGAAATACGATGAGGTTGTAAGACATTACCTGTCATGTGGGCTCAGTAATAGTCTCCTCTTTTGATGAACCTGCACTTTAACAAGAGAGCTTTATTTCATTATTAATCTTTCCTATTTCATTTTTTCCCCATACTGTGGTGGAATACATATTTGGTAGCCACAATATTAAACCATGAAACAGATCATATGGAGAGCGCCTAGTAGTTATTTAAGATGTCGTTCATAGAACAAATCATGTTGGACACAAACCTCTCATTCTGCCCTGGCAACTGTAACCTTCCCCATCCTCAGAGGGAAAAATGTGAAAATGGCAAAATACAAAAATGAAGAGATAGCCCACAGCAGAACTTATCCTGAGTCATAAAGAGCGTCATTCAGTTATAGGAGCACATAAAAAAAGTGAGAAGTTTCTATAGACCTGAGTAATTATGCCATGAGTCAGTCAGTAACCTCTAATGGAGACAGAGTCTGTGAGTAAAGCTGTATTCATCCTTTGATGCATTAACACTTTGAAGTCAATATTAGCACAACTTCAGATGTCGATGCGTGGCTGATCAAGCCATTAAATTACAGCAAACCTTTGCTGACTAATTGGTAAACACACTTTTCATTTCCAATCAAATGCAGCTTCAGGCCCCGTTACATCAACTTTAGGAGAGAAAAAAAGAGTCTGATGTCTGATGTCACTCGGGAGACCTTCAAATATCAGTTCAATATTTGCCTTTGTAACTTTAACAGGGTCAAAAAGCCCTTAAAACTCTGCTGATTGCAGGGACTAATGTCCAAATGGACTCCCCCCTCAAACATTTCCATGTAATGCAAGCTGAATTTCACCGAAATTATAAGAATCCAGAATAGCAACAAAAATTAGGTCTGGGGCCAACGAAGAGAAGTTGCAAATAACATTCTGTACTGCACTTCAAAACCATTTTATCAAGTTTGTAAGTAGTTTCCATTTAGTTAAGAACAGAGAAAGCTGATGATAACCAAAATAAGTATGTTATTTTTGAATTTAAGGAAGTTCTGGACCTATAGGTTTGTGAGTCATCACCAATGAACCCTCTTATGATTTTTTTTTACTATTTTCGAACATATTACATTAAACGAGACCCACTCAGCAACAATATACATCATATTCATATTCATATAAAAAAAACCTTTGAATACTCTTTTTGCGCTTGTAATCTTACATTTGTTATATATGGTCCATAAAAAAAGCATGAAAACTCATGCCTAGGTGGGCCAAGGTAGGTTGCAAGATAGGCCCTGTACTTCTTAGTATTTTTAGTATGCTATAGAAACAGAAGCACACAGAAAACAGAAAAAAAATTGTTTGCATATAACACTGAGGTTCTGTCTTCAGGAGCAGTTTACATGTAAATGGTCAGATTGTGAATTATAGAAAAAGCTACCCCGCAAAAAAAAGTCCTCAAGGCCAAGACAAGAGGAGCGCACGAGAAACTTAAGTGCCTTCACTCACTGCCCGGACAGCACGACGTCAGGCTCCTTTTAGGATTCACAATGTCGCCATGCATTATTGAATATGGAATAAAAACTCCTGGATAAATAAATACTATTGAATCTAAATCATTTAGCCATCCAATCTTTCCTCATCAATTATGGTGCTACACAGTAAGTATACTTGCGGTCTGATTGACAGTCCCATTATAGTTGGGTTTAGGCTATTAATGTAGCCTTACTGCTCGCGGAAATAAAATGCTGGCCAAAGAAAATTAAATGCACGATCATGTCTCACGTTTCAGCAGTAGCGGTGATGACATAAAGAGATATCCGCATGAATCAACACTCTGCCCAGCGAAAATAAAACTGGCCCAAACATATTTTCAAAAGAGCTTATCCAAAGACTAATTTTTATTTAGATACTTTTTTTATTCATTTGCTGATAATGATATTGCGCTGCTGATGTATGATATTTACTTAAACTCTCCTCATGTCAGTTTTTCTATATTCAACGTGACATAATGTACATGTATTCACATCTGCAACAAACCTAAAGCAACACGATTAAGAACAATAAATCTACAAACTAGCAACAGTCAATAATATTTGCACATGGAAGCGACCTGTATGGATAGATTCGAAGGGACCCACAAAATCTAGCAAAAAGGAATTCTTTCTGCAACCTACTGTTTGGAAGTTATATGCCAAAATGTAAAGTTTATTGTTATATTTAAGGACCTATTTCATTTAGGTAGCAGATTTAGGACCTATCTGCTAAATTTGGCAACTGTGACTATTACAGTTTCTGAGATCCTGTCATGGTTCTGGCTGTATGTGTTTGGGACTTTCACTGTGGCTCTCGTTCTGGGACGATATCGGATTCCTTTGCCCTCGGATTCCTGTCCCAGCTGTTTCATCAGGAGTGGGCGGCGCCTTTCCTGAAGGTTATATGAGCCAGATTTCCGCCATGCCTCCTTTGCTGGAGTGTATGTTTTTAGCTATGCACTTCAGCCGAAGATATCTGCAGTCAGGTTTTAATGTCTTTATATCTTCGTATTATTGGAGTTTCTTCTCCCTTTTTTCTGTCTCACATTGCTTCCGTTTTGCGGACTATTATACGTCCTTTGGAAGTGCGAGTATTTTCTTTTGGTCGAAACTATTTTCTTTGTTTGTACAGTGTCCGCACTTCACTTTCTCTCGAGTCGCTGCAATCGGCCTCCTGTTTCTCCGGTCATTACAGATTCAGATACTTTTAGGCAGATTGTGTTGGAAAAATGGGAAGAGTAAAAACTAATAATCCTCAGAAATACAATAGAATTCCTGCAGCTTTGCTGCTTGGACCCCAAATAATATTTGCAATTGAAAATAAAGCACTTGCTATTTTAAATTTCATATCTTGAATCTCAGATTTCTGCAGCACTAAAGCACAGAGGGGGGACGTCCAGGCTTAGAATGACTTCAAAGCAATTCCCCCCACTAGGACCTGAGAAACTGAGACCCCAGCCAACCCCCCCTCCCCACCCCAAACCTCACCCACATCAGCCGGAGCCAGCGCCCAGAGAATGAAGCCCAGAGCAGCTAATTCGACGAATAGCGCTCACCCCCGCATTGCAGCAGACCTCACTAGCCAACAATCACCCTATTCACCGTATTTATCTATTCACCATCTAACCAGGAAGCCTCTTCCATCGCACTTTTGTTCTTGGCATGTGAGGAAAAGTGATTCAACAGAGGCCAGAGGCAATGTCACAGTCCTCACACATGTTTATTTGCATTTACATTCAGCCCAGCAAAGACAGAAAATTATTTTGCACGGCACTATGAAAGATGCATACACTGGACCTAATTAATACTCTCAAGCAATGAGTCACTGTCCCCTAATGATTGCAGTTATCGGACGAAGCGTGATTTATAGTGAAAACATTTTTGTGTGCACTAGCTATAATTAAAATATCTTATTACTCATAAGAACAACAGATTTAGCAGAAAATGAAATCTACATCAGATACCGAATCCCCCATATATTTACTGACAAAAAAAGGATTGAAAGTTTTATGAGTAATTTTTCACACAAAACCATAAGTTATTAAATATTTAAAGATTTTAATACACATCAAGCCCATGATTATTTATTGTTGAATGAAAACCCTGTGAAAAAGAAGAAATGCCTGTAGCCCTCATTAGTCTCTAACGTTTGTTCTGACCCTGGGCTTTATTCATTGTGGAAATTCAAATGAAAGACACGAATGGCTACCTGTTAAATAAATAAACGGTTCCAACTCCCACATCTGCCGCAGTATAAAAAGGAATTCATGAGGTGTCACTATTTTTCGAGGCGTCTCCGGGGAGACATGCGTTCTTGGTTAGTTACTACAATGTATTTATGTTGATACGCCACAGAGAATGCCTAAGGCTGAAATTTAATGCAATCTATGCATTATGACACTAAATTGAACTTTAATTCCTTTCCCATGGGAGACCAGAGACCCAGTCTGACATCATGTCTGCAGTCCAGTTGCTTGTAATAGACAGCAAAACCTTGATAGTCCCATCCTGCCATCAGTTCCAGATGAGATGAATATTATACACTTGTAAAAAGTGTGTGTGCGCGTGCCTGCGTGTGCGTGCGCGCACGTGCGCGTGTTTATAGACTCTATGCATGTGTGGGCATGAACGCATGTCGAACAAATGTACGTTTGTGTGTGAAGTACGCACTGTTTAGTGTAACCTTGCTCCAATAGCTTTACCATTTTCTGCATAAAAAAAGACTTTTTAGTTTCACAATAACATATTTTATGATTTTTTATTTTATTGTATTTATTTATTTATGTATTTTTGTCACTACGGTGCACTGGCAGGCTGGTCAGCTGGCAATACCTGCTTCTGCTGTCAGGACAGGCAGAAGAGCCTTGAACCAGAGAAATCGACGTCAAACACTGAAGACATTCACAGCACAGCCAAGGTGATCAGCCAATCAGAGGACACAAAGATATGAAAACGCTTCTCTTTTGGATGCTGCAGCAAGATCATATTAACCTACAGTTCAGATTGCCATGATTGAGAAACAACTGTCATAAAATATAGACAACATAATGCAGGGATAACTAAAGTGAAAACTTACATTTTGGCCAAACATGGCATTGTAAGAGCCAGGGATTCTGTAAAATAGAATATTTCCCTACTAAGGTGGCTGATAATGGTAAAAATAGTCAGAACTCATTTGCAATGAGTCATTGTTTGCATTTGTTCCTCACAACTGCGTGTTATACCTGAACTGCATATGTACTGCATACCTTCAGTAATAAAGTGAAAATGTATTCCTGTCACGCAGTTAGATCTTTCAAAGAAATACACAAGAATAATAATATACGTGCATGTACTTATCGTCCGTTGTGTATGTCAGCCTGCACTTGTATACAGCCTATACTCCACACACAGAAGGTGCACATCCTTTCTCTAATAGGTATGACAAAGGTATGTTTTAATGAGAGGTAGCCAGCCATGGGAAGAGATCAGTGGGCAGAAGTGCTGGTCCTCTGGTTATGCTCCATCACTTACAGCTGATGAGTCACTGGTCTGCTGGGGCTTTGACTTTGTAGGAGAGCTCTGTGATCTGAGCTGCATCTCACCCTCCTTCTGCCTCAACGGACAGACCCTTAGAGTCAAGAACAAATAACAAAGTCCTGCAGAGGAGAAGTCAGCAGGTAGAGACTCATTAGAGCAGGGATGGGCGTCTCTGTCCAAGAGCGCCGCATTTCCCTGCTGGTTTTTTTCAATGCATTTCCACTCAAGTGATTCATTTAAGCTTCAGACTGGCTAATGAGTCCGCAAACTTTGTTTTTGAGGCATTAATATCCGGCTGATTGAAAGGAGACCACAAAAAGCATTCAGACAATGTGGCTCTCCAGCACTGGAGTAACCCATCTCTGCAGTGAACCGTTTAATTGCCCATAGCCAACCCTTGGCACCGAATTAGCAATAACATCAGAGAAGTGCCCAGTCATTGTTGGCCTGAAGACGACATTCTCTCCCCATTTGGCTGACTGTGGTTAAAATAAGCATTCTCCATAAAATGACTAAAGCAAAGACAGGATCTGATGTAAGGGAGTCTCATAGTTTAACATCACTGCTTTACAGCACCGCCAGAAAGATGAGCTGGTATCTTCAATAACTGGACACACTGAACTTCCAGACGTGTCCCGTCCGACTTTGAATATTCCACAGATGGCACGTCACCTGACGGGCTGAGATAAGATATGCCGTTTTAATGCACTTCATCAATTCTTGCCCACATATTTTGCAGTGCATGAATCCCCATTAGAAAACTGGAGGTACATCCCCCGGAACTTCAGCGAATCTTTTAATTACTTAGTAGGCAAGGCAGATTTGAGCTCTTCAAAGGCGAGCTTGGATGTAATTAGCTAAGTGGACTTGAATTACTATAAAAGCCCAATGAATGGTTGCATTTTCGGGAGAGTGAATATCCTTCAGTGACTAATCTAAAAAAAAAAAAATCAGCTGGCACTCACTGCATTCAATATTTTTAAATTAATACATTATTTTTCAATTTGTTTCTTGAATTGGCTCAACTGAATTAGAACTGACCTAAACTTGTTAAATCAAGCCTCCGAGTGGTCATAAATCATTTTGAGTTTGCGCATGGATACTTAATGCGGGAATATTTTCTCTCCCTGTCAGCTGCATAGAGCAAAGTTAGTGTGAAAAGCTGGCATATAAACTGCCACCTGCTACAAGCCCACTAATATGCTTCCTGCACCATGAGCAAATACATTACAGCAAAGATATTAAAATGTAGCATACATTAACAAAATAATTTTCAAGTGAGCTAAAATTGTGCATTGTGAAAAAAATGTTTGCCCCCTCCTTGACCTCTTTCATTTTTGCGCATTTGTCACACTTAAATGTGTCAGATCAAACAAATTTTAATATTTGACAAAGATAATTGGACTAAATGCAAAATGCAATTCTAAAATGACGACTTCATCCGTCGAAGGAAAAAAGCTATCTTCTGACATAATACCATAAAGCTCACACAAATACCATTTTACCACAGTATTTTATTTCATAATTTGAAATCAGTTCAAATGTAAATTGACAATTTTACTTTTCAACAATTTGAATGTTTTCTTTGTAGTGAATATTAACAGAGGCAAACTTGTATGCATTTTCAAAACAGTTGAGATCCATATTTCAGAATGTATCCCAAATTAATTTTATGTAAATTTCAGGAATTGCAGTTAGCTATATTCCCTCTGCCTTGAATAAAACCATATGAACTAGCTATGTCAAATGTAAGCAATCAAACGGAGTAGAAATGAAGCAAAATCCCGAAAACATAGTAAGGTCAATAGCGGCTCACTAATACAAGTTTATGAATAAGACAATACACTACCAACATTGTGTTTGATGTTATTACCACATGAAAAAAAGAAACTTTATGAATCAGCCAATATATCTAAACGGGGTAACGACCATACATGGGGTGCACATTCACTTTAGAAGTCATAACCTTCTGCAGTAGGTAAATGGAAGTTCCAAATGAGTCTCAGTGTCATCGTTTCCACACAAATTAGTCTTAAAGTTCTGGAATGTTTTAGAATGTCATGGCCAATAACGTGTAGTAATTAATGATATTTAATGTACAGGCGGAGAACGAAAAAACTGGGGAAATTACAAACATTCACTTGCATATCAAAGATTGCACGACTAAGGTGACGAGCCCACGTGTTGAGGCAGACATTCAATCAATAAATTTGCTGCAGGGTAAAAATGCGCATCAACACGGCTCCTCTTTAAGTGGAATTGAACCAACTTTCGCAGTATTGCAAGAATGCACTCAATAAAGAAATGCAACAATCTAATACTTTTAATTGATAATTAAATCCTATACGGAAAACATCACAATATTTCTGAAAAAATGTCATATACTTTACTGGCCCAGAAATGATAAAATAAAATAAATTAAGCAGTATACAACAAGCTATATAATAAGCCTTCCATTAACTTCGCTGCTGCAGAAATTAATTGTTATTTCTGTCACAGTAGCTTTGTATACTGCATTACCACCGTATTGGAAACAGTTTTCACGAACTATTCATAATGGGTATTCCCTAAAATTATTATATTTCGCCTTTTTTTCTCCTCATCATTTCACATGTCTAAAACGGCTCACGTTTGTCTCCAGATGCCGAAGGTTCTGTCGATACTGTAAGGACCAGTTCTGTGCCAGACATGACACCATGTCCGTGAGTTTAGGTTATAAAGGGTTCCCCAATTTCTGAGCCCATTAATGGAACACTCATCCTCATCAGGAACTATATCCTAATGCGCCACATCGTTTTCTTTTTCCTTTTTCCTGCCATCGCCTGACACGGAGAACTTTTTCTCATTTGCATTGCCACAGGCCATATGGCCAGAGGGGGTAGACCTACCTGTCCATTCGTAACTGATACCTATCGTGTTAGGGTCATGCACTGTTTTCAGACGAACAGTGGCTAGTTGTCGTATCCTCGCCAAGGGTCGAGCCAAGAGGCCGAAGCCCCTTCCAGTGATACCCTTCCATTAAACTGCTCAATTCTTCTAATGTTTCACCTCAACAACCAGGTATACTTGCACCCTTATATTGCGATATCGGGTTTATTAGAGAAGGCCAAGGCATGAGGGTTGTATAGCTCTTGGGACCACCATTCTTTCAAATTGAAGTAAATCTTTATTTCAGGGCGCATATTTCAAAAAAACCATGAGACCTGGATTACCTCATTTGGTTGAGGTTCAAGCCACAAAGACAAGTTGGACACAATAAACTGAAAATGGATTGCAAACAATGTGTTTTTCCCAAAGGGCCTTCTAGAGCAAAGGACAAGGTGGCCAGAGTTTACAACATTATCTATCACTGGTGATCGGGCCTGTCATCCACGGAAGATGGCAAACGGCACGCTTAGCAAAAAAGGTGCGGCTCCTTGCCAAACACAGCATACTCCGAAAACGACACCACCTAAGACCTGTTTAAATTTGACACACAAATTTGAGGACTTTTCCATTTTTGAACTGAAATTTGAGGAGCCTGCTGCAGTTACCCTGTGCGAGGCTTCAGACACTAATATAACGTAGCTCATATTTCACAACACCAGGTCATGTGACGATACAGGGGCCACACACTGTAAAGAATAGTCAAACACACACCCACCCGCAGTCCCAACAAGATCAGTGCCTTTTCATTACACCATACGATCCAATAAATGGGAATTCATTAGTGAGAAAATTCCTGTGAAGATGACATTGATAAGCAGAGATAATTGCATTAGGCCATGCAGAGATAATTGATGGAACCGTTGTGAAGATAATATAATAAAAATAGAAACATCTTTAGCTCTGATATCACCAGTACAGCTTACTGAGAGCATGTGAGGGTCTGCACCCAGAAATTTGATTCACTTTGTAGCCATCTTAAAACATGAACTGTAGCTCTGTTTTGAGTGACATGTTTGAAAAAAGCTAAGAGGCTAAATGACAAGCTTCAGGAGGGAGCAACGATCTGAACATTGTGAGAATAGGATCATTATGGAGAAGTTCAATACAGATGGCTATCCCCGGTCAAATCATTTCACGTTTGCTTTTTTGTTGTAATCATCAAGCCTAATCCATTACCTGTGCCATAGACGTTGCATATGTGGATTATGCTGTACTTACATACGCATTATTGCCTACTGAGATTTAGAGCATTGAAACAATTTGTCTCTCATTTCAAGACAGGAAGAATAACCCCCGGAAAAAAGGCTACAACTCAACAGTGAATGGAATCAGCTGTATTTGACAGACATGCATGAAAGCAGCACATCAATTAAAATGGAAGCACAATGCTGCGGCTGAGGAATGGTTTTTCCACAGACTGCTAATTAGGAACCTAATCTTCCTTCCTTAAAACCAGATTTATGGTACCAGCAATTCTGTAGATAATTTTGCTGACAGCAACAGATTAAATTAAATTATAAAAGCCCCCCTCCCGCGGGACAACTTATCACTCTGCACAGTCTGGGGTGTCTACAGGTTTGCTAAACTCAGCATATTTGGCACCAGAGCTCATGATTTAGGTGATACTCCCCCTGGGAATACAGGCGTGGCCATTCAGCAATGGTCCAGTTAAGAGGATGCAGGCTTGTGGATGAGTTAATATGTGTGTGAGTGTGTGTGTGTGCGCGTGTATTCTCACATATGTTACTGTGTGTTTGTTTGTGCTTGTTTGATAATCTTTATGTGCTTGTGTGTTCACTCGGGTGCATGCTTGGGAGTGCCTGTGTGTTTGTGTGCCAGCGTGTGCATGTTTGTGTTGGTGAGTGAGTCTTTGTATGTGTGTAGGTCTGTTAATTTGTACATGACTGGGCATGTGTGTGTTTTTGTATTGGAGAAAGTTTAAGTTTGTTGACTTGCACGTGTTGGCATGCATATAGTGCTATTAAAAAGTATTTGACACCTTCTAAATATCTCGTATTGTTTACATGTTGGTCACATCTAATTGTTTCAGATCTTGAAACAAAATTTAACATAAATGAAAGACAATGTAAGAAGACTCAAAATACCATGTTTACATGATAAGTTCAGTCACTGGAGGAAAAAAGTTACCCGACATCAACTGGTCTTGTGTGAAAAGTAATCGCTCATTTCATACTCAATCAGCAAATTTACTTAAACTTTTTTGGTAAAATTATCATCGAAAAACTAAGGAGGCACTGTGTTAGGTGCATCAATAAATAGAATCCCTCAAGTGTGAAATAGAATTCAGTCTCACAAAGTGCCATGATCCAAAGATATTGTCGAAGGGATAGGACAGTAAGTTATTGAAATATGGCAGTTTAGAAAGGGTTACAGAGCCTTTTCTGAGTCTCCAAAGCTCCAATGAATTAAAGAGAGAGCCATTATCTTTCCATGGAGAAAACTTGGAACCGTGGAGACTGTTCTCAGGAAGGCCAGCCCACCAAACCCTCCATGAGCATATAAATGGCTCATCAAAAATACAGGTCTGCCATCATTATTCTTTAATTAGAAAAATACAGGACAGAAAAGTCACCTATCAGAGAGCTGCAAGGCAAAACTACAGGAAACTACGAAGAACATAAAGACTCATCTCTCACTTGCCAGAGCTAACTTTAAAGACCTCCAAATCTTTTCGGATACTGCTCCGAGGACTGAAGAGTTGAAAGTGCAACTTTTTGAAATGTCTGAGTCCTATTTCACCAGGCATAAAGCAAACACAGCATTCCGCAATAAGAACGCCATACCAATAGACAAACTTGGTGGTAGTCCTTCCAGGACTGGGTAGGACTGCTTCCAGGACTGGGTAACTTGCCATAAGTGTGGGAACCAAAGTGTGCCTCCTACTCTTTACCAGACAAGCTAACGTTAGGAGGAAAATGTCCGGTCATCATCGTGTGATCTGAAGCTCCTCGGCAATTTGGATCATAGAGCAAGACAAGATCCAAAGCCCATGATCTAGAGCACAACAGCCTCTTTTGCTTTTGACTTGCTCAAAAGAAGAAAGTTATGATTTGAGTAGCTTAGTCAAAGTCTCCACTTGAATCACATTGAGATGCCATAGTAGGGTATAAAACAAACTATTCATACTCAAAAACCCTCCAATGTGTCTGAATCAAAGCAATTACAAAAAGAGCAATGGGATACAATTTTTTCACAGCAATGAGAAAGGATAAATAGATAAAGCAATCATTTTAAAACTATATTTCGTGTTTTCTTGTGTTCCCCTTGTCCACTAATGCCTTTTGAATGAACATCTTAGACCATTCAATATGCAATATTTGCATATAGAAAAATTTATTCATGGCGAAAATACTTTTTCACAGCATTGTTACATGTTAGTAATTAGGTGTTTTGTGTATTTGTGCTCATGTCTGCTCATTGTAAACTAATGTCTGCGCAAGAGCATAACTGTGTTCATTGGTGAGTGTCTGAAGCGTGTGTGGGATAATGTACATTCGACTATAATCAGGTAGCTAGAGAGCAAACTTACAAGCGCTACTGACGTGTGAGGTATAGTAAGATATTTAACTCAGAGGTACCACATAGAATGCTTACTTGTTCTATGTTGCAATATAATTTGCTGATGTGCATTCACTGCGGATGGTAGCATCCCTAGCTTACATAACTAGTCCAGTATGCCACATGCCTAAAATTTTAATGCCCAGAGCTTATTAAAGCTAATGCAAAATATAGTAGCTATGGTATGTAAATTCCTCTTTTTTTGGGAGGAGGAGGGGGTGCCTAACAAAGACAGTCTACTTTTCAAAATAAATATGAAAAAAAATGGCAACGATAAGCAAAACAAGGTGACTTTTTATAAGCCAAGGAGATGCTTCTTGCTTTCAGATAATATGGCAACATTATGCTATCTACCTCCATTTAATGTTAGCTAACATTTTCAGACAGTTCATTGTGTCATGGTGCACTGGGCTTTTTGATTACATCATAAATAAAAAAAAATGTTAGATTGCCGTACTGGAAAAAACAACCGATTGCAATTCATACTTCACAGTCCTCAATGCATTCATTTTCTTATTCGCAGACTCATTAAAACCTCCCAAATTACATCATCCGTACATGGCGGCAAAGCCAAGCTCCAGTACCACTGTGGCCAGAGTCGCGGCTGATCTGCAGACTTACATAGTACGCCTTTAATAAAAGGCTTCTTTTTTGCACAATAAGGTTTCAAGTGGCATCTGTGGATGTGATAATGTGTTGTGAAACTTAACACAGGACTGTCAAAGTTATCCTTATGTGGTTGTACCACTTACAGAGAATTGACAGTTCCGGATGCAAAGTCGGCTGAGTGATCTGAGATCACCAGTATTCAGTTGAGGCTTGCGCCCTTGCCCTTTATACACAGAAACTCACAGCTGGGTACCATTTGTTATAGTTCATGGTGCAAACAAATTAATTGAGATCAGTGAATTGCAAGTATTTAGCTAGCTAGCTAGGTGGCTTGGTAGCTGGCTGGGTGACTAGTTTGCCAGTTAGATCAGCGATGTGTTTTCAAGTTGAAAGTGTATATTTCAGGTTAAACTCTACTCTCGTCTAATGTGTACGTAAAGCCTTCAAAATGTACATACAGTATTTCAGTATTTCAACAACTATCTACAAAGGCTATTAAATCACACTTTTTTCTGTTTCTGTAGTAGCTGGTTTTTTAACGTAACCTGGTAACTGCGTCACGTAGGGGATTAGTGGAGGAAAGTAGCCTCTGCTTACTATGGCGAGTGATTGGGAGCATGAGGAGGTGGCAAGAGACACTGCAGAGATTTATCATGGGCCGCAACCATATAATTTTGAGTCGTCAGGCATAAGAGAAGGGAGGAAAATTCAACAAATACTGGCCCTCAGAGACTGATTAATACTTAGTCGGAGGCGAACGAGTGGAGGGTCGGCGAGGTTGAGTAGCTATAAGGCAACTAGCGCTAGAGCTAGTCTACGTACAGCAGTGAAAACCATAACAACAACAACAACAACAACAACAACACATATTTCACGGTGTATGAATAACACTGAGTGAAGAGGCCAATGATGTCTGTACATCTAGCTGCTGTGATAATGTGCTATGCTCAGATGAAGACGTTGACTGAACATGTACTAGCCAAATGTTAACAAAGGCATCATGCTAGCTAGCCTGCGTGTAGCTTGCCAGTTCCCACCCCGCCTGTCAAAATGACGTTTATTGGGATCCTCCCTTCACCCTGACGTTGTAAACACAACCACTTCACTGTCCCATGCTTTGATAGTATGCTACTAGCTCTATTACATCTAAGTCTAGCGGTGCGAACGTTCATGTGCGTATACGTAATCTAGGTATGGCACATAAAAATTTCAAATTCACCAAACAGCACTGAAAGTATGAGAGCTGAATAGCTGGATGAACACAGAATTCAGAACAGTTTGAATTATCTCAATATCTCATCTAGAACCAGAGTTCTTGTGGTGTATTGAAACATGATTACGAGTACTAACTTTTGTTGAATACCCCACCTCCGTACGCACGCAACTTTTCGATGGATTTTTAGCCGAAGCTCCCAACAGGCTTACAATGGTAGTGAATAGGGCATCGCGTTGCCATGCAAAGAAATTGCAATTTTTTTCATCATTAACAAGGCTCAAAGTAGCTCCACACTTCATCGGTAGAATTCCGAGGGCCCTGACATTTAAAACGAGGCACTGAGAACTTTGAAAATGCACCGGTATTAACAAATACTATTTATGCAAACAGTACCTCAATGTATTTTCCAGTCGCCTCCATCTTAAAAGTCACCAAAGTCGATTGACAACCATGAACGAATATGAAGGATAGGGGAACAGATTGCAATCTATTCATTCGTGCTCGTCAGTCGACTTGTTGTGACTTTAGGCGGGTGGTGTTTTGTGTTGGGGTCTGGCGCCTTTTTGGATGTTCACTGTTAGTTATCTTTTTGGTTGATGAATTGTGCAGGAGTGCTGGAATGATGGGAATCTGTCAGATTCCCTTAGGTGTATGACGAGCGACCCTCAGTGCAGCAGTGCTTTCAGTGGCGAAGTTTGGGCTTCCTGCCCTGGGCCGGGCATTGGTCAGGATGTTTCCCATGTGGAAATAATAAATTGCTCTAATTTCTTTCCCCCTTTTTTTGTGGTGTTTTCTGTTAGTTGTTATCCTCAAACATCCTCAAATGTTATTTCATTTTTTTTCCTCCTCTATTCTGAAAAATGACTATTATCATTACTGATTTTTATTTTTTCAGTTGTCATTGCTGTTGTTTTTTTATCCTTTTCTGTTTTTATCTGTTGTTATTGTTGCTTTTGCAGATTTCTTTTTTATTTTTTTTTTACCCCCATCTCATTTTTCATTGTAAAAATATTTGTAAAATAAAACACCTTATTGTGCAGGTGTTCATCACTACCTTGATGTGAACCATCTCAATTTATGAATGTCCAGGCACTGAGAGCAGCATGCCTTGCTGATATGAGCCCGTATTCACAATGCATCTTATCTTATCGCTAGGAGTACTCCTAAGTCGCGCTAAAACATTTCATATAGGAGTAAAACCTTCAAAGTTATTCACAAAGCCTCTGAGAGCAATCTTTAGTTAAGGAAACTGGTAACTCCTAGACTAGGAGTAGCTCTGTGAGTGGGGGGGGGGGTAAATCTCCGTTACTATGGATGATGTCAATTCACATGCACGAGTCTTCGGACAATGTGCACGGTGATTGGTTGTTTGGTGACAGGGCGGTCCATTGAAAAAATATCCCACATACAACCCATGGAGTCAAAAATGAGGAAATAGTCCAAGCGGCTGAAAATGCAATTGCAGCCAATAAATGGGCAATCATTCAAACAGGGAAGCATACTAAGCTTGGTTTGTAATTTATAGCCTACAATTTCAATATGCATACAAAATATGACATCGGCTTGTTATGGTTTTGTGTTTTGCTGCCATGATTCTGTGTTTTAACCATGTCTTTTCTTTATTCATTTTGGTAATTATACATCCCGGTTTTTCTGTTCATTCCATTTCTGTAGTCATTGCACTTGTCACCCCTGTCTTATGATCAGTTTGGTTCAGTTTTAACCAGAGAAAATATTGATTATCTTGCCTTCATACTGTCTTCATTAAAATACAAAGTAAATGTCTGCTTTCTATATTCATGTGCATTTTCTACACTGTCCCTGTAAAATAAGGCTTTTCTCTGCAAGCTCAGTCATTATCCAAAGTAAGCTTACATCATTATGGCCAGGTTATGCCATCATAAAATCATCTTATCTCGTAATACAGCCCATATTGTAACACACAATACAGAAAAGATGAATAAAATCCAATACAAAGCTGCCTAAGAATCAACTGTACGAATCTAAAAAACAACAATACATATTCTGATGGAAACCGGTAGGGTGGCTGGCAAACTCTGAAACTGACATTTTACAAATTTTGCTTCCGGCCATGGCAATGCCCTGGGAATCAACGGCCAACGCCAGTGAAGAAAAACAGCGGTTGAGAGCATAGCATTCTGAAAGTAGCATGCTGAAAGACATTTCTGTGCTAGCCAGGGCAGCGATGCCATTTTCAAGAGAGCTTTTAAACATATTATAATTATCTGGATGGCTTCAAAATGGAAAATCAAAATGAATTTGTGAAATAATCAATGTGCTATTTAGGACATAAAAGGTAAAGCATTGACAGAAATTAAGCTTTCAATTCTGAATATTTAAGATACTGTTCAACTCATAATGTGTAACCAAAGTCAAAGAGCACAGAAAAAATGATTGTGGCTAACAAGACGAAAGACGAAGATAAAAAAGAAGTCATTTATAATACATGTTGCATGTATCGTTTGCACATAGCATGACACAAAATGAAAGCACTCCCTTTTGGGGGGGGCTTGGACTGAGGAGTTTGACCATCTTTCCACTGCACCAAACGCCACCCCCCCCTCCCCACCCCCCCACCCCAGGCACACCCTAAGACAGGGGCGCAAGCAGCTGCTCTCCCATCATTAAAATAGTAAGGCGGACAGGGTTTACGGTGCTCAGTGTTTACACCGGGCGTGTCAGCAGCAGCGGGAGGGCCAAACACATGGTCCCGTGAACCGGCGGGCACCATGGCCCAGAGAGGACACATGGCCTGACCGCCCGACCCCCATCTCAGTGAACAGAAGGTGTCCGGTATGGTGGCAGCACCACAAATGGCACTGAAAACGGCGAAGTGACCTGCCAGTGACGGTGTGGGAGATCCTCTGCTTGCCAGTGTGAAATGACAGCCAATCTTACTCAGCCGCAGAACACAAATAATATGTGGACTCCATCAAGGCAAAACTGGATTCAAGCAATAGGGCAGAGACTCTAGATTATAGGATGATGAGATAAATTGTACTTCATCGGGTTGCTTAAATCCACACTTATGGACTTCAGACAGCTATGTAGGATAAAACAAATTGATTCAGAAATTACTCTGGAGATAAAATGGCCTGATCCAGCTCAGTTCAATCATACGTTTTTGTAAGTGGAGTTTCCCCGGAGGATGACAGATATTAACACAGTGATTTCGAGGAAGTTACTTTAGGAATTTAACGCCCTCTTAATGGATGGACATCATAACACTCTGCAAACAGGTATTCTGTTTGAAATTTCCATTATAAGATGCTGCCTGGTTCATGGAATTAGGTTGATGTATAATGCAATCACAGCTAAGTCTGTGGGAGGTTCAGGATGATGGGCAACAATAGTATAAACGGTCACTTTCACTTACCCATCAACAGACGGTCAGAGCAAAAAACTAATATAAATGTCCCCCCCCAGCTTTAGCGCGGCATTACCGGCTCGCCGTGGCATGCACCCGTGGCATTCGCTCACTATCGGTCGACAGACCCGCCTCGCAATTAACGCTCCATTCTTTTCCACCCTCTGGACCAGTCGTTGGCATATTTGCATTTGCATCAATCTTTCGTCGAGCATAAAACATTTCCCGTCAATCTGCACCTGCTCTACACCCAGCGGTCCATCAACGCGGCCCTCACACCTTCCAGCCGGCCCTTTGTGTGCAAGCCACTGCTCCACTCCATCGGACCAGCGATGAAATTAGAACAAAATCATACAAAGGAGTGGAAAACAGCTCACCGGAGAGTGGAGGAAGGGGTGGGGGGGGTGTTTTTCATTAATGATTAAATCTCTGTGACCAATGATTCATGCTGCACTCACCGCTCGTGGACCTGCACATTGAGAGGCTATCACTGCTGCTTCACAAAACAGGCGAAACATATTTTTCTCTGTGAGGGCCGGCATACAATGGTCTAAGCCAGTATCTAGAGAATGAAGCTGCCCCCAACAGTCACTGCTTCCAACCATGGCACAGACTCCATGTCAGACTCCCCTCTGCTTACGATATATTCAGCACGCAGGGCATCCCACAGAAAATTGTCATGGAGGTGACACTATTTTCTGCGTGACGCATCAGGAGTGGGGGTCTGTGGGATGTTCTGCACCCATGGCATTGGACTACAGAACTGACAACCATGGCTTAATACTCCAGCTGGGGCATTACAGCCTGCAGGGAGATGCGTAATGCTGTACCATCCAGCCAGTAAATGGGCTATAAAATGTGTACAGTGAACATCTGAATTATTATAAGCCCTGAGGAGATGTCTGTGAACAGAGATGTACAAATGCATGTGGTACCCTGCTGGGAAGCAGACTTAACTGGCAATCTTGGATCCTTAGAGAAAAAACCTGGCACAGTAAAACATTCTCTCTCCATTAAGATTAATATTGAGCTGCTCCCATCAGAGTGCTGCTGTAATCATGAATTCAGGTAATGGAGATGATCAATACATTCTGAATTAGCAGTGGCATGCCATGGACTGTGTATTGGTTCTATTGGGATTTTTCATTGTAACGAAGGGGAGCATTTATTGCTCAATCCAAGTAGTCCCTACATACACAGACAAAGATAGGATGCCAGCTCACTTAAATAATTAGATCCACAATGCTGAGAAGAACCCCTGAACTCAGGCCATTGTGTCTAATGCACACATTTAAAGCAGAAACCAGGCCTATGATGTCACAACTCAAGCGGAAGGCGCCATTTTTACACAATGCCATAAATAGTACTTCTTTCATGACGCAGCATCGTATCAACAGGCAAGCAGCCCTCATTGACACACTGGCTGATATATAGTGGCAGATAAATGTCATCAACTCACAGCCTGTCATGTTGAGGAAAAAGTGGCGGCTCTGTGAACTTCAACCCACTGAACTACAAGACTTGAACGACCAGACAGGGAGGGTCAGCTGTTTATTATTACCATTATGAAACAGGCAAGAACACTGCCTCCAGTTAGTGTCGTATTTCAAAGAGAAGAGAGCGGAGAGAGATGTTCCACTTATTTAGTCTCTTTTTAACAATGCATTCTATTTATATCTGAAATCGTAGTAATGATGCATTTGATAAAGAGCGTACACACTCTCAAAAAGGTTGCACTAGTTAGCCTTACAACCAAACACAATTCCTCTGCTTTCGCTTTAAATTATTCACAGTGATGAACTTCGCAGTCCACCTGCTTCACTGGCATGTGGCACACATATTTGCTTCATCTGCGAAGCAGGGGTCCAGTGACACAGGTTAAATGAATGAAGTA
Organism: Gymnothorax reevesii; assembly: GCA_029721435.1. NCBI lineage: Eukaryota > Metazoa > Chordata > Actinopteri > Anguilliformes > Muraenidae > Gymnothorax > Gymnothorax reevesii. The sequence goes on along the minus strand of CM056582.1, from coordinate 86,723,686 downwards.
AGCCTTAGGAAAAATAAGGTGTCATATTCTTCTGGTCCAATATGGTTACAAGGTATCAGTAACCATTTATAGACTGACGGATGAAGTCTTGCGTTACCCCAAGCTGAGGAGACCCCATATGGGGACCTACATGCCATTGGCAGCTTCGAAAAATGACTAAAAATAACCCATAACGCAATTGCTATTGTGCTCCGAGGCTGAAGGGACACTGCGGAAATGAGAGTAAGGCCACGGCAGGCAGAGCTTAGAAGGATCCAGTAATTAAACAAGGTTCAGGCAGGGCTTGGTCTTTCACCAGTGGTAAGGACTCTGAGCCTCAGTGATGAGTGAGAGCTACAGCCTACCTGAAGGCTCTCTTTCCTATCAAAGTGTATGCTGTGGATTAAAAAAAAACTCACACACACAACATAAATATACAATTTTCAGCCTCTGTGCTCAGACAGGTTTGTTTTGTTTTTTATCCCCAACCAAAATGCCTGGGGATTCCATGGAAATAGAGTTTTAATTTCCCCCCAGCCCCCTACTCGGGGATCTAAACAAGATATGGAGTACACATCTGCTGCAGTTAGGTAAGCTGCCGTTACTATGGTTACCAGCCTCACTAAGCATGGGTTCCTCTGTGCCATCATTGTTAAGCTGCACAAGAACCCAAATAGAGGGCAGAAGTCTCCCTGCCCACGCAAACGCACGTGATACCCTCTCAAAAGCAGGCTCACAACCACATCATGTACACACACGTACTGTACATACAGCCTCTTGATTAAGTCAAACATCTATTCAGCATCGCATCAGAGAGAAAGGAGAAATGGCCGCGCAAGAAGCCATGAAGGACGAGGCTGTTATTTACAGTAGCGATGGCTGCGTCCAGCTGGAACAGGATCCAGCCGACGCAACATTTGGGGAATAACACTCTGGGTGCTGTGATGCCCTCGGCACAAACCTCCCGCTCAAGCAATTACATAATGCTACGCCATGAGCCAGTCCACTCAGCACTTTAGCGAGATCACAGACTCTCAGGACACCGGCAGGGGGTGGGAGTTGGGCTGCGGGTGGGGGTCGTGACATCGCCGCCAATTCTTAACCTTCTGGAGACCTTGAATGTCCAGGATCTCGATTTTCTCTTCACGCAATGGGATGAGTATAATGAAATGAACAGAAATGCTAATCTGACACAGTAGAGACAGCTCAATCTTAATCCCACAACACAATATAATAAGGATAACTGAGGGTGGATAGGAGTAAAGCACATTTTCCATGAAATACTGCAGTGTTTGTGCACGGCGGGTACTCCCTAAATGTTTACCAGTTCCACATCTCTCTTTAGCGTAATCAAGGAATTAAGGTGAATGTGATTAGTGTGCTTCACAGGCAATCTAATATACTGGAGCCAGTTAAATTACGGCAAATTTTTATATATATATATATATATATATATATATATCTGTGTGTGTGTGTGTGTGTGTGTGTGTGTGTGTGGCCACACCAACTTTTACATGTAGCTGCAAAGCGCAAATAGTTTGCCCCCACTTCAAATAGATTAAGGGATAAATGGCATTTCGAACTTTGGGCCTCATCAAATGAGATAATGGGAGAGGGAAGGGAGAAAAAGATGATTTACAGCCAAATTAATGTTCATCAAATGGAACATACCGCTTCATTCAACTCATAAAACTACGATTCCCATTCCACACAGGGAAAAACTGCAGCAATTAGAATTGCATCAGCTTTATGTGCACTTACCAAAAGCAATTTCATTTCAAAAAATCTAACTCAAATTCATAATTTAACAGTATGATACACTATGCTTCTGAAACCACTCAAAGCTGAAAAACATCAGTAGAGAGCAACGGAGGTCTTTTGCGACAGGCCTGTGCGCCTCCGAACAGTCCATTACTCCACATTTAAGTAGAATCATTTTTCACCCACTGTGTGTATATAAAACAAGCATGGTACGCATTATGTTCCCTACTTTTCCCAAGGAGAGACAAATCACTCCACAGCAGTAAGTAAACAGATTTGATGTTCCTGTTTGGGAAAAACTATTCTTTGCTGAGTTCAGTACTCTGTGGCACCCTTCATCAAGAGCGGATGCTCTAGCCTATACAAATACTACTGCAAGATTAAACCATGCATGATTTCGAGGACCTGCTTTGTTGTGCTATTCAGAATAGAGATATTAATGTACATCTGATAGCAACAGGCAAAAATCTATGGTTTCCTTGGGCATATGCCAAAGGTCCCTTGAGTCATAATGAATTAATCATTCTTGCATATGACTATTGATAGCAAAGTCTGAGGTTATTTTCCGTTCTCACAGTCTTCACGACATGCCAAGATCCTAATGAAACTTAGTGGGCTGGACGCATGAAAACTGAAACCACTACAAACCTCAATGTAAATTTTATTGCAATATTCCTTTATCTTGGAGGAGTTCCAATTCTCCTGTCAGAAATCTACATGACTGGCCAGATACGCTCAAAGAGTTTAAAGCTTAAAGTCGACTGTGGACTTTTATGGAGTTTTAACTATAAACCACGTGACCTGGGAAGCCTTAGCGCTTCACCCCGGAAATGTCTCAATCCTTGATGAATTTTGAGAGGAAAAGCTCCCTCTCCCTCACTGGGAAGCATGTTACCCTCTCCTCTCTCAGATCTAAGAGAAAAGAGGACGGGAGGCCGTGCAGCACAGGCGCATGGAGTCAGGGTGAAGGAAACTCCCAGCAGGACTCACCAGGACTCTGCCTGTCAGTGTCTGCGCCGATATCATGACCCCCGCCCAGTCTTTAACCGACGTCATCCAGCCCACTTCGCTGGCCGGCGCCTCGGGGCCTTTCTCCTCCGAGCTCCTGGCCGCCCCATCTGCTTGATTACTTCCAGGGTTGTTCACCTTCTGTGCATCCTACATTGTGAAGAGAGAGAGGGGGAAAGAGAGAGTGTGTGTGAGAGAGAGATCATAAATTTAGCCATGTGAAACATAATGATTACACCTACAGCACCAGTCAAGAGTCTGGACACTCTTGGTTAATGTCACAGGACTCTGCTTTTAGAGAAATTTAAATGGCTTAATTTCTCTATTTAATCTCGAATGGAATATGGTAAGAGATAAACTGAAGTTTAAAAGAATCATTTACTTTTTTGAAATAGTTTGACTGATTTAAGAATTTTTTTTTTTTTTCTGTGACATTAAGGGTGCTTATTTCTTTATTCAACATGTACTGTAAGACAAATGTAGGTGTGTCCAAACTTTTGACTGGTGCTGTAGTAGGGCGACAAAAGAGAGAGAGACGGATGTTATTCCAGCCCAGCTTGGACAGAGGTGCCTACATCCACATGTCCAAAGCGATAACCATCCGAGAGGCCAGCGCGCACCACAAGGGCTCGGGGGAACCATGACGCGCTTGAGGCCATCGCTCCAAAACTCAACGGCAGCTTCCAAGCTTCATGGAACATGCTCTCCCGTGTGAGCGCTGTCAGATCGGACCAACATGTTTCACCGCGCAGGAAATCATCCCGAGATCCGAAGGTTACGTCTGCACCCTCATAAAAATACGTCCTGGTTGGCTGGGTGTCAAAGGTGAGCTCCTTCTCTAATGGAGTGGAGCCTGTATCTCATTAAATTACATCCCCATCCCTCCTGACTCTGGGGGCTCGGTAGCATTTCAGCCTCTCATTTACGCAAAGAGACTAAGTTAGAGCGTCCTATCAGAAAAGGGCACAATGAACTATAATGGCTCAGTAATTTGGCACAGTAATTTTATGTATCGACGTAAGCTGCTCTCAAGTCATTGTCCGAGATTCATTCGGATCGAGATGTTCCATTCTGTTCGCGGGCCATAAGTGAAATGAAAAATGGCACTTTTGCCCTAGTTTTGTCTCTTTCACGAGGCAGTGTCTGAGATAAACAATAGCGCAATGGAAGCCGTGATTCAGAATGCTGATGCCTTGTTCCTCCTCCATTTCGACCACAACAGACATTGATTTCATAAACGAAAGAGAGCAGGAAATACTGCCTGAATATCACAGAGGAAATTTAGCAACTTGTAAACCGTATATTTAAATAGCTCACTTCTGTAACAAGGGAGACTTTTTATAAAAGGCTAGCATTACTCCTGCTGCCTCATTAAAACAGTAGTAGGATCGCAACTCCCTAGGTGTACTTTTCAAGTAAATACGCTGCTGCTATTGCAAGACCACAGAAAAAAATATTTAGAAATTTTTATACTTGGAAAGAGCACTTATTTAGATAGTTGGATTCCGCTTGTAAAAAATAAATAAGAAAACCTTTTGCAACAAAAAATACCAGCCTGTTTCATGTACTTAGAGAAAACCTGAGCTGACATAATTTCATTGACAGGACCAATTCTCAGTTGATGTCAGGTATAGCAGAGACACACGACCAAGTGCTACTAATAAAAAGTCACAAAACTGCAATAGCTCAGTTGTAAACATGCGTACTCCCAGTGCCACAGTTCACGTGCAGCATTTGGTGAGCCCTTCATTCAGTTTCGCCAGAGATATCTTCTTTCATTCTGATGGGATATCCTGCTTCGAAGAACTACTGGAATGTAACTATGTAACATGTGGTCAGCCTCGGCTTGACAATAAATCTCTGGAAGGGACAAGGATTTATCATTTCAGGACGGAACTGAACTTATGGCATGAATGTAAGCAACCCATGTCACACTACACAGACTTACCAGACACTCTGAATGTGCTCCTAATCACAATGTGGCCATTATCCTTTCACATCTTTCAAATTTCCCAGCTCAATGAGCTGCTTGAATCAAATTCCCCAATGCGGTCAAACAGTGATGGCACTGGATTTTAAATAATTTGCCAGACCCATCATTAAGGGCTACATTATGGTTAATGTGCCGTGAACAGTTCATAATCTCAGGGCTAAGAAATGTTACTGTACATCTCATGTGTGGCAAATGTTTCTTTCCTCGGAGTGAACTCTTCACCCCAACCTCCACGACAACAAAACCGTAATAACTAAGTACTCAAACGGGCATCAAAGAACAGCTGTCGAGGGAACATGACGGTCAAATACAGCGAGACTCGGGGGAGAACAACTTTACCGTACAATTTGAAGAAAAAAAGAGAGAACTTACAAGAGAGAGGAAAAGAGGAGCAATGTTAGGCCAATGAAGCATTGCGCAACACAATGAGTTATTTATGGCGCCCGAAATGGATGACTGAACTGATGTGAGAAGACAACGTAAACAGGAATCATTTCCAATCCATTTCAGCACACAGTGCGGATAGTCAGCTCCAGGCCGGCACAAGGCGATAGCCGGCCACTCCGGCATGCCAGGGGAGACCACATCGGCTATTTTTACTCGCTCCATGTCAAACTGGGAGTGAAGGTTCAAAACAGGCGTTGGTGTAGCCGTGTTCCAGCATTGAGGCGCAAATGCGGCGGCGGGGCACACAGCACTCGGCATAAGCGACTCCTTCGCCCACGCCAACATTTTTCGAGGCTACAGCTCGACGTCATCAGAGAGACTGAATTAATCACGTAAGTATGTGGCAAACTGCCATGTGACGATGCCGTATTTCGGCAATCAGCAAAAGTAAGTCTTTCAGAACACTGGGTGCTGTCATTATCTTGAAATCATTAATCGTTTTAGCACAATGAATCACATACGCATTCACCCATGCTCACTCCCTTCTCTGCTCCCTCCTCACCCCAACAATGTTGAGAGAGCAAAAAATATGATGCCAGTATTTTAATTACCTAGCAGTGCATAAACAAAGCAACATTTCTCAGCTACTGCTAACAAACAAACGGGAGCTCGTAAAGAAAATGCATAAAGTCTGACCATACAGCACAGCACGGCGAGTGTATTCGGTGGGATTAATCCGGCCAGCTGAGGTGTGCATTTGAGTGCATGTGTATGTGTTTGTATGTGAGGGTGCTTACACATCCTCTAGCAGTCAGTTGGCTAATCCAGCCTTGCAGAGCCTCTCCCTTTGAGTTTCCCCTCTTCCTCTGACAGAGAAGACTCAAATCTACTTCATTCATCGCCTAATTTTAAAACAGGAGGGAGGAGAAACTGTAAAGCGTCAATTTGGGTCCCTCAGATTATTCATATCAGCAATGAATCATTTTGAGATATGATTTCTCTGTAGGCCTAAGGCACACTGTACATCAAAGATATATGAATGATCTACATACAGAGCTGCTCGTACAATTTAATTGGATGCAAATTCATCAACAACAATGACTGCAAAGGGATTGGCAATCATACACAATTGTAATTAGTGTGACTGTGTATTAAATGTTATAAATACAAATTATAAATAAAGCTGGGACAAATAAATGCAGCGTGGTGTCTGCAGAGCTTGTGCTGGTGCCAATAGCAACACCTCAAAACATGAATGACAGGGAGGAGGCCGGTGATACTCTGCTAAGACACAAGCCAGCTAGCTTTGCTGCAGCTGCTGCGGTGACATTCATTGTGAGCCATTAGGGAATACCCTATTCCATTGTGGCTTTTATTTTTAACCATTACCAGGGAGACGGGAAAGGAGTCAATCTGATAACAGCGCGCAGCACGCATATGGTGTCGTCACGCCAGGCCTGCCCCCTCATAAAAGGGTTACTGTTTAACTGCTGGTCAAGTTACGGCGCGAAATGGAATCGCGGTTCAACTCCGGTTCAAGGTAATGAGGAACACCGTAGGGTAAATTGCTCCCACAATGAAACTTCTCCGTGGATGCCGATATGCTGAAAATAAAATGATTGAGTTCTAAACGGCATACCTCTAGTCTGTATTCTCAATTCAGTTGGTGAAAATATTCTTTCAAGCCAAGGTAATCGTTGCCTGATAGTTGCTTTTCCACACAGATACAAAATAAATATAACAAGGACTGTTCAACTCTAAGTACAGCACAGCAATTCTTTTGGTCTTAAATTGAATTTTATGACAAATCTGACAATGGTTTTACAGTGTGTGATGATAGGTTTTTACAGTATATGAATATAACATTAAAGGGGACCTATTATGCTGATCCTTCTTTTAATGCATATTAGTAATGTTATAATGTTGGTTGTCCATACTCAACCTCTGAAAAGTTTCTAAACATAAGATACAGAGGTTTTGCCGTAACCCAAGAACGTGATTTCGTGAGCATGATTTCCTCACTGAACAGCCCCTCCCGAGATCTTTGCGAGATCTGGGCAAAACCTGACGTCAGGTTGTGCCGTCCAATTAGTACAGACCTAGCCAGAGCCAATCACGGCGCTGGACCTGCCCACACCGTAAACTATTCTAGCAGGCACTAAGAACGGCAGATCATACTATGCCTTAGTAGCATTGACACTTTTGGAAATACAAAAGAAGAACCGCAGATCATTTTAGGTGCAGTTTTGTCAGTATGTCTCCCAAAGCTTCTTGTCCGTTTACTGTTGGACGTGAAGAAAAACACCTATTTCTCTTCCAGAAGAAGATGCCACCAGAAATCAGTGGGTAGCTTTTTTTGTTTGCTGGCAGGAAACAGCCACGGCCAAAGGAAACGTTAGCTGTTTGAGCTCAGCATTTCACCAAAGACAGCTTTGTTAATAAAGGATAATTCGACACAGGTTAAGCTTTTCAGCTGCTTCTCAAACCTGAAGCAGTTGCATCGATCAAGCGCTCGGAACTACAAACTGTAAGTAACCATATAACAGCAAATAATGTAAGTGAAGTTAATGTGTTACAGATGGCTAGCAGGACCGCTAGCGATAGTTAGCACTTACAGCTGGCCTCAAACGCAGGCTTTGTAAAATATGTGAAGATAAAGCTTGCATTGGTCGCGACTGTCCGTGACTCACAGACACAAATGCTGTAAGCTGCAATTACTGCATAAGCCAACCTGAAGTGATAGCCAATTGATTGTGGCTGTAGCACTGCGGCTAATGTGGCCAAGGCACTGTTGCTAATGTTTCCTAGATAGCAAGCTCCTCCACTTCGGATCTGCCACGGATCTGCCCCGGCTCCAGCTGATCTGGGGCAGATCCGCGGCAGATCCAGAGCGGAGGAGCTTGCTATCTGGGTTGTGCCCTAAATATGCAAGAGTAATATCAGGGGAAATTCTACAGAAGGTGCGTGAAAATAAACCTCATTTGAAGCTAACTTTTAATACTTTTTTCTAATTTGGATGCTTGATACGATTGTCCACGGTAACGGAACTTGCTGTTTGTAAAACCTGTATTGCAAGGGTTTGTCTCTGGTTGTTATGAATGCTCGGTTACCAGCTACTGCATGTTAGTTTGTGTGCTGTGCTAATTTAAAATGCCCCTGGCTAACTTAAATGCAGTAATTCTGATGGGTCAGCTTGTGTTACTTCGGTAAGCATCAATGTGGCATTTTCATCATAACGTTGCCCGATTGTAGCCACTACTGTTAGTGATCACTTCACTTATCCATGACTGGGATCAGCCAGATACTTCACAAATATCTGGGCAAGCTCTCTGCTGCTACCCTGAAAGCAATGCGAAACGCCGTGTCTGGTATAACAAATGATTTCTCTGCACTACCTTGACATAATTTCATCCCTCTTTAGAAACTGTTGTGGCTAATAAAAAGCCAAAAAAGACGGAGATTAATTAGGAAATTCTTTCCTGTAGAAGTGATCGAACTTACGGTCTGCAAAACCTGTATTATGTTCGTAACATAATCAAGCTGTCTCTAGCTGACGCGTACTAACCATAAAGCTGCTTTCACATCCGACACAAACAAATTTTTCGGGGGACAAATTAGCCTACATTCAAAGTCAATGCAAAGATGCAAATACACGTGTTATGGGCGCGTTAAGCAGCTTTCACACCGGACGCGAAATAAATTTTTCACGCGACTGATTGCATTCAAAGTCAATGCAAAGATGTGAATACACGTGTTATGGGGAAGTCAAGCCACGTTCACAATGGATGCGAAACAAATTTTTCACGCGACAGTTTACATTCAAAGTCATGACTGCTTATCAGCTACAGCTTGTTAGTTTGCGTGCTCTGCTAATTAAAAATGCTTAAATGCAGCAATTATGATTGGTATGCTTGTGTTACATTGGTAAGCATCAATGCGACAGTTTCATCATAATGTTGCCTGATTGTAGTCACTACAGTTGAAGCTAAACGCAAAGCTTGGGATGCATTTTTGGGTGTTTGTGAAACGATCGCTTTACTTATCCATGACTGGGGTTAGCCTGATACTTCTCCAATATCTGGGCAAGCTCTCTGATGTTACTGGTGAAAGCAATAGAAGAGCACACAGGCTATAACCTGTCTGGTATAACAAACGATTTCTCTGCATTGCCGTCGATTGAATATTAAATTCTTTCCTATAGAGGTGATCGATTCGCTAGCTCCATATAAGCAACTGTTCATGCAAACAGAATTTACGGTCTGTAAAACCTGTATTATATGACATAACCGGAGCTCTATCTCGCTCTAGTGCACTATCCATAACTCACCCATTTTCGGCGAGCAAACGCTGGCACAGTAAGTAAACCATTACCACAGGCAATTTCCAAAAAGGCCGTTTAGCCTGGAGCTTTCGCCCCTCTATCGTATACTAGGTCAGAAGCGGTTTGTTACTCCATGCTAACGACACACTACAGTTATGCTCATGAAACAGCAGGTCTTTATGACACACACCTAAGCAGTCCATAAGCTGTTGGTCCAGTTTTAGCTGCTCCTCACTGTCCATGTTTCCCTCTAAACTCAGACCCATCGGATTTCTACAGTCTTCAGTCTACACTTGGACATGTCAGCCCAATCTAAAAATGTGCCTGCAGGGGGTGGATTCTAGCTTTCCCTGCATCCTAGCTATAAAGTACAAAATCCACTGTACTCACCACTGTTGCAGTAGGTAAATAGAAAATTTGTGCTTGAGCTGCCAGACTTTCGCACTGCGTCCTCCACTTTCGCCGCTGCGTTTATTAGAACAAGTTCATTTCATTAGATCTATACTTATGCACTGTGTTATTTCCCCGCCGATTCTTCATCAGATGGCAGACATGTCTCACGTTTCACTCTGGGGAGGCGGACCCGGAAAACTTTATTCTGTAGTCTCGTTCCACCCAACTCCGCTCTCCACAGAGCTGACCAGTCAGAAGAAAAGTGGGCACACGGGGAGTGGGGGCCATAGCGGAAGAGCCACCCCAACGAGGCATTTCAGGCATAGACTACAATGGACTACAAAATAGGGTTTTTTTGAGGATGGCAGCATGAGCTAAATAAGGACCCTGTTTGGCCCCCTTGAACAATCAGGAGTACTCTAGCTGAGTCCAAGGTCAAAATATGACCTTGAAAATACAGCAAAATAGATCTCCTTTAATAAAGGCTACAGACAAAGGAGGTACACAAGCCCAAAAATCTGTAATAAGTTCAACATATATGAGTGGCCATTCTCTCATTTCAAACCAGGAGTTTGAATGAAGCTTGGATAACATAGCAGGACTATTATCATTCACAGGACACTGCGGACCAGTGATTTTCATTCTTGGTTCAGTCAGGTCACTGGGTCTCATGGTTTTTACCCTCGGCCCGACTTCAGGCCGAAGGGTATTGTCATCAGTTTGTCGTCTGTCTGTCCGTCTGTCTGTCTGTCTGTTCGTGTGTGCACCTCTAAAGTCAGCATCAATAAACTAGTAACCCAAGCCAAAACATTAGCGGTAATGTAGAGAATCCAGGCCAGGACAGACTTTTTGGGGAAAAAATGGCAATGGAAAAAACTTTGACGTGGACTGATTTTGATGAAGCATTTGAGCTAGGGGGTTTATACCTGGGGGAACGATCATTTATATGCGGGGCTCTAGATTAGTGAAAAAAATTTGAATTTTCCAAAATTTTTGTGGGACTTTGGCCATTTTTGTATTTGTAAATGTATGTTCTGTGGAATTCTACTTTGGTTATTGTGTAATTGTTCTGGGACACTGGGACAGTCAGGCCGAGGGTGTTCAAACGCGGGCGTTTCTTGTTATTTTTGTACCATATCTGGGATCAATCCAGAAACAGGTCAGGGTGAGTTCCATAAGTGATTGATTGCACTAACTGATCAACTAAGTGCCCTAGTAATAACTAAGAACAGTACACCATGAGGCCTGTCAAAACCAGTAATACAGACCACAGCTGTTAGCCATAGAATGTACTGGATCAACCAATACATCTCAAACACTGCCCGCAGTGATGCAGAAAGATCCAATCAGGAGCGATGAATCCACATGAATCTATCTCTATGTGTACAGATATGCAGACGTAAGTAGCAAAGAGGCCAAGCATGTAAACAGGCCCATAACGAAGGCGGTTCTTCATTTCACTACCAGTAAGTGTTGTGTTTTGCTGTAAAGACAGAAATGGCTCAACCTGTCAATGTCACAGAAAGGTTATCAATCCATCTACAAGATCACATTTGCTTCAGAATCTTTAAATGTGAACAACTCTATGCACCAGTAGTCTAGTTAGGATTATTTTTTCCTTGGTTGAAAATCGCAGATGACGTCAACAATGTCAGAAAGCACTGAAGGCTGCCGAGGATTACATTCGGTTCTTCATAAAATGAAACTTTTTTCTGAGGGATTCACCTTCCACGTGATTCCTGGAAAACCTTTGTGTGTTTTTATAAAACGTAACACAATGAATCTGACACAAATGCACTTCAATGATAAAGAATGGAGAAAAACTGCACGTTCTTTCAGTCCTACACCCAATAAGATGCCTCCGCAGGCAAATAAATGGCAGCCGGACAGCTGCGCATTAGTGCTGTTGCTTTAACGGGCCGAACGGCTTAATGTACTGCTGCTTTCTGGAGAATTTTCATTCATACCAGCACGACCATTGATGTTTGACTTTAAGCTCCACTGGTTTCAGCTAAATATAAACTTCGTGTTGTAACACAAGATGCACAAAGGGAAGGTCACAGCACTCCAGCTCAATGGGCTTCATCAGTGAGTCTTTTTCAAGGAATGGCCAGAGAACCGTCTGAATTGAAGCGCATTGTAAATCCACTTATAGAAGAGCCTTTCTTGTGGAATAACAGTCACCGGAGGGCACACGTATCAAGGACTCAAATACCCCTCATTCTAATCTTCCACCTCTCGGTGCTTCCATACTTTTCAAAAAGCGAGCATAGATGGGAGGAGCTGGAGTTCTAGCACTCTGAGCTGACAGAGAGGGGGAAAAAGTAATATTCCCTCTAAAAAGGCAGAAATAAAACCCTTCAAAACACAGCCTTGGTGATTTCACATCAATCAGAACGTAAAGGTCAGCTGAGTTCTGAGTGGAACGCTAGTTAGCACAGGAAACAGAATCAAATGTCACAGGTTCAGCCATAAGACGGATGCTGCAGAAAGTCAACATCAACTGACTTGGGCCAAAAGAGCATGTACTTCAATGCTCAAGCATTCGATATTTGCTGAATGCGAGTGGCTCGCACATCAAATACTGGCGCACACAAAGCCATATCTGTGTTGACCAATTGAATCCACATCTTACACATGCTTTAACATGCAGAATCCTAATATGGACCAAAAGAAAAACACGGACAGAAATCAACTCTCCGCACAGAATGACTATCTCAATGGAAAATGACATGTCACAACTCTTATACCTTCTGTTCCAACTAACCAATGGTAATGTCTGACATGTGTAGGACTCTGATTGGTAAGGGACAGCCCCCTATAGCTTTTATGCGAAATTCAGTTTCATATTAATTTCTTTAGCTACTGTAAAGAAGATCTAACCCAAGACAAAATATAAAGGATGTATAAATTAAAATAGGGGTTCAGGATGAATACCTATCTTATTCAGCATCACACATTACAAAAGATTGGGTGATGTCAGCATATTATGTCAAGTATTACATATAATTTAAAATACTGATTGTTCTGTGAGGGTATTCATCAGTTTGATTTCACTTGGATTTGTTTAAAAGGGAGATGACCACAAATAAAACCTTATACAATGTATTTCATATGAAAACCATTATGCAGCATTTAACTGTGCAATCCAAGCAACTGTATATGGTTTATTGCGTGTTTAATGAGTCTGATGCTGTCAGCTTGCGAAAAAGCACAGGAACGATCTTTGGCAGAATGACGCTCTTCTATTTTCTGTTGGCAAACAAGGATTAATCTCAAGGACAGAAACAAACAAATTTGCGCCTTCATGGGTATGATTTCAGGCACGACCAATGTCAGCTGTGGGTGCCTTTTCCTTGAATCAGGAATCAATGATGAATTCAGAATTTGGTCTTCACACCGAGATTATTCCAGCGGACTTGTTTTCTGTCAATGAAATTTCAGTTTCAAAAATTAAAACAGTGGGATTATATTGGCCCATAATACAAAAGGTACTTAAATCACATTGAACATTCTGAATTTAGTCTCAGTAACACTGGAACATTGATTGTCTCCAATCAAACAGCAATCATATTTCAGTGCCAGCCTGATATGTCTTACTGTGAGCAGAAAAAGCCAGAAAACGATTCATTTTTTCAAAGGAATTATTTTAAGACACCAAAGACTCAGAGGGTTGAAAGATTTTATTTTCTTTGTACATTCAAAGCTCCTAATTTAGTTTTGTTGCTTTTTTTTATTTGTGCTCTAACGCAAAACATATTCTTTCTTTCTTATGCTTTGTGTCTACCCAGCGAATAAAACTGGCTAATGAGGCTTCCGCTAAGCATTGCTCCCGGCATCACTTCACTTCACCAGTTGGCTTTTGTTGTTGTTGTTATTGCTGCAGCTTGTGGAAATCGACACATTTTTAAGACGGGAGGTATCGTCAGGATAGTAATATATAAAACACTGGTGCGCGCTTGGATTTAATCCAATATCTGTTTTAGATGCTTTTCGGGAGTTCTTGCTTTCAGGTAGCAACAGTAGCAGTTGCAATCTGCAATTATAATGCTCAGTTAAGAACATACTAGTTGCATATTTGTGACTGCATAACACGCCATGTCACGGCAGTAATATCTTCATGCCATTTGCCTCACCATGTACACCGATGAGTCAAAATATTATGAACACTAATAGATGAAGCAAATAACATTATCTCATAATGGCATGTCATGGTCTGCAAATAACCCTTAGAGGCTAAGCAAACAGTTGGTTCTCATAGTCAGCTCATTGGATGTGGGAGAAATGGGGCCTGGGTGACTTTGACAGGGGCCAAATTGTTATGGCTTGATGACAGGATTGTGCTCGTGGCGGTGAGTATGTCCTGACTGTGGTCACAGGAGGGGTAAGTCATGAACTGGTGACAGGGTGTTGGGCATCCAAGGCTCATTGACACATAAGGGCAATAAAGAATTACTCATCTTGTCCAAACCCAGGAGAAGGGCTAATATAGCACAAAGTGCAGAAAATCGAAACAATGGTAATGGGAGGAAAGAGTCATGGCGTACAGTGCCATTACACCCATCTGAATTGTGGCTGCAGACTGGTCAGAGTATCCATCCTAACCCTTGTCCACAGTCCAAAAACACGAACAATGGGCATGCCGGCATTGGACGTAGGCATGTGCTGGTGTAGAATAATACGATATACCGTGATAGTCATCTTGCACAACTGAGCTACTATGGAGATGCCAAATTACCATAACGTTTAAAACAGACTGCAAATACTTGAAGTTCCAACTTCCACCATGCGCACACAGCACTTGCATTTTCTAATCAGCGTTGTGATCCCCATCTGACCTTTGCCCTCAAATGTAAACAAATGTAGCATAGTGTATGCTACTTTGCTGGAGGTCAGCAAGGCAGAATTACAGCCTCCCAAACTGTTTCCACATCCAAAGAGGGCAAAGTACATAGTATGGAAGCATTTCCAATTCTCAAAAGATGCCGCAGGTCAGCTGAGGGGTGCACAATGAGGCGAGATGAGTCGGTTACGGAGGCATGTTGAGCGAAAAGCCGAGGTTGTCAATGGCTGTGGCTCCCTTTTAACTAGCCATTGTAACTAATGTTATGTCTGATTGTGAGTTTAGTGTTTGCAGGGCCAACTCACACAAAGAAAGCTTGACTAATGTTGAACTTGCTCCATAATTCACCATTTGGCTGTTGGAGGACAGCTTTCCCATTGTTAAAGATCACTGTAAAAAAAAAAATGTTGCAGCGAAGTAGTCCAACACTTTGAATATGAAGGTGAATCTCTGCGATAACTACCCATCACAAAACAGTTAACTTTAGGGCAAAGTAGCAGTTCATGTGAATTGCCTGTGTGTTGGACCCCTGGGATTGTCTATGAACTGTCAACAAGTTGGAGGTATTGGATAACCTATGAAGATATTTTAATAACAGCTAGCTTGGTGGCTGTGTGCCTCTCTTGTCTGCTAGCATGGGCAGGCATGTTTAATCACAATTAAAGATTATACATTTATTTTAGTATGCGCAAATGCTGAAGTCCAGTCAGCGATTTAACTGTCAACTGAGCATTTTGCCTAACTTATAGGCCTAAAAGGGGTGCATTTCCCAAAGGCACAGATGATAACTTACATAGTAGGAACCTCTGATTGTGAGTGGACGAACAATGAACTTGCTAACTTTGTTAGCAACTACAATTTTGGGAAACGCAACCCAGAATGTTCATTAGCCTGTCTAGCACATTCAGTTGCAGGAGAACAAAAAGTTTCTGTTGGAGCACAAAATTTGTAAGAAGGTGTCGCAACATTCCTAATATTGCATTCACATTGCTCTCTTGTTTGAGGCTTTTAACCTTTTCCACTCCAGAGCTGCCATTGGACGGAGTTTGGAGATGCTCTCACCACACCTTAAAGCGCGTCACATTTCCAAACCCATTCTCACTTAGGTTTCCGAATAACCAACTATGAAAGTGTTAATTTGTTCAGATGCGAGGATCAATCTGTATCCATTTTCCCTCAGCGTGCATTATTGTTCATGGCAATTGCAATGCAATCAAGCATTTTCTTATCCAAATTAATGGTACACCTAACATAAAAAATGTCAATGTCTTACGAAGCTTCTGAATTCCTGCAGCTCATAAAACAGTATTTTTTTTTTCTGCGCTCACGTCCAATCGGCTTGATACTCCTCATGTTTTTAAACATATAGGGCTTCCAAGTAAGAATCGGGCAATAGGTAGAATTCATTTACGGAGCCTAAGGGCTTCCAATAAGCTGCGTTACAATTAATAACTGAGACATTCAGCTTTGCGGCCAGGAGGAAGGATACAATATCAGATTGCGTGGACGGTGATTAACTGAAATTTCTCGAAATTCCATCTTGAAGTGAAATGAAATGCAGTAAATAGTATTTAGCTAAGGTTTAGATTTTGTTCAATTAGATAATTGTCATTTCAGAAGCTGGACTGTAGCTTAAGACCTCATTAATGACTTTGCCATCTTGAAAGTTCGACGAATGGCATACTAATTAAGTGATTTTAAATGCACGCTATGCGTCAAACTTTCACAATGTACTAATAAACAATTTACTAAATTATCCAGTGCATTTGCAGGGAAGCATAGTTGCACACTAGAAATAATTAATTTATTAAATTATCAACACTTCTTATCGTGAAGGGTTGGTAATTAATAAATTATTATCACGTGGCGCAGCAACCAGTGTGCAGCTATGCCTGCTGGCAAATGCAACTTAATCTCTGGAACGTTGAAAACATTATGATGAAATATAATCTTAAAATGAATTTGGTCGCTCAAGGTTGGGAAAAAAAAAATCCTGGAACGGGACATGGAATTCAGGGACAGGGACATAGAATTCAGGGACAGCACTGGGTTAATACATTTTTTTATTATTATTATTATTTGGTTTTTTTTCTCCCATCCATATGATATCACTATTAAGTACATTTTCAGTGTAGGCACTTAGTGATTGGCCAATTCTTAACACTTTCTTAATAATCACAAGCTTGGATATTGGTCTTGATCATTCATTAAATAAACTGTGTGATTGTTAGTCAAGTGATCTTAAACAGGAACAGCTTGACAGCAGTTATGCATTTACTCTCATGCATGAATTATGATAAACTCAGTCAGGATTTTTTTTTTTACTAAAATGTAGCATTGCCCAAAATTGCAGGTATATATAGAGAAAAAACATTTTTTAAACAGCTGTACACTGTAGTCACCGCCATGCGTGAAAGGGTTAAGGGTCAGAGGCTCACAGCACGTCATTTGAAAATCCCATAATGCCATGTTACTGCCAGGGGGATGTTGGGCTTTAGGAAGTTAAAGAAATATCTACTCCTAATTCAGTGAGTCCCGTTTTATTTTACGTCATGTATATCGTCGTTGGGTGCGTGTGCGCAAATGACTTCCAGCAGAGATAGCACCATGATGCACAGCAGGAAGATAAGCAGGTGGATGAAACATGATCCTGAGAGAAATATTCTGCTGGGAAATGCTGGGTTGGGTAATAATTTGAACTTCAGTATGAAGGAGCTGTTCTAGCTGCAGGCAGAGGACCAAGCACATATTAGGCAGGAAGTCATTATACTTGGGCTCATTGTTGTAAAGTAAACAATTTTTCACAAGGCCAAGATAGCTGGGTTCTGCCCACGGTGGGCAGAGGAGAGTGGGGCCGCCCGACAGCTTTTTTGGCCACCCAGCACTCAAGATAACCATCGCCATTAAACATTGAATATGTTGTCCTTGTACTATTTTCAATAAAATGTATGGTTTAAGAGATTTGCAGATCATTGCATTCTGTTTTTATTTACTTTTTCATAGTGTCCCAACTTTTTTGGAAATGGGGTTATATATATATATATATATATATATATATATATATGAAAGTAGCCATCTGCTCACAACTAATTAATTCAGAAGATAAAATAAAATGCATATGCTTACTTCAGGTTCAGGAAACCAAACCCCCTTCCACTGACTCTCCATCTACTCCGGGCAGCACTCGGGGGCAACCGACTCGGTCAGGTAAAAGCACCGCATTAAAGCAAGTGAACACACTACTGTCAGCACGACAGCATTTAATCTGCCTGCATATGTTACAGCTAGATTGTGAAACCAGACATTTCATGAAATGACTAAAAAATGTTTAATTATTTTATGAAATGACAAGTTTCACAATCTGACCGTAATGCATATACATCTTGACAATTTTCTAATTAAGTTGAACTGGAATATTAATTATCCAGTTATTTTTGTCATAAGTGCCTGTGGCTGTTGTCCTTCTGCCGTGTGTTTTGCAGTAATGCTGAGCTCTTTGCAGCGAAACAAGATGGAGACACAGATATGACGCAGTGCATCAGCAAAATCATTGGTAATGTCACACATTCTGCTTTGACTCACTAAGATAACCAATTCTCCACAGTACAATTAAAATAATTACATTGCTCTTTTCATAGCCAGCAACTCATTATTTGAGAGCCCTTTCATATACTTTCCAATGTACGGGCCAAAGAATAAAAAAAGTTGCATTTCAAAAATGTATTTCTATTTAGTTTAGTCTGTGCACCTTAGTTCTGATTTCCATGATCATAATAGGATGGCTGTGGTCAGAATGGTCATATTGCATACAAAAATGAGAATGTACTGTATTTGGCAGCTCTGATTGAACGCTTTGCTTTGTACAAAAGATGAGGACAGATTGTTAATCTAAGCTGCTTTAAAAAGCAGCAGGATGGACCTATACTGATAAATTAACAGCTTTTCGCATAATTCAATGCTGCTTTCATAAAATAAATGGATGAACGATTTTGTAATGATGCTTCATTTGCGATCTTTTAAATCTGTCACATTTTCTGCCAGGCATTATGCAAATAGGACTTCAAAAGTTTTCCAAGGTGCTGGAGTTGTCTGCAAGTGCGCAGCAATTACTATGAAAGGGGGAACAATTAACTGTGAGGCAAACTCAATTTTCCTCAGCCAGGACTTGTAATAGTGACAGAAAAACAGCTTTTTCACAATGCTGTTTGTCATTTGATGACGTTCAGTCTAGTTGTGCAGGGTGTTTTCATTGTTTTGGGGATGAGGTGGATAACTCACCGGGCAGATTCAATTCAGTGTGCATGCTATCCAGTGCTACTCACTGAATTTATTCAAAGAGCAAGTAAACTATCTCAAAAAATCTATCTTCTTAAAACTTCGACTGGAAGGTTGAGACACACGACAGTAGTTTTTCTGACTTGTCAAGTGCTTTTCCCACGGACGCAGTGGTCGTGAAGACCTATTTTTTTGTGGTTTTATTTTCTATTTATTTTATTATTAATATATATATATATTTTTTATTTCTGGAAAAGCTGTGTATATCATCCTCTAATTGCATAAATGATTTTGTTAAACAGGTTTTTAAATTTATTTTTGAATGTAAGTTTTAAAATGTATGTTTTGCACTTCACTCTTCATTCAAGACTATCTATCTGCAAATATTATACTCTTCTATTGCTGTTTGGCTAATCATTTACGACAGGGGTTCTCTACCTTATCCAAAAAGGGTCAGTGTGAGTGCAGGCCTTTCTTTTAAACCATACAGTTATGCGCCTAATTCTACCAATCAACCCCTGAGTCTTTTTTAAAGACCTTGATTAGCCGAGTCAGGTCTGTTACTGATTGGTTGGGATGAAAGCCTGCATCAACATTGGCCCTTTCTGGACAAGTTTGACAACCACTGATTTATGTGCTACTCAGTCACCATCATCAGAGCTGAAATACCGTGCCACAATCTGATTCAAGGCCGGAATAATAGTTGTAAAATTTTATGCAAAGACGATGGACCAGTTGGAATTGAACCAGCTGCAATGCCAGCCTTTGCCTGAAGCAGGGCTCGATTCGAACATGCATTAAGATAATAAATATAATATATAGCGCCTATCATATGACCTTTGAACTTTGAAAGTTTCTTTATCCCAGCTAGTAACATGCAATGTCTGAAGGCTGTATCTAAAACGGTTCTATTGTCATTGTTTTCCCGCAGTCAGACAGAATTTATGCTTCCAATACCAGCAACACTTCTTGCATACTTTGCGTATGCTTCATGACTGGTAAAATACTAATTGAAACACAGCAAGACAGAGGAAAAGAAAAATTAATATTCCCTTATGATATACCGCAGTACTGTGGAATACAAGGGAAACGTTTTATAACGTGATCGAGTATAATTCAGGCATTTTTAATAACAATAACAGGTTAAAGTATTGCGACAAACAGTAGTCTATTGGCAGATGGACCAAGTAAACTTTTTGAAAGTAACACTCATGCTAAATCTCACGCTTGAACTTGTACCACCGTAATTCCCATTAACAGTGACACTGTGCAGACTCCGTACTGAACTATTATGCAAACATCATGGCAAAATCATGGCAAAAGATCAGCCAAACATAAAACTTCATAAATATAAACCAAGTCCCCCATTAATTTTTTCATTTATGAAAGATTCCACAGGAAAAAAAATAAAAGATTTGAGTTCACAACTAATCTACTATACGTAAATCAAATCACTCCTATATAATTGACCAACATGCAAGAGTATAATAACTATTTCAGCTATTGACAGCAAAGGTACAGTCACAACTTTATATGCATTAAAGCCACACTGGTAGATTACTGTGAAAGGCTTGTGTTACAGGTCTGAGTTAACTTTATTGTAAGAATATTAATATTTACACAAGGATATATGAAGGAGAAAGCACTGCCAACTATTTTTATGAGTATTAAGATTCCTCTTCAGTGGAAGGTAAACATTAGCAGCCACTGTGCACTATTTACAGCAAGGCTTTGCAACCTTCGATTTTTATCTAAACATCAATTCCACATGGCTTTGTGATTAACTATGGCACCACAGCCAATGGCCAACAATTAAAATCAGTTATGCACAGTAGCACATTATCTTAAAATAACTGCCATTGCAGAGTCAACAAATGACTATGCTATGACATAAATGACCGAAAATTGTCAAAAAAAAGCATTCCTAATAATGCCAGGTATTCGGCACACACCTATCAGATAATAGAATTACTATATATGGAGGGTGAGATTACGGACCCATTAGAGTGTAGCCTTATTTAACTTCAAATATTAGATGTTTCTTTCATTAGAAGAAAGTTCATTGAATATCAAGGTACATGATGGATATTCTTTTCAAAAGAACCAAAGCTGTTAACAAAAAAAGAAGAAGAAAAAAACATAATTCCGAATGCTGTCTTTAAGAGTGTGTGAATGCTATTGCTATTCACAATGCAGCCCGTTTTCCATTAATTTTCATATCTGGTGTCTCCATGCTCACTTAGCTTTCCTGAACATATCTAACACTTCTCCCAATGCAAAGCCCCTCATCCGTTTCAGTTTAAAAGTGTGTGTAATAATGCATGAACTGCAGACATAATGCGCTATGGAGTCATTAACCACCACTTCCTGTGACAACACAGCTTGCAGGCTGGGTTTGCACAGATAAAAGGGAGAGGAGAGATAGTTTATTGAGAGCTCACTGGGGGCACTTGCAGGTTGCTGGACTGCAATGAGACACATTTCCCCACCAATCAGCCCCTTTCTGAGACAAAGTGATACCTGGTACTGACATCACTTTCAGGGGCAACATCCCAGTCAGCATTCAGCTCCGGATCACAGAGGTCATTGGGTGCACAAGAGCCAGAACGATTTCTTATCCAGACTGCCAATATTAAGTAAAATAAGAGTATAATTCCTTTCTGTTTGTATTGAACAATGTTATACAATGGTATGTATAACTTTTATGAGAATAACTTTCACCAAGCTTTTATTTTATACAGTGCTAGACATGTTTCCTCAAAAACTCAACATGGAAACATCTGCAAATGACTTGTCGCTCCTGCTTTATATCAATACCTCATTTGTTTAACAAATGGACTGCACTCACTGTCCAATTAGAGTAAACAAATGTGATAATGAGATTCATTAACGGGTAGAAATGTATTACTATTTGCATTTCACATGCTCTGACTCCCATGAAAGATGCTCTTCCAATGTACACATTGAACAGGAATTCACTTAAAGGACAATAACATTTCGAGAATGATTGCTACTCCTGAATTCATGCTTAACATATTCTTGAATATCACTTCTCCCCATTTAATTATATTACTTGTTCCAGTCCCAGTCCCAGTCATAAGTCCCAGTTTCGAGCCAGTTCGGCCTCGGATAAGCATATCCCCGTAGCTGGTCAGAGATATGGCTTAAGCTCTCTGAGAGCAGACTGAACAGCAAGTTATGCTGAGCGAATCCACATCAATCTGATGTTAGAACAAATTACTGGACTATTCGTCAAAGTAAAGGATGGAAACAACTGGGATCAGAGGGACCCCGCTACATCAGTTGGCCGAAGTAGATGGAAATTCATCAAAGGAGAGGAAAAAAGGACAGAGTATCCCCGAGGTTCAGAGAAACATTAACCAGAGAATACCAGAGAGGGGATTTGCTTGAAGTTCAGCTGACCCTCTGCCTCCTAAAGACACTGCACAGCCCAGCCAGGGACACTGTTGATGTGGGGACATAACACATCATTCAACAGGCCAGTAGGAACCAATCACTTGTCAGATCCATGGCGGCACAAATCTGCGGCCTCTCAACTGCCCGGCTGACTCATCCCAAGGGCCGGCCCACTTAAAGAGGGAAGGAAATGGGGTTCATGGCTCAAGTCAGCTGGAACCCCACTAAGACATTCGGTAGACCGAATTCTGCTCGGCGGTGCAGGGATAATTGTCCTTGCCTTATGGGAGAAGGGGAATTCTCTCGACACGGAGAAGAGTGTTAAAGTAGAAGAGTGCATTGTCTCTCACATTTACCAATTTGACACATACACTTTTACAACTGAATCTACTGGACGAAGGCCTAACAAAAAAAATCCTGTGTTTCAGACAAGGTAAAGAATTAGAGGTACAGTCAGTGGGTACGAGGATACAGACAGTACTGTGCAAAAGTCTTAGGCATATTTAAAGCAATTTCATAGGGCAAATATGCTTGCAAAAATGATGAAATTTAACATTTCTAATAACTGAGAGATGTACTAAACAGAGCTGTAACCGTTGAAAAACTAAATCAAATCAATTTTTGGTGCAAGTACCCTTTGCCAAAAAATCTGGGACACTTTCCTGTTCTGCTACAGTTTATAAGATGATTGGCCTTTTGCTTGTTCCAAGCAGAGTGGAAAACTTGTCACAGTTCTTCTGCTGACTGACTGTCTCACTTGTGTCTGTCCCTCCAAGAAATTGCAGACAGCCATGATGATGTTGACATCAGGGTTCAATGAAGGCAATATGATCTGTATTGGCTGTTTTTTAATTTAAAATAAGCGTTCATTATAAAAATTTTCTTTAAAATAGCATTTGGAATTTCAAGTTTATTTTTTTATCTTCAGCAACTTAAAAGTGGAAAACAAAAAGTAAACATCTAAAGCAGATTTAAGTTTTTAAAAATCCCTGGTGCCTAAGACTTTTGCACAGTGCTGTGTGTATATATGTTGTATGAATATATATATATATCAGTACCGGCTGGTGAACTGGTGATAGGGGAAGCTCAAACCCATCCCTTGAAAATAATGATTGGTCATGACCTGTTTTCAATCATTCATTGAAAGGGATTGTTCACTTTTTCTTTTTTGAAGTTGGGTTTCATGAGCTACAAATTGCCACTACTTACATTAGATGCAGAAGTAAGTTCTCTGATCTCCTCCTGGTAGCTGCACCAGCGCATAGTGCTGGGTAGAAATTAAGGCGATATACTGTTATGAACGGGACCAAGGAAACGGCGTATTTTTGTGGTCTAAAAGAGGTCCTACCTGAAATTAATACACCATTTAAAATTGTACGCTGTTTTTAAAAAAATTACAGTGCTTTACCTGCTCGAAAAAAAGCACAGTTGCTCTTGAACTAACCAACTGACGTAGTCCTCCCCGTGGCGCATCGTAGTTAACTGCGCGCTGTAGCGATCAGCTGTTTGGGTCACAGTAAAGCTGCTTGCACACTGGAAGCAAAACGAATTTTTCGCTCGACAGACTACATTCAAAGTCAATGCAAAGACGGGAATACACGTGACATGCGTGAAATGCATTGACTTTGAATGTAATCTGTCTTGCGAAAAATTTGTTTCGCGTCCAGTGTGCAAGCGGCTTAACTGCGGTTGCGAGGTCAGATGGTCATTAAACTAGTGCAAATATTTCGAAAATGGTTTGTGTGTGTTGCTTTCCTGAACGTGAAAGCAAAGCTGTATCCTGGTGCACTAACAGCTTCCACCGCATTCCTCGGCGGGATGGACTTCGGCAGCTGTGGCTAGCTGTGCTCAACATGGATATTGATACGCCATCTGTATCCCTAAAAGAGCTCCGTGTTTGCAGTATTCATTTTTCCAAAGAGGAATTCGTGAGGCTACATTCAGGGAAATCTTAACGGTGCATGCTGAAGAGCACTGCTGTACCCATTCATCAGGTGAAAGAGTGAAACACCTGTGAAAAAGTGTAATGTAACATTACTGCACAAATTGATATCGCATAGTGTCTATGCAGCTACATACTGTGTATCTGCTGTGCTGGTTATTATAGGGATTTTTTTTTTTTTATTTGAGATGCTATTCTATGTTATTGAAATGCTGTCTCTGCCACAAACCGCTCAGAGTCTGACCCAAACAGCTGATCGCTACAGCGGGCAGTTAACTCCGATGGAATACGTCAGTTGGTTAGTTCAAGAGCAACTCTGTCTTTTATCTGAGCAGGTAAAGTGCGGTAATTTTTTAAAATAGCGTACAATTGAAATGGTGTATTATTTTCAGGTAGGACCTCTTTTAGGCTGCAAAAATTTGCCGTTTCCCTGGTCCCGTACACAACAGTGCATTGCCTAAATTTCCACCCAGAACTATGAGCTGGTGCGGCTACCTGGAGATCAGAGAACTTTCCACTGCATCTAATGTACGTAGTGGCAATTTGTAGCTCATACAACCCCACTTCAAAAAAGTGAACTATCCCTTTAAATTACCATTACAGAAAGTCTGAGAACTCTCAACACAATCAGGTGTGGTCAGTTTTCACTAATAACGCACTCCAGTCAACTCTCATGCATTCCGCTTGAGTTTTAGCGGTATATTTACCTCCCTCTGCTGTAGTCAGTAACTATTCAATCAACACACGTGTAAGAGATTCTGGCACAGAATTGAAGTCCTTGTGCATGGAGGTTTATAAGTTTCACCTGCATTATGACTCCGGACTTCTCACGCTTTTCTTTACTGACCAACTCTTCCTCTAATTAGCCAAGTAATGGACTGATTGACAAAAAAGAAGCCCAAGACATTCTGTAGTGGGATTTACTGATGTGCCAATCAGGTTAAGATAAGTACTTAATATCTTCCTATGACTTATATCTTCCAGGGAGTAGATTGGATATCTAAAATGGCTTAATGTTGTTGATCTCCAGAGGGCTAGAGATCAAAAGCCTAAAATAATCATTTTCTCTACAACAACAGCTCTAACATTTTGGGTTATTTTATTCAACATACCTTCTGTAAAAAAAAAAAAAAAAACAAAAACAAAAAAAACAAAATGGCATCGAGATTGAAAAACCGTTTTTATCGTACTGAATTTCTCATTCCAAAATCAACAAGAAAAGACAAGCGATCAACTAACACTGTTAAAAAGGCACAGCATCATATGAGGAGGTTACAGTTCTTCAGCCAATTAGCAGCCATTTACATGAAGGGTATACAAATAACTCACAGACCACTTCATATGTAGGCCACGGTCTTGAACACTAACAGAGATCAGTCTAGGAATTTCTTATCAGCTTACACAGCACAGCAGGACACAAACTCGCCACTGCACCCTTTATTGGTGCAAACAGGTACTGCACTCACAAGGTATATCAGTCAGTCGGTCACTCAGTCTGTCGGTCGGAAGAAGCAGCCACTCATACATAAGAAGAAAAAAATCTTATTATCATATTTATTTTAATATTACATAGTTTATTCTCAGTATACACATCCTCAGTCGTACATTCAAGGGTAAGCCCATTGTTACTGAGTCTTTTTCCTTGCTGTTATTAATCTACGTGTTGTACTCATTTTTCTCAGATGAGCCAATTAGACTGAGAGGACTTGGACTTGGGAACCAATTACTGCGAAAACGGGATCAAGTGCCTAAGATAGACCTCCTTATACCCTCACAGTGCACGCTAACAATAGGTCGGGTGCCTCCACTGAGGCAGAGGCACTAATGGCAAGTCCACGGATTATTGTCTTTCATCTATTAAAAAAAAAATGAAATGCATTTGCGCCACTAATCACATGCAGGGACTGGGGACGGGGGAGGTTCACATAGCACTAGCCAGAGCCTAGACAATTGCATAAGGGAGATTTTCTCTTAAAATGAAATACTTTGCCTGTTGCCTAGCAACAGAGACCTGATTCATATACTGTGTGTATGTGCGTGACTCTGCGTCTGTGTGTGGGTGTGACTCTGGGAGAGGGAGAGGGACAGGATGAGAGAAAGAGTAAGGGAGAGACAGAAAAGCAGGAGGCAAACAGAAAAGAGGCAGCTCATTCTTGTGCAGAGACATGGCGAATGAACAATAGAAACGGTTAGCGTTGCCTACCAACAGGCAGAGATTTGGTGATGTGAAACTGTAAGTGGGCTGCTGCTATTGTGCACAGCAACATGATTTTACAGCAGAGCTGGGGCAAGTGTAAAATGTATACAGAAATAAACGGAGAGCCGTCACAAAGTAGCAAGCAAAGCTTCCTGTAGAAAATTGATAAAATGACACCAACTCTTGCTGAAGGCACATGAAATAATACTTCATTGTCGCTTAAGCTTCAGAGTAAGCCCCTATTTTGATCAGTAAATGAGAAGACCGCAGTAAATCTACGCGGTGAGGCTCTGTCATCCACACGTGGCCAAAACGTACACTGTGTTTACAGATGCCATTCTGACAGATCAGTTAATCAGTATATTCAGAACCAGATTCAACGGCTCACAAACCTTGTAATGAAACAAGTTAACTAATCAAATGATTGGCCTGCCAGCAATGCAAGGCCATTCTATTCACCAATATATTCAAAAATAAAACAATAATAATAATAATAGTCATCATCATCATCATTATAATTATCATCATCGTCATCATAATACCTGCTAACTGAAAAGGTGCTGAACCGAATTCAATGGTACCAAAATACTGCAAATCAAAATCTTTCAGCGAGAGGACAGAGCCTGGACTGAGGAAAATAATTCTGCTCTCTGGGTCATGCTTAATCCAGCAATTAATGAAAAGTGCCTGTTTTCATTACGCCATCCATTGAAGAGACAGGTGAATTTTCTTGAATGTTGTGAATGATGTAAGCAAACAAATCCAGCCCCTGTCAGATGAGTTAAGGAACCTGGAATGATGCTGCGTAGAGCTGGAGGGCATCTTTCCTTTCTTTGTGTCTAATGACTGTCAGCAACTGCAAGAGTTGTTTACTTCTTGCTGCTAGTTACAAGTTTTTTTTTTTCTTTTTTGATGTTCCAAACTAATCTTTATTAGCTTTTCACGAGCTGCAATTTGTCATCAGTTTACTGTAAAACAGTGGGTATTTTTAACATTCATTTATTATTTAACAATGCACAGCCATGAAATTAAACCAAAATGGTTACCTGAGTACATCTATCTTTCCATCTACATGAATATAAGGATATGGAATATTGCATCAATTTCAAGTACAATGACAGCGACATGCCAAATTAACCACATGACACCTCCACAAATGTAGTATGTGCTGGAAGGATTTCGGTCAGGATAACACATATTGATTTAAAGAAGCTGAGTCACTATTACTGCGCATTCTCGTGTTTGACAAATGTTAATGATAAACATGGCTATGAACTCAAGTGAAAACCACCGGATCGTATTGGTCATAGTTTTACTTGAGACTTCACTGAGGATTTCCATCAGACAACTACAGAAAAGAGCGCTACGGTAGACCAAGGAACCTCTTTAGCAGTAAGCGTCTGATTTTGTTCCAGCAACAGTGTTTTTACAGCCTTTAAGTCAAATTTCAACCACATTTTCACTTAGATGCATAAGCTACATCTTTAAGTGACAAAAAATCCAGGTTATTTGTTTCCTGTTAGCACAGGATGATTCCCCAAACTTTCGCCAGAATGCTGACACCTGTTTAAGAAAAACTAGAAGAAAACTACGTCGATGTCCTTGCAAAACAGCCGGTCATTTTGTTTAGTTTCATTTCTTTTAAATAAAGTGCTAAAATATCATTTTGAATCCAAAAATTTCCAAAGAAAACTTAATACAAAGAGCATAATGCCTGAGTAAGTAAAATATATAAATGCACTGCAAAACGAAGACAGATTGGCAACGATGGAATATGATTATGACTTGCAGTTGAGCAGATCCACTTTGTTTGGTGTCTTTATAAGGCTAAGAATGTTCAAAGTTCTGAGCATGTGCAGTAATCGTGACACTCCTCCTTTAATGTTTTGTTGAATGTAGGAGCACATCTTTTTTGGTTTGGTCATGATTGGATCAGCCTTACTAACCGCAGCGCGCTCAACAGTGTGCGCTCCCGTATCTGACAGGGAACATGATACATCATACCCTCTAACCAGGAGGAATACCTGAATCCCCCCCCCCCCCCTCCCCATCCCCATCCCCCATTACCTGGGAGCAGATCCAAAAAAACAACAGGTGGTAGTTGGGGAGGTGAAGAGAGAGTACAATTCACGCTGTGCCAACGGCAATATCACGAGTATGACTTCAGAGCACTGCTTTCAACAACACGCTCTGCAGCCGATGTGCGCATGAGATTGATGAGTATGAGAAAATGAGTAGCGCGTCAGTGATTAGATAATTGAGGGAAAGTATGAATATGCAATTGCTGACCACTGGCAGGCCACTCAAGAGACCTAAATTGCTCTGCACAATTTTTTGTGCTCTGCGCATCATGTGTTCTGAAATACATTAATGTCAGATCTTAGACCTTATTACCACTTAGAAAATTTCTAATGAACGGCCATTCATTGAATTGATTTTCATTTGTGATGTTGATCTTTGATATGCTGATACCACGATAACATAACTGAGAGGGAGCATTAGAGTGCCTTTATTGCTTAATCACTTTAAGTTCCATTGAAGCCCAAAAGGAAAGACAGAAATATAAAATATTGTGGAGCAGTGTGGCTTATCTGTATTTGTGCAACGTAAATTGACATGTTTCTTTTCACAGTTATGGCTTTGTACATTACTCCAGCACTTCAGATTCAAACTGAAGCAACAGGTGATCTATGACTGTGTTGCAATACTTTTTACTCATGGTCCCCCAGAAGCACTTATGGACAACTCAGTATATCCTTGCAATCACATAATGACTGCGCACATATTTGCCACTGCACTATTCAAAAGGTCAATTCATATGACGCTGATAAAAATACGACCAGTAGAAATATAAATCTCTCATGGTGAGCACTCTGGCAGGCAATATCCCCACTTAAAGCAATCATTCTGGACCATACTTGCTCTATTTACTTGAAGCCTTCTCTAAGATTAGGGACGGTTGACCATGTAAGAGTTGTAGAATGACCTGGATATTTGGCCACTTAATCTGTGCCCGTGATGTGAAGTTATGGGTGGACAATGGGAGAAATATAATGTTATGAGCTGGACATGACTGTAACCAGAGATTTCATGACGACATCTGGGACCAAAATGCAACCATGGAAACTTGTCAGGGGCTTTCAGCGGCTATTCACACCAGGAGATATGTTTCCATAGTTACATACATTGTTTGACAACAGGTGTCAAGGTTATATACTGCCAAATGGGGAATCATTGTTTAAAAGAACGGCTTCGCGATATCATAGATCTTTGTTTTTTCCATGTGGAAAATAGAGCTAAAATACTTTTTGATTACTGAACAAATGAGAAATCAAAGGAAAACTAAATTCTTTTCAAGAATTTGTATGAAACAGCTGTAAAATAACTAGAAATTGTTAAATAAAGGCTGACAATGTTCTAGAAAGGTCCTGTTCTGTGTGTGAAATCTGATCAACCATCCTATGACTTTAGAACAACTTTGAAAAACATTCCAAAAATAAATAAATAAATTGTATTTACACAAAAATTAACATCATAAATTTAGGGATAGTATAGTAACTACATTTGAGTAAATGACTTAAGTTTTTTTTTTTTTTTAATTTGCTAAAGATTCCTCCCATATCCAATAACTTTATACAGGAAGATTGCTGCTTATCAGTATTGTGCAACCCTGGCCCATCTCATTCAGGCTATTCTGGCGCTAATCCATTACGCGTCGTGTTGTTTGTCATTCTCTGGCTTCAAAATACCCCCCTTCTATTTGGAACCCAACAATGTAGTGACCTCAGCATAGGGGATCCGGAGAAGGGGAATGGGACCCTGTCATGTTGCTGAAAAAACATCATGCTGGTGTTAAGTAACTGGACACTCTGGTATGGCATAGGGCCGGACTAAGGGCTGGACACTCAATGCCTCGGTCCTGCGCTCTGTCATTCCATCCATCCCCTTTAAATCACAAATCACTGTGGGGCATTTTCCATATTACTCTCCTCGCCTCCCTTCACCTCTCAACACTGTACTTCACCGAGCCGGCTCAAGGATTTCGCTGACGGACCAGAGATTTGGGGAGCTGGAATCATTGCTGATGGGGGATGGTCGATGAGTGTATGGGGCATTTGTCACTGATAACAGACCAAGGAATAGGCATGTTACAATGCCATAAAACAGGCTAGTTTTACCCCTGGAATATTACCAAGCTAATTTCTCTGTCAAGAGATAAGAATTATTTGAAAGCTAAGTAATGCGGATAAATGGTGCTTGCAGCTATGAACAACAACATAGACTATTTATGCCAGCAGCAAGCACTGGCATCCCGAAAGATCAGAGAGGTAACATTTGCGTGTTAACTGAAGCTCATGTACACTCAACTCGTCAGGTGTTATTAGCTTCTGCTAAAGTTGGGAGAATTAGCATAGCACTCTTCCATAACACCTGAAAGTAGTTCATAATAAACACATGAGATAATGAAAACAGGGTAGAGGGCAACTCTTGAGACACACGGCTGTCACGCCAGGCGTGAGCAGACACAGCAGTTGTTAAGTGGCTTTGTGGGTTTTAATTGCTGTCACTCAAGCGCATTGGCACAAAGACTCCAATTACCAGAGTCAGGACGGGCCTGACCGATTTAGCAGGTTTTCCTACAGCCTTCCTTCGGGACAATGAAGGATTACATAAGAGACCATGTCTCGGGTCACAGTCCATAGTCGCTCAGGCTGTCGAAGCTTACATAGGTCAAAACAAAGCTAGATAACCAAATCTGCTGCTTCTGTAAGTGTTCCTGATGCGTCTCAATTATATGTTTTTAATGATTATATATAATTTCCCAATTCAAGAAAAAGTCAGAAAGCCAATGTATGGTTTCCTCCAACTCCTTTTTAAGCAATAATCATTGACGGAAGAGATGTTACAGTGCATCTCTTGTCATAGTCACGCCATCTTTAAGACTTTACTCCTCGGAGTGGCTGAAGCTTGAAGTCATGAGCAGTAAAATAAAATTTGTGTTTCTGTGCTGTTCTAAGCCCTACTGATATGGGATTTTTTTTTTTTTGTTCTTTTAACAGTTTGAATTCTATAAGCATAATTCTATTCTTTGTATTTTACCTGACAGCGTCTTTATAGGCTGGATTTAATGAGATAAGAGGACCAGAGAGAAGAGGTTGACAGACTCAGGATGAAATTGGCAAAAATGAAGAAACGGATTTGTCTTCTGTGATTCATGACAGTGTATGCAAATATCGGCCTTACATTAGTCATCCAATATATTGATTGAGCTCCAATGCTGTGAGGCGGTGACTGCTTTATAAGGTGTTGCCTTGATTATAAGATGTTTTACAAAAGAGCATGCCTCGCTTATGTT
Source organism: Gymnothorax reevesii (assembly GCA_029721435.1). NCBI lineage: Eukaryota > Metazoa > Chordata > Actinopteri > Anguilliformes > Muraenidae > Gymnothorax > Gymnothorax reevesii. Next base: position 86,691,814 of record CM056582.1, on the reverse strand, counting down.
TTTATTGCGCATTGTGTGTGACTCAGGGCGCAATGATTGTAATTTTAGAGTAAAAAAAGACTTATCCTAGTGTTATGGCACATAATACTATCTCGCCTTAATACAATTTTACCATCTTTGAGTAAAATGTTGATTAATGTTGTAATCAGTGTCTTGCAGATTGCATCTTATGAGTGGATATCCTAATGTTTGCATCACACTGTGGAGAGCAGAGAAGGCAGGAAGAAGATGTGGGTAATGCTTTGAGATCTTCGGCCTAAAGCCTCTTTTTAAATAAAAGTCTTTATAACCTCATTCTGGCTGTACAAAAACAGCAGCTCCTCAGATACTTGCCAAAAGGTAACCAGTCTGTATGGATGGCATGTTTTGGCCGAGGAAATGGCACACAAAAATTAAATGACCAATTAACTACTGCGTATTAACTACTCATTTAAATGCGTAGTCAGTCTTGCAGTGCGAGAGAGAGGGGGAGAGAGAGAGAGAGAAAGAGAGAGACATCAGCCAATAAATGTAGAACTATCTTTTCAACAGAGAATCAGCAATAAATGAAAAACAAATTGTGCAACAAGTTAGAGCCTTCAAAATTATCCAATCAATATGACGCATTTGGAGGCCAAACTTCATGCTTCGAATATCAAGTCAGTATATCACTATTTTCTAGAATGTACAGTTGAAGTCAGAAGTTTACGTACACTTTGGCTGATGTCAACAAGACTGCATTCTTGACCACGCTGGAGATTCCATGTAAAAAGGGCATATCCATATTAAACAACCAGAAGTTTAGTGAAGGCGCTATAAAAAATAAGTTTCACACAAACCAAACACATTTTCCCACTGTAGCTCAAGATATTCATGTATGTCTCATGCCCATGACTTCCCAGTGCATTCGCTTTAAAGGCAATGACAACCACAATGCACTGCAATAGCTCACAACTCTACACACGCCCTCAAACCCATGTGGACATGTGACTGATATAAAGCAGCCAGAGATAGTATTGCATTGGGGCATAATTAATATCACTGCAAAAAAAGGGCTGTTATGATTGTAATGCCAACATTTTATCCTGTGCCAACGTGCACAGACAATAAAAAGGCCAAAGCTAGAAGCATTATTTTTTACTCTTTACCTACAAATACAGTATAAAAGATAAAATAGCACCAGGCCATTGCAAACATGATACAGAAAGCAGATTTGCTTGCAAATAAGTGAACATTCAAATGAATTTGCAGTGACCATTTTCTTTTTATGCATTACAGGCGACATCTCCAGTTAAAGTAACTGGTTGTCCTCAGAAACAAATTCAGAAACAATGTGACCAGACTGTCTATTTTTTTTTTGAGTCAAGAAATTAACATTAATCAAGACTCACTTCTGCCCACGAAACCCCTACTGGAGTATAAAAGATGACCAATGGAATCGCAAATGAGTACGCAAACACGGTAGCTGTTTTCTTATGTCAATGCAAAGATCACAAAATGGTGCACTACCAAACTCGCGACTGGAAAATTTTTCACTCGCCATCATGTGCCAGCCAACTCACGGTACAACCATAAGCGAATGTTAACTTTGCTTGATACAAATGAAGCTCATAGAAGAAAAAAAAAAAAAAAAAAGAACAGCAAGGTTATATCGCCGAAATTGTGGGTGAAATTTCCCACTTTTTAACATGCTCCAGTCTGCAAGCAAGCAAAAACCTTTGCCAGCTGATTGAAAGATAATGTTATAGAAGGCACGTTATGAAGCTAGCTTTCTGCAAAATGTCTCCTCCTCCATAGAGTCCTCTGCATTCATATTTTGGTTTGTCATTTCCGCTGTTGGAAACAGTTTGTTTGCAATAGAAGCAAAGACAAGAAGGAAATTTTGTTATTGAGCGGCATGTAGGGCATGCAATCTGGCTACCCAGAGGCAGAGACGAGAAATCCAGGCTAAAATCACTCATAGTTCCTCCTTTCCTCCAACTACATCACTGCCAACATCAAGTGACAGTTCTGGAGGGAGAATCACAACAGATTTTGCAGCTGATTCCCAATGATAAACAGAAAACTGGTAAAGAACTGCAAGTATTTTTCATACCATATCCCTATTTTAGATAGATGGAGATATGGTTAAAAATCAGCCTTTGAACAAAATATGGTTTTGGCAAGTTGGCTAGGAAATCTGGAACTTCGTGCATGACATAAGTAATGTTTTCCATACAACAATTAAGAAATAGATTTTGTAACCTATACAACCCCAATTGCAAAATAGTTGGGACGAAGTGTAAATTGTCAATAAAATCAAAATGCAATGACTTTCAGATCACATGAGCAAATATGTTATTTACAATAGAACATAGATAACATTTCAAATGTTGAAACAGACATTTCACATTTTTTATCCACAAGTTAATTTCAAATTTTCTGGCTGCAACAGGTCTCAAAAAAGTTGGGACACAGGCAAAATGGCTGAAAAAGCAATCAACATACAAGAGAATCAGCTGAAAGAACATTTAGCAAGTAATCAAGGTAACTGGCATCAGTTGCGTAACATGATTGGCCATGAAAGGGATGTCTTACAGAGGCTGAGTCTCTCAGAAGTAAAGATGGCCTGAGGCTCTCTAACCTGTGAAGGTTTGCATTAAAAAATTGTGGAATACTTTAAAAACAATGTTCCTCAACGTCAAATTGCAATGGCTTTGAAGGTTTCATGATTGACAGTGCATAACATCATCAAAACATTCAGAGAAAATAAAAAAATCTCTGTGCATAAGTGACAAGGCCGACGACCTTAACTGGATGCCCGTGAATTTCAAGCCCTCAGACGCCACTGCATCACTTACCGGCATTATTCTGTTATTGACATTACTAAATGGACCCAGGAATACTTCAAGAAACCACTGTCTGTAAACACAGTCTGCTGTGCCATCCACAGATGCCACCTAAAACTCTATCATCTAAAAAGGAAGCCATTGTTGAGTAAGGGTGTAATGATTCTGAATCAATGTTTTTTTAAAGCATAGTAACACCACCTGCTACCATGGGGCGAACATCCGAGCTTTCCCTTTTCCTTTATTAACCCCCATGATGTCCTGAACAAAAGTGCTTGACATCAAAGGGCATGGGAAATGCTTCCGGAAAAAACTTGACTGACATCAGTATTTTTTGGCTACGTGCTGAGAGTAGCCAAGCAAATGAAAACAAAATCGTCATCCTATTAACCAATTAGGCAACTCTAAGAAACGAATACCTGTTCCCGTTTACTTTGCCTGATTAGCAACCAAATGGTGGATTTGTTTACTCTTTAAGTTGAATGAGTTGAGCAGTTTATTAAGACAACATGTTTGATTGCTGCATTTTGAAATTTAAATGGGCATAGAACTGCACTGCTTGAACATTATTGCCATTGCCACAGCATTTCCTGCAACTGTGATAATTTATATCTCACATTCACGTTTCATCCGCTTTTCAGAATGTTTTTCGCCTGGTGTATTTTTAGACGCTTAAACTCCAGGTCGATCTGATAACAAATCTGTTTTAAATTAATCTTGAATAATGATTGCTACAATGCTACAATGAGAGATGTAATTCAGAGGAAGATTTTTTCTAATTATTCAAATTCGCATTCTTTCAATCTAATACCATAGCCCACTTAGGTTTGTCTGCTTTTCACCATCACATCTTAATCATTATAGGCTAATGGCTAAATTTCTTGATTGTTATTTAGGCCAAGTACACGGGAGCAGATTTAAGGAAGGGCGGAGCACCTGTAATTAGCGGAATCTAAACTCAGGCTTCTTCCTGACGACATTTTAAATCGTTTTAAGCCGCTTCAGGTGTGTATGTTTCAAAAAATTACACGCGACTGCCTACACACCCCATGACGGCAAGTTGTCTCATCATACTTAAAAAAAAATCCTCGTTCAACATCGCCACATCCCAACTCAGCATTTCATCTCGCATTTTGGTACTTTTAGGAGATCTATAATGATAAAATTAAAATAAAGAGATTTATTTTCAGATCGCTCTGGATTTCAAGCGTCTGAAATATACACAAGGTGGAAAACATTAAAGCAGATGAAATGTGAATGTGAGCTATAAATGATCACAATCACACAAAATGACCAAAGACTCGTTCTTGCAAATCTATCGCCATTTAACTTTCAGTATGCGGCAATCAAACATGCTGTCTTAATAAACAGCTACTCATTCAGCAAAGTAAAAAAGAGAATCGCCGGGTTGATTGCTAATTGAGCAAAGTAAACAGGGACAAGATTAGAGTAACCTAATTGCTTAAAAGGAGGCTATTCTGTAGTCCTTCACTTGGTTCCGTGCAGTATGTCGCTGAAACGGTCAAGTTTTTTTTTTTCTGGAAGGCATTTCGCATGCCCTTTGATGTTTGGCACTTTCGTTCAAGACTGCGTCAGGTTTAATAAAGGAAAAGGTTAAACTCGGATGTTCGACCCACGGCGGTCCTATGCCTGAAAAACCATCGATACAAGATCGATTCAGAAACGTTACACCCCTATTGTTGAGCATGATCCAGAAGCACCGCCGTGTTCTGTGGGCCAAGGCTCATTTAAAATTGACTGTAGAAAAGTGGCAAAGTGTCCTGGGAACAGACGAGTCCAAATTTGACATTCTGCTTGGAAATCATGGGCGTTGTGTCCACCGGGCTAATGAGGAGAAAGACCACCCCTCCTGTTATCAGCGTTCAGTTTAAAAGCCAACATCTCTGATGGTATGGGGATGCATTACTGTATATGATTGTGTGGGACACTTGCATGTTTTAAAAAGCACCATGAATGCTGAAAGGTAAATAAAGGTTTTAGAGCAACATATGCTCCCCTCTAGATAACATCTATTCCAGGGAAGGCCTTATGCATTTCAGCAGGACAATACAAAACCACATACTGCAGCTATTTCAACAGCATGGCTTCGTAGTAGAAGAGTCCATGCACTGAACTGCCTGCCTGCAGTCCTGATCCTTCACCGATTGAGAACATTTGGTGCATAATTAAAAGAAAAGTCCGTCAAAGGAGACCCAAAACTCTCCAGCAGCTGGAAGCCTGTATTAAACAAGAGTGGGATGAAATTCCAATTGCTAAACTCCTCAATGCCCAGATGCCTTCACTCTGTGTTAAAAAGAAGAGGGGATGCAACACCATGTTAAACAGTCCCCCGTCCCAACTTTTTTGAGACCTGTAGTAGCCATCAAATTTGAAATGAGCTCATTTTGTGGACAAAATTGTAAAATTTCTCAGTTTCAACATTTGCTTTGTTATCTCTTTTCCATTGTGAATAAAATACTGGCTGGTATGATTTGAAAGTCATTGCATTTTGATTTTATTCACAATTTACACTTTTTCCCAACTATTTCGGAATTGGGGTTGTAATTCACTATAGCATAGTTGTAATGGGACAAAAGTTCACATGTACGAAGTGGACTGTGCCTCTAAACACCTTGGAATATTCCAGGAAATTACGTCATGGCTTTAGAAGCTTCAGGTAGGCTAAGTGACATCAGTTAGAGTCAATCAGAGCCAATTTAGCCTGCGTTGCCGACGGTCAGCGGCTGGCGGGAGAAAGGAGATCGCCTGCCTGATAACGTAGGGAATTTGAGTAGCCGCCCACTTCCTTGCACAACGAGCCGCGATGGACCACCCCTTTTTTAAACCAATGAAACTCGAGTGTAATTTGAGAGCACATGCTTTTACCGAAGCCAGTCGGCAAAACTCCAAGTACATCTTTACCATCCAGTAAATGACTGATCGCCTGTAGTTGTTCGTTCTTTAGAGTAATCGTTCGGTTGTGAATTTCAAGCGATTTCATAATCAAAGCGTCGTTCTCTACATTCGCCATCTTTGTTCTGGCAGTTTACGGCGTAACCATGCGTTGCGTTACATTCGATGACAGTTCAATTTTGATTGACACCTCTTAAGCCAATCAGTAATTCCCGTTCACTGGTGAAGGGACAACTCAAAATCCCTACGTTATCATGCAGGCGGTCTTTCCTCTCCTTTCTCCTTTCTCCCGCCAGCCGCTGACCGCCGGCAACGCAGGCTAGAGCCAATTTTTTAAGGTGTACTTTCAAATGCAGTGCCACTTTGCTTAACATAATGGGATAATCAAAGGATATTAGCCAAGACCACAGAAAAAAAACGGTGGATTGTCACAGGTCTGTTTCCTCCTTGGGAGCAATTTGCAAATTCATCTGGACAAACAATGGCACGCAAGTATGAACACCATGGGACCACATAGCCGGCATCGTGCCCCAGAAGGGGACACCTTCTGTCTCCTAGAGATGAATCTGTTGGCACAAACTGCGCAAATCAATCCCTGAACAACTGCAAAGGAGCGTGTGAATATGCTGGAGGAAGCATAAGTATCCATATCTATCTATCTTCTATCTATAATATATTTGAGGTCGATGTCTGTCTGTCTGTGAGTATGTACGCATATTTCTCCTACATTTCTCAACCGATTATCACCAAATTTGGTGTGAATATCCACTTGGACACCAGGAAGGACTTGACGTCGCCCGATTTTTGAAAAACGGTCATGCACGCAAAAAAAATGGCAATTTCACTCCTGGTCGCGGGGAGCAGCTAGTCCATACTAAAATGAGTTCTATATCAACATGACCTGAGAGGCCTCTCAGCAAGAAGCCACTGCTCCAAATCCGCCATTTAAAAGCGGACTATCACAAGCAACAACACATGTGGACAAAGATCTTACTTTTTGAACCGTTTGGCCATTATGACCATCATTATGTTTGGAGGAGAAATGGAGGCTTGCAAGCCAAAGAACACCATCGCAACTACGAAGCGCGTTGAGGGTAGGGCTGTGCGATGACCTAAATCTCATATCCCGATATAGGTTACCTGATATCCCGATAACGATGTAGCAAAATTTCTGTAATTTTCATGAATAAATAGCTTCTATAAAATCACCACATGGAAAGGGCTATTTCTTATTGCATTTAGGATTATGTACTTGACAAATAAAAGGTACCTAATCATATTTTATTATTTTTCTCCTTTCATTTGTAACCTTTGTGCAAATTTTCAATTAAACAGTGAACAAAATCTACAATACGACTGTAAAAGAGAAGTGTAATGATGGAAGGAGTCTATCGGCAATCTGTTCATGCTTCCTGATGCTGGCACATTTCTTCCCAGGCAGCAGTAGTGCCCTGAGTGCACCATATGGAGAGACACTTTTACTTTTCTGTCAAAACTTGGCCACAGCTACACCGCAGGTGTGTGCGACTCCTGCAGAGGCTCTCTGCACCTCCCCAAAATGTAGGGAGATGCAAGGCTGTTTAGGTCCGCTGGACTTTGTTGTGCGACCTCCGAGTTTAGTGCCAGTTGATGAAGACAACACGATGCTGGTCTGCATATCTATTGTGATGTTGCTAGCCCATCCCCAAATTCTGTATACTGCAAGTAGTCACTAAATTTACAGTGAGAAATAAATCAAACCATTGCTTTGGAGCGAGCGTTTTGTTTTAGAGAATGCAGTCGTGACTTCTATTATCTGAGCTTCATTAGCACAGTTAATAAAATGACGTTGCCATCTTGTTGTATCGGTGAAGTGCGACTCTCAGAACAAACCATGTCGACCACTACAGCATAGCTGCCGCACTTCCTCTCAGGAGTGAACTTAGTGATAGTCCACCCATTCTTTTTCTCTGGAAGCAAATGGGGTCACCCAGTAGCAATGGCAAAGCTCCACAAAACATCTGTTGACAAACTTTCAAACCATCGTCGAACACATCGTCCAGTATAATCCAAGTCTGCTTTGTCCACTCGTATCCTCGGAACTCCAGAAACGCGGTTATTTTTCGGTAAAAATAATAAAATACTACAGGGCTTCAAGCAATCTAGCACGTTCAACGGAAGTCCCGCCTCCCGGCTCGTTCCCAGAGACTAATATAGTTTTTGAGAGAAGGGAGAAGACGTGTTTCCAAAACTTTATTAGTCTCTGGGAACGATCCGGGAGGCGGGACTTCCAATGAATGGGCCAGATCACTTGAAGCGCAAGTGTAGCGTTTTATTTTTTTTTACCTGAAATTCTACCATCAAGCACATCTGAATTGATTCATTTCAAATCCATTGTGGTGCAATGCAAAGCTGAAATGATTGAATGAGTTTTCACCATCCAAAGTGCCCCATATTTAAAAAAGCATAATTGGTGATTTCAAACTTCTTAACGGAACTGCATTTTGAGGGGATTCTGTATGATCAAAGGTTATCTTTAGTTCAGGGTGTGGTGAGTGGGCATGAGACTAGCAGCTTCACAACAGTTAAGCTTGTATCAATGATAACCACATTCAGATAATAATGTGCAGACACTCAAGAGTCTGCAAGCACAGGGCAGTTACCCCCTTAATGCTAAGTAATCCTTTTAAAAGAAATATCTGAACATTCCCTCATTGCTTATTTTCTGAATCTATGCGCAAATGTTCTAAAAAGCTAATATTACAACTTAAATGGAGAAGCTCCCTGCTGAATAAACCTACTTCCAAGTGTGACCGTAACGCTGCCAAAGTAGCCTCCACGTGTATGGGTGTTGGGTTTTTTCCAAATCCAAGTGTCTTGGTAACAGTAGTTTTCTCCTGTACATCAAGCATTTTTTGCCACAAAGACAGCACTGATCTGGTATTAAATATGAATTTTAGGCAGCGGTGCACAAAAGGGGGCGTGAGGAAAGATTGAGCCTTAAATTTGATCAAGTTCTGAGATTTACCACAGGCTATTGATTTATTAAATAATTAATGTTATCCATGCTAAAACATTTGTTTTTATTACGAAATCACATTTCATCTGTAATCTGATCTGAAAATGGTGCCATCAAAACACTTGGTCAATAAATCAGCAGAACAAAATGCGCAGTCCTGGTCAGCTATGAGGTCTCCGAGATCTGAATCTTTATAATTTCTTTCCCTCTCAGGCTGATGTTTTGCATTGTGTGTGTGTGTGTGTGTGTGTGTGTGTGTGTGTACATGACATTTTTTATGAATTAAAGCATTTTGACATTGTTATAAATCTTCCTGCCAACACATCTGTTTGACTAATGTCAGAACACAGCATAGGCAGAAGAGTCAACAAATCTCAGTAAATAATTCACTGTGGTCCCTAAGGCTGCATCGATCCTCTAAATGAGGCTGATTTCAACCAATACAACGTCTTGCTCAGAGATAAACAACAATATTTCTGCAACGTGATTGTTGGAGGTTTAAAAACAACCAGAGCCTACCAGCAGTGAGTAGCATTTCTGAGTCACTAACTAGTGTCCTTGTTTTTGAAAACCAACATGGTCACCATAGGTACATATTGTGAATATGATTTCATCTTGCAGCACTGCCTAGCCTCATAATTCCATAGCTTTTAAACTATAAGTTATGTGTGCGTTGTGGTCCAGCAGAGTTACAGTTGGTTGCACTCTTCCACAATGCACAACGCACCACTTCCTTGTGCCCCTCCCTGCAAAAAATGTTCTATAGGACTTCTATGGAATTCTATAGAAATCTATCGAACTCTATAGAACATCAATGGAACTCTATAGAACATTTTAATAGAACAACATGTTCTATAGGAATTTCCATGTGTTCTATAGGAATTTGCTAGTAACCTATAGAGCATCTCTATGGAAAAAAAAGTCCTATAGGATTATTGCTGTTCCATAAGACCTTCCTATAGAACACCCTAGTTGAAAAACCTGTTCTATAGGACTTTGATGGTCTTTAGGACCCTCTAATAGAACAAAAGCTGGGGGAGAATGGGAAAGAGATCTTAAATAAGGGTTAAATTAAAAAAAATCTCATGACTCCTTGCAATGCTTTGCCGAAAGGTCAATTAACCTTATGTGTACCCGGGTTCTAGAAGTGAGAGACCAGACTAATGGTATGAAAATGTGCAATATGCAGTGATATCCTCTATACTGAAGTAGCAAGGAAATCTTTTCCCTTTTAACTTTAGGTGTGCTTATAAGCACATGGGGTACCAGGCACATACCAACTCATTGATTCTCTGATCAGACCATTGATTGACTGACTGACTGCACAGCTTAACAGTATTTCAGTTACAGAATATGAAGACCTCTTTCCATTTTGTCGGCAGCAATTCAAAAATATAAATGTAAGGCATTACAACTTTATTATGCTATAATGGAAAACTCGTGTTCCTCTTTTGCTTATGGAGACAGAATTATGTAGTAAGTTTGAGCTTTTGAACTTTTCCCTTAATTTAAAAAATTCAATCAAATTATTCCTTTCCATTTACATGCATGTGATCGCAGATTACATGCAGATTTAGAATTCATTCGAATTCAATTTGAGGTCTGCTAATTCTTATTCCCACCATCTTTATACATGTATCATGGTCACCTAACAGGATTACTAACATGGCGTTTCTTTGCTGCGAGGGCACGCAGTTCCTCCAAATTCAATTCAATTCAATTCAAATGCAATTGAAATAGATCAGGATCAAGTACCATCAGCATTTTCCCAGTTGCCGGTTAAAGCTCCGTGTTGCGGAGCAGAAATATCCGGGTTCGAGCCCCGGTCAGCGTTGTGCCCAGTTGGCCATTGCGCTACAGGAATGCAAATTGGGGAGGGTTTTCTGGGAAGGATTAATATAACATGGTTGCTTTTTTTTGCCTTCCAGATTCAGATGGGATTGAAGATGCCAAGTTAGGAAAAAAAAGTTCTGCAAGAGCTGTTCTATAGAAATTTCCTATAGAATTTGTTTTCTATAGGACTTGAGGTACTAAAGTTCTATAGAATTCTATTGAACTGTCCAATATGATTCCAATAGCACATTTTTTGCAGGGCTGTACCGCTGCATTAATAAAAAAAAAAAAAACTTATTGTAAAAGCAACAGCAATGACGGACAGCAGATTATTTGCTCTAGTGTTTATACTTCAGCCTCTGACTTTATTCAAGCGCTGTGGAGTATCGAATAGGGACTAGATTAGGCTTGGTTATTGTGACACTCACTCAAAAAGTTAATTCCACAATATGTAACAGATAGGAGGAATCATGATCCCATCTTCTGGGAGAGAAAAAGTTTCCAACAGATAGCTAGCTAGCCAGCTCTTTAGTTTTTTCATGGGACTTGCCCCCAAATCATTTCTTGCTTCATCTCTCTCAGTAACCAGATTCTTGACAGAAAAAGGCCTGCTGTGCTGATTGTTGTAGGTTATAGATAAACATTCTCTCTGCGAACAATCAGTGTCACTAATAATTTTGCTGAAAGGCTATGTGATAATATCGCCCATGTCTATCATAAATATGCTGACATAAAAAGTGTGATTTCACTTCTGAGACAATCTGTCCTATTATAGCACAACCGTCGTTTTTTTCACTTAGCTTGTAAGTTTCAACACCCTGGTATGAAAAAATAAGCAGGGTTTTACCATCCTGCTTCAACATCTTCTAGGCTCCATCCCTCTGATACCACATTATTATCAATACTGTTTCTAAAAACGTACAATGCATTTACAGAAGCTCATGATCTGGGAAAAACGAGCGGCTGAGAAAGCTAAAATAATAATCAGCCAATCAAATCACATTCTGTCCACTGGGTTTTTATATCGTTACCGTCCGGTCGGCGCTATAGTGTGCCAAAGGGCTGAACTAATCGATATGCCAAGTCGTTTATTCCCTCTGTTATTAAGCTTTTAAACACAGATCCCTCTTTTTTAGAGGATCTATTTTTAATTTATTTATTTGTTTATTTTTTAGAAACTTATTTATTAGAACTTGTTTATGGATTATTTTTTGGTTCCTCGTTTCGTTGTCCACATGTTTTCTTAATGTTTCCTTATCTGATCTGGCAGTGATTGTTTGACTGTTGGTATGAATGAACATGGAGAGCTGCAAATTAATTGCCCCTTTGGATAAATAAAGTTGTCTGAATCTGAATCATAACTCTGAAACCACTGGCTGAATTAACTGACTTGCTTGTATACACACACAAAGTTGTGTACAGAAATTTCAATGCAATTGAACCTAGAAATGGACAGCCAGTATCTTCACAACTTCTCATTTTCGCCCCCCCCCCACACACGTTTCGAGACATCTGCACCTGGGTGTATGTGTCCATAACTTATGTCTGTTATTAGATGTTTGTAGACGCGAATTACATTGCATTCCATTTCGGTGTTCCTTATATATTGCCCCCAAAATATATAGTGTTAGCGATCTGTAACATTAACAATATTTGTGCAATTCTGAAATTGCTTTGCTGAAGGCTAACAACTACTTATAGACATTTTAATCAGAGGGATAAATGTTAGGCCTGTCCTACCTCCACGACACAACCATTAGTGATAGCTTACATAAAATGCAGCAGGGCTAGGCTGACGTCCTAGTTAACGTCATCAACACAATAGATACCTAAAGCATGCTTTCTCAGGTTAGATGATGAGTTTTAGAATGCCGCAAACAGTGCATCTTAAGCAGAGAAAACATTTAAAACAACATGAATCTTTTTGCACTTTTTAAATCTCAAATGTGGGCTTGTGATATGGCTATGGGTGCTCCAGTGGTGCCGCATCATCCTTTTTTCTGTCTCTGCCAACAATTTGTCAAGTTTAAACTGAACAGTTCAATCACTTGTGCAAAATGTGAGCACGTTGATCCAATTGACGATGTAGGAAGAACAAGTAAGTGTGTTTGGTTTTGTTCCTCTCAGGACCTTTGCAGGAATGCATTGTAGTCAAAAGTATAATATTTGATATTAATATTAATAATTTTATAATATTTATCTTTCAAATATCATATGGCGCTAAGTTTTCAAAAAATATTTACTCGAGTTAAGTACAGATATTCAATATTTGAAAAATGTACTAAAGCACAGTGCTCAAATAAATAAAATTTGTTTTTGTACACAACTTTAAGAGGGGAGTAGCTACAAGAAGACCCTCCGGCATATATTGAAAAAAGTATAAAATGGATTAATTATCTATTTGGTAGCATTTAATAGAGACATGAGAGTCTCATGTATTATTCAATAAAATGTGGTTCATTCGAAAATATTACTACTGCAGAGCCATAGAATGAAGATGCACATTATAAATGCACAAGACCAAATGTGTCCTTTACCTTTTTACAAGCTGGAAGTTATAACTGACTGAGGAAATTCTTCAGTTTTGGTTCATAGGGACAAACGGAACAGCCCTCCAGAGAAATAGTTCACTGAAATCAACGACAGATGACATATGCAACTGGATATTCTGAAAGTATTTTTTTTTCCATTTGTCAAAAAATATAAAACCAAAAGACAAAAGAGTCTAGACAAATATACAACCATAAATTACGTAGGCAGATATATCCGTATCCACAAAACAAATCACTGTATTGTACTGACCGTTTAATAATTCATATGAGATCCCCCTGTCAGTACTTCTTCAGTTCTGATTTCTCACTGTTTCATCACACACAGGCAGATATATACACACACAACTGAGCTTCAATTAACTGGAGGAATAATGCTTTTGGACTTCAATTTTCACATTAACATCATAAGAAAGTGACAAATACTCGGCATGCATTCATAATGTTTGTTTGGATCAGACTCTTGCAGCACGTAGGCATGCACACGCACATACAAATGGAGTGTCAAAAAATATTTATTTTCTTTAAAGGAGAGCAGACAGACTGACCGGCTGATTTATCTTTCACTTCATTCAGAGGGGGAAAACAAAGAGGTTTACAGATAGAGATGAGATCATAATACTGAACGTGCCACAGCGGGCCATGGAACCCCAGGCTGTAATGGCTGATTCATTTATGGGTTGAGACTTGGCTGGCTAAAAGAGCTTTTTAAGAGTCTAGAGTCCCTGCATCTAAAACTGTTCTTCATACGTTCATGCCTAATGATGCCTCACACTATGAATACATGCTCAAATGTGACACTTTGGGAAGTGCTGAAGACTTTAGTCAATATTCAGTACAATATAATTTACTGATCTATGGTGTAGCTGGAGGTGATGTAGTTTGGGGTAGATTTTGTGCACCGTTATACATACAGCTGCAGAGCTGCACTTCATTTTCATGGTTGAGCACCTTTATCAATGGTTCTAGTGTCCATGGTTTCTGAATTTATGCTAAATATCCAGTTAGGATGCTCATAGTACATAAAAACAGCATACCAATTTATGAGTAAAAGTAGTACATTTTCCAATTCAAAGCGAATGCATTTGCACTGGAGTGCTTACATACTGTACATACTTGCGATTAAGAATAAAATTAAATTGGCCAACAGAAAAACAAATGCATGATTAGTTTTTTCATCCATAACAGTGATTAAGTTCCAGCCGAAGAAAAATACAACACAAACAAAAGAAGTTCCATTAATAATGAGCTTGTTTGCTCTTAGCAACAATCCTAACCTACTGTAAAGCCTAGTCTTTAGTTTATCTGATAAATATCTGCACTGGCGAAGTACTGCCTTGTATAGTAAGAGCCGATTAACAGTGATCTCTGGAAATGTCCTTCCTGTCAAAAGGATCTATAACGCTTATAGTAACTGACATCAGGGGCGCGACATGGAAAGACTTGACTGACAGGGTATGGTTTGTTACTGAAAGTGGAGGTGAAAAGCTAAGCTTCCAGGTGGTGACGCTGGCAGGCAGCTGGAAATTTCGCTCACAATAAGTGACTGGAATAGGAAGTAAAGACATAACAAAGAGGTAAATCACCACCATTAGTTTTGTGAAGAGTCTTTTCCTCACAGCATACAGCAGACGGGATTTCATAAGCTCGCCCAGGGCACACTTCGCATTAGGTCTTATAGCTTTAAAAGACATTCACATTTAAGTGGAAAACTGGGACACACAGTCCTGAAAATAAAAACATAAAATGTGTCACGTCTGAGTTGAGTTATTGTGCATTTTATTCATTAGGTCAACAGAGGTATCAAACACGATGAAAAAAAAAAAAAAAAACGGAATGTGAAAAACTTCATTCATGCCATCATCAGGCTTTGCATAGTTGCAATAGTAAACCATAGTAAGATGGTGGGAAAAGGTGGCAAAGATACTGTAGTAGAGCTGTGGACTTGACCAGGCCTGGTGCCTATTCTGTGTGGACTTTGCAAGTTCCTCCCATGTTCACTGTGGTTTCCACTCACTGACCAAGGAAAATCGTACAGGACTAAGTGGAGTCTGTGAATTGCTCGTAGATATGACTGTATGAGTGACTTGCGCGTGATCCCTGTGATGGATTGACGCATGTCTAACATAACATAACATGAATGGCGAGAACAGGCCGTTCAGCCCAACTAGTCTCGCCAGTTTACTGTTGTGAATATATCACTTCAGATACGCAATGACTCAATGGTATCCAACTTTAAGTTAAGCCTGCTCTTGAAAACTCCCAAGGCCTCTGCCTCAACAATATGGTCAGGAAAGCTATTCCAAATTGAAATTACTCTTTGGCAGAAGAAATATTTCCAAATATCAGTGCTAAATTTACCTTTAATCAGCTTCCATTTGTGACCCTGAGTTCTACTAACAACACTTGGTTGAAGGAATCCTACATAATTCACTTTGTTGATCCCTTTAACATATTTAAAGACCTCAGTCAAATCAATCCTTAGTCTCATTTTCCTAAGAGTAAAGAGATTAAGGATTTCTTTCTTTCTCTTGAGCCTCTATGTCTTTCTTAAAGTTTGGTCCCCAGAACTGTACACAATACTCTAGATGTGGTCTGACGAATGTGTTGTACAAAAGAAGCATCACCTCCTTGGATTTGAACTCAATACCTTTGGCAATGTATCCCAGCATCCGATTGGCTTTTTTAACTGGTACAGCACAATGGCTAGAGCCTGTGAGGGTTTGGTCAACAATCACTCCCAGATGTATTTTGTGTGGGGTACATTGCATTTTAAAACCTCCCATGAAGTAATCCCGTCTAATGATTTTATTACCTACATGTACAACTTTACATTTTGCAACATTAAATTTCATTTCTGCCCAATTCTGGATTCAATCCAAATCATCCTGAATCACTTTAGTGGACTCTAAACCCTTTGCCAAACCTCCCAATTTAGTATCATCTGGAAAGTTAACTAATCTACTCTCAATATTCCTATCAAGGTCATTAATGTAGATGAGGAACAGCAGGTGTCCCAACACCGATCCCTGGGGGACGCCACTCCCCATACCTAGCTCAGATGAGATACCACTGACCACCACTCTTTGTGTTCTGTCCTGCAACCAGTTTTGAATCCACTTCAGAATACCTCCTCTAACTCCAATGGAGCTCAATTTAAAAATTAGTCTCTCACGCGGTACTGTGTCAAATGCTTTTTGAAAATCCAAATATATGATGTCTACGAGTGAGTTCCCAACTCTTGCCTCCTATATCCCTGCATGGGACCCAACCCACCACCCACAGCCCCCCATTAGCTGGGCCCTGAGCACAGATAAACAGGTTAAATAACAGAGGGATGCATGGATGGTGCTGGACACCTGAACTCCTGAGGACCAGAGCAGGTTCTGATGCTTTAGCCAAACAGATGTGGTTTTCCTAGTTAATCTGGATTTATTCAGCAATTTAAAGCCATTAGTAGTACAACTCATTAATTTACCATTCTGGTAACCATTATGCTATAGGGGAAAATCAAACTAAACTTTTTATTGTCTATGTTTAAGAGTTACCACTTGCAGCAGCACTCCCTATCTATTATTATTATTTTATTATTATTATTGACAGACAGCTGTATGTTGCTGTTTCTCTGCTGGTTCTATTATAGTAATGATTGCGTGAGAAGAAAACACGGCTTCAGTCCAGCCACTTGAGAGTGTCGTGTTAATTTCTCCAGAGGGCCAAAGCAGTTCTGAACCCTTCGCCTGTTTCCGCTAGTGAATGGTGACTGAGGCAAAGCCCCTGAACCTGGACTTTCCCCAGACTATTCCATTTATGGATGCACAGCGAGATCTTACAGAGGGACTGCATTTCCTGTGAATATTAATGTTGAGCCATGTCAGTCACGGATTTTCGTTAAAGTGCTCCCAATACCATTTCAGCATCCTGAGTGGTGAAGGATATTTGAAGGTCTGCGATTGAGGGGATTGTTGCCGGGAGACGTGACTGACAGCCGAGCCGTCATTTTGTCGCCCATGCCAGTTCAGATCTTGCCGAAATGAGCTCATTGGAGACAATGTGGAGCAGAGCAGCTGTGCCATTCTTGCCCTAAGGCTCGCGCAGCCCAGCGAGTCATCGTGGGTTTCCACACGCGGCAAGCACATTTAAATGCCAGGCCATACCTCGGAAATCATACGAGCAAGTGCTCACATCACACCGACGTTTGGGATGAGCAGGAAGGGCTGGAGTCCTTGGTTTCTACAGCTGTATTGATTATCTTCAATGAAACTTACACATGCATACCAAATAGTGAGTGCTACTAATCAATGTCTTCCAAAGCTACAGAGTATTCCAACATTTATCAAGGATTTACCCTCAGTTTGCTTTGGTTGAAAATACAGACTTCTTGTCCAAGCTGTTTTTATCTCACTTGTACCAAGAACCAAAATCATTTTAAAACTTACAAACTACAGGGAAGTGGTATTTACATTTCCGTACTCATTGTAGGCAACGTCAAACTGCATTTTCAGTTCCAGGCTATTCAGAGAAGAAAGGGTCATTTTGATATCATATGGGGAAGTTCAGAAAAAGGAAGACACGCACCTACCTGCCTTTCCTCTCAATGAGTGCATTTAGTCGCACAAGTTCGAGTTCTCAGGCAAAGTGAAAGGGCTTCAGGTAAAAAGAGAGAAGGGATGCAAGTGCTAAGGAATTTAACCCATTTATGCCTAAATTTTCTTTTTTTACTTTTTTATGTTATTATACTTCAAAATACCACTCTAATAGTCATTCAACAGGACGCTTTTTCTTAACAGTCCTCATGTGAGGACGCTAGGCATAAATGGGTTAAATTAACCGAGAAACTGTAGCTCTGCGCTTCAAATGAGCTTCAAGTAAATCTTTCTCAAAATTCTAGATGATTAATTTGATTTTTTTTGCCCTGATTACTGAGCAATAATAATGAAGGCAGTCAAACAGTACAACACTTCACTCGTGTTGCTTCTTTCCGTACCTTACCGCACAAACGGCGCCTTTGTAACGAAAAGGCTCATACGGCCATATTCTGAATATGAACCTGCCTTTATTATAGTCATGGGTGCGGTTATCTGTCTGTCCGTCCGTCCGTCTGGGAACATATTTTTTTCCGGAGCATAACTTGAAAACCGTTCAATATTTTTCAACAAGACCTGGTGTGCACATTAATCATGACCTGAAGTGGTGCCTTTTGCAAGTCCGAAGTTGATGAATTTTGTATTTTTCCTGGTTTCCATGGAAACATTTTGAACCTAGAATTTTAGGGGGTATAGTTTGTTTCCGGAGCAGGTGGCAATTTCATTCTTTCAATACTTGGGGTCGGGGGGATATGCCATCTCCTGATGGCTCTTGTTTGTATTGGACTTTGATAACAAAAACTAACATTCGCACAAAGAATATAACAAACATATTTTAAAAACAACTAAACAAATGTTGTCAGTGGACAACAGCAGGGTACATCCATGACTAAATCATTTTTCCTTGGGCAAAATTCATAGTTTGGCCAAGCGAGGTGTTAAAGAAAAGGGTATAGCGTCCAGAAAAGAAAAGGGGAATTATACTCAGCTCCAGGAATGTTCACATAATATTTAACCTACTTTCCATAAGGGTAATGCCACAGGTACGACCATGATTTTGGTGTCTCCAGTACAATAGGACTGCACAAACACTTCAATGCGCAAGACATTCACAGCAAAGTTGATCTGGTTTACATCTGGTTCACACAATTTAATAATTAAATGATTACATTTCGAAATGTAGTTTCACCTAATGGTGGCACAACAAGAAAATTAAAAGAGCCATTAAAAATAAATCAGATTCTTCAGGAAAGCAGGAAAGTTGACAGCAGATCAGACAGAATTTTCATCAAAATTATTGGAGTCATTGTATTTTTTTAAATGAATTGTTTGGCCTGGTGGTGATCTGACAGGGAAAGACATAGGGTCAACAACACTGCCTGTCTACACAAGATGGAACAGATGGTTTGACACAAATCCAAGCAAAACTGTCAGAATTACTGCATTTGTAAATGTTAAACTTGGCCAAATGGTAGCAGTACAAGAAACATTACGGAGCGACCATGATCAACAAATTCCTCCTCTGTGCACAAAGAATGTTGATGGTAGATTTGACATGATTCCCAATACAGCCGTTTGAGTTTTTGGAATTTTTACATAATAAAAGTTTGGCCTGATGGTGGCGCAACAGCAAAGGTCAAAGGATGACCAACATCAATAGTAGCCTGTCTAATTTGGACCAGAAATGATCACAAGTGAGCCATTCCAGCTCCACCCCATCACAGATTTAGTTGATTTTTGCTCCAATAGTTGCTATATGTACATGGACAAAAATCCCAAAATTCTGGCTGCCAACTCCAACTGGTAACAAAATGGCTGCCATTTTGTACCAATTTGGAGTTGGCAGCCAAAACTTTGGGATTTTTGTCCATGTACATATAGCAACAGCTGGTAGAAAAATCAGGACAATCTGAGAGATGGTAGTTATAAATGCCCAGGCTACTAGTGTGATAGGATTCCCAACAAAACCACAGTTTTTGCGTTGGTAGATATTAAATATGGCCAAGTGGTGGTGGTATGGCAAAGGTCATAGGATGGTGCCACAGAAGATGTCATAGTGAGGCTAACATAAATAACAGCCCTTATCTATGCACTGGACAGAATCTCAAGAAGTGTGACATGATTCCTTCAAACTGTAGTTTTTGCATTAGGATATATTAAGACTGACCAAGAGGAGGCACTACAGGAAAGGTCATAAGGTCACTTAAACAATAGGGTTCATCCTCCATGCGCCAGGAATAAACACAAGACCTTCTGTGAGATTCCCATAGAAACTGTTCCATCTATTGTCCTCACAAGAAGGATGCGGCGGCATCCAGGATCAATCCATAATTTCCCCAAAAAGTCTGTGTTATCAAACTGTGCGCACTACTGTACCAAAAAAGAATGAGTAGAGAATCACTTAAGGGAAGCAAAGCTAATAAAAATACAAAAAATAGGTGTAAGAGAGAAAAGTTATTTAATTATCAGCATGCAGCCTTCCTTTTGTCCTTATAGTGACCTTACTAGTCCGCAGTTTTATTGGGCCTTAGTGGAATGGGGGATGTGCTCTGGCAATGAAGCCGCAGAACCGCCCAAACTGAGAGGGGCATTCACTTGGTAATTTTGATCTTCTCTCCTTCATGCTAGCCTGGTGTTTGGAATGGATGGAAGGTGGGCGCTTGCCATATTTCTCCCTCACTGCCAAGCAAAGAATGACACAATTGATCAAGGATGCAGTGAGTCATTACAAGAGCACACAGAGCAGAGGAGGTCTTTTAATTTGTCCTGGGGCCAAATATTTTTGTTTTATGTTGTTGTTGCTGAGGCAGTAACCTGCCCCTTTCTCAGCATTAGCAGAGAGTGAGATAATGAATTTGCCCTGCCCTCATCTCTAAAGGAGGACTGAAACTCCCCTCATGCCGCACCAAAGACAAAACATGGGTTACATTCCCAAAAGCAATGCTGTATCCATGTTTTTTACCCAACGTTTCCAGAAGCATGAAGAAACAGTGCAGCCAGGACAAGGTTCACAACTGAATCAACAGTTCTGTAATCCATCACGACTAATCTCACAGACCGCGCTCCCATAAAGAACTGCAACAAGGCAAAGAAAACGTCAATGAATTACATTACCAACAGGGCCACAAAAGATGGCGTTTGGAGAGCTATCCATGGTTCTGAAAGATTCTGTCAACGGTGAGTAACTGCTGACTGCCGACCTTCAGTTTCATAGCGTTTATCCACAAAGCGAGGCTCAGTGCGATGCTGGAGCACAGTAAAGGTATTACTCGAGGATTAAAACTAGCTACATGCCCCAACGCTCCCTCGGTCATGGCTGCACACACCTCAAACACATTAACAACAACTGCAGCAAAAGGTAAAAGGCTCTGGGTCTCATACATAGCATCAGAGTTTCAAAACCATAAAGCAATCCAAAGCATCCGTCCGTGCGTTCAGTGATGGATATAACAAAAACTGAGCCGAATGGACTTATTCTGGGATACAAAGATTGTTCACATTTTTGCATAATGGATGATGAAGGCAATGTTTTGTGCAGCTCAAAATGGAAAGAACCTTGACTTTTATCATGCCCCCAATTAAGGTGCAAATTAATTTGAAAAAATGAATAACATGTTTATATCTCTGTTATATTGATCCAAGTAGAATAATTACGCATACATTTCTATATCAGGGGAAAATCAATTTACGTACGTAACCTCTGTAAGCCATATACAGCTCATCGAAGTCGTCACCTCTAAGTATTCAAATGGCTAAATATAAGCAGATATCATTTCCTCCACTTTCACTGAATACGAAATGCAGCCATTGAAAATGAGCCATTAACATTCAAGGTAATCCACTGCACAGCAATATTCTGCATTTCTCAATTTTCCACAAAAGCTAAAGGAAACAGTGCAGCCAGGTGAATATAGCTCTTTACATCGATCACATAACTTTTCTGGTACAATATGGGCTAACATGGTTAAAGAGCTCTACTCACAAATAACTTCCTGGTGTGAACCCATGATAAAGATGTCAGTTCTGCAATTGAAGTGATACTGAATGTGTCATTGGGGAATGATTTCTCGCACAGAAAACGCCTTGCTTGAAAAACTACATCCTGACTCCCCAAATGCCTTTTCATTCTTTTTAATCAAGACCACATAAGCGAGCGAAGCTCAATGATACGTTATTGAAAAAGACTGGCTTATAATTCAGTATATTACATGACCCACATATAAATTATTGAAAATTTAATGCATATGTTGGCGCATCTGACAAACTGTGAGATTAATTGGAAGCACCTTTACACTGAAAATCACAACCGCGTCAATTTAACATCAAGGCAGTCATAAACTCACATGACTGACAGCTCACTGTGAGGAGGAGGTAGAGACCTGATATATACTTCCACACGCCACACCTTCACTTATCTGAAGGCAGGACATGGTCTATGGAAAACATGGGTTGCCACTGCTTATAGCTACATTCAACACAATCATTTTCATTGGCATTTCGTACACATTTTGTTAGGAAGAGCCGTTCAAGTAACCCCCGATGGCCAACAATGTAAGGAGCCATTTCAGTGTCAATTTACATAAAATCAGACACAAATTGTATTGGCAAAAGTTGTAGAATAACAAAGTATCACATAATTCCTGATCTTTGCGCTACAGCATCATAAAATGGAAGTACCTGGTAACTGAATTAAAAATGACAAATTGCTAAATAGCTCATTATTGTGCAAGTAACCTACACTGGCTCCTGGTGACAATCAGGATTAGCTGAGGGAAACTGATTAAATTACACGTTGAAAACATCTGGTTAAGACATTCTTATATAAATGCTTTATATTTGATACGCACAACATTGCATTGCCTTGTAATTGCAGTACATGATGCTGCATGAAATGTATTACTAATGGATGATCGAAGAAAAACACTCCCATCATGTATACATGTGTAAATGTGCAGGCGCAACTGTGCGTCAAAGTGTGCGTTAGCGCATATGTATGTGTGTGCTTGTGCATGGACTTGTATTTTAGTCTGTTTATTTGCAGCAAGCCAAAAGTATTTATTCCAAAACAGAGTCCCCTTCAGGCTTCATCCCTTTTTTGCGGACGTCCCTCGGGCCAATTGTCAAATTACCTCAAAGACAACATAATTGGGACAAAGATGTACCGGGCATTGCGCCGTCGTCACGACACACGAGCGTCACCATGGCGTAGAGAGCCCTGAAGGTCATTCGCGATGTCCTCCACATTGTCCCCCACTCCAGCCAACCACAACACCCCACCTCTAAGCCCACCTCCATTATCTCTCATAACAGCCACTTAACTCTGTGCTCTCCGAAAGCGAAGCTGCAAGAGCCACGTCCATCTCCTCTCGTGGATTTGCACAGATGAGCTGTCAGAAAACCGCAAGCTCCATTAGCGGGCTCACCCTCCCCGTACACCTCTCAGAGCTCACACGATGAATGGGAGGGTGCGGAGTTACCGAGACCAGAGAATGCCAGATATAGCGTCCTCCGTCTTGGCGAGACTCTAACGAGAGTAGTCAGGAACAATGGGGTCCATAAAAAAAGCTAATCAGGATTTCAGATTCAATATGGCTGCTGCCTTTTGTAGTGTGGTAAAATAGTAGTGATATACTGTATGGTTTGTCGTAAATACTGTATCAACTAAATGTGCTGATCGGTAGGGTGTCTAATAAGTGAGACATTAGTTTGAACGACAGTTTAGGTCAGAGCGCAGAATTTTTGAGTCACAGTCAGTGTCTCCACAGTAATATTTTCCTATGAATAACACATATTGGGCCCCCATTCTTTATATAGTCAGTAAAACAACCCTGAATTTACCAAAGTATGGGCTATACTTACAGTGTACTATATGATTTTGTATGTCTAGTTGTATTTCCCCCCACAGTGCAAACATACGCACGTTAAGGCTGACAGTAGTCTAAAATGCCCACTTGAAGTTTCCATGCCATTTTTTTTTTTATGACAACAGAGACACTTTTTTTTCAAGAAAGAATCTTAAACATTTTCCAGCTGAGAACATGGCGTCTGATTGTCGTTTATGGGACTTCAGTGCAAGCACTTTTCCTTAAAGTTTCCTTAAAACTCTTAAATTATCCACCTCACATTGAGGGCATTCAAAATGGGAACACCGTGTACCTCACAGTCTGTAATTATTGCTTTGATAGGATAAATGGGCATTTTCAACTTGTAACCCATTTTCTTTAAGCCATTCCCCCCCTTCTGATGTTCAACCACTTCCTGTCACACAACCCACATGCTTTAGTCTTAACCATGGTAATGGATGGCTAGGGGAAACTAACCAGTGTGTGACTTCATAGTTCCACCCCAATCATTATGATGAACTTAAAAAAGTAAAAAGTGAATGGATATTAAATTCAATTAGATTAGATCAGGTTTTTCCCAGAAGTGACAATGATTGTGACGCACGTTTTTGGAAAAATACATTTATTTTAAGATAAGAGTATTGGGTGGACATTTACCAAAAAATTTCACAACCTGTTACAGCGGTTCATCCCCATTCTGAACTGGGTATCCGCTTGATATCACCCCCAGAACGTACCTGGGCAGTTATGGCAGTTACAGAGAATTTTCCCTTTTCAGGATTTCACATTTCAATTCATTGTACAGCGTGAACACAAATCCCGGCAATAACAATGACGAGGGCAATATTATATAACCAATATAATTACCTTCGCCAGCGACTTCGCTGACGAAGGTAATGTTTTGATCCCCGTGTATTTATTTGTTTGTGTGTCTGTCTGTCTGTCTGTGCGTATGTGTATCGAATAACTCAAAAAGTACCAAACGGAATTTCATAAAATTTGGTGGGTTGATTTGGCATGACCTGAGGATCAATCGATTAGATTTTGGGAGTGATCGGGTCAAAGGTCAAGGTCAAGGCCACGAAAAGGTCAAAGCCGACTTTCGGCCATATCTCGGTCAATTTTTATCCGATCGGCATGAAACCAACGCCAGTGGCGAGGGATTCAGTGGCGTCGGCGAAGGTATGCGCTCTACCGAGTGCCCGTTCTAGTTGAATAAAGGAAGACAAATCAGATTTGCGTCAGAATTTTATGCTATTTTATGCTAGAGAAATAGATCACTTGGTAAACATAGCAGTGCTAAAGATGAATAGTTCCATCTAATGCCAACCATTCCCAATGTTATTAGAGCAACCGCAGGCATCCAAGGAGGAAGGAAAGGAGTAAGCAGGCCCAAAACACAGCAGGAAAAACCCAGTGCAGGCAGCATATGCAAGGCAGTCACTTTAGAGCTATGGCAGCGCTAGCATATCAGGGACACGGGTACAAGGCAGGAACTGCATTCAGCCTTTCCCCATCATTCAATGCACCATCACTGAAAAGCTGCATTCTCACGTAAACATAATCTTTCTTCCTATAGTCTCCCATCTCAATCCGGCCTGATGGGAGATGTGGTAGTACTGGAGGAAACCAGGATCAATTCATCGCAATAAAATGCAGCTGAAGGCTCTCGCCAGCAAACAGTATTCACTCACCATTTGCCACAGCCAGACACGGCTCTTCGCATTATATTAGTATGACGCAAAGCACTCACAATAAACTTGCTCTAAACGCCTCCTCAAATTGCAAACCAAAGAAAAATAAAAGCTGGAAATGTAACAACTGCTAAGAAAGGATCTTGCAATGCTTTTCTTACGTGTCTCTAAATTCTACAACTGGCAGCTTCAATAATCTCTTCCTAAATCATTACAGTACCAGTTATTGCCCTTATTTTAAAAAGTGAATGTTGGTTGACGACAGTAGTCCACAAACCTTTTTAGGCCACAATTTTTACTGACTCTGAAAAGCAAATGTTTTCATTTTAGCCTAACATCAAGGCTGCAGTATTAGTCATCTCTGAGATTGGATCCAGAAACAAATTTCAAAGTCAACGTCACTACAGCAGGTTAAGGGTCCAAATTATTACAAACCCCAAAAATGCATACCTATGACATTAAAACTTTTATATCAGCCTAATTTAAAAACTGTAGTACTAATAGTTTCTGAGCCTAAGGTTTTGTGCCATTTCTGAGATACACACTGGTAATAAACTTCAGGTCAAGGTCACTGAGGTTAGGTTAAGGGTTAAAATGTATACTAACCCTAAAAAGGCATACTTATAATTCAAATGATTTATTTAAAGCCTCATATCCAAGCGTTAGAGTAAACAGTTTCTGAGATATGCTCTAGAAATAAATTTCAAGGTCATGGTTATTATCGCAAGGTTAAAGGACAAATCAAACATAACGCTACTAATTTCCATGACCTGTTGAGAGCATATAATCAAATGAAGCACCGAAGCCAGGGGTGTCAAACTCACCCGTAAATGGACCAACAGGCTGCAGGTTTTCACTCCAACAATGCAGAAGCGCACCTGATACAACTAATCAGTTGTGCAGGCCTAGATCAGTTGATTAAATCAGTGCTTTCAGGTGAGCTTCTGCTTGGTAGGATTGAAGACCTGCAGCCTCTTGGCCCGTTTACGGGTCAGTTTGACACCCCTGACCTAAGCCAAACATACTGGCTAGAAAATGGGCCAAGAAAAATATTAGCTTCAAGGTCACTGTGGCAAGCTCAAAGGTCATAATTCTCAATAATCCACAAAACCACAAGTGTGGAATGAATGTTTTTATCTGAGCCTAATATCAAGGCTCTAGTGTCAAGCCCCAGAAAACTAATTTCATGGTCAAGGCCACTTTGTCCAGATAGGGGAAATCAGCCTTAATAACCAAGCAGACATGTTCCCATCACCTAAAACGTATGTACAACATTGAAGAGATGGCATCAATAGTTTGAGATATCGCCCCGAGTAATTGTGACAGCTGCCAACCTGCCTGCCCAGACAGCACAGGGGATAATTTAGTCCACTAACCTAATATCGGTCTGTGAACTAATAACTGAGGTGTTTAAGTGGTCTACAGGGGAGCAATGTCTTGAGCCGTGTTCAATTTCCCCAGAATGAATGGTGGTCCAATCCCAACCATGCAATAGGTCCACTGGTGAGGTAGCGCTGACTCAGGCCACCTTCAGGATTTGATTGGCTCTAGTCCAACTTTTCAAAAAAAAAAAAGCGTTAATTATCTTTGGGCAGGGCAATAAAGTTTACTTTTTCAGCTACCAACCACTGTGGCAGGTGGATTTTAAAATCCACTAGCTACACAGGCTTTTCACCCGCCAGTTTTAGTTTTTTTTTTCTTTTTTTTTTTCATACCTAAACGAGAAAGACACGGGAAATACTCAAGCGTGGTTTTTGAACTTGTTTTGAATATACATTAAAGCGCCGTCAAGTAATAAGGCAAATTAATCTCATTAATGACCATTTAAAATTTGTTCATATCAACGAACGTTGCAATCATTATATGGTAATTCATTAGCTAGGTATAGCTGGCAAGCTAGCTGGCTCGCTAGTGATTCAAAGTTAGTTGCATTCTCAGGCCAGCTACACAAGTAACGGCTGTACAAATCAGACTTGGAAATGCTTAGCACGGTTTCTGCGTGGTGTGTAGCCCAACATCACACATCGCTGCACATAAGTTAGATAACAGTTTTTACACTAAGAATCTTTTTGAAGAACCATTATTTGGCATTCTAAGACCATATCAACTTAGCCGCGTAAAGCATTAAACTGAAAATTCTCTTCATTAAATGCATTCTTGGGGCCTAGTTCTTTAATCTCCAATTCAGTGTACATTTGAACTTCATCAGAATCTGAGTGCTTGCTAGATACTCATGTCCAGTTGCTGACTTTCTTTTCGTCGGCGATATGTTTGCACTGAAAAAAACGCACCAGCTGCATGTAAAATAATGTCCCACGCAAAAGGACAGGAGTAGGCTAATTAGTAAGCTAGCTAGCCAGATAGCATTGTGGCTAGCTCAGATAACGCCGTTTGTTTTTCCTCTCGCATTCTATTACTGAACATCCCACAAGGAGACAAAAATAGGGATTGAAAGATATTGAAGGATATTTTCTAGAATAAAAACAGAGAATATGCTGCTAATTCACAATTTCAATAAAAATTCAGTTACCAAATGTAGGCCCCCTTTTATTCATATAACGTAATCATTAACATAATTAATGTATTGAAATCTTAAGAATGTTACTTCCAATGACTGAGATTTATTGATCTTTGCTCATGTTTATTATTCTAAAACATCAAGAAGGATGATCTACAAGCAGAGCATTAAATTGTTTTCGTGTATTCCCCTTGCTCATTTACATTACGTAGTATTGTGCTTTATGATTGCCACAGCAATCTTATCACCACGAACTTTAAATGGAGCCCCATCACTTGTGGACTTGGATGGAATTGTACATTCCGGTATTTCCGCCCCTGATCATCACGTACTTGAATATAAACGATTCTAAAAATTTCTTTCACATGCCACAACCTTAATACAAACCATCTCAGCGCACTCACAAAACCCACTTAGATCGAGTAGCGTGTATCAAGTGACAGGCTACGTTAGGAAGCCAGTTCGGAATCCTGTCGATTCAGCATTTTAATGTATGGTAACGTGACTACAGTCGAGATTAACACTCAAAATGGACCACTGACCATCTATGAATTGGACAAAGCTGCAAATGAAGCATTTTGTCAGACTGGATCATCTTAGATTTAAGATTATGCGTTTCTTGTATTGTCCCCCTAATGCCCAAGTTGGTCAGTATATGTTTGCTTTGTCTGAAAGTTGGTCGGAAGTGACAAACAAGCAATGACTAATGAATCGCTTAATACTCATTGGCTACCTGCCAATTGCGAGATTTACCTGTATTTGGCTTGTGGTCGGGTGTTCATTTCAGGCCCTGTCTTTTGGTAACAAAACCGATGGTGACTTTTGTTACGTATGTTTCCAACCGAAAGGTCTACCTGAATATTTCATCATCTCCTGAACTCCGTACATTTTCATGAAGGTTTTACCAAGCATTTCACGTGCATTTCGCATTCAAAAAGCCCTGGCACGAACTGTGCTTTACTCCATGTGCTGAATGTTAGTTGCTGGCACTTCTGAATTAGGCCTCAGCTAAGACAGATATTAATTCTGTTTCTTTCAATAAAAGTTCAGACTTCAGGGGTTAGTTTTCTTGTGAAAACAGGTATCCTTGCCATCTTTGAAGGACAGTAGGCTCAAACTTTTATCAGCATCATACGGTTTGAAAACAGACCCTTTCCTTAATAGCTAATAAAGAGTAAAGATCAAATTATTTTCAAATGGATTTTGTCTGTTAAGTAAGATATGCCCAAGCCATATCTCCAAGAATTACGCAATGATCAATGATATAAGATCACTGGAAGCAAAGGAATTGCATAAAGACATTTGAAATGATCTTATTTCATTTCAACAATTAAAAAAATAATGAATCATCAGGGGCGGATCCAGGGTAGTTTATGCAGTTTCCAGAACTCATTCAAGCGCCTCATTGACTGGCTGGAAACACATTCCTTGTGTGGGAACTCACTCAAACCTCATTCTAATTGGCTATTCATGACGCAAACTACTCATGGAAACTACTCACTTCAAAACCTGGATCCACCCCTGAACACATGCATTGCTTCCAACACCCCGAGTAAAGAAAAGCGTGAGAAGTCGGGAGTCATAACGCAGGTGAAACTAATAAACCTCCATGCACAAGAACTTCAATTCCACGCAAAAATCTCTTACATATGTGTTGACTGAACATTTGCCAACTACAGCAGGGGAGTCTAAATATGCCACTTAAACTCACGTTGAATGCGTGAGAGTTGACAGGTATGTGACCCCACCTGATAATGTTGAGAGAATTCGGAGTTTCTCTTATGGTAATTTAAATGAATGATTGAAAACAGGTGATGACCAATCATAATTTTTAAGGGATGGGTTCGAGCTTCCCCTATAATCACCAGCTCACCAGCCGCCACTGGTCTGTTGATATTAATAATTTAGTCCTGTAGTGCAGTCGAATGTGTTTTAAGAATTGATTGCTGCTTGAGTTTTGCCATGATGTAGTTTACCCCACAGAGTAACCAAGGATTGCTAGCCATAACTAACTAGTTGATTGATGGCATACCTGGAAAACATAAAATAAGGCATAGCCGCACAATTCCATCTTTCAATAATCTAGCACTTAAACAACCACTTGATATCACTTCAAAAGAGGGTATGCTCCCCTTGCCAGCCCATTAAGCTAACCACAATGAAACACCCCCATCCACGGTCCAATCTCTATCTGTTCCCCAAATTATTTTCCACGAATATCAATAAAGTTACCCAATTTATTCTACTGCCATAGCCACGAATTCTCAGATTTTTACATGATTCCCGCCACCCGCAGAAACAGAATTTAAGCTCATTTAAGTATCCTTTAGTCAAAAAATTCAAGTCAATCATTCCCATTAGGTTGCTAAGTGAATTTTTGGGATGTCCTATCACAATTCCTCTCAGGAGCGCTCAACAATAAGCGTCTTTCATCAGGAGCCAGGCTACTGCTCTTCATGCGTGCTAGATGCCACATTTCACTCAGCCATCTGCAGTTAAAGCCCAATTAATGAGAGCAACAGCTGATTGGTGGGTGTGAGCAACCAGCTCAGCCTGTGACCAGTACTCAGGCCCAATGCCAAACATCGCGACAGCCTGCAACAAGCCCCCTTTCAGCCAGGCTCTGTCACTCGGCATGGGAAAACCTAGATCACATCTTTTGTCCTTTAAGACATGAGGTTATAAATATGTGACGGCATTGTGTTAACAGAAAATTTTAATGCAGATGTAACAAGCAGTATGACTGATATAAGGCAATGGATTTTAGATTTTAGAAGAAACTGAATTGAGGATTTCTACTGGAATTTCCGCTTATTCCAAATATTTTCAGATATGAGGAATTGATAACACTTGTTTCGAGGATACACTTAACATAGTAATGTTGGCTTTCAAACCACATTTCAATGGAAATGGTGGATTCCAGCTTCCCCGTTTGAAAATTTCGAGACGTAATCCAAGGAAAATCAACAATGAAATAGAGCGCAATTTACTTTTATGCTGGAGATCATCAACTGCATATAAACATAGAGATTTCAAAGGAACTCAGTAAAAAAGGACCCAGGAGTACAGCGTGAGGAAATCCAAAACTCCAAATCACTACCAATATTACGAATATCCCTTAAACTACCCAGGAATTGGCGTGTAAAATAAATTTGGACACCAAACATTTACCCAAACATAAGCAATGACCAGACAAGTTCAAAATGATCAATCACCTGAAAAGTATTTTCACGCATAAACCCTGCTGCCCACTGTAGTGTGCATATCCGCGATTCTCCACCAAGACACAAGATGATACCGGCCCTTTTCACAACTACGCTTGCTCAGGGCGGACTCAGACGAGGACCATTCCCAGGAAACTCTGACACGCAGTCCATGAAGGACCCAATACCTCAACTTTCTCAGTGCCCTGAATACCTACAATTTTTTGTTGGTACCTCAGCATGAGGCCTGAGCCCCAACCTGATTGGACTCTCCCGTATCATGGATGATGCAGAGTCACTAAGAGCAAATCACCCTGTTCGCTGCCATCAGCGAATGGCACTGGCACTATCTGAATATGATCTTGAACTCTGGAGCTCATCCTTGTGCCATAACATATTACCTGAACTGAATGAACCACCCAACAGCAAATATGTGTTTCTTCATGGATTTATTATTACAACTGTTTTCACAGTTATCAAGATTCCTCTTAAAAAGTATACAATAACATCTGCAAATATATGAGCTTTGGTGGTCACCAGTGTTTTTATTTCAAATAAAAAAGGGAACTTGCACCACTCCTCTGTAGAATGTAAGGCAAGACCATTTTCCAATGGCGAGTGCTTTTGTCTGTGAGTGACAGTGTCTTTTCACAGAGAAAGGTGGCCTTGAAACAAAAACAGTCAGGTTTAGCATCAACACGGTCGGTTTGGCAGCTTTGTCGCCAGAACTGAACTGCGGTGACTGAAATTGCAGGAACACAGAATCAGCGCTTCGACTTGATGGAGAAGGTGGCATGCCAAGCTGCAACCTATCATGCCTCCTCAAAGCCTCGCAGTTGTCTTTAGAAAAAAACAACATCAGAATACTTACATTTACTGTATAAAATCCTCATGGGCAATTCAAAAACTGATAAAGCTAATGAATAATGAAGTATTTTGACACAATGAGATACGCAGAGCACATCTCAGCAAAATGCAGAAGTAGCC
Source organism: Gymnothorax reevesii (assembly GCA_029721435.1). Classification (NCBI taxonomy): domain Eukaryota; kingdom Metazoa; phylum Chordata; class Actinopteri; order Anguilliformes; family Muraenidae; genus Gymnothorax; species Gymnothorax reevesii. The sequence goes on along the minus strand of CM056582.1, from coordinate 86,659,883 downwards.
AAGGGATCACATTATTATTGTGAATGTGAAGCGTTCATGAGAGGTATTCAATGGCTGTTCTCCCATTCCAGACATTATTCAACATATTTGTAATGTACTGTAATAGTCTACAAATGGAGGCTCCACCTTATTTATTTCATAAAACCTTGCTCATGTCAGAGCTTGAATGTAAACAGAAAAGCAGCTTACCCAGTTATGTTACAGTAATTTCACAAAAAAATGCTTGTGAGATTTAATCACTGCTTTGCTAATTTAAAGGCATTTGGGATATAAAATTTACTTAGTCATCATTGTCATTGCATTTTCATGTGGACTGCGATATTCCCCATAGGTATGTCCTAGAAAATGGCCACACTTCGCATAGTTCACGATTCAGATGATCCCAGAACAGCTTTATGGGGTTTAATCGAATCGAGTGAGTTGGGTACTCCATATTTTGTTATATCATTTCTAGTTGTTTCTGCAAAGTCGAGATTTTTGTTTTGGAAGTAGTCACGCTGTAACACAAACTTTCCTGCATTTACTCTATGTGAAAAATCATTAGGGATTCTCAACTTTTGAATGGTAATTCAAAATTCAAGTTCAAGTTGCAGTTATTCAAGTTCTCCCTGAGCAAAGGAGAAAAAGAAGATTATTTACATGTGGGTATGAGTGCTAGTATTATATTATTTATATGATAATTGTATAGGAGAGTCATTTGTAACCCAACACCTTTGAAGGTATGGTACAAGAACGCGTGCGACCACGCTCGCTGATAAATGCTCCCTCTGTAGCGTGTATACACTACACCGTCCCTCCAAGTCAGTAAGCCATAATCAATTCCATGATGAAGAAATATTGTTTTATCATTCAACAATAAATGTTGATGCTGTTTCACGTCAGTATCAGGGTGATGGGCATGTTATCACATAGAAAGCATCATTGAACACACTAAATATTTGAGTATTTGTGCATCCAGAACTCTTTAGCAGGGCTGATAAAGTTCTGATATAGACCTACCTCCATCTCACACTGTGCAAAGCCATCATAATTTCAAGCCACTATTTCCGCAGTTCTGCCATATTACCAGCATTTGACCACCCCTAAAATAAATAGCAAATGCTATGGTAACAAGTAAATAATAAATAACGTATAAACCAATGGATAAACAATGCAGTTTGACTGAACACTGGCCGCAAAATCATTTCATAACCACTTTGACCAGTAGAGAAAATTGAAATCAACATATTTCATTAGAAAATGCCAGCATTAGAACACAATTTGTTCAGACAATAAAAGCAGTGGGAGAAACTAGAATGCTAATCTCATGTCCCAGGAGAACTAGTGTGGATCAGCTGCTTTAAACTATTCTTCATTCATTCAGAGAATTAAAAGATAATGATGCAAGGAAGAGCCATTCTAATTTTGACCAAAAAAAAAAAAAAGGTAAGGTAAGGTATAACCAACCCTACTCCAAGAACTGCCAAATCTCTCATTACCACCGTTTATCAGCAGTTTTCACACTCAAGACAGTCAATGGGAAATTAGGCACTACATTGAGCCGTTTTGTTTTCCAATAATAGCTGGACTAAACACTCCGTAGCCAGAGGCAAATCGCGCCAACACTTCATTTTCATTTAAGCAAGGGACGCAAAATGACCTAAAAATACATCTGCAAATGCACTGGTATTAACAGCAAATCCGTAAAACCTAGAGCTGTGTCTGGAAAGCTATTATGAACTAATGCAACACCTGATGGGAGGACCCCCTGAAACAAACCGACCATTTCCTTCGGAGAAAATATAAAATGGTATAGCCTATTATTCAAAATAAATGTGTTCAGCAGTAGGAGGCCAGTTTGCCAATCATGATGGAACTTGTCTTGCGTTAACATCAGAGGGCCAATACCGATTTCTGATGACAAAGATTTACGGCGATAATTTCTCATTAAAATGCTTCGCATCTTTTCTCCGTATTTTTTTCGGTATGGCAACACATCCAAGGTAACTTTCAACAACAGAGAAATAAATGAGTGGCCTAACTCATTAACATGACGGCCTACAGTGCTGATTGTGCGGACGGAGACGGCTGGATACAACTTAAGGAGAAGGCCTCGGCTGGAAGGTACCCGACATTACAGTCATCCTCAACAGGTTGGGGTTTCCAGCAAATTCAAAGCATGAAAGCGCAACCATACTTTATAATGTGATTTTAATTCGATATAACTACTAGGCTATTATTAAGGTCTCCACAATGTAATCAATTTCAACCAGTATTGATTTAGGTTTCTTTTCCTTTAAATTTCGCTGTTCGTTTATGATGTTATTAGTTTTTATTTGAGAAAAACTAAGAGAATGGAATGTAAGCCTATATTTCTAGGAAGGCATCGAAAACAACGTGCCAAAATGACCCGTGAGTTTACGGAGAAAATGATCACGAAAAAGTCCTATTTCATCTCAGAGTGGCAACCAAGAAAATGATTTGATGATGATGGGCTTAAACTAAACACTCAGAAAATATCAAGTTTGGGTCCAATTGTTCCATCAGTTCAACCAACACAAAGGTTTACACAGGTGATTTACCTTGCTTTTGATGTTGCAGTGGCAGCACACAGTCCACAGGTATTTGAGAGTTCGCCAAAGAAGGATAATAAAAAGACCCCCGAAGAAAGTGACCATGGACGAGGCCAGAAATGCCCACCACATGCGCTGGGGATTGCTTTCACATGACGCGTCTGGTGAGAACGGGATGATCACATCCATCTTCGATATAAATATAGATGATGGCTCCGGATTTCTATTATTATTGATATTTCTATTCATTATACAGCTGCCGATAGCTTTTGAATAGTTTCAGTCGGCTTTAGCTAGAATCTAGAGGCTTTGGGAAGCTCCGGCCAGCGCCCCCTACCCCGCTCCACAGCCATATTGCTTCACATATCCTCTCTTCTAATAATATTCAACACAGATCAATCGCTTCCAAAATCAGTGACGCACAAACGAGGTTTACTTTCAAGTCCGGACAGCTTGTTTGATGTCCTCAGGAAAAAAAAACAAAGCAAAAAAAAAAAAAACAATAAAACTCGCTCTAATGACGCCAGTAGGGTTTAATTTTAGGTCAAATCAGACATTTCCCAAGCCTTCAGGTACATTTCCATTTCTGAGATCTCTTCATTTCACAGCCGGAGTCGCAGTCAAAGGTTTTGCAGCAGGGTATGGGAGCGTTTGACACTGACACTAAAACAAGCCCCCGCTCAATCTAGCTTTCTTCCATCGGGAAACAGACAGCGGCAATCGATTTATCTCAGACGAACTCCACCTTGTCGATAACTAACAGGTCTTCCGTTGAGAAGATCTCACGCATCATCTGTCGTTCCACCGCACCCCGGAAACATCAGGTTGAAATAAGGAGATTTGTTATTTATACCCGGGAACGATAACTGTTACTTGGTGAATGTCGCCGCTCCCGTTCAGTGCCTCCTGCCCCTCCACAGCCACCAGCTGATAGAGGCTGTCAGATCCCAGAAGATCGCCGGGGAGATTTACAGGTAGGAAGGCGGAGCCTATCTGCAGCAAGGATTCAGCGCGGATATATTTATTTCAACAAGTCGTTGAGCTATACATTATTGTATTCAGATTACGAGGGCGTATTCATTACTTTTAACTTTTATACTTGGTCTATTAAATGAAGCTTTTGACGGTTATTCGTTTTAATCATCCAGAGCAATGTTATCATATTGACGGTTTTAATATTTGCAGCCCACTCAACGGCGTCTCAGTGATTTGAATATGAAATAAAAGTCTGACGTCTCCTCTCTTTTTTTTTTCTTCATATTTTGCTCCAAAACCAGCCCCGCTCGCCCACCCTGAGCAATTCCTGTTCTTTCAATGGCATGGGAAAATGCATTGGCAGAGATTATTTATTTTCACAGGAAAAAAACGTTCACTTTCATTTTAATCCTCGGTGATGGGCTTCTTGTTATATCCCGAGAGGAAAAAATCAGGGATTCGCGGGGTTATTCCCGAATGAGCAGGAAAAAGAAACTAGGAAGCAGAAACGGGTCGTCAGCCCACCACCAAAAAGCAGGAAGCGGAGACGGCATATGGACCTTGGGAACCTGTTGCTACAAGTTTGAGAAAAATATAATGTGTTCGTCATAATGAAAAAAAAAATGCAGGCAGTAATACAGTCAGGGAAATTGTGGCCATTGTTTGAGTGATTGATAAACTGGCTACAGCACGTCTAACGCATGTATTCATACCAAGACGGTTTAGCAATTCGGTTTGGCATTTTTCATTTGACAAAACATAATTGCTGCAGTTACTAAGACCGACTCCGAAACGGGCAATATTTGAACGTTTATTACAATATGTCGGTTTCATTACCCGAGTCCTTTCCCACGCATATAGCAACCTCGGGCATCTGGCAATGCTTCACTGCAAATTTTAGAAATCTACGCTGATGGGACTTCATCTGTTCTCACTTGAAACCTTCCACTGGAGCGTACTGTATGTGTGGGCATGCCTCCACCTGCGTCCACACGGGAGTTGACTTCATTTATAATGTCAACACAAGGTTATCACTGTGATATGAAAAAGATACATTAGCATTTAAGCCTTCTTGATGATTCTGAGTTCACAAATCTTTGATGTTACCCTTGCCTCCATCCGCCAATCAGGGATATAGTTGGCTTTTTATTACTTTGAATCTCATTCATTCATTCATTCATTCAAATGTAAGTCTTCGTTGGGCAGACCATCATCAAAAACCAGGGGTCTCGAAAGATTGAGTGCAGCTAATTTCAATGGTGCCGCGGTCACATGATCACAATTTTAGTTAAAACGGTATTTATCGGCGGCATTTTGCTTTTATTGGTGTCAAATCAATGAAACTAGAATCAGATCATAACGGGAAGATGATTTGCAGAGCGAGAGAGGAATTTTATTAAGCCTAGAATGAAAATGCATTTTCCCATTAGTGAAATCTGCTAATGCAGATTAATTTGTGTATTGACCTCAATTATATTATGTGATACCATTTCACTTTCCCCGGAAAACAGGAAATATCCTCAAAATCCTTTTGCTGCACTTCTGATGTATTGATGTTTGAGGTACATTAATTCGGGCCAGACTGAAATAGACCTTGGTTCTTTACTCCTCCTTGTGGACGTCATCTGTATAACCTGCCCGGATGTATAGAATGTTCTGCTTGAGAAAAGGTATTGGCAAATGCGTAAGTGCTCCAAAAAGCGAAACTATAGTCATGGGGATTTTAAATATATTCATTTGACTATACGGAATAATACCTAAAGCCCAGCAATTAATAACTTTAATCCAATTGGTGCAGTTAACCATCTGCTGAAGGCAGCAAGTGAATGTATGGGAACTAGAACTCTATTGGTACTGATAGACCGTCTTCCATCTCGCAATACAACACCGTCATAAATTCTAGCCACATTTTCTCCAGTTCTGCCAAAGTATTAGCATTTTCACAATCCCTGGGATAAACCGCAAATGCTGTGGTAACATGTTATGATGAATAAGGTAAATATACTCATGAAAAAACAATGCAGTTTGGCTGAACTTTGACAGAAAAATAATTCAGCAGCCACTTAGGACAGGAGAGAAAATTGAAATCAAAATGTAAGAAAAACATTCAATGTCTGCATTTGGGCGCAATGATTTTATATTCTAAAAGTAGCGGGAAAAATGAAAATGCTAATTTTATGCTCCAGGAGTAAGAAAAGATTAAGATGAGCTGCTTTAAAATATTTCTCATTTGTCCAGATTAATATAAACTTGATCATATTCAAAATGTACAATGACAACATTTATTGCAACTAGTTTGCCTCCTCGTAAAATAACAGAATCTAAGATTTAAAAAAAAAAGAAAAGTTGAGGAGCGCTGCCTGTCAACAGTAGGAGAAATGGTTTCTTTGGGGACAGTGAAAAGGGTGAAAACATACAAAATTAAAAGCCAGCCTGAATACATTTACAGGTGTTTAAATGATCCTTAAGACAGAGAGAGAATAAACAAAACCACCAGACACTTATGCACAGTCCCACTCTCGATGTATTCTTACAATCATACGAGCTGTCAACAGCTGTGAGGAAACGGATACCTCACCCAGTGACATTAACCTTGAACAGACCGCACGTGATGTAGGGGACAAGCCATTAAGCAGTATCTGGAACAGTGTAGCCTGGGGTCTGTCCAGTTGGTTTAATTCATTATTTCCTTCAATTTTACAGAGAAATCGATTGTGATCCATCATAATTAAAAATCCACTGATTCGTTCCAATCCTTTTTAAGAGTTAATTTTTTTTTCCCCACTGATTATTCCATTGTCATATTGTATGATTCTGAATCAGGTGCAAGATCTCAATATTGTACATCAACCTGCACATTTCAAAGTCATCGATTTTTTTTTTTTGCCTGCCCGCTTTGCCATGCACCCTGTACTTCTGAGACGGTCTCTTGTCCATGTATGTTGTCGCAGGTGCAAGATCTCAATATTGTACATCAACCTGCACATTTCAAAGTCATCGATTTTTTTTTTTGCCTGCCCGCTTTGCCATGCACCCTGTACTTCTGAGACAGTCTCTTGTCCATGTATGTTGTCTTGTGAGAAAGTTATTTAATAACAGTTCGTAGAAATCCCAAGTTTCCCCAAAGATATCGTCAGCAAGCCAACTAAAGAACCTACTGTGTAGAAGTACGTTTTTCAGAATACATAAAGTAACAATTTTTATTAGGAGTATCTCACAATGTCTGTCTGCAATGCTTGTTATTGATCTAGTTTCTAAATGGCTATAGTCACAATGATGGAGCTAATGGCAGGAAATGCGAAAAAAGACAGTTAGTTCATGAAAATCAAGCAGTTTCGATGAGCCCACAGACACTTACAGATGAGGTAATGCTGGGAAATACATAATAATAATAAATGGTCCTCATTATTTAGAGATTACATTTCAAGAAATAAAATAAATTGCATTAAATGCAACTGGAGCATGAGCATTGAGGCCAAAATGTCTGACATTTTATCCACTTCTGAAACTGGGAGCCACAAATTATTATTTCTTCCTGTCATCATTCTCTTAGCACATTTCTGAAGGAACACTATGACTTCACAAAAAAACTTACTTTTTAAAAACTAACATGACTTGTTTAGGAAGCTACCATTTCAAGCTAAGTCTGATGAATCATATTCTACACCTACTCAACGACACTTTCAGTAAACGTCAGGAGCCCAATTTTACAATGCCGTGGAAAGCCAATACAATCCAGGACGCATGGAAGGAAGAGTTCTCGAGCCATGTCTCCTGAAACAGAAGTTTGCAACCCAGAAATCAGGACTTGAGTGTCGCACTGGAGTCCCACCTCAGTAGGATCAAAAACTAGAGCTTTGTTTTGGATAAATATGGCATTGTTACCATGGTCACAGATAGGTTGGGTAAGGGATTTTTATTTTGAAAGCTGAATTACGCCAAACATACATGGCCTGGACCAAAAAAAAAAAAAAAACTGCAGTCCGGATTTAAACAAAACTAGCAAACAAGTGTGCATTTACTCATATAAATGAATATCTCCCTCCCACTAAGCCTGCGAACACAGATGCCAATGGTAAAAAATAACATGTCTCCTCAGGGGAGGGGACAGAAGTAAGTACTTATGAGCCTATGATTGACTCATTATTGCATTGATTAATAAGTTTCAGCTGGGAACAGTTCTATTAATCCCGACTGATGCAGTGTAGCTTCTCATTTCTTGAAAAACCATGTCATGTCAGAAGACATACCCCATGCCTGTGGAAAAGATGTCACTATGTAGCAAGAGGGTCAAATTAATGGTCTGCATCAAGCAAAGGAAAAAAAAAAAAAACTTAGATTGCTGAATGACTGTCACTGGGTTAAGACCTGCGCAACACATCATTCAAACCTGAAAGGATGGTGGTGGACTATTAACTTTAGTTAGGAAGAAATGGGTCAGGAAAAAAAAAATCATAAATGATAGTGATCGGAGATCGCCATAATGCTTGGTGAAGTTTAATGAAGGAGGGGGAAAAAAAAATCATAAATGATAGCATTATGGTGATCTCCAATTACTAAGTGAAGTCTCAAGGAGAACAGGGGGCGGAGGTCAACAATAGAATTCTTGGCTATGCTTAATCATGAAATGAGCATTTTCGCATGCACAATGCAACAAGAACTGGCAGGACTGGGACGGGATACGGCTGCACAGCCACCAGAAAGCCTCAGTTTTTGTTAGCGAGGCCAACCAGGAAAAAGGACTTCAATTTGCTAGGGGGCATGAAGATTGGATGGTGGAGAAATAGGAAAATTGAGTGTGGACTTCAGAGCGATGATTACACCCGTCATGCATAGAGTCAGGTGTACAAGCTTCTAGAGGCAGTTATGATCTGGGGTCGCTTCAATTAGTCAGGTTTAGGTTCAGCGACAATATGGCTGCCAGCAGCCACACCACTATTCAATCCGCTCCAGCTGAAGCTAAGCAGATGTGGGCTTGGTTTGTACTTGGATGGGAGACCACCTGGGAAAACCAAGTTGCTGCTGGAAGAGGAGTTGGTGGGCCAGTAGGTGGTGATCTTCCCTCTTGAATAATCCCCGGTGCCCCAGTGCAGTGATGGGGATGCTGGACTGAAGGAGACGCCGTCTTTTGGATGAGACATCAGATGAGGCTCATTGTGGCCATTAAAGATCCTCTGACACACTTCGATAAGTTCGGGTTCCTTGGTGTCATGGCTAAAGTCCCAACCTGCCACCTAATCGTCCCCTGATCTAATTGGCTGTGTAAAATTGTCCTCTCCCTCCCCATCTCAACCCCCAGGGCTCCCTTGAAAAAGAGATTTCAATCTCAACAGGACGTCTCTGGTTAAATAAGGGTAAAATAAAAATTATGAGGCAATAAAATGAAGTGAGCAGACCAATAAAAACATGCAGAATGACCAACTTACGCCATCAACAAATTTTTCAATCCCTGACAGTACAGGCACTGATTGGGCTCAAACTAATCGAGGGGGGGGGGCAGTTCAGCGAACAAGAAAAATAATTTTCATGAATAAATAGGCCACGACAGTGTCCTGACCTACAGCAATTGTAAGTCTTTGGAAACTCCTGGAGAAAGGGTTACTTAGAGGTCTGAGTCTCCCACTTCCACCGGCGTGCCATCAAACGTGTCACGGTGACCAAGTAATCTCATCTGCTTCAACACGATCGCTCTCAAGCTGCTCCTGTTAGCTAGATTGACAAACAAAATATTTACTGAATAATCAAGACCATTACATTGCCTATGATTATTAAGAAACATGACAGCTTTTTGGCTACATTCATATAGTTAATGGATTTGACATTGTAAGGATGGCAATAATCTGAATAAAAGCAAGAAAATAATCCTTCACTTTTTATGTGAATTATAAATAATGCAATCTTACACTAACAACCATCTTCACGCATGGTTTTCACACAAACGTTTGCATCAAATGAAAGCAAAACTAAATGAAAGTTATATGGCTGTAAAAACTTGATGCAATCCTCCAATGTGATGAAATATAGTCCCCAGAATGAAAAATACTGCATCCATGTTAGCAATACATACAAACGTCATCATTCTCTGTTGTACACTGCCCTATAGTATTACAAATGTTGCCATTTCTTGACAATCCTCAATCAAATCTGGACACACGCATGTTCACGCCATTAAACAGGGAATATCAGTACAGCTGGTGGTCGTGTTAGATACCAGAGGAAGTTGGCTTTTACAATCGTAGCTAACATACAAAAATGAGAAATTATTTCATAGAAATAATGTAAATCCAACAAGCAGAACAACTAAACATTTGCCTCAGTCACAAGCATCTTATCCAGGCTGTATGATTGCGTGAGATTTAAGTGCTTGTGCTCAGTGAAAATGAGAAATTGAACTTGCAACTCCTTTGGTAAGTGGGGAACGGACAATGGGATGATGTTATTTTGCCTCAACTATGTTTTGTGAAATCTATTATCCTGTGTGCACTAGAGTTGATATAAGATGCAAAATAAGGTTTCTTTATGTGGTAGTTTACAACCCCCAGGAACGACATAATTAATGTGATACTCCTTTTACAGTGACTGTTGTCTTCTATCAGATTACACAGGGATAACTCTTAACAGAGCCTTAAGATTTTACTGAACAAGATGTAGAGAGAGACCTTTTTCAGACATGGCTCTTTTTTCAAACTAATTATTTTTTCCCCTCGGAATTCATGAACGAGGGGGAAAAAAAAAAAAAAATCATGCTGAATTTTTACATGGACCTCTCTCTGTGTCAGCACCTGTAACTTTTGTATTTATATTAATATTAAATGGGAGATTTTGATTGTTAACTCTAGAATTTATGGTTGGTAGCTTCTGTAGCCACATGTGCCAGGCTGGTAACAGATCACCCTTTATGGGGAGGTATGATTAATTCAACACTTATTTGACCAATTTAGACAGAAGAACTCCTGTCTTTTTAATAGTTCTAAGGCTCCATCTCCTGGTGAATATTCAATCTACAGTTACGTGCTCCTCATGAGCCGTTAGTACTTACAATGAGGTCACCCTTGAGTGGGCAGCGTCTACAGTTTTGTGCAAGGAGCTTAAATTTAACCAAGAAGAGTTCTGCTCACTTGTTTGGAACTTGAAAAAATGGAGATCAAGTTTCTCAGGAAAACTTGGGGAGGAAAGGATTTAGATAGTGATTTACCATTTGTTGTATCAACAACTCAAGAGTTACTAGCATATCTCTGCAAAATAAGTAATTTCATTGTCTTTCCTTGAAAGTACAGTCTACCATCTCTGTACACGGACTTCCAGGGCGCCGCTTGTCAGCGATATGACCCGGGCTAAAATATATAGATCACAAAAGCAGCACCTGTGGTAGTAGAAGACTCGTCTATGAAAAAATGGCACATGGTCAACTCGAAAAATTCAAATAATCTGTTTGTCTGGTATGAGTGGGGAAAAGCAGAAAAAAATCCAACACCAGGCTTTGTGGTACAGAAAAATGACTTTTATTCTCTTAATTTCTTAACATTTGATACAAATCATATTTTAATAAAGAAAATCCCAATCATAACAGTACCTGTCTGTTTCATGTATATCCTCTGTCGTCATCCAACCACACCAAGAAAAGCATCGTCCCTCACATGAACAACCTTTTGCCAACTATCCCGCTAGAGTTTGACATTAAAATGTACTTCAAATAACACAGTTCTTTACTTTTTTTAACCCAATTGTCAAAACAGGAGGGCAGATTTTTCTTTGAAAAACCGTGCAAGAACACATCCCTTTTTCAAACGAGGAGCGGTCTACCTTCTCCAATTAAAGTAGGAATAAAAGGCAATTGTATTCCAGGCAGTAATGAAATGTTAGGAACAGTCGTGATATACTTAAAATTTACGCTTGCTTGTACAGTACAACTATAGTACCTAGAACATGATACAAAAAAAAAATATTTGATATCTAAATGCAACTCTGTGTGAAGGGCGCACAGATTTACAAGTGCAAAACAAAAGCAAAACAAATGGAGATACTGGAGTTTGGCACCACATACAGAGGGGTGAGAGGGCATTGCATTGAAGACCAAATGAATCACCATTTATACACTTAACTTATTGTGCCTCATACACGAATTTAAAAAAACCCACATAAATAAAAAAAAAAAAAAAATCTATAACACTAACGCAGATTAAACAAGGAAAAGTTTTAGAGTCATGCAACATTGCACCAGGATGATGGTTTTTTTAAATAGATATATTAAAAGAGACAAAACAAACGAATAAAAACAAAACAGAGAAAAAAAACATGCTATTTCTTGCTAAGAGCTGACTATCAACTGCTACACTATACTAGGTCCAACACCTAGTTATTAGTTAATTAGACGTTAATTTGATAGAAACAGAAATAAAGAGATTAATAAAACACAGTGGTCTGTCCTGTAGAGGAACGATCTGGACTGGTTTATGGTATTCTGAAGTTAAACCCGACCCCCAAATTAACCCCGCTGTCAAACGCTCCATTTCAAAAGGCACTTCCTTGCGGCCAGTAAACTCTTCACACGCGCACATCGAATTCATCCATGCGACAAAGTTTGCTTTGGGGAGAGGGACTGAGGGAGGGTCCCGGAGGGTGAGCGGGAGTGGGGACACCAAGAGAAAGGTACACATTCAAGTAAGCGTTACATAAAAATACTCTGAAAATATTCTGTTTTTGTAAACGAGTGTTTCAAATGCAGCATCACTAATAAAGTCAGACGTTCTTAAAGGAGGGTGAATAATAACAGGACAGAAACTAAAATGTCAGTGCTATACAAATTCCTACGCCCGTAGGGTATAACTGAAGCATCGCGTTACAGGTTATATCGATTGTAGCAATAGTGTGTGAACAAATAACTGTTTGAGTATATTGTTCAGTGTATTGTACCCCTTCATTTAGTTAAGGTTTTAGTGTTTTCTTGGTTTCTACACAGATGCAAGGCCGCAGGCTTCAGTGACCGGTCTCCGCCACTAGGGTGAGCCGTCTGGAATCCACAGGACTTTATTCTGTTCTTGATCAACAATGGTCATGATCTGAGTGCAAATATAGGACAAATTCCCTCCTTGGACAATACCTGCAGTAGGAATAAAAATGATCAATAAAAATGGACAATGAAATAAGACTTGAAAAGTTGCTACTTTTCAGAGCGTCGGTTCTTGTACAGCAAGCATTAGATGCATTTCTGAAAAAGCCAACCTGTGAAGAATTTGCTGTATTCCTGTTCAGTTTTCTGTGCAATCTCAAACTGTTCCTTGGAATGTTTTTGAGAGACTTTATCCCGCAGAAACACAGGATCTTTCTGTTCCCTATTCAGCAGCAAAAAGAAGTGAAAATCAGACTTGGTTTTATTGTAAAACCATAACATTATCATGCAGTAATTTATCATTTTTTTATAGAAAGAACCAATTTATATTTCTTTCAACCCTTCTTGGCTAAATATTCATGAATGAACAGAAACAAGTTTGCACTCCACGGTAAACAAGTCACTCATTCATAAACATTAATACACTGGTAAACACAAAAGCACACAGAGCAAAGGCACTCCCATCCATTAAAACAATGGAAATATAAAAATGAAATATGGAAAAAAAGACCTCTGGCAGTGTGGGACTGAAAGTGTGAAAGCTGCCCTTTTACAGACTTGAGCAGTGACCTATGGATTGATCTGCATTGCTAACGGTTTACCGGAGGGGCCAAACATACCATTTTGGGCATGTTCTGGAATGCTCAGATTATAAAAACAGTATCTAAAGTCGACCCATTGATGATTGGAAATCACAAGTTTCGTGTTAGTCGTTATCTTACAATCAATCAATATTTCAAAAATCCACTTATGTTATTATTCTTCTGCTATAACCAACCAGCTGCAAGATGGGGACAAAGGTAGCGATATGCTTCACCTTGAACACAGGAGCTGGGAGGGGTTAGGAGCGGGGAGCTCCATGTGCTGGACGCTGCCACATCAGTGTCAGGCCAGTGTGCTAGTTTTGAGGCTATAGGGCCCTGGTTTAGCATCAATCACAACACATCTGCCAGACCATTCAAGTGAACTTCCAAATGCAGGCTAGCAAATCTGCCAAAAGAGCTGCTTCAATTAGTCGCAGTTATCTTTCCACCTGACAGAAAGATAAGAGCAGGAACTTCGGAAAAATCACGACCATCTTGTAATGGCTTGAGACATGAGGATTCTCAGCGGTTAATTAATGCTCTTCACGGCAGCCGAGGAGCACAGATGAGTGACTGGTAGCATGAGTTTTCAAATGAACGCCGTTTCCACAAGCGCTCGACAGCCAAGACATGAGGCACCTTGAAGAACAATGACTCCATTCAAGTGTTCGGAGGAAAAATGAGTTTGTTGAACTTTTGTAAGTGCAAGACAACCGAGTGAGAGTAACTGGATTAATCCCAACTCCTCCAGGGCTGTACTAATACGCTCGCACACACGCACGTACACAACATTCCTACACATGCAAAATGAATTTCGGCATCTGCGACACTACCTTATCAATTTTCAAATGCTTGTTTTTAACATGAAGACTGCTGCCAAACAGTCATTCTAGCTGGTGAACTCCCGTTTGGCACTACGAGTATACTCATAGTTGATGTATTGCTCTTTCTAAATCCAAATCCAGTGCACTGGCCGTGAGAAAGGAGCATTTGATATCATGCTGGCAGAGGGGAATGACACAATCTTCAATAAAATCAAGAGACCGGTGTTTCTCTTCCAGAATTTTGTGATGTTTTTCAACATTTCCCCAGGACCACTTCAGTAACATTTAAACTGACAGAAACCTGAACAACTACAACGATTATATTTCAAAAATGTCAAACGTTTCAAAATAAATGTTTCAAGTGGAGAAAACAACAAACGCTTATTATACAAAGCATTATACTTTGATCCTGTAGGAGACATTATGCCAACAGGCATTTGCCATCATTTGGTTTATTTAGGGACAATTTTTTTTTATCCAGCAGTAGTATGCTGTATATTGATTTCTCCCCCCCCCCAAAAAAATGCCTTTTCATTGAAATTCACAAATATGATTTTCATTATCCACGATTACAAGTTACATGTTCATTTTACATTTGTTGTGCAAGAATATACATACTGTCTTACACAGCAGTTGTAATATGATCAAAACTAAACGCTATAATCGATTGTTTGCAACAAAAACGGATGATGCCAAATTGTGGAACCTTTGCATCCAGAATTTGTTCATCAATATTTTGATGGTTTCACCTTGCGACAGTTACCAGCTATTAGTGTCCATGTTGAACATGGTTATGCCTCATGGTCCGATAGACAACAAAAGTATCAATTCATTGGCGATAAATTCAGAAGATGACGCTCGTAGTTGGCAAACCGATTGAACTTCCAGTGTCCACTGCCGAGCTACGACTCGTAGTTGGCAAAATGAAAAAAGTGGCCATACCCAGTTACCAAGCTACGGCTCGTCACTGTCAAATATTAATTGGAAGTTATATACCCCTGCCAAGATATGAGTTGTGGTTGGCAAATTGGAAAAATTTGAAAAGGGGCCTGGAGACATGGTATGGTGCACCATTACGCATGGCAGTCAATGCGTTATTAAACACAGTAAACCAATAATTCCATTTTTAAATGTAGATATTCTTCATGGGCATGATTGTCATAATACTTTTTTCATGAGGAACACATCTTTAAAGAGTGTCGCAAAAAAAAGAAAATTATATATAAAAATAATAATAATAATCCATCCATTTTCTATACCCGCTTATTCCTCACTAGGGTCACGGGGCGAGCTGGAGCCTATCCCAGCTGACTACGGGCAAAGGCAGGGACCCTTGCCAATCCATTGCAGGGCGCATACACCATACATACACCATTCGCTCTCACACTCATACCTATGGGCAATTTGGTGTCATAATAATAATAATAATAAATAATAACAATAATAATAATACATTTGTGGCAGAGCAAAACCATTACAAAAAGTTATTCTTTCAATCACTTTGGGAGAAAATCAATGCAATCATGCGAGCAGCAATCATATGTTTGTTTGTAACGCACTTTATAGCAAAAGACATCTTACACAAACAACAAAACAAATGTCTATTTAAAAAGAAGAAGCTACTTACTTTATCTGCTTTGCATTTTTGTACCGAATGAAGATGACGATGGGGTAAATGTGAACGCTGTGGAGCCTTTCAATGGCGTGAGGTGCAATGTCAAGCAAACAGTGACAATCCTATGAGAGAAAATAACAGCATAGTTGCAGTACGCATTCAATGACCAATGAATGACACCATATAGGCAGCATCATCATCATGATGATGTAGCGACTGCGATAAATTGACTCCACTGATCGCAGTCCAACACTTTTAAAAAAATATTTTTAAAGTTAAATTAGCACAGACATCAAACATAAGGTCAATTAAAACATTCTTAGTCAGATGTCAGCTCAAGTGAATGACAACATCTACTCACAGTCGCAAGGCCGCTCCTTCCTAACTTTTTTTTTGTCAGGTATTTAAAAGCATATAATCCTCATAGTGATGTGGGGAGCTAGAGTACCTTAATTTCCGTAATAGAAGCCACAGTTGTCACATCAAAATGGCCACTCCTTCTCTTGTAATCGATGAACAGGCAATCCTTCACCCCACGTTCTATAGCTTGCTGAGAAGCCTTCATCACCTCTGAAATTCAGTACAAACAAGCACATATTTTAGGTTTCCCAAAGAAAATCTTTGGGCACAGCATTTCACTTAGAACAGATTTCAAAATCTTAATTTTTGGACTGCAAGCTTTGACAGGATGCGCTCATAAGTAAGTTCAGTATACTGGAAGAAACTCCTTGATTGCAAGACTGAAAATGCCGGGAAATGTGGGGTAGATTCAAGAGGGAGTTTATACTTGATGTACAGTGTAAATTCATTCTGAAGGCGTGCAAAAGAGAGTTTATCAAGCCCACGCTGAGCGCTGAGAGAACCCCACAGCCATGAAATACTTATTAATAAATTGTGGCATACACCAACGGCATGGCACAGGTCACTGTGCCATAGTCAAAAGTCAAATCCACTCATGACCTTTACGTTGCACACCAACTCCTCACATTTAAAGCAGCAGTGGTCAGTATGTTTGGAAATATGGCCCAGACTAAATTTTCCAAGTTCAAGGTCACTGTACCGAGGTCAAAGGTCAAATCCACTACTGACCCATACATTTCAAACTTATCCCTCACAAAGAACCTGCATACCAAATTTAAAGCTCCTGTGGCCAACACATTTGGAGATGTAGCCCAGACAAAATGTAGAGCCGCCACCCCCCCATGTGCCCAACGTGCCCAGATACCACAGGGTAAAACAATACCTCATCAGCCCATGAGGGCTGTAGGGTAAATTTAGAATCCTCAGAGGATGATTACAGCATTTCGGAGGAGTTTGAGGCAATAGAGTATTTTTTAAAAGAAATACAAAGGACAGTGATGAGAGTATTAAGGCTGAATTTTTTAAAATGTGTGCTTAGGTAAAAATAAATAAATAAATAAATAAAAATAGGACCAAGGGTCTATTCTGAAAACCAGTCTGGGCAATGCCCGCTTGAATCTCACCATGTCATGGTGTACCAAGCAGCCACTAGAGAGAATACTGCATCACTTTTAGCCATTTAAATAGGCATATTTTATAAATTGGGAAATTTTAATGATAACAATAATGTTAAAATCCAAAAATGAAATATTTTTTTTAAACAGCAAACACAATTTAGAGACATGGTCTCAAAGAAGCTCCATGCAAAATATCATGGCCAACGGGATATGGAATTTTTAAACAAAAGTATTGAGAATAAATCTATTGATGTTATACTTTTCTTGCATAATACATTTGTCGGACCACAAAGGAGTAATGCGGGCAGTTCTGAGCACCATGCTACAATAAATACTAAGAGGCATTAAAAAGAGTTTAAAGAGGAATGTACATTTCTGGTGTAAAGGATAAAAACAAGCGAGGACAGACTGATCACAGCCTAAGTAAAATGAGACTAAGATGCAGGCTTACTTAGGCTGAGCTCTGTTTTTAAAATTTAGGGTTACAACTGGAAGTTAGCTGAGAGGGAATTCAGCACTGATATTAGCAATATTTTCCCCCCCACACACAGAGTGATCACAGTATGGAATAACTTGCCTGGCCATATCAAAGCGGTAGAACCTCAGAGTTTTCAAGTCCAGGTTTGAGACAGTGTTAGATATCATCCAGGCCTTACACATCAGAAGTGTTAGGCTCATTTTAGTGACAGGAAAATGGGTGAGCCAAGCTGAGCTGAATGACCTGTTCCCACCACTCGTATGTCATGTTGTTCGCAACATGTGGGCTATAGCACAGGTCTTTCACATTGCAATCAAAGGAACCAAAAACCCATTCAGAACTCATGCTTTCATTTCAAGTTCATCTGACAAAGTGAATAATTAATACATGGGCATATAACTCAAATCCCTTGACTGCCTGAAAGAAATCAGTTCGCACAAAAAGGTATATCTCACCAAGCAGACACCGGCAGAACTTCTTTGGGTCCTCCTTAACCAACATGTCCTTCACCGCATCCACCAATGGACCCAGAACCAGGACTGGTCTGGGGGAGGTGGACTCCACCTTCTGAACCCTCTGATAGGCCAGGCTCACACAGTCTGTCAACCAATAGCACAATAACACATTTCTACAGACACTTTGCAGATGTTCATGGCACAAGAAAAGTCATAAAATGTATATTTAGCCCTTAACTTCAGTAAAAGCCAGAGGAGCTTTCAAAGTCTGTTAACCTTTCTTTCCCGAGAGTTCTCCTGAGAAATGCAACCGAAAATTGTCCTCGTAACAAACAAGTGATTAGAATGGTTCTTGTTTAAGTTTAAAGTAGTCATAAGTATCCTGTATAGTAACACTTTCAAAATATTAGGTCACCTGCTCAACCTGTCTGAAACCCTGGAAACAATGTGCTGTAAATAAAAAAAAAAAACCAAGAAAATCTTTTTTTTGACCTACTGATGCAATTCTCCAGAGGGAAAGGGTTAAAGGTGGAATTAGGAGGCAAAGAGATTAAAAAAAAAACAAAAAAGAAAAGAAAAACATAAATGTAATCAAATGTCAAGGAATGGAAGACCATCAAAGATGAAGCTTCAATGGCTTTGGTTTTGAGTCGTGTGTCACAGAGGGCATGAAGCACACAGGCCTTTGCAAGCCCCACCACATGGTCTCCATGAACACTGGATTGGAATCGGACTGAAAGCAGGGGATCAGGGACTGGGACGACCTCACTTACTATTTATACCAGAGGCATTTCTGCTCATTACACCCCTGGTGCCACAAAGCCAATTTCTTCACTTGATCAAAACAGTTTGACAAAATTAATCAACTTTAGAAAGTAGTTTTAAATGATACAACTTGGCAGTGAAGAAGTACCTCTCAAGAGACCTTTTATTTTCTTCCAGAGCTCAACAAATCACTATTCCCACTCAAATCATTCCTATCAATTGTTCGCCCCGCCAAACTGCATGTTCGGGCATCAAAAAGCCCCGTAAGAAAACACTGTAGCCTCCAAGAATAGGTGTCCTGCACCAATTAGCATCACCCGTTGTAATCTATGGAACCAGTAAGCGAAAGCCGTCTCCAGTCCTATAGGCACCGCACCATTTGAAAGGCTCACCCTCGAGGAATGGAATGGAGTCTGTGCTTATGGCATCCAGAGCCAGCAGGTCTTTCCCATCTTTGGAGCCGCTACGCTTGTGCTTGTTCTTCCGGCGGAAGAAGGACCGGCGGGCGGCCGCCGAGAGAGTCTTACTGGAGCCACTCTCGTCCTTCAGCTCGGACATACTATGCCTGCGGTAGAACTCCTGGTCCATCCTGCAAAATAGTGATATTAGAATATGAACACTGTCTGTTCATGAAGTTGACACACACATCCACCTCACCTCAACCCATTACACAATTTTAGCATTTTTTTTTAAATTATACAGTAGGTGGAGTCAGGCTCAGAGCTGGGGATTTGGTTACTCTAACTACCAAAGGATATTATAAATGAGCAGATTTTATGGAGGGTGCTAATCTGAAAGCATAGGGAAAGGCTGTTCTAAAGTAACCTACGTGATGGATGTTTTTATGTGCCTTTTTAATTGAGAAATCACCAGCACAACTGCATTCAAAAGTGGAATATAAGATGCTTTATAATATAATATTATAATACACAGATATTTATATTATCATTATTTATAATATCATAATATAATATATTATTTGAAGCTGAATAAGCTTTACACAAGCAGATCCGCGGATGAACCAGGCCGCACTGGTTATCGTGGGCGATGATTCAAAGCGCAATAAAATGGCACAACTCCGCTTCAGTTCTGCACATAATCTGCCAAGGGCTTGAGAAACCAGGAAACCAAGGGGTTTTACAAACCTCAACAGTGTGAAAGTATGGAGCACCAACTGTAGTTTTAGTCTGAATGCATTTGCTTCAAATAAAGTTCTGCTACCAAAAAGCAAAACAAACTTTTGATTTTCCGGCATGTACATTAATTATTGCATTCTATACATGACCTAAGGCTCAGGTGCATGACTGCATCCATACAACTGAAACACTTGGCAGAGTAATAATTTACATCTCCAGAAGCAAGATATCGAGTAATGGCATAGATGGCTTCGGTCATAAATCAGACTCTCTGCTGGGTGCGCAGACATTGTAGCAGCCCAGAAACATTTTTCAAAAACTCAAGTACAGACAGACTGCTACAAATGATAGAAAACTAGACAGTCCGGTCAGACGTAACCACATAGATGTAGCTAGGCCTGTCGCGATAATCAATAAATCAATTAATCTACCGATAACAAAAAATGAGGTTGATAAGTTTTCTGGGGTCGATAATTTTCATTTATCAAAGACACTGGATGTCAAGAGAGTTAACTCCAGTGCATTGATCTTGACTGATTACTCACGGTTCCTTACTCCTCCATGGAGTGAACCGTCTTGTCAATCACTCACTCTTTATCTCAGGGCTGTGATTTTTTCCGCTAATTCGCGGAATTCCGCTTTTTTATCTTCAAAATTAAATAAATAAATAAAACTCCGATTTTTCAGTCATGAAAATCCGATTTCATATCTACAGCATTCCGACTTTTAGTATTACCGTAACTGAATTGATCTCATGCATGATGCATTCTACAGAACTTCCGTTTTCGAATTGGCCAGGTAAGGCACACCGGTCAAATGTCATGCTGTGTGGGCAGGGGCTGCGGCGGCAAGTTTCAAACGACTTAGATATCGTGGATATTCGAGACGATAGATAGCTTGTAGTATAGTTATAATAATTAATAGTCCGTATACATGTATTTTGTGTAGCCCATTCGGCTAGTGGAGCGAGGATGAAGCAGTGTTGTAGCCTAAGTTTCAGCGGCGTGAGTGGTTGACGGCTGAACACTGCTGCGTCCCTTATGTAACTCGTC
Organism: Gymnothorax reevesii; assembly: GCA_029721435.1. Lineage (NCBI taxonomy): Eukaryota > Metazoa > Chordata > Actinopteri > Anguilliformes > Muraenidae > Gymnothorax > Gymnothorax reevesii. The sequence continues at coordinate 86,638,860 of CM056582.1, read as the reverse complement.
GAGACAGATGCTGTACACCGCTGGTAAGTTGCGTGGTTGGTTCAGTGTCTATCAGTTTCCCCCGCGAGTGCGAGCCGGAGCTCGTCTTGGCTCTTTGACGCACCTTCGCCAGCTCCCATTAATGGTAGTATGGCCAGTCAAACCAACAAACCTGATGGACCTTTATTTTCCTACCTCACTTTCGCACACTTTAGTATGAAGCATCATCACCCTACATTTTGACTTCGGTGATGCTGAATTAATTGGTTACTCTGGCCAGCATACGCACGGGTTATCAGTGCCAACGCTTCTGGACGTGTAGCTCCAAAGCTAAATCATGGTTATTTCATCAGCTGCTGAGCTCATCCATGACCTTAAGCAATATTAGCGAATGATACCACTAACTCTATCACGTCGTAAAGGTAGAAGCTAGTGGTATCGTTCGCTAATACTAAAGGTGCTTCAGCCCTTCCGCGTAGTTTCACTTTTGTTTTTTCATGTAAATGGAGCATCACTGGACGCCGAATGGGGCTAGTTAGTGACACTGTTTTCCGTTGTCGTTTGGCTTATTCACTAGGTTAATTTGTAATGCGTAATATGTAATGCATAACCTATTTCCTGGAGTTCCATCAGGATTGTGTTTTTAGTCAATAACTGGAAGTTGAAAATACTCACAGAACTCATAGATGGTTTCTACAGATGATTGGATAAAGAAAAAAGATTAATTAGTGGTGTGTATCCATAGTGATTATGTTCTTATTTTTCATTTTTGCTATTACACAGCACATTCAGGGCAGTCTAAATTCATAAAATCCCATCAGTATGTGCCTTTGTGATATGATTTTGGAGTTGAATGTGAAGTCAATGATTTTATTGATATATTGGCTATATTCAATGAATGTTATTTGACTTTTATCTGAGTGCAATAGTGGCAGATTAAATTCTTTACGAGCTTGGAGCTTGTGACTAATTTTGACTTGACTTAGAAATGAAAGATTACATGTATTTGTTGGCTTGAATATACATTGGATAATAATTCTGTTTATTTTATTGAATTCTTGGTACACTTAGGGCACTAAAAATCACAAAAACTTAGGAGCTCATTGATCTTTAAAGAGGGTGAATTTGAATTTTTATAGAATATCATTTTATTTGAAAAATGGTACCGAAACGACAATATTATCGTTTATCGCAATAAATTTTGGGACAATTTATCGTCCAGCAAAATTTGTTATCGTGACAGGCCTAGATGTAGCCCTCGAAAGCCCGCTTCTCCCCTTTTTAGAGCACTATCAGGCCAATACTATCGCCATGACAACAAAAATCGATAGGTGTCATAAGCAAAGTATAACACGTCCATACCAGATATGACAGCAATCAGTCAAAAAGTAGAGCCTGTACAGCGTCCACAAGGAAGCACAAATTTGCACAATAATTAGCCAATACTGTTGCGATGGTAACCAAATATAAATAAATAAATAAAATAAATGGGTGTCAAACCAAATGTGACATTAATCGGTGAAAAATAGCAGCCTGTGCTGCATCCGCAATAAAATCTCTATTTTGCCACTAATTTGCTCATAATTCAGCCAATGCTATCACCATGGAAACCAAAATCGATTGGTGTCAGAAGTGAAGTACAACATGTCCGTACCAAATATGAAAGTAATCGGTCAATGATTACAACCTGTACAGCCTCCACAAGAAAGTGTCTACGGACGCGGGTACGACAATGACAACACACGTGAATCCATAGTAGCCGCCCGACTTCGTCTATAATGTGACAAGTCGAAGGACTTTTCACATGCAATTTCAATCAGGAGTCATTCTTGCAAAATATGACAAAAAAAGCAGCACTGATCAGTTTTTTGACCACGATACGCAGTATATGTGCACTGTGTCCAATGGCATGACTGACTTGGGAAACCGCTGAAGTTCATAAGTTTCAAAAGCTCCTACATGTATTTGCTGGGGATCTGTCCTCGTTCGATCCTCTGGGCGTTCTCATCCAGTTGCCAGGCCATCCAGAACCCAAAGTTGCCCTTTGGTAGAGTGTCATCGACGTACAGAATGTCATCCTTCTTAAAACTGAGCTCAAATTCCATCTCCGCGACCCTGTCATAAAGTGCTCTAGAAAAGAGAGGGAGAGAGAAACAAGTGGCACAGAATATCTCACCTGCGGGCTGCGGTTACATTTAGAGGTGCATCTCCTTCCTTTCCTTGGAATTGTAGCATCTGGGAGGTTTTCATTTCAAATATAATTTTTCAACCCCGATTTTATGAACCAGAAGCTCAACGAGACGTGTAGCTGTTGAAATGAGGTGTGCTAAGGTTGCAATGCATCTCCAGGAACAGGATAAGGCAAAGGAAGGCGGTTTCAGTTGCTAGTTCATGATTTACTCTCTCATGATGTTAGGGGGGGCCGATCTTATGTCTGGGGAAGTGTCTTCTGGAGTGGACACAGCAGCAATTCAATTAATTACTTTAACACAAAAACTCGCAATACTATTTGTGAGCAGAGATGCATGAAGTAATATTTACTTTGCCTGAAAGGGACAAGAATCTCATGAAGTTTGTAAGAGTACCTTAAAAGACATAGAACCAACAAAAGAAATCATACCGAGTGACAATGAGGATTAAATCAAGCACAAAACACCACCTAAAAATGCACAGTAAAATGTATGTGTGTGTGCGAGTGTGTGTGCTTGTGTGCGGTTGGGGCGGGGGGGGGTGGGGACACCAAGCCCATGATGATTACATCGTCCCCGAAGAGAATTAAAAGTGGTGAAAAACAGACTTTAACCCTCAAATGTGTGTACTGTGTGCAAACTAATAATTATTAGTGTTCTTCTCTGAAATTTCACTGCAGCAGTCACTACTTGTGAGCAGGAATTGTAAAGTATTAAAAAAGAAAGGAAAAAAATGACAACTCCTGAATGAGTTAAACTAGCATGTGACTGCTCCTTTGGTACCTTATATAGAAACCATCCCCAGGAGTGTCCTGGAACGTGGTGAACTCATCGATGCGGTGCTGGACCTTCAGCGTAACAGTTTCCACAGGCTTCAGCATCTCCAGGTACGCCTCCTCCGCCGTCTTATTCTTCATGGGGACCGAGCAGTACTGAGGAGGAGAATCACAGCGAGAGGCAATGGTAGAGCTTTCGGAAGATCTCCAAACCGCAGCACAGGAGGTCGATTGACAAAAACAAACATTTGTGCGCGGTTCACCGGGCTCCCCGGCATCGATTTTCACTCCAGACAGATGGTGTTACAGGAGTGCCTATGCCCGGCACATTCTGAAATAGCACGGCGCAGCACGGAAGATTGTAGGCACACAGCCAAGTACAAAGCAGACAAGCCAAGGAGTCGGCTACATGAATCTCTCTTACAGCAGAGCAGGGCTGTCAACCCTCGTTTCTGTGAGTCCCAGTCCTAGTAATGAAGAGGCTTTTTCAGCTACAAAAGATGTGCGCCAAATTCAGAAGTGAGTGAAAGTTGAAGTGAGGGTGGATCTATAGGAACACGGTTGGCCAGCCACGCTCTGGATAAACCAATGACACGTATGGTGAGAATGGGGATCACTGACATGAAAGAAAACAGTCGGCTCTGACAAAGTCATCACCAGGCTTTGTAAAGGAGGACCTGTCCCTACCTCCAAAATCATGTCCCCGGGCACCAGGCCGTCTGCCATCCCGGCAGGGCTGTCATCCTCCAGCTTCTCAACGAAGATGCCGCGCAGGTTCCCCCCGCAAATCTGCACCCCCAGCTCAACCTGACTCTTCCGTAGTGTCACCGTCCGTGGCTCCGGAACCTTCCGCGCCGCCTCTCCGGACATCCTGCGGGGGACAAATGCCAACGTCAGTGACAGGGCCACAAAACATTTGCCCGTATGAAATAACCCCCCCGCCCGGCCATTACAGCGTCACAACCGAAACCTTGTTGAGGTGAATTTCAGCCAGAGTAGGGAAAGGATATTTTTTTAAGAAACTTAAAATGCTCCTTTTTGAATCAAACAATTATCAATTTCTAGAATACAGTAATTCTGAAAACTCACCCAGCAGTGAAATCTGAAAAATTTCAGTTTTCAATCAAATTAAACCTGCCATAAAAGCGAAAATGTCAGTCATTATCCAAACTAATGTAGTGCACCCGTTAACCTGTACCTCCCACTCACCTGACAGAGCTGCGGGGGCTGGTGGTGGGTGTGGTCTGCTTGGAAGGAGGAGTCATGGTGCCCTCGTCCTGCTCGCTCAGGGTGTCGATGGTGGAATGATTGTCAGGGGTCGTGGCTCCACTGCCCTGAGGAGTCGACTGATTGCTGATTGGTTCCATCCGTGAACTATCAAAGCAGCAGAGAAGTGAGTGATGTATGAGTGACTTTAGTTTTTCAGGTTGACAGCAATATTTCAGGAGGGCGAAAAAGGCAGAGAATAGCAAACAGCCCACAAAGACTGTGTCGGCCAGGGACACAGCTACGCTGCAGCCAAGATGTTGCCCCTCTACCCATAATGGTTTTCATGATCATTTTTGCTGGGTTGGCATGTTTACTCGTTGCATTACCCAACTAGCTGATATTATATCAACCTCCACCACAAATGCTGAGCAGAAGTCTATGTAGAAATGCATGGTGGATACTGCTAACGGACATCAGCACTTCATGCAATACAGAGATTCATGAGCCATTTCACCTGGATCGTGAGTGATTGCCCAGCTGGTACATGTGAGGGTTGTACTGTGCCAGGATGGTGATTGTGTCGCACTGCTGGCCGATGATGAGCCGGGCTTGCTGCTCAGTGGCGTTGCGCAGGTTGATCCCGTTGTACTGAGGAAAAAGCAGAGGCTGTTACACGGAGATCACAAGGATACACAGCCAACGTACAGCATAACAGGCCAAAATTAATCCTCACTGATGAGTTTCAAATATGATGGGCCATAAAATAGTGTTATGGATTTAATGGTCTATAGTGAGACAGCAAAGCACTGAGAAGGATAAGGGACTTCACCCATTAATAAGCCAAATGTTAATATGGAGAAGGCAAGGGAGTGGAAATTTGTCTAACGCTGGAATTCAGTTCACCAATAACCTACAGAGCCTCAGGTGGCACCAATGTCTAGATTAAGGCCATTCAACATCATCCTGCAAGAGCCGGTGTGGGTACAGGCTTTCATCCCAACCAAGTCCATACACACCTGATTCAACTCATCAAGCTCTTTAGCAAAGACTCTCAGGGTTGATTGGTGTTGTCAGGAGTGTAAGTGCTTGGCTGGAATGAAAGCCTGCACCCACACCTGCCCCTTCAGGACAATGTTGGATAGCCCTGGTCTAGATTGAGAAGATCCATCAAACATCTAAAAATACTGAATAAAAATAGTTGGGCAACAACTCTAAGGATTTTTTATTCTTTAAGTTCAGCTCAATTTTCCATAAAGTGGGGGAATTATGCATGTTTACTCCATGAAAAGTAGTTCTGCTACATATTCCTCATAGAAAATATGCAGAGGCAGAAAAGCTTCAGCTTTATGAAATACTTCAAGAACCATTTCTTGCATCATTGATTTCTGCATTGTGAAAATGAGTCATTTTGACCCAAACACCAGAGTGAAATGTGCAGCATGAGCCGGGGTGTACATCAGCCTCAGCGCTGTGGGAGAAGTACCTCCAGCAGCTGGTCCCCGAACTCCAGCCCCGCCTGATGGGCGATGCTGCCACCCGTCACCTTGGAGACGAAGATCCCGCCGTTGTCGCCGCTGACGATGGATATGCCGAGGGGCTCAGCGCCTTTGTGCACGATCACGTTACGCGGCTCTTCCAAGTACGGCCTTTTGGAAGGACAAAAAAAAAAAAAAAATGCCAACGCGCTCCATTTTATTGCGCTGTCTGTTTCATTTCTCCCAAACACACATCGACACACATAAAAAGGGCACAGTAGGTACCTCCATGCAGACTGTCCTTTCTCATGCAGAGCAAGTTTAAAACACAAAAGCTGACCATTATTTCAGAGTTTAAAGAACATCTTCAACAAGGCAACCAGCACAACAGCAGCACACCTGGATTCACTGAAGGTCTTGCATTCAATGGCCTTTTGAATGAAATTTTACTTGCTGACTAATTTTGCCCCTCATTTACCATGCAAAATCATGCTATTTCTAACACAACAACTGCATGCAACCTCTAACAGAAGGAAAACACCACAAACTGACTGCAAAAGGGACAAGTTACACAACTTTCTAACTGGTATATGGGCATGGTAAACAACGTACATCCTACAAGCAATGGGGTTCTCTCAAAAAGAATCCAAATTTTTTTTTTTAAGAGGGGCATGCCCCAAAGCTCCCTCGGACTCCTTGGGGTACAGACTACAGTTACTAGATGATGTATTAGGGCACTGAATAAGAGCATATCCATTTCAGACAGAGGCAACTGCAAACGCCCCACTGAGGAAAAGTGTGATCAAATCGCAAGCATTGGGAACCTCATCGGACAAACACAGGACAGATGCAATGATGGTGTGAACAGAATTTTCTGACTGGGACGGGCTCGACAGACAGACAGACAGACAGTACAGACGTGGAAAGGACAGATCACTGCAAGCGCGAGCGAGCACTCTTTGGGACATCCCCCTGCATTACAGCTGGCAGAGAACAAACCTCAGGCTTCTGAGAGAGGAGAACCTAGGCCTAGGAGCCATGGGGATTCTCAGAAAGGATCGGTTACGGAACAGATGTCTGGAAGATTCACAAGAGCCGAGGGAAAGGGAAGAAGAGAGAGCGTGAGACGACAAACTGGAACAGGAGCGAAAGAGATGGCAGGCACTTCAGAGAGATGAGAAATACATGCAGGAGGGAGGGGGGGGGCAGAAGGAGAGAAAGAAGGAGGGAGGCTGAGGGATGGAGAGGGTAGGAGAGAGGTAGAAGGAGAGAGAGGGAGGGAGGGTGAGGGAAAGATTAAGAGAGGGATAGGGGAGGGTGGAAGGGAGAGAAGGAACAACAATGATGGAGGGCAAAAGAGAAACAGAGGAGAAGAGAGAGGGATGGGGAGAGAGGAAAAGGGGACAGAGAGAGTGAGGGAGGGAGAGAGGAGATGGGAGAAGAGGAGAGAGAGGGGGAGAAATGGGGAGAGGGAGGGAGGCCGCATGATGGAGTGGTGGGAACAGCAGACCTTACAGTAACACAGATGTATGGAGGGAATCCCAAAAGACAGAACTGCATGCAACTGATCAGCCTCTAGGAGGCTCCGAGATTAGCGCTGAGACGGGCACTCCAAGTCGAGTGCGCTCAACACAGGCCGATTCGTTTCAGAATTTGGAGCCAACTTATGCTCTTGATAATTTAATTCTCTAAATCAGTGATTCCCAAAGTGTGGGCCGCGGCCCCCTGGCGGGCTGCGGTGGTACTGCAGGTGGGCCGTGAGAGGTCATTAAAAATATGATTCATTTTTGCAAATATGATTTTTTGTGATTTTCATTGTAAAATATTTATTGCACGATTTAAAAAAATATTTAGAAGCAATAACCTATTGAGTGTTATTGACCTCGCAATATTTTAGGAACCTTATATAGTTTATGATCGGAACGTAGCTTTCTGGTCATCGTGACCAGGGGTCATAATCGGAGGAGCACGTACTGTGTTCGATAATTAATTCTGTCTTGTGTGTACACAACAGATTAAAAGTTTGGGCTTCCTTTATCCCCCTGCTTTCATTTCAATCCTGAATCTTTATAATAATAATCATAATAATAATAAAAAAAATAAAATAATAATAATAATAATAATAATAAATAAATAAATAAATAAAAACAACAACAATTATTGTTGTTGTTGTTGTTTTTTATTGATTTTACTTTCTTAACAACAACAGCAATTGTTGCTGTTAAGTGTTCTGAGAATGCATAGTTTCGTCTATGTACTGTTTAAAGGACAAAGGTGGGCCGCGGAAATTTTTTATATTTTCAAGTGGGCCCTGATTTGGAAAAGTTTGGGAACCCCTGCTCTAAATGATGTGCTTACCTAACATCTGCCTAATTGGCAAAAAGAGCAGAAGGGTACCATCAAGATTTTAAAGGAAGTAGTACAATAGTAGAGAGACGTGGCATTATTTGCACGACCGTTTGTAATGTAAAATAACAGTAACAGGTTTGAACATGGAGGCAGCACTTGACCCCAGAGTTGTACCACTCTAATGGCCGGCACACACTGTATGGTTTTAGCAATCTTATAAGACCACTGCATGACACACTATGCGACTTGGATCTAATAAACTTTGGTATGACGTTAAGTTTGTTGTTTGCAGACTGTACGATGGCCGTTTACTGAATCGCAGGTTACAACGTACGTCAATATGCAATGTCATCAGCGTACGACATCCATCTGCCCAACCATGTTCATTGTATTCACTGTTATTTTAGCTCTGTGTTAGTGTAATGGTAATGTAAGACGCGGAAAAGATAATGTGAGCTAATGTGGTTATACAATCAACAGTACTAGCGATAATGACGCGATGAACCATCTACGCCACAGTGAACATTTAAATGCTTTTTGAAGAATAATTGTTCTGTAAGGTTAATGGTTCATAGCCTTCAAAAGCCGATGGGTTGGCAAGTTGCATTTGTGAAATGTTTTAATGCTCATTGTCTTTGAGAATCATTTGTATTGAACGGATTTGTATTTTATTTATTTTATTCAGTTCACACGGCATGGCAAACGTATGCAATTAAATGCCCATTAAAATTGAATGGGTTGTGTCCGTGATTTAACTCCAATTTGTGTCTACATGAATCACTGCCGGCATCAGCTCGTAATCTATAAATGATTCTGTTTATTTTATTTTAAAAAAAAAAAATGTATTACCTGCTGCATTTATACTGGCTGATTAGTAGACGTAGGTCTTGGCACCGGTCACACTGTGAGATAGTCATCCTAATTTTCTGACACCATCAGCATTTAATCTCAGGTCATCTTTGGTCGCAAGACGCTGATGGCCGTCCTTGAACCTGTCTCACAGTGCGACGTAAGACCACCGTTTTAGAGCCGCGACCAAAGATTCTCCACTTTTCTCCTACGATGGTCATCTTTCGTCTGGGACGGCCCAAAATCATACAGTGTGTACCAGCCATTAGCCAGCGGTTTGGTAGATTGCGATATCTGCTAGTACTTGGCAGAAGCTTTGGATCAGCTAAGAATTCAGATGAGCTGAGGCGAGCTGAATGTGCTCTGAACTGTTTTACTTGATCAACTGGTCAACTACACATCAGCAGAACCCAGCGCACACTGCCAACCAGAACCAGAAAGACCCATGGATCTAAATAAATACAAAACATCAAGTAGGAAGGCCGTTAAATCCTTAGAATCATCATATTAGCTATAAGGAATTCCAGCAACACCAATGCATGGCCAAAAATGGGCATAAAGTGACAAAGGTCAAAATGGCAGACGTTCTGTAAACCAAGTCCCAGCAAAAGCAACTGAAGCTCACCTGTCTTTCCTGCGCTCGCCGATTGGAACAGGACTGACAGAAATTCTTGGGAGGGTAGAGATGGAGCTCTGTGATTGGCTGCTGGCGAAGGAGGAGGTCTCAATGTTGAGGGGCGACTGTGGAGGGGTGATCAGGCTGGGGCTGCTGCACTCAGAGTGGGATAGAGAGCCTGTAAAACAGGAGAGAATACAGTCATTATACAGGCACTGACAAACAGGAGAATACAGACATACAGTCACAGATAGACAAGAGGAATAAAAGGCATTACACAGTGACAAACAGGAGAGTATACAATCATTATACAGTCACTGACAAACAGGAGAGAATACAGTCATTATACAGTCACAGACAAACGGGGAATAACAGGCATTACAAAGTGACAACAAGAGAGTACACAGTCATTACACAGTCACTGTCAAACAGGACAGAATACAGTCATTACACAATCACTGAAAAAGGAGAAAATTCAGTCATTATACAGTCACTGTCAATGAGGAGAGAATACTGTCATTATTACAGTCCCTGACAAACAAGAGAGAATAGAGTCATTATACTGTCACTGTCAGGAAAGAATACAGTCATTACACAGTCACTAAGACAAGAGAGAATACAGTCATTATACAGTCACTGTAAATGAGGAGAGAATACAGTCACAGACAAAAAGGAGGGAATACACTTAATATCTTCTTAAATGCATCGTTTTCATTGGTGTTGGTTACAGTCGCTGTTATATAGGCTACAAAGTGGCCGCAGCCGCTTCTGTTCAAGAGAACCAACTCATGAACGCGCAAGGGTATAAGGAAATTTGGAAACCAGTCAGGGCATCATACCGGTATTCTTGGAAATACTGAAACAATAGTGCCGGCACCACTTTATTGTACGTAAATAGTCCAGCTATAGTCACAGTAACAGTATATATCAATTTTTTCTAACCTCGTGTCAGTTAGTTTCCATGTTGGACTGAAGATTTTTAACGTAGGACGGGATAATCACAAGCATAAATGTGTGGCGCGTTCAATTCCACGACCAGGTAGCCAGACAATCGTTGAAGTTTTTCCCTGCCAGCCGACCAATCGCTGGACAGCCAGCCAGCCAATCGCAGGCCAACCAATCGTTGAAGTTCTTCCCCGCCGACTGAGCAAGCGCTGAACTTCTTACCCGCCGGCCAGCCAATCGTTGAACTTGATCACTCACGCACTCAGTCAGCAACATTCACATTTATAGGGGCCAGGCCACTGCTCGGCCCAGCCCAAAAAAGGAGAGAATACAGTCATCACAGTCTGTCGAACAAAAGGGAATGCAGTCATTACACAGTCACTGTCAAACAGGAGAGAATACAGTTTTTACAGACACTGAAACAGGAGAAAAAACAATCATTACATAGTCACCGAGAAACAGGAGAGAATACAGTCATTACTCGGGCTGCCCCCTGAAAGTCGAAAAGTTGAGTTATCCGTCGGTGACCCCTCAGTCGACTAGTATTTCTTTGAGTCCAGCATTTTTTTTTTTGTGACATGCACTGTTGGGTTAACTGAAGAGAGATGAGTTAAATAAAACATTGTAGGACTGACTCCAAGCTGTCTTCTTGCCATAATATCAGCTGGCCTGCGACGTCTTGCGCTGTTGCACTCGCTTGAGGTTTGGCTGTGTCAGCAAAGTTGTCTCATCACCATTTTTTTTTTTTTTTTTTTTTTTAATGATGGAGTTGTCTCATAGCAACAGAGGTTTAGCTGAACCACCAGCTGAACCCCTGCCTGACATCAGCACTGGTAATATTTGCTTTTGAGTCAGTTCCTGCCTTCATAGCAATGTTAGCTGGCTTGTCACTAGAGTTTACTGCACTTTGTGCCAGGGGAATAAAGGTTTTCTGAGTTTAACATCATTGACAAGCTGTTCTGTGTACGTTGCCATGCCCAGAATTCCGACATGTTATAGTCTAGTGTTAGCAGCCTAGCTGATCTCAAGACTAACTGAGAAACAAAGTAAATCCAGGAGCTGAATGTATATTCCTGCCAGTGTGTCACTAACGACTACGAAGCTGACAGTAACCTGATCAGTGTCATCCCCGTCTCAGAGTCGGTTCGGATGAGCTTCAAGGAATGAAACGAACTGACTCAAAAATGCAAACGGATGTTTGGAAGGATTCCACGCATCACACAGAATCTGCCGTGTCATTCCAAACAAAGAGCTTTCTTAAAATTAAGTAAATGGGTGCTAAAACTCCAACATACTTGAGTACAATGAATTCTCTTGGCAGCTGATTAGCGATCTGTGGCCAATTTGAAACTAATGGCCCATTTATTGCAGACTGTATTCGTTTTCTTTTAAGCCAGAAGTCGCTGTGGGAACGGCAGCAGGCAATTGTGTGCGTACCTCGGTCAGACCCCAGCATGGACCGGGGATATCGTGGCGTAGATGGGATTTTAATCCGCTCTGTACGATACTGCAGGTTACTCGATGAGCCTGTAGAAATGAATTAAAATATTAAACCAGAGGCTTTGTCCTCACACACACACACACATTCACACACACACACACACACGCACACACAAACACACACCACAGAACTAGTATGTAGAGTCTACCAAACATGACCCTCTCTTCTCATAAGCCACTGCTTCCCCTTTTCAGCTAATTCTGCCGATTGTTCTTCACTTCATCAAAAATGTCATCTCGTCAACTGAAAATAAACTTTTTTTCATTGTGGAGATAACATAATAATTCAAATATTTGCTTGAAATACTTCAGTCCTTTAGATGCCAATAATATTTCTCCAGATGGCAGACCACAAATATACACTAAAGTTTTTCTCAATTTTAAGAAAAATTACCTTTATTAATTGTACATGGTTAGGTTAACCTAGTAAATCACAATACGTCATGGAAATAACAGTGAGTCACATGCAGGCATTTCACATTGAAGTATACCAGGCACAAGGGCATCTGTAGCCATGGCGATCTGAGGGGGGTACTGACCCAGTCTGGCGCTGGAGGGCAGTGAGTTTGTGCCGTGGGGAGTTCGGCTGCGGGACGACTCCGAGAAGTCGCTCGACCGCTTGTGGCTCAGGTCCAGACTCAGGCGACCTTGATGCTGGGGACTGTGTTTGGGAAGAGAAGGTTGCAGGCGGAGGTGCTAAGTGCTAATTTCACACTGACAGACTGTGCCACCATTCAGCATTTAAGCTGAAAACTCCGTTCAGAACCTCTGTGGCCTCGTCTTATAAAGACGTTTCTAAAAACTTTATAGAAAATTCGGTCTCATAAATTCAGAGGCTTGGTAGTCACTGACCTCAACTACAGGCATCATAAAAGAAATAAGAAAAAAAAATTAAGTGCTTCCATAAATGTGTCTGAACGACATGAGAAAATGTGCGCTTTGGATTGAATGCACTGAGGTTGAAGTAGCACAACCAATTAGCCTCTCTCGAATGATTCAAAGGAAAAACAAAACCTGTGGGCATTTCTGCATGGGGAAATTTGCCAATGATCCATTCACTACTCTTTCTTAACTCTTCAACAAGTTTCTAGCTTCTAAAATGTGAAAGGCCTTGATGAGCACAGAAAAGGTGGCAAAAACAGGAACCATGATGCAAGCGACAAACAAATACCTCTTCGGAAACAGAGCATCAGATCTCGTGGGGCTGACTGAGGCATTGATACTGTGCATCTGCTGTGATTGTGGTAATGCTTCCACAGTTGTGCCATTTAAAAAGCGCTCATGTTGGTACAGTTCTTGTGGTTGTAGAGTTAGAGCAGCTCTCATGGCTGTGGTGTCGGTAAAGAGCTTATGGCTGTGGTTTAGGTAAAGCCGCCATGGTTTTGGTTTGGGTATAGCCCTCATGATTGTGCGGTTGGTACAGCAATCCTGACTGTATTGATAGACGTCTCTTGCATGCATTATAGGAAGAGCACTTTTAGTAGTGGTTCTGGTCACGTTGTTGGTAACGTGCGCTCAGTTGGGGTGTTGGTAATGCTCTTGCAGTTGTGGGGTTGGTAAGGCTCACACAGCAATGGCTGTAGTTAATGTACAACCCTAATGGTTGCGGTTCAAGTAGAGCGCTCCAGGTTGTGTATTGGGGACAGGTCTCATGGTTATATTGTTGGCATCATGCTTACGATAGAAATGTTGAGTGTTCGCAGGGCTTAGAGTTCTGGTGTTGGTAAAGTGAGCACAGTGAGTACCTGGGGTGGGAATGTGGCTGGCAGACCTGGCTGGGGACTGAGGGACAGTTGTTTGTGTGGACCCGGTGGCTCCAGGCCGTGTATATGGGGTTTCTCATGACCGCCGTGACCGCTGGGCAAGGTGCCAGACCTCTGTGCCCAGAATCTGTGGCAACACAAAATATAAAGAGCCGAAAATTAAGTAACCACAGCGCACACGTTTATACTCAGCATCTCGAACATTAACAGAAACGGACAAAGGTATTACTTAAGATAACCAGAGGAAAGATGTCATGACGGAAGCATGAATGTGGAACATTTCTCGTCACCAGGAGCCAGGACATCATTCTCTTCGACTGTCCATTTATGAAAATAATCCCACTTAATAAAACAGGAGAATGCAACAGAAGTGTAATCACTCTGAGTCCCAGGATATTCTCCAGCAGTAAATAATTCTCAAGCAGATGAGAGCAGCAGAAGGCCCGGAGACCATGGTACAATGCTAGTGCTCATGCATATTCAACCAAGTTAAATTTAACAAGCCGCCTTCATTACAAGCAAGACACACAAAAGGATGCTCAACATCACTCGGAATGGCGAACAGCAGCTGACATGGCATCTGTGCGTATGGCAATAACAGGCCTCCTCAGGGAAACAGAGCTGTTCAAAAGCAGACCGGGTTGTGAATGGGGAAATAAGTCCCCCTTCGCATCGGCACCCAGAACAGCCCTTAGATCTCAATGCAATCAGGATCAGTCACAAATGTCTGCTTTTTAAGATTTACCCAGTCGGCTGCATTGCAGAAATAATAAGAGTAATAAAACATGCAATAATTATCAGTATTACTCCAGCTAGGAGCCCATTAGGAGGTTTTTAGTCCTGCACGCATCCACTCCCGCAAAGATTTCTCTCGTGCCTGCCCTTTCCAGCAAAAATACAGTAATGTGCAGTGATGATGCGCAAACGACAATGAACAAAATGAGGATAAATCAGAAACCAAGTACTAATCAAGTATTTACTTCATATAATACTGGATCATATTGGCACGTTATGTAAATCGTAGAAAAAAACAGACTACAATGATTTGCAAATCCTTTTCAACTTGTATTCAATTGAATACACAGCAAAGACAAGATGTTTAATGTTCAAACTGAGAAATTTTTTATTTTTTTTTTGCAAATAATAATTAACTTAGAATTTAAAGGCAGCAACAAATTGCAAAAAAGTTGGCACAGAGGCCTTTTTACCACTGTGTTACATTGCCTTTTCTTTTAACGACACGCTGTGAACGTTTGGGAACTGAGGAGACCAATTTTTGAAGCTTTTCCGGTGGAATTCTTTCCCATTCTTGCTTGATGTACAGCTTAAGTTGTTCAACAGTCTGGGGTCGCCGTTGTCGTATTTTACGCATCATAATGAGCCACACATTTTCAATGGGAGACAGGTCTGGACTACAGGCAGGCCGGTCTAGTACCCGCACTCTTTTACTACGGAGCCATGCTGTTGTAACACGTGCAGAATGTGGCTTGGCATTGTCTTGCTGAAATAAGCAGGGGCGTCCATGAAAAAGACGTTGCTTGGATGGCAACATATGTTGCTCCAAAACCTGTATGTACCTTTCAGCATTAATGGTGCCTTCACATATGTGCCAGTTGCCCATGCCTTGGGCACTAATACTTCCCATACCATCACAGATGCTGGCTTTTGAACTTTGCGCCTATAACAGTCCGGATGGTTCTTTTCCTCTTTCGTCCGGAGAACACGACGTCCACAGTTTCCAAAATCAATTTGAAATGTGGACTCGTCAGACCACAGAACACTTTTCCACTTTGCATCAGTCCATCTTAAATGAGCTTGTGCTAAATATAGATAAATGGCTTTCGCTTTGTATTGTAGAGTTTTAACTTGCACTTGCAGATGTAGCGACGAACTGTAGTTACTGACAGTGGTTTTCTAAAGTGTTCCTGAGCCCATATGGTGATGTCCTTTACACACTGATGTCGGTTTTTGGTGCAGTACCGCCAGAGGGATCGAAGGTCACGGGCATTCAATGTTGGTTTTCGGCCTTGTCGCTTACGTGCAGTGATTTCTCCAGATTCTCTGAACCTTTTGATGATATTACGAACCGTAGATGATGAAATCCCTAAATTTCTTGCAATAGCTCGTTGAGGAATGTTGTTTTTAAACTGTTCGACAATCAGCTCACGCAGTTGTTCACTAAGTGGTGACCGTCGTCCCATCCTTGTTTGTGAATGACTGAGCATTTCAGGGAAGCTGCTTTTATACCCAATCATGGCACCCACCTGTTCCCAATTAGCCTGTTCACCTGTGGGATGTTCCAAATAAGTGTTTAATGAGCATTCCTCAACTCTCTCAGTCTTTTTTGCCACTTGTGCCAGCTTTTTTGAAACATTTTGCAGGCATCAAATTCCAAATGAGCTAATATTTGCAAAAAATTACAAAGTTCACCTGTTCGAACATTAAGTAACTTGTCTTTGCAGTGTATTCAATTGAATATAGGTTGAAAAGGATTAGCAAATCATTGTATTCTGTTTTTATTTACGATTTACACAATGTGCAAACTTCACTGGTTTTGGGTTTTGTAGATGAAAATAAGTAAACAGACAATATATAGTAAAAACAAAAATCTGTTTTGTAACAGACAACCTGGGAAGTACGGGGGATTAGTTTGAGTGCCACGACATTCTCCGACTCAGGCAGGTAGATTGGTACTATGATTAATAGTATTAACGTTTTAATTGAGAATACACTCATCTAGTGATTTCCCTGGTAGTCGACTGATTGGGGTTAGGGGGTGTGACCATGTGATGTTTTCACTAGCGTTGCTTGGTTGCTGACGCAGCGGAAGTGCGAAGCAGACATCCTTTCGAAATGCCAGCTGGAGCAAGGAGCAGGTGGAAGAGTGACCCTTGAAACAGTGTGCATAACCTCCATTCGGTCCCGATAACTAGACGGCAGGGAAATTTGAAGAAAAACCAAACTAAACTGAACGAAACTGACAACTGATAGCTATTTGTCCGGCGTCGGACTTCGCCTGCCGCTCTGACCGCACGTAAACAGCGAGATGGGGGAAGCAGTCCTCAACAAGCCACAGCCAGTGCTACTACCAGCAGGGCCTGTGTAGAGGTAAGGTCACGCTTCCCAAGAGCCTCAGTCAGGACGACAGCCAGTTCACTGACCAGCTAGCTGGTCCTAGCTATTACCCCTGCTGTGGGGAAAGGAGAGCTATTCATATTAACTAGACAACAAGGTTCAGTGAATTCCCCCACATGCAGGTTCGGTAATACTTTTTCAGAGAAAAAGTCAATACTCTAGTGTGGCCTACCTTTGCTTTAATAACAGCATTAAATCTTTCAGGGATAGTTTTCACATTTTCTTTTTATTTCCTAACTCGCTAAACCATTCCATTTGGTTTGAAGTTCCAATCAGATTGGGAACTGGACTTTGAGCAGTCCATGTCACAACTCGCATCACAAGAGGTTTCTTTCCAACTGTGATAATTCTTGCACAACTTAGGAGTGTGTTTAGAGTTATCTTATTGAAAATAAAATCCATGACCAATCAATCTCTTTCCAGACAACAACGCATGCCTCACATGGATGCTGTGACTCTGCTTTAGATCCATGATTCTGTCCATTTTTATGAGATCACAGGTTCCTTTTGAGCAGACTGAACCCCAAATCTTAACATTGCCATCTCCACATTTTACTGGAGGGGTTAAACAGTCATTTTTGAACTCCACTGCACACAAGTTCTGCAGTCGGATGAGACAATTTTGAATTTTGATTCATTAGTCCTAAGGACTTGTTCCTGTTCCATTGGTGTCCAATCCTTGAATTTCTTGGCAAACTCAAGTCTTTATTTAATGTTGCCAGGTCTCAGCTGTAACACGATCAATCAGACTATTTTCACACAGGTGTTTGGAAAGAGTAGATCTTTACACTTTCATCTCTTTACGTGTGGTGCTATTAATATCATCACGGAGCAGTCATGCTGCCAACCGCCAATTTCTTTGTTTGTCATACAGGTAAAAAACATCAGAGGCACGTAACTCCAGTTTTGCACCTAAATTGTCACTAGTTTTCAGCAAACAGGTCCCTTTTAAATGCTCATTGGTGTTTCTTGCAGTGCCACAGCAGCATTTAACATCTTCAGTATCGTGTAAGGCCACAATGTAGCAACGAACAATCTCAGAGCTCCTTCCATCGTGCCTTGGCGTTTAACGCTGTCCACTGCTCAAAGTTCATGTCACCTTACACACTGACGCAAGTGACCATCGGAGGCAATTCTGCAGAATAATGTTGCCTCAAACCAGTTTTAACTAATTTTTTTAGCATCAATAATGGAATGCGCCTTCAAACATGCATTCAGGGCAGGCTCTGCAAGAGTCAAATAAATAAAATTTGCGATGCCTCTCAATTTGTTATTAAAATTAGATTTTTTGTGTTTTTGATTATTACCCATATAACATATTATTATACTTGTGGGAACGATTCACTTTGTTCTCATTGCCAGGAGTAGCATTTTTCAATACATAGTCACCAAAAAATTATAGAGAAGTAATACATTAGGACCCCCCTTTAGACAAAAGGAGAGGTGTATTATCACTGCAAACTAATGTTTGTAATATTTAGTCCTGCTCCCACCAACATCACTGTTTTTATTTATTTATTTATAAATAGTCCCACATTCAGTCCACAAAAAAACAAACCACGTTTTCTTCAGGCTGCCTTCACTTTTCATCAACTAGTACATTAACAGTGGATTCCTTTAAAAGTATTGAGCAATAAAAAATTGAAAATAAAGGACGATGAAGACAATCACTTGCTTCATTGATTTACAAAGAAAAACGGTCCTGAGAGTCAATAAATCCCGCCAATAAGAGCCCAACGTCAAAGTACTAGTTGACAAACTAAGTAAGGGATAATGTAGAGCAAGCTGGTCACTGTAGGGAAATAAACCCTGACAGGGTGATGTAGGACCTCGATGCGAAGCGGCAACTCTCTAAAGAAATCAGAAGTTTGACATAAAATGTTGATGTAAATATGATTTTATGGATGAACAAAAGTTTTCATTGCTTCCACTGGAAAAAATTGTCTGCTGCTTGAAAAAAATAGTCTGTTCGTTTCTATGGTTGGAACTGTAACTGTAAGCAACGGTAACTCCGAAGCGTCCATAGCAAAGGTCTGCTATTTATAGCAATAGTCTGCTATACAGAAATAACAGACCTTAGAATGTTGTAATTGACCAATCAGGATCGAGAATTTGACAAGGCCGTGTAATAGTAGCTTTTATGTGTTTTAATGTTAGTTAAGAATACAGGTAAACGCAGGTGAAGATTCACTAAATCTTGCTTAAACTGGCATAATTGTCCAACAGAGCCTTGCTGCCAAAAAAATAGGCGTGCAATGCACGGAATACCCCTCAGCCCGATGTCGAAGTTTTTGGAGACGCACGCCCGCCCGCTCGCCCGCCCGCCCAACCGCACAAAGGATAAAAATACCCCGTCAGCCTTGAGGGCTGAGGGGTAATAACAAGAGTTGTCAGAAAGACAACAAAGCTCGCCGGGGGGCAAGGCTAAAGGTTTTCTGCACGCAGATGGACGCGGACGCCGGGGGTACGACAATAGCTCTCCGGACATTCGTCCCGGCGAGCAAAAAATTACATAACGCTACATTAAATGGCTGAACTTTACCAGTGCATTCAGTTTTAAAGACTATTTATGTTGGATATTTAAAATCACTGGGGATTACATCCAGCTGGTCCAGAGTCCTGACAACTGAAGCATGTGTAATTTGGGAGAAAGATGAATACTTTTCCAGCACATTCCCACGCTGCACAGCGAACAGTTGTCCCACATGGCACATTATCGCGTTGCCTCTTCTGTTGAAAGCGAGCATCATTTCACAATAGGAGGTCGCTGGTCTACTCACGTGCTGCCATGGATCCGTTGTAGGCTGGAGGCGCGAAGCCTACACTGTGCCGATGCGAGCGTTTCGGAGAACAGCGCATCACGTCTGCGGGATCTGGAGACTGCTCGTCGTTAGAGAAGCTCTGCACCTGCACATGAACACGCCGAATCCATTAGTCATGACAAAGGCAACATCATCCCAGAGGTGCATGTGTGGGAAAGATATGCATGTCGTGAAGGTATCGCATCATCATTTAAAGTAAATAATTCCTCCATGCAGCAGGTTCTGTACTTTATGCTTACTGAATTGCTAACTAACCGGAGCCAGCTTTAAGAGTTAATGAGCCAAGCCTAAATAAATGACCTGCAGTGTTGGAATGGGGATGTGCAGGGGGGTCATTCTGCGCCTCAGTGCAGGGGCTGATTTGGGCCTCTGCCTCTTCACCTCCGGCTCGTCCCCCCTCTGACGGCTCAGGTCCTCGTCACAGGACTTCCTGGAGCTCAGGACCTTGCAGTCACCCGAGCCGCCGCCCTCCAGGAAGTAATGGTTTCCGTTCCTGTCCCGGACACCCTCCAGCAGGACCTCCGGTTTGGGCCCCAGGGCGGAGGGGGACTGAGCAGGGGTGGAGGGCGGAGAGCCGGCGGTCACCGTGGAGTCAGAGGCGGAGCTGCTCTGCTGCTTGTGTTTGAACTTGAAGGAGTCGCTCCGAGTGGGTGGGGTGGGCGGAGCCTGCGCCATCTCCACCTTGGAAGCCTGCGGGGAGTGGGTGGGCAGGTATTCTAGCTTGGAGGCAGTGTCCGGCCTCTTGAAGGTGTCGGCATCGAAGATGGACTTCCTCTGCTTGGGCACCTTGAATATGGAGAGGTGGGCAGTCTCCACACCCGAGCCCCCACCGACTACCATTTTTGGCCAGGTGCCGCCACTGTGCTTCTGGGCTTGGCTCTTCTCCAGCGTGGTCTCTACGGTGATGCAGTCACCGGGGGAGGGGTCAAAGGTGAACTGCCGCTTGTCGGGCTCCGACCTCCCGTAACAGCGCTCCTGGAACACGGGGCTGCTAAAGGGCCCGGGGCTGTGCTCGGAGCTGGGTCGGAGAGTGAGGGACCCCGCAGAGAACGGTTTGTGGTGGCACAGGGGCACCGCCTCTTCAGTGTCCTTCTTGCCTTCCCCACCGCCGATGTCCGGGTTGAAGATGTCCGTTTGGGTGGAGCTGTTGTGCTTCAGGTTTCGGCAGTTGCGCACATGCACCTCCGAGGAGTGGACCCTGCCATTAGAGTTCTTGTCTGCATCCCGTAGGTTCTCATAAAGGTTCTGCCCCGAACAACTCTGTGGGAAGAACTACCAAACAGAGAGAAAAGAGAAAAGAACGATCACGACCATCATAAGTATTCAATTCTGGCTCAGTAACCAAAAACTTGTGATAAAGTTGACAAGTTCCCCACAGACAAAGTAAAGCCTAGCCAAGACAATAATGAACTGAGCACTAAACCAAGCACCAGGAATGAGCCATCCATGTCCGCAACTTCAGTAAGTTATACATTCACACTCATAGAACAGACTGGTGTATGATGAAGCCAAGTAGAATTAGTTAGAGTCAGCTGACAACTTGTTAAATATACTCAGCAACAAAAGTTTCTGTGACACCATTTATGTGTATGTTATAAATGACACGCAAAGATCTCAATGCAATCAATATGTTTATTTAACAGGAGAAACACTGACTTTTCAGTGCCAACGTCACTCAAAACGAAAAATGTCATTTTCATGCGTCATGAAGCACTTGTCTGACGTCTAACCAATTGTGACCTTCACACTTCAATACCGGGTGTGACTTCCTCGTGCCATGATGCAAGCAACGCATCTCCGGCGCATGGACCGAATCAGATGTGCCAGAAATTGCTGTGGGATGTCATTCCAAATCTGACGTAGACGTTGTCGCAATTCCTGGAGTGTAGCTGGCGGGTTATCCAACCGCCGCAAACGTCGATCCATCTCGTCCCAAAGATGCTCGATTGGGGACATGTCTGGGGATCTGGCTGGCCATGGCAGGACATTGACATGTTGTTGCATCAGATACTGCTGTACAATCCTTGCAATGTGTGGTCTGGCGGTATCATGTTGCAGCGTTATTCCGGGACCATGTTGCATCAAAAACGGTACCACCAATGGCCGTAGCACTTCATCGCGATATCTTTGACCTGTCAGATTTCCATCAATAACAAGCAAATCTGTTCTGTTTCTAGCCGTGATCCCTCCCCAAATCATGACACTACCACCTCCAAAACGATCAAATTCCTGAACACAGTTGTTGGCATAACATTCTCCACGTCGACGGTATACACGTGAACGACCATCACATCGGTTAAGCATGAATCTTGATTCATCTGTGAAGAGTACAAGATCCCACTGACGTTGGATCCACCGTCGATGTTGTTGTGCCCACTGTAGACGCAGTCGTCGGTGTTGTACTGTGAGTATTGGACGTCTTGCTGGCCGACGTGGGACAATGCCAAAATGACGGAGACGGCGACGGATTGTCTGTGCAGACAGTCGCCTCAAACCAGGTATCGTTCTTGCAGTTATGGTTGCAGGTTGGAATCGATTTCGGAGATGGGTTGTTCGAATCCAGTTGTCCTGTCTGGGAGTGGTTACTCGTGGACGGCCGCTGCGAGGACGGTCTCTGACATGTCTTGTCTGCTGATGACGCTGCCATAAGTTCCAAATGGTGTTTCGGTGGACATTCAGGCAATGAGCAACTTCCCTCTGCGAGGTTCCGGATTCAATCATCCCAATGGCCCTCCACCGATCATTTTCAGACAGTCTTGGCATTTAGAGGGTAGAGTTCCTGATCCGAAATGGCTGTGTTTTCGATAAGTGATGCTTCCGTCGTTCATCAGGCACAATGTGAACATTCCAAAAATTCTCCTCTTTTATTGCCATCCACAAGCATGATTTACGCACATTTTCACGTGCAAAGTCATTTTCTCGCATTTTCATGATTTCCATTTCAATGTTGTGTTTACGTGTACTGTTTCAGTCTGATATCACCATGTATGACAATTTCATAATTGCTTTATGAAAAATAATTAACAATATTGGTGTCACAGAAACCTTTGTTGCTGAGTATATCATTGAAAGCCTGTTTAATATCAGATATTGCTGTTCAGGATCATTTGCAGCTGATTAGAGATAACAGGAAGTTTCTTAAAGGTCAACAGTCATTCGTTAGAAGTTATTGACAGTAGGTAAGAACACTTGTGGACAGTTGCCCAAAGCTGACTAGGGATCACTGAAAGGTAGCGCTTGCTGAACATTGGTAAAAGCTCACTGAAAGTTGGTTAGAGCTTCATGACCACTGGTTAAAGCTCAGGGAATAGTGGGATACAGCTTAACCAAAGTAGGTCAGAGCTCATTTAAAGCTGGAGACACTCTGCTGAAAGTTGCTTGCAGCTTGCAGGAAGTTAATTTGGGCTCGCTGAAATATTGTTTGTAATCACAGAGAGCACCCAGGAATGCACTGAAATTTCATTAGCGCTTACCTTTATTAGTGAGAGACTAAGAACATCCCGGCAGTTACGGAGCAGAGCCTCACACTCAGTTAGTGATTTGTTATCTAGTGCAATTCCATTTATCTGGAAAGAAAAGTAGGTCAGTAACACACGACTGCAGCCCCACAGGCCTCAAAGTCATAACAGGGTGAAGATGACTGAAATTAATTTGGGAATTTGAGCCAGACAAGAACAAACAAGTGAAAAAGTCAAGAGAGCTTACCAATACCCCCCACATCCACAATCATGCCTTTTCCGTTGGCGATTACAGAAATTATCGCATTCCGAAAATTTTGACAAAAATAACACATCTATGACACGTAGCACTGCACCTCTCTATATGTTAGAAACTATGCTTGGCAGATTTGAAAAGAATCCAATGTATAATATTTGCGATATCGATCAGACAAATTGACATTGGACCCACTTGAAAATATCTAAGTCCAAAAACAGGAAAACAGCAATATTTTTGAGAGAAATCATCCCAGATGGCCGACACTTTCCACTGCACCTCTCCCTGTGGTAGAGAATGTGTGCGCCAAATTTGACAAGAATCCAATGTGTAATATTTGCAAAATCGATCGAACAAATTAACACTGAACCCACTTGAAAATGCGTAAGTCCAAACACAGGAAAATGGAGATATTTTAGTGAAAAATCATCCCAGATGGCCAACACTTTGCACTGCACCTCTGCCTCGGGTAGAGAATAAGTGGGCCAAATTTGAAAAGAATCCAATGAATAATATTCGAGATATCAATCAGACAAATAATGTGACGGAATGACGAACGGACGGTTCCATATGGCTGACACTTTGCACTGCACCTCTCCCTGTGTTAGAGAAAATCTCCCTGTGTGCGCCAAATTTGAAAAGAATCCAATGAATAGTATTTGAGATATCGATCGGAAACATATTGTCTTTAGACGAAACGACAGACGGACGGACGGCCCCAGATGCCCGAAACTTTGCACTGCACTTCTACCTGTGGTAGAGAATGTGTGTGCCAAATCTGGAAAGAATCCAATGAATAATATTCGAGATATCGATCAGAAAAATAATGTCTTTGGACAGAATGACGGTTGGAATTCTTGGTATATAAGTATATACCCCCGACTACCCCCGACATTTTGTCGTCGGGGGTATAATTGTGTAAAGGTTGCCACCTGTGAGAACATTATTTATTCTTTTTTGGATTTTACCCCTTTTCCCCCCCCTCCTGAATACAGCTGTACTGTTTAACCCACCGCAAAGCGACCTGCCCCCATTGACTCGGGAAATGCTGAGGCGCATGATTCCTCCGACTCATGTGACAACCAGCCCTCGCTTCTTTACACTACGCAGTCGCAGCACCCATTACACACCACCTATGATGATCACAGTCTCCTCACAATTTGTACAATTACATTCGCCTGGTCAAACAGAAGTGGTCCCTACAGAGTGATGGACTAACGAAATAGTGTGCGCCAAATGTTGCTTCGCCCATGCAGACCTCTGGCCATAGCCGGTAGAGACAAAAAGGCAGACACAATTTACTTTGAAGGGAAAATTGGGAAAATACTGCAAAGCGATCCCATGATTAACCATGATTACAAGAGAGAAATACCCTGCCTTTTGCACAAAGTGAATTAACAGCCCATATATTTAGAGAGTTGACTCCAATTGCAGACTTACGGCAACAAGCCGATCCCCCACTGTGAGGGACCCCTCCTGAGCGGCTGGGCTTTTGGGAACCACAGATGACACGAACACGCCGCTCTCCAGACACACGCCGCTGTCTGAGGGTCACACACGGGGGGTCAAACACAGGGATACAAGGAAGGGGGAAAAAAATATTTTTTAAAAACACTGATAAGGCTGCGGTCTTTCACACAAGAGCCAGAGAGGATCATGTTATAGAGTTACAGCAAGTTCTATCATCTCAAAACCTGAGTGTCAACAAGCAGTTACTGGGCGTGCAGGACAGGTCACAGCTCATTTCTAAAAGTTATTTAAAACCCCTTTGCGCAGATATAGACACCCGCGCCCGAAAATTCCAAAATTTAATTCCTAAATAATTTGGTAATTGAATTTCCAAATGCTTTGCTTCACTGGAATTATTTTACACAGTCTCTGTGAAACAAATACTGAGCTACAAGGCCTAAATAGGCTCACTGACAACACAAGAAATTGGCATTATTTGTATTTTGCGCAGAGGGGTTAAAGGAGCCCCTGCGGTGGACTTCGCCATTTTCTGTCCAACAGTGGGAAGGAAGTTACACAGCAAATTTCATGAAACCAGTTCTAAAACTAGATTTAGTCAGTAAGCATGGCTTACAGGATACCCCCCGCATGTATATCAGTACATTCATACTGAAACCATCAGACCTACAATAACAAAAATGTGTAAACACTACAAGAAACAAGTAGTCGGGCAGTACCACAGTCAATAGACCTTCCACCAAGAGAAAAAATTTTCAAAATCGGATGAGTAGGTTATGAGATCTAGGTCCGGACGCACAGACGCACGCATGCACGCACGCACACACACACACAGACACACGCACGCAAGCACACAGGGACGGACAAAGCAAATCCAGTATACCCCCCTAAACTTCGTTGCGGGGGGTATAATAATAATTATAATCAATGAAGAGCCACGAAAACTCCAAAATTATTGCATTTTTCAGTACTGAAAGCTAATTTTTTTTACAACCCCAATTCTGAAATAGTTGGGACAGTGTGTAAATTGTGAATAAAATCAAAACGCAATGACTTTCAAATCACACCAGACAGTATTTTATTCACTGGAGAACAAAGATAACATAGCAAATGTTGAAACTGAGAAATTACCATTTCATCCACAAAATGAGCTCATTTCAAATTTGATGGCTGCTACAGGTCTCAAAAAAGTTGGGACAGGGGCCTGTTTACCATGGTGTAGCATCCCCTCTTTTTAACACAGAGTGGAGGCGTCTGGGCATTGAGGAGACAGGTTTCTTGAGTTTAGTCATTGGAATTCGATCCCACTCTTGTTTAATACAGGCTTCCAGCTGCTGGAGAGTTTTGGGCCTCCTTTGACGGACTTTTCATTTAATTATGCGCCAAATGTTCTCAATCATTTAAAGATCGGGACTGCAGGCAGGTCAGTTCAGCACACGGACTCTTCTACTACAGAGCCATGCTGTTGTAATAGCTGCAGTATGTGGTTTTGCATTGTCCTGCTGAAATACACAAGGCCTTCCCTGGAATAATGTTGTTTGAGGGAAGCATATGTTGCTCTAAAACCTTTATATACCTTTCAGCATTCATGGTGCTTTTTAAAACATGCAAGTCTCTCTCACCATATGCACCAATGCATCCCCATACCATCAAAGATGCTGGCTTTTGAACTGAACGCTGATAACAGGAGGGGTGGTCTTTCTCCGCTTTAGCCCGGAGGACACAACGCCCATGATTTCCAACAAGAATGTCAATTTTGGACTCGTCTGACCACAAGACACTTTGCTACAGTTCATTTTAAATGAGTCCAGCCCACAGAAACACAGCGGCGCTTCTGGATCATGCTCAACAATGGTTTCCTTTTTGCAATGATACATTTTTAGGTGGCATCTGTGAATGGCACGGCTGACTGTGCTTACAGTGGTTTCTTTAACTATTCCTGGGCCCATTTAGCAATGTCAATAACAGAATCATGCCAGTGAGTGATGCAGCAGCATCTGAGGGCCCAAAGATCAGAGGCATCCAGTAAAGGTCTTTGGCCTTGTCCCTTACACACAGATTTTTCCAGTTTCTCTGAATCTTTTGATGATGATATGCACTGTCAATGATGAGACCTTCAAAGCCTTTTCAATTTGTTGAGGAACATTGTTTTCAAAGTATTCCACAATGTTTTTATGCAAGCCTTCACAGGTTGGAGAGCCACTGGCCATCTTTACTTCTGAGAGACTCAGACTCTCTACGACATCATTTTTATAGCCAATCATGTTACACACCTGATGCCAGTTAACGGAATTACTTGGTAAATGTCCTTTCAGCTGATTCTCTTATATATTAATTTCTTTTTCAGCCCTATTTTGCCTGTGTCCCAACTTTTTTGAGACTTGTTACAGCCAAAAAATTTGAAATATAAATAATATCAGAAAATATTAATAATATTTAAATAAATAAAAAATAATAAATATCAGTTTCAAAATATGAAACGTTATCTATGTTCTATTGTAAATTACACTTTGGCTCATGTAATCTAAAAGTCATTGCATTTTATTTACAATTCGTCCCAACTATTTTGGAATTGGGGTTGTATTTGATAAATGAGAAAAATAAGTCATAGACACCTTAAATTTTATAATTCAGTCTCTAACCTTTGTTTTCCTTCAAATTTAAGTGTATTGGAGTAACAATTCTTCCTCCCAAGGACTTTCGCCTTCGAACCACCATGTTGATCACTCCGCCTCCACTGAGAACAGCTTTGATGACCTGTTTCCTGTCCTTATTGGTGACGTCAACATCGTTTATCTTCAATAACCAATCATTCACTCTGTGAGAAAATAGAAAAAATGGTGTTTGATGAACTGTAAGGATTCTCAATAGTTTACATTTAGTCACAAGCAATTTGGCAAGCAGTTCGCTTTACCTTAGCCTTCCATCTGCAACACTTCCTTTATCCACCTTGGTAACAAAAATTCCACATTCTCCCGGTAAATATGGATCATTTACCCCCTCTGCCACATCAAACCCAAGCGCTTTCAAATCCA
Source organism: Gymnothorax reevesii (assembly GCA_029721435.1). NCBI lineage: Eukaryota > Metazoa > Chordata > Actinopteri > Anguilliformes > Muraenidae > Gymnothorax > Gymnothorax reevesii. The sequence continues at coordinate 86,611,037 of CM056582.1, read as the reverse complement.
TGTGCTCCTGTTGAAAAGAAAACATCATTTCAGCTCCTGCATTATCCCCATTCCTTTACCACAGGAGTGTTTATTAATCAGTACTGCACAGTGCACAGCATAAATATTAAAGCACAGGCCTATGAAGTTGCTCTGTTGGTCCAGAGCGAGTACATAAATCACCCAAAACTGAGGGTGTACACAGGAGAGGGGAGAATGAAATTCATGATTCTGATACACTTGTGCGATGCATATTATCCTACGTTAAAATAATGAAATAATGGAAAACAATGTTAAAAATACCAGCTTTGTGAAGCTTGCAAGATATGTTTTATGTTGACAGTAGCTCAACTAGGAATTATTCAATTCTGTGGTGATTTTTAAGGGCAGTAGTTTGGTAGGTTATTAGCAACCATCCTAACCAGCATATCTCTGCCCTCAATGGGGAGCTTTGACTTGTGGGCGCATTTCTTTAGCTCTGTTGCCGTTTTTTGGGGTTTTGCACATCATCAATTTTTAATATTGCTCCCCTTACCACCTGTAAAAGTGTTGACATTTCTGTGACTGATGAACCAGCAACCTGGGCCGCGGGTGAGACTTCACAAGAGACACATTCTGCCAGTAAGCATTCAAATTGACAGAAATGAGTTGCGCAGGTGCTTTTGAATATTGCGATTTACAGTGCGCTCAAGAAATCACTGTCACCCTTGACAGGCAATACACAAGCAATACTTGGGCTAAGAAGAATGGGAAAGGTCGTTCAATGAAGCTTTGAATGAAAATGTGGAGGGGGCCCATTTTCAGACAGTTCTATAGTGAAATCCTGGTTCTGACCCTCCACCACTCAACCCAGAAGACTTTGGATGGAAAAAGGACACAATAAACAAATCACTCAGCCCAACTGCTGTTCCACAGAGCTCTAAACCTGCTCCAGATTTCATATTGGAAATGATCAGGTGCGGCGGCAAAAGCCAGTCCCCCTTGCAGCGTCAAACAATGCAGCTGTAGGGATAATGGTTTACCTTACACAATGTTTTGTGCTGGCTTCAGTGTAGGATGCTCCAGGACCACAGTAACCTGAATTAGCCATTGCGGTGTCATTAAACTCCGAACGCTATTTCTCTCTCCACAATCTGCCAGTTTTGTCAGTATGCTTTGTTAACTTGCTGACTTCCAAGGTTTTTAAAATGAGACATTGTAGGCTTAGTGAATACATACTCTATATGTTTGCTAGATTTCTGGGCATTGACATACAGGTAGAAACTTCAAATTACAGTCTTCTACATTTTACATTTTCTCTTCTCTACACTTCGGGTATTCAAAATCATGCTGACAGAATTATTATAACTTGCTTTGTAAAAATGCCAAGAAAAGGGTTAATATTCTATTCTATTGAGATTCATTTGTCATCTAGCATTAAGCTCTGTATATATTATTATTAAGTTTCACAAATTTGATGCGTTTCATGTGAATTAATACCATGGAATCATAGGAAATATCCACATTCTGATAATTTGGGTATGTCGAACATGAAGGGGTTAACATCTCAAATTGCCCAAAGGGTGTCACACCCCCCCCCGGTACGTGATAAGCATGCCCTAGACTGCCAGAAGCAAGTGAGGAAAAAAAAAAAAAAACTTAATCCGACAAAACCATGTTCACCCTTCTGGCCTTTTGTGACCAGAAGACACAGAGGCAAGCGCTCGGAGTTTTCAAACGTCATCTCAAATATGACTGAAACAAGGTGCTTCGATCAGATAAGATCATAATCGCATGTTTTAGTCAGATACAGCATCTGCACGTTTGAAGTCGAAACAGATGTATACCAGGTGAAGCACCTTATACCCAGGGTGAAAAATGACTGTGTGTCAGTCATGTTTTGGGGCTGTTTCAATTCAAGAGGTCCAGGGGCACTGGTTAAGATTAATGGCATAATGATTTCCATCAGAATATTTTGGTCACAGAATATTTTGGTCGTCTCCGCCAGAGGGCTGGGACTTGGCTGCAGGTGGACTTTCCAACAAGACAAAGACCCAAAGCATACCTCAAAGATGCAGAGAGAAATGGTTTTGTGACAACAAAATCAACCTTTTGCAGTGGCCATGTCAGCCGCCAGACCTCAATCCAATTCAAAACCCATGGGCTGAGTTGAAGAGTCAGCTGATAAACGCAAACCCAAGAATGTGAAGGATCTTGAAAGGATCTGTTGAGAGGAATGGTCCAAACCCCCCATAAGGCATAAGCTGTGCCTTACTCTTGTCAAAAATTTCAGGAAAAGACTCCATGCTTTTATCCTTGACAGAGGTGGTTGCACTCAGTACTAAATGAAGGATGTAATTACGAAACCTTGATTTTGATGAAAATGATTTTGTATGAAAGATTGTTCTGATTTTGGTTGTTTCCAGAAAAACATTAATGGAGTGTCCCGCACATTTTGGTATATTCCCTTCCCATGTAATTACAAAGTTTATATATTTTGGTATTGTTTGCGCCATTAATAAAGGTGCCTCGAATTTTTTGTACATCCTCTATACATTACTCAAAAATATAAAACCAAAACAAAGTCACAAACTGAAACTTTTCAAAAGAACATTTGGAGGTATTAGATTTGAAACAACACGATGTAATAGAATGGAAAGAGCATCCCTGCACAATAATCCCCATGTGCAGGGGTCATGGAGCGATACTGCCACCAGTCCTGCTCTGAAACCAAAACTTCAGCAGAACACTTCAGCAGTTTTGCGACATGAATTTGAGAACTGAAGAAACAGGGGGCAGGACTGATTCAGTCAGTAAATCTGGAAGTGAATCAGCAGGCAGATTGAGTCAGTCCAGGGCACTGAGTCGTTAATGATCATCGTGAGCCAGAAACCAAAAAGCAGCTCAGTGGAGAAGCTCAGCTCACCCGATCTTTCTCAAACTCCACCACCTCAGTCTCCCACTCCAACGAATCCGTGTCGATGGCCGAATCGTGAGAATTGTGGGCCATCAGCTGCCGGAACCTCGCCTCCTTCTCCAGTTGGTTCTCCATCTTCTCCCTGATTGCACAAATATATCAGTCAAAAAAAAAAAAAACAAACCAGGAAACACAACCACTCATGATCCCATGGGATGTCTTACATCCTACTTTGCTTTTGCAGAGTTTGACTGAAGGAATTTTAATTCCACTGAAAGCAAGAATGACTCAGACTGTACAAGACTGCATTTAGAACAAGTCTTAGCACCATCCACCTCACAATTTACCCCCTGAACAAAATTATTAATTTTCTCAATTGCAATATTTGCTTACTTTAACTCTGGTTAAACACCTCAATCCAAAATGTTTATGCACTGGATTCAGGTTAAACCAGGGAATATCAGGGAAAGCCATGTGTCCGACAAGCTACTTCAGATATGCAATAAAGACGGAAGAAAACGTAACCGACGTAAAACAAAAGACCCGCCTTCAGGCATAGATAGGACTGGATATTCACTCACAGCTCATCCGGTTGTTAAAAAAAGTAGTTCATCATGCCACCACAAGGTGGCAAACTAGCCCACTGTTTCGTTCAGAGGCTTATTATGCAGTCATGGCGAGGTTGTTTACGAAAGAAAGGGTGCAGGGTGGGGGAGAAACAGCTGCTGGGAAACTGTAAAAAAAACTGAATGAAATTTTCAGCCAGCAGAGGCTGTAATGAGGTTGGCAGTAATGTGCTGGCTGAAGGGTGGGGGTGGAGCCAGTGGGTGCGCGTGGGCGGTTTATGGAGGTTCTCACTTCAGTTCTTTCAGCTCCCGCGCCGAGTCATTCTTTTGCTTCCTCATGTCGTCCAGATTGCGTAGGGCTTCGGCCAGGTCGCTCACTGCCCGGTCTCTCTCCCGCCGAAGGTTATCACACAGTGTCCTGGGGGGAATAACATGCTGTAATGCTCTGCAATGACTTAGTCATTTGTGCACAAATTTTTCAAAGACTTCCAAGCAGTCATCATGATGTCACCTTATATGTTCAAACAAATATTTCCATGCCTCTAGCTGACAGCAAAAAACTTCATTTCTTAATTAGGTGTACATATGTTTAGAACAGTTATTAATCCTCTTCAGCCACAATCTGCCTCAATGCCGAGAACACAAATTTCATATCAACACTGAAATCCTGGTTACAAGCCTACAAACCCAATCCTGGTGTGATAATGGGCAGCTCTGATATAGGTCTGACAATGGGCAGCTCTGATATAGGTCTGACAATGGGCAGCTCTGATATAGGTCTGACAATGGGCAGCTCTGATATAGGTCTGACAATGGGCAGCTCTGATATAGGTCTGACAATGGGCAGCTCTGATATAGGTCTGACAATGGGCAGCTCTGATATAGGTCTGACAATGGGCAGCCCTGATATAGTACCGTGGAAAAGTATTTGCCCCCTTCCTGATTTCTTACTTTTTTGCATTTTTCACACTTAAATGTTTCAGATCAAACATATTTTAATATAAGAAAAACATAACCCAAGTAAATACAAAATGCCATTTTTATGCCCCCGCCCTCCAAAGAGGAAAAAGGGCATTATGTCGACACCATGTCCGTCCGTCCGTCATCCGTTAACTTTTTGTTTTCAGTGGGATAACTATAGAATCCCTCGTCGGATTGATGCCATTTTTTATGGCGTATTGAAAGTGGCTAGAGGAAGGTTCCTTTCGAAAAGCAGCATCGTGCCATATCTAATATGGCCGCCACAGCAGCCATCTCAATATGCCCTTGATCAACATACAGGCGGGGGGCATATGCCACGCTCTACGTTGCTCTTGTTAAATGATGATTTCATTTAAGGGGAAAAAGATATGCAAACCTACCTGCCCCCCCTTGTTAAATCATGAACTAACTGATTAACCACATTTTCTGAGTCCAGTTTTACTACCCACCACCTAGGCCAGATTACTGCCAAACCTGCTGAATCAAGAAATCACATCAATAGAACCTGTCTGACAAAGTGAAATAGACTAAAAGATCTCAAAAAGCAACATGTCATGCCGCGAACTAAAGAAATTCAAGAACAGATGAGTAACAAAAAAATTGACATCGATCAGTTTGGAAAGGGTTGCAAAGCCATTTCTAAGGCTTTGGGACTCCGGCGAATCACAGTGAGAGCCATTATCCACAAATAAAGAAAACTTGGAACAGTAATGAACCTTCCCAGGAGAGGCCCGGCCTACCAAAATTACTCCAAGAGCTCATCAACTACTCATCCAAGAGGTCACAAAAAACCCAAAACAACATATGAAGAACTACAGGCCTCATATGCCTCAGTTAAAGTTAGTGTTCATGATTCAACAATAAGACAGAGACTGGGCAAAAAATGGCATCCATGGGAGAGTTCCAAGGTGAAAACCATTGCTGACCAAAAAGAGCACAAAGGCTTGTCTCACATTTGCCAAAATACATCTTTATGATGCCCAAGACTTTTGGGAAAAAATTCTGTGGACTGACGAGACACTTGTTGAACTTTTTGGAAGGTGTGCGTCCCATTACATCTGGCGTAAAACTAACAGCATTTCATAAAATGAACATCATACCAACAAATCCTGAAAGAGAATGTCCAACCCGCAGATTGTGATCTCGAGCTCAAGCGCATTTGGGTTATGCAGCAGGACAATGATCTGAAACACACCTGCAAGTCCACCTCTGAATGGCTTAGAAAAAAACAAATTGAAGATTTTGAAGTAGCCTTGTCAAAGTCCTGGCTTAAATCCTTTTGAGATGCAGCGGCATGACAAACAGGCCGTTCATGCTCAAAACCCCTCCAATGTGGCTGAATTAAAATAATTCTGCAAAGAGGAATGGGCTAAAATTCTTCCATAGTGATGTGAAAGATTCATTGCCAGTTATTGCAAATGTTTGATTGCAGTTGTTGCCGAGAGTGGCACAACCAGTTATTCGGATTTAGAGGGCAATTACTTTTTCAAATAGGGCCAGATAGGTTTGTATATTTTTTTTTTCACCTTTATAAATGAACTCATTTAATAACTGCATTTTGTATATACTCGGGTTGTCTTTGTCTTATAGTAAAATTTGTTTGATGATCTGAAATATTTGAGCTTGACAAATATGCAAAAAAAGGGAAGAAATCAGGAAGGGGGCAAATACTTTTCACAGCACTGTAGGTCCACTAATGGGCAGCCTTGATATAGGTCTAATAATGGGCAGCTCTGATATAGGTCTGGTAATGGGCAGCTCTGATATAGGTCTGGTAATGGGCAGCTCTGATATAGGTCTAATAATGGGCAGCTCTGGTATAGGTCTAATAATGGGCAGCTCTGATATAGGTCTGGTAATGGGCAGCTCTGATATAGGTCTGGTAATGGGCAGCTCTGATATAGGTCTAGTAATGGGCAGCTCTGATATAGGTCTAATAATGGGCAGCTCTGGTATAGGTCTAATAATGGGCAGCTCTGATATAGGTCTGGTAATGGGCAGCTCTGATATAGGTCTAATAATGGGCAGCTCTGATATAGGTCTGGTAATGGGCAGCTCTGATATAGGTCTGGTAATGGGCAGCTCTGATATAGGTCTAATAATGGGCAGCTCTGGTATAGGTCTAATAATGGGCAGCTCTGATATAGGTCTGGTAATGGGCAGCTCTGATATAGGTCTAATAATGGGCAGCTCTGATATAGGTCTGACAATGGGCAGCTCTGATATAGGTCTGGTAATGGGCAGCTCTGATATAGGTCTGGTAATGGGCAGCTCTGATATAGGTCTGGTAATGGGCATCTCTGATATAGGTCTGGTAATGGGCAGCCTTGAAATAGGTCCAATAATGGGCAGCCTTGAAATAGGTCCAATAATGGGCAGCCTTGATATAGGGCTGGTAATGGGCAGCTCTGATATATGTCTAATAATGGGCAGCCTTGATAAAGGGCTGATAATGGGCAGCCCTCTCTGGCCTTGGGTCATGGGCAGCCTAGTTCTGGTAATATACAACCCTGGTTAAGGCATTGTTAATTCAGAAATACAAACAGAGCCAACCCTCCAGTGATTGGTTACCTTATGCTCTCTCTCTCGGCCACAATCTTATCGCGCTCCTGGAAGGCCCAGTCCCGGCGGCACTTTGCAACCTCGGCCTCCTGCACCGCCTCCTTCAGCTCCTGTGACATGGCCTCATACTGCTTCCTCAGCATCTCGATCTCCTTGTTCGCCCGTTCCATGTCCAGAGTAGCAGTGTCTTGTTTCTGAGGAGGAAATTTTTTTTCAGATGGACCCGTTTTGAATACTTTTTACCACCAAAATTGCTGTGGATTGCCCTCTCCAGAAAAGATGCCCAACAGAGAACTGGAACCATGATGGTTTGGCACCAAAATCCACAAAATAAGCCGATTCAGAGGAGCTGTTTGGCCCTGGACAAAGGTCCTGAACACACACACTCCAAATGGCTTTAAGTCAAATTAATACTGATATTGCAGAATAATGTATTGTGGCCAGGTTTGTAAGCCCAAGCTCAAATCTCTCCCACAAAAAAAACGGACACTTAACCACGTTTCAACAATACTTGTAAACTCAAGTTGGCACAGAACAAGGCCCCCTATTGGACAGACCCAGAGCTGTGGAACCATAATCAGCTCCCCTGAGAGCACAAATAAATGCTTAATTTAATATGCACGCTGCTTTCCCCATTAAATTGCTTCAGTAGCTAACGAGTCATGATGCTTTCAGAAGCGAAATAGAGAGGATGTGGGGTCTGGCACTTATGCAGTGGATGGGAGAAGGTAGAATGTTCCGGAGGGAGCAGGTAAAGCGCTATTCAAACATCCCATCGGGACCAGCATAAAAGGAAATGGAGAGAACGTGCTCAGTATCTGTCCAACTTCAGAACAGCGGCAACCACTGAGGCCACACAACCGAGAGAAGCTATGACACGCATCAGAGTACGGCTGCAAACACCGCCTGCCAAGTACAAACCGCAGCTACTCCCAGTGTAAGGGAGCTCATCTTACGGCATATAGCAGAAGACAGCCAGGAGATGGCAGTTCCGCAGATTAAAAGCATACAAATCAATTCTACTAGACTTTTACCCGTTCTGCTGGCACGAATATCCAAGAGCTAAGTATAAAATAAAATTCCACAAGTTTGATATCCTCTGCATGTTAATGTAAGAAATTGATGCCACAGCAGAGTTGTTCCCTCCTGATGTAGAAATCCTTGAAAAGTGCAAGGCTGCAGGTTTTCCAGCTGTAAGAGCAGTCAGTGACTTTGAAGCAAAGCGAGGTTGACAGTTGCTTCACTGCTTACAGAGAAGCACTGGAGAGATGAGTAAAAAACCATTGAGAACGTAAGTGAACTATTCCTTTGATTTGACCACAAAATCACTTCAGTGCAGGCAGGGTACGTCAAATCCACAAGTCTGCCTGCTATTATTACAGCAACATCACACACAATCAATAATTAAATATGACCACCATTTGTAACTCCTGAAATGTCTGCACTGAGCACAAAATATACTTAAAAAAAGAAAAAAGGCGTGCAATGCACGGAATACCCCTCAGCCCGATGTCGAAGTTTTTGGAGACGCCTGACCGCCCGCCCAACCGCACGAAGGATAGCCATACCCCGTCAGCCTTTAGGGCTGAGGGGTAAAAATGAATTAAAGGGGTTGAATGAATTAAAGGGGAAGAATTAATTTTCTATAATTATAATTTAATTAGATAATTAGACAAGACCTTGATTACAGATGTGTTAAATGCATGTGGGCAGAACCCATTTTCTGCAGGTTTACCCAATACAAGAGGGCATGGAAAGTCTGAACAAGATGCATAACACTTACCAAAGAATCCAAAAGTAAAATGTTGGAACGATACAATTCAGTACTGTACGTTGCAGTTGTAATGTAGTCTAATTGGTGCACGCAGGTACTGAACTGGCTCTGATACACCAGTGAAAAACACAGCAATTACCAGAGATATACACACTCAGAAATTACTCTGAACACCACGCAAGCTGGTAATGTGGGAACCCATCAGTGTGGGGAGCCATCAGTAAACATTAATGTGGGATTAAAAATTTAGAACAGCAATTAAGATGATTACATTCCTTGTAACATTATGTTTTTTTTTTTTTTTTTTTAAACATTATGGGTTTAATGGTAGGAGTGAAAAGCAGTGAAGCCAGGACCAGAGAAGGCGGCTAAGCTGGGACTGAAAATTATGTTTCCACCAATCATACGCCAGTGAGCTGCAGCTGATCCGTCCTTTGCAAAATGGCCTCAGAATGTTTGAGGAAAACCTGAGTGAAGTACATCACAGGGCAGCAGCCACTGCCCAACACCCCCTCTCTACTTGTAAAGAAATGGAGGGAAAGTGGTTATAAAACCATGCAGGCTGAAGCAGACAGAACCATTACAGCACCTGATTTCCCCCTCCTGCGAGGCTTGGGTAATTACATTTTGATTGAGCAGTCAATCGAATATGGAAGTCAATTCCTCCCCCCCGATAATTGCGCGCTAGAAGAGAACAGCGGGAGTCGCAAGTAGGGCTTGTGTTAAAAGTACAAATGTACTCATTTGTGCCAGCAAACTGGAAACATGTTCACTTTCAATTAACTCTCCCACAGAGTTGTACTAGATATGAAACCTAAATCAGCAAAAAAACAACGGTGGCTTTAGGAATGATATACAATTTCTGCAATGATGTAAACACAGGTCTCAATCCAGAGGCAGAGTCAATAGGCTATTTAAAAAGGGTAAAGGCGTACGGCCCCCTTGGCCAGAAATGAGAACCTCACAGACTACAGACAAACTGCTTAGATGACGCTAATTGTCAATGTCCCAGGTCTCAGCGACGGTTATGCGAGTTACAGCCCTCCTGTGATCTGAAAAAACCTATTGAATTTATCAGAGGCAAGTATTCTTGCAACTGAACAAAAACCTCTCGATTCTGGACTTTTCCCAACAGAGAAGGAAAAAAAAAAAAAAAAAACACTAGATTTTGACAGTTCAGATAACTAACGCTTTAAGATTTCCACCACTCTTAATTACTGCAAATGAGGTTCAATCTCAGTTTCTCCAGTAAGTGACACATGTACTCAGTTTTTCCAGATCACAGGAGAGCTCTGAGCCAGTGCCCACCTGTCTGGCCTGGTAGTACTCCCGCAGGAGCTGGTCCCTCTGGATGATGGCCTCCGTCCTCTCCTTGCGAGCAACATCCCTCTCCTCCCTCACCGTCTCGATGTCCTTGCAGGCCTGGTTCAGCTCTTTCTGCGCCTCGGCCTTGTCCTTCACCTCGTCGCAGTACTTATCCAGCAGCTCGTTCCTCTCGCAGATGGCCCGGTCACGATCCACCAGCGCAGAGCTCAGTTCCTACACAGCAAACCAGTATGTGTCACAGACTTTCACGCGACAATTTGGCCAATGAGCTGCAGCTCAGACATTGGGTTGAATTTCCTAGTTTTTAAACTGCATTTTTGCCATTAATTCATACGAATAGTGTCTAACTCCAGTTGCATTGCTCAAAGGTACTTATGGTTTCCTTCAAAATGGTAGCCCTCTGGCAACCACCAATCACAAGTAAAAGCTGTCAGTCCAGCAAACTCTGTGGGGAGTTTTATTCCAATAGGCCTCCATTTGAAAAAAAAAAAAGAAATTTTTGTATTCATGTTTTGCTTGTACACATCCAAACATGTAGAATTTATTTGGAACAATTAGGAATAAAACCACAGAAGTTGGAATCATTTTATTTACAGTTTGAATCGTTCTGCTTGCCTGTATGTCAGTAACACACAATTACATTGGAAGGGGAATATTCTTTTCATGGCGTCCCACCACTGAGGTCAGAGTTACTGTTGAGAGTGACAGAAATGCAGGACTGTGTTCCAATTGAGCGTCCTAGTGACACAACCACTCATGTACTACGCACACGCCCCTTACAAACAACAATGTCAGAAACGGGCAAAAGACCGTTGTCACATTCCCCACCCCCTCTCTCACTCCTAATTCTCCCCGTCTCTACGAAGTATGGTCATAAATAATGCTGAAACTCCCGAGGTGTGTGTTCTCTTTTGCTCATAGCATAAATCACTCCAGGGGAAACACACTAATAACCAGCAGGTGCTGCTGCCCACCAGGATTAGAATTTGACACCACTGATTTCTAGAGATGGTAGCTGAGTAAATTAATTGAATGAGGAAGATAATTAAGCAACAGCTGTCCTGGAGGGTAAAAGAACTATTCTCACTAGGTGTTTGAACTTGCGAGCTGAACTGTGCTGTACCAGAGTACATGACTCATGCACTCAGACTGTTCAATCCATGTGACTTAAGAGCACTTTTGATAGTCTTGATCCAGCTCACGGCAGGCACTTGGTCAACCTACTTGTCTTAGAGCCTCCATCTCCTCGCTGGCCACCTTCCTCTCGGAGGACGTGTTCTTCAGCTTGGCCTCTGCCACCTCCAGACCCGTCTGCAGCTTGTCCACCTCCTTGATGACCAGGTCACGCTCGCTCATGATGAGCTGGTACTCGTTGAAGACCGAGTCGCGCTCCTCCTTGTACTTCTCAGAGTCCTTCACGGCCTTCAGCTGTAGGGTCTTGAAGCGCGTGGCCTCGGTCTGCAGCCGCTCGACCTCCCGCAGAAGTTCTTTGTTTTGCGCCACCGTCTTGTTCAGTTCCTGCTGCATCGTGTCGAACCTGAGAGACCCGAGGGGAGTGACAGAAATGCGGCACACATTAAAGATTTAACAGAAACCCGCAATACCGTCTTTAGCTGAAGCATCAACATACAAATAATTCATCCTCTACATTCCCAAGAAATGCCCGAGTCCTCACAATGCAAGACTAAACACTGTAAACGTTTTGGAGGAAAAACTCTGCGTCCTAGATTTGAAAACATGCGAGCTGTATGAGTCGTGAAAATAAATCAACGCGGATTTCAAATGTGGTTAAATATTACAGAAAATGTTACTGATTAGACAGTAGAGCAGTGTTAAATGTAAGGATGAAATAATTTGACGCCTGCAGAGGTGAAGTTTGTTACTATGACAAGAGGAGAGGAGGCATCCGTTTCCGATTGTTGTAATGAAGCATAAAATCATTCACATGATTATTAATAATGGATTCATGACATACAACTCTGCACTTCATGGTAGTTTCTTCATATGCAAATATAAACCAAAAATAGGACCAAGGATCCTGCTGCTTACCGGCAGTGGTGATACAAGTTATGAAAATTTAATGTTAAGTTTGACATTCAAATCAAAGAACATCAATGTCTAGGTCACTAAATAAAAGTTCACATACATTTATAAGACCTCCTGTAACACAAACAGAATCCTAAGCTCTGAAGCAGTTTTGGAGATACAAGTAATTGAAATTCAATTACAGTTGTGAACTCTAAAGGTCATTTAAGGTCAAGTTCAGGTCAGCAAACGGACTTCATATATGACTTTAAAAATTCATTATATAAAATTATATAATTTTAATAAGTCATTATATAAACCTTGGCTCAATCTGTGACCATTTTGGAAATACAAGTCATTGTAATTTCACTGTTGAGTTTCACCCTCAAAAGGTCACTGACAGTCAAGTTGAATGTCACCAGATGAAAGTTCATAAGTGACATCCTAGATGACAGAAACACAAACCTAGGCTCCATCAGTGACCATTTCAGTGATACAAGTCATTGAATTTTCACTAGGTCACATTCACTCTTGAAGGTCAATGCAAAGGTCACCAGATGAAAGTTCATATATGACTTCCTATGTCTCTAATGCAAACCTAGGCTCCATCTGTGACCGTTTTGGCAATACGAGTCATTGTAATTGCATTATGTCAAGTTTGACCTTCAAAGGTCACCAACAGCCAAACTGAATTTCACCAAATGTAAGTTCATACGCAACTTCCTAGATGTCAGTAACACAAACCTTGGCTCCATCTGTGACCTTTTTAGTGATAGAAGTCACTGAATTTTCACCAGGTCAAGTTTGATTTTCAAAGACAAATATGAAGGTAACCCAATGAAACTTCATACATGACTTCTTATATGCCCACAATACAAACCTAACCTCCCTCTATAATAGTTTTGGTGATAGAAGTCATTGACATTTTACTATGAGCAGTTTGACCTTGGAAGGCCACTGAAGGTCAAGTTCAAGGCCAAGGCCACCACAAAGTTCATATTTGACTTCTTCAGAGTTTACCACACATAGAACATTCTGTGGTGGGGTGCCACAGCCTAAATGTGGAGCACCACAAGTTGATTCTCGTTAATTCTAAGTAAATGAGGAATTGCTGCGTGTTGATAATGCATGTGCAAGTTCGATAAAGGAAAAAAAAAAAAAATGGAAAACCTTAAAAGGTACTGGGGGACGCAACCACACATTACTCGCTGGTCTGTGGGAAACACTGACTTCCTATACATCTCCAATACAAACGTACACTTTATCTGTAACGATTTAGTTGATATTAGTAATAAAAATTTGACTGAAGTTTGGCCATTGAAGGTCACTGAAGGACAGGTTCAATGTCACCAAATGAAACTTCATGCATGACTTCCTAAATGTCCACAATATGAACCTAAGCTCTACCTGGAATAGCTTTGGTGATAAAAGTCATTGAAATTCCACTATGCAAAGTTTGACCTTCAAAGGTCACCAAAGGTCAAGTTAAAGGCCACCAAATGAAAGTTCATATGAGACTTCATATAAGTGGTCAATGCACATATGTTCCCAATCTTCCAAGCCTAGAAGGCTTTGAAAATTGTAACATTTTGCCTGACCTCAAGTTTGACCTTTCAAGGTCATCTGATGTCAACTTTAACACAGCCGAAATATAGGTCATCTATAACTTCCTATGTGTCAGTAATACAAACTTAATCTCTATCCGCAACGAATTAGCTTCCACAGGCAATTTTGCCCATGCTCCATAAGACCCAATGTTAAAGTACAGCGCTCCCACTAGACCCACTTCTGTTGATTCAATCAAAATGGTCCCTCGCACAGTACATCGAGGTGAGTTGATTACCAGATTTATTGTATTTTAAAAAAATTTAAAAAATAAAGTTATCAGACAGTTTGAGAAATAATTTTTTGAAATTTCGAGTCATATCTTTTAACATTGTGAATATTTCAAAATTCATCATGTAAAAAAAAGAAAATAAAAAATTTTTTGGACGACGGACGACGCAACACCACAATAGCTCATTGACCCATTGGGGTGTACTAGTGAGTGGTGAAAAGAGTACCAGGCAGTTAGCGCCTAATTGAGGATGAATGCGGCATCTTGTAGTGGATTGTGACTGCAATAATTAGCGATTACCCCCATATTAAGGATGAATTCTGTTGTTGCTAGTGAACAGTGATTGGAAAAACTGACTGTGAGCTCCTCATCCAGGATGAGTGCTGTTGCTGGTAGAGGATGGTGAAAGGAGTAATTAGCGAATACCTCCTCACTGAGGATGAATATTGAATGTATGGTGACTGCAATTATTGGCGGTTACCGTCTCAAAGATAAATAATGCTGTTGGTAGTGGACGGTGATTGGAATAATTGGTGCTCACCTCCTCAATAAGGATGAATACAGAGTGGATGGTGAAATGAATGCTTGACAGATACCTCCTCAGTGAGGATGAACACTGAGTGGATGGTGACGTGAATGATTGACAGTTACCTCCTCAGCGAGGATGAATACTGCTGCTGGTAGTGGATGGCCGTGTCCCTCTGCTTCATCAGCATCTCCACCTGCTTCTGCAGCCGCCGGGCCTCCTCCTCAGCCTGCTCCAGCCGGCTCAGGTCCGTGTTGTGATTGGCAGTCTTCTCGTTGTACCGTTTCCGCAGCGTGTCGTACTCCTTCTTCACGCCCTCCAGCTTGTCCATCGCAGTGTCGTAGAGCTTGTTGAGAATCTCAGATGACCCATTCTCCCTTAATACCTACAGGACGGGGGGCGGGGGCTCTCATGATCTCAAGCCAATTTTTTTTAGAAACCAAAGCATGTTTTGAAGGCCTCGTCACATTTACGATAATATAAAACAGGTTTTGTTCACTTGAGCGTCATCAGTAAGACATTTTGGACAGGAGGTGGTCACACCGAGAGGCCAAGTACATTCTCACAAACTACACCAGGGGATGACAACCATGGGCCTAAATTGAGACGGGGTGCATGTTCCCGCCGACCACTGTAGGCTGACAAAGCCAGGTGAGGTGAAATGCGCAACCATCCACTTCAACTGACCAATTAATAGCAGAGGAATGAAGAGATCGGCAGACACTGCTGCGCTCTACAGTACTGCATAACACTGCAGTATTTTGCATATCTGTCATAAATGAAAGCAGGCGAATGTGTATAATGATTATTCTTGCAAAAACTGTAGCTTTCAGTAAGAATATGGACAAATAAATCCATTAAGAAAAATACAGCCTTCAATTACAACATCATTGGAAAAATTCAGTCCTGGAGAGCAAACAGGGTTGTATTTTCCCTGTAAAATGTGCTAACAGCTAAATATTGACAAAATCTGAGGAGCAGTGATGTATGAAATCAATTTGGGTAGATATGGGGTGTGCTCACCCAGAGAAAGTCCCAAGTTTACAGGCAGGACAAATAACCATTACATTTCCACATCAATCTCCGCAACACAATATAGAGTCTAGTCCATAAATAATTGGACATTGTCAAAAAATATTACCACAGAATATTAGAGGTGCAATTAATCATGGTGGCATAGTGGTTAGCACTATTGCCTCACAGCAAGAAGGTTGTGGGTTCGAATCCGGCCTGGGGCCTTTCTGTGTGGAGTTTGCATGTTCTCCCCGTGTTCGCGTGGGTTTTCTCCGGGTACTCCGGTTTCCCCCACCCACAAAACATGCAATATAGGAATACTGTATGGCTGTGTGTGAATGTTTGGTGGTGGTCGGAGGGGCCGTAGGCGCATACTGACAGCCACGCTTCCGTCAGTCTGCCCCAGGGCAGCTGTGGCTACAAAAATGTAGTTTACCACCATCAGAGCGTGAATGAGTGAGTGAATGAATAATGTATCCTTGTGAAGCATCTTTGAGTGCCCAGTAAGCAGAAAAGCGCTATATAAAATTGATGCATTATGACATTCAGACGTTCGGACAGATGGAGGGACATCCCTGCTTCCGGCCACAGGTCTCTTGTGATCTGGAAAAATCTAGTAAGTATGTCACTTTTGGGAGAAACTGAGTTTGAACCTCATTTGCAGTAATTAAGAGCAGTGAGAATCTTAAAACACCAGCTATTAGAGTTATTGGAACTGTCAAAATCAAGTTAATTATTTTTTTCAGTTGGGAAAAGTCCAGAATTGAAAGGTTTTTATTAGAATACTTGCCACTGGTAAATTCACCAGGTTTTTCCAGATCACAGGAGAGGTTTCACCAGCGCTGAGGTAAATAAACCTCTTCACAAAAGTTGTGCAGATCAAGAACATCCTCTTGGAGTCAAATATTACTGTGTCAAAGCCAAAAGCAGCGAGATGAATTCTGCATTGTATAGGGCTGTATTTATTGACTCAGATTCAACCAAATGTTTCAAAACTAACTAGATCGGCAATTCACTGTGCAAAAAGACAATGACTCAAAGCATACCGCAAAAGCGATCCAAGACTTTTCTGAGCCAAGAGGCGTGACGTTCCACTATGGCCAACTCAATCTGCCCTAAAACAATTTGAGAGTACATCTTGCTTTCTGGAGGCCAATCGCCGCAAGAACAAGAACAAACTGAAGACAGCTGCAGTGTAAGCCAGGCAGAGCATCATCAAAACAAAAACAAGCATCTGCTGATGTTTATGGACGCCAGACATCATGCAGTCACTGACTGTGAACGATCTGCAACAAAGTATTCAAAGTGGCACCACAGTTGACTCCTGGATAAGCAGTTTGTGAATCTTAAGGCCCGTGGTCGTGCTAAGGGTAAATTGATCGATCTATCGATTGATTGATAAGTGAGTGATGCTCAAGTCTCATCATATTCCTTCCTCAGCTTCACTCATCCAGGAGTAAAAATGACATCATAAGTTTGTCCAACTACTTTTGAAAACCGAAAATTCAGGGACAATTTATAAAATGGTCGCAATTCCAATACCGTTCCTCTAATATTTTAGGCAAAACTTTTCAAGTAGAAAGTCTCCCCTTCAAACCCATCCAGAGTTATTTCACGTCCATTGTAGAGCACAGCCATAACAATGAAAATTGGCATTGTCAAAAAATTTTGGGTCCTGACTGTTAAAACAGGACATACGATATGCTCGTTCAGCTTGAAATTTCTCGAACAATGAGTCAGACTGGCCAGGCGGCTGTAGAAGCAAACAAGGCAGTAACAGCAAGTCATAGGCCAACAGCACAGAGCAAAAGAAAAAGAAAGGCCTATTTTGGGAAGCAGCTTGATGACATCACTGTTTGCGCACTCTGCAGCACTCGCAAGAGCAAACACTTTCAACGAGCCCGAACATGAGAAGTCAAAATTCTGGAACACCCCTTTTCCAGGGGCTGGGGGCTGGTGACTGAAGTGAGTAGCAGGACCATCCTCTCAGTGAAATTAGGCAGGCCTTTGACACCGGGTGTGTATGCTGCTCAAAGCCCATCTGCTCTGACAACACTTTTGTTGAGGTCTGGGTGAAAATGCCAAAGCCAAACTTCAACATGCAGGGCAAAACAACTCCTCACCCCCCCCCTCCTCCTCTGCGAGGCAGCAGTGAACTTTAAAGGCATTAATTAAACTAGCGGCTTTGTTCAGTGTGAAAAGAGCTAGTGAACCTCAAAAGGGTGAAAGATGCTCAGTTCAGGCACTCTCATAACCTTTTTTTGCGCCATTAATACTAGTGGGAATTGGCTTTCAATTCTCTGCATTGTCCAACACACACACACACACACACACACACACACACACACACACACACACACTTTTTGCACCAAAATCCAATTTTAATGCTGTGACATCCTAAAATCAAACCTAATCTTAGTCCCGTCCCTAACCAAAAACAACCAAATTTTTACTTCATTTTGACACCACCTTAACCTAGAGCACAACTTCAGAGCATAACCTTAAATTAAACCTAGTCGTAACCATATGCCCAACTGTATGCACGCACGCGGGCACACACACACTTTTTGCACCAAAATCCAATTTTAATGCTGTGACATCCTAAAATCAAACCTAATCTTAGTCCCGTCCCTAACCAAAAACAACCAAATTTTTACTTCATTTTGACACCACCTTAACCTAGAGCACAACTCCAGAGCATAATCTTCAAAAACTAAACCTAGTCCTAACCATATCCCCAACTGCATGCACGCACTCTCTGAATTAGGATTACGTCAGTAATTAAGATGGCCAAGTCATATGCACGCCTCGTGGATTTCGGACGCCAGTGAGACATCAGGAGTGATATCACACCAGATGTTTCAGAAGCATGACTCAACACTGATGTGTGGAATAAGTGGGTGGACCCTGAAATCGAGCAAATCATTGCTGAAGATAAACAGCAGGTGTTGTGGTAAACAGAACAGAAACCTGAATAACTATGTCAGTCACTTTTTTCCATAATGAACATGTAAGACAGTCACGATTCCTATTTGGATTCATTTCAACTGCAATTTTACATTTTCTCGAAGATAAGTATTTTATGACCGACAGAAATGAGATGAACCAGCTGTTCTGGAAAAGGCAGTAAACAATGAATGTCATTAAAAAAATTACATTACACTATGAATGATGAAATATGACAAATTTAAATAAAATGTAATACTTTCCGGGCCTCAGAATTTGAAGACTTGTAATGAAGCCCTTCTGTCGGAGGAAATGAGTTCGTATTTGATGAAATGCATAAAGAAGCTTCAATTCTACAAGTGGGGTGCAAAAAATTTGGCCACTCCTGGTTTAAATGTCTTTTACAATGAACCTCCAAGTGATTGAAAGCAAACCTGAACACTAAACGCTACAAAGTTAAACATGACACATTTCATCACATTTTAAAGCAAGAATAATTTTTATTTTTTAACTTTTTACAGTTTCAAAATAATAAAACAAGGAAAAAGGCCTTGTGCAAAAGTTTGGGAACCCTGTCAGCTAGTATTTCACAACTCTTCCACGGGCAACAGCTTGCAAACGCTTCCTGAAGCCAGCTGAGCGTCTTTCAATTCTTGTCTTTGGAATTTTCCCCATTCTTCCAGACAGAACACCTCTAGCTCAGAAATATAGCCTTCTTGCATGCACGGCATGTTTGAGGTCTCTCCACAGATTTTCAATAAAATTCAAGTCTGGGGACTGTGATAGCCATTCCAAAACCTTCATCCGTCTTTCCTGGAGGTATTTCTTCATGGATTTTGAGGTATGCTTCAGGTCATTGTCTCGCTGGAATACCCAGCGTCTCTTCAACTTTGATTTCTGGACAGAGCTTTGAACATCAGCCTCTAGAATGTCTTGATATTTGGTGGAATCCATTCTTCCTTCCACCCGCACAATATTGCCTGTGTCCCCAGCTGTTACACAACCCCAAAGCATCATGGATCCACCTCCGTGTTTAACCGTTGGCAACATCTTCTCTACAAACGCTTCACCCCTTTTTCTCCAAAACAGTCTTTGGTTGTGCCCAAAAAGTTCAATTTTGGTTTCATCAGTCCAAAGCACATCGAGTAGGCTTGAGATTTCTCAAGGTTTTCTTTTGCATACTTCAGATCCTTGCTTTTGTGTTGAGGTCGTAGGAAAGGCTTCTTTCTTACAACTCTGCCATGTGGGTCTTAGTTGTTTACGGCCCGCTGTATTGTTGTCCTGTGAACTAGACCTGTGTCTGCTACTCTTTTTTGCAGTGATCTGTGGGTTCTTCTGAGCATTTCTCACCAGATCTCAGGCCATTCTATCCGAAATTTCTCTTGGTCTTCCAGATCTTGCCTTGACTTCAATTGTACCATGTCTTTTTTTTGTACCATTGTTGTGCAAAATTGTACCATTTTCTTACGACGCTTTGGACAGTAGAAATGGGTAGTTTGAAACGTTGCGAGAGCTTTTTGTAGCCCTCTTCTTGTTAGTGGAAGTGAATCATCTTGATTTTGACATCCTTTATCATTTTATCATCCTTTTCCTTTATCATTTAAAAACTCAGAAAATCTAAAATAAAAAGAAACCTTGCTTTTAAATTTGCAGAGGCGCCTAATGTTGAACTTTGTTGCATTTAGTGTTCAGCTTTGCTTTCAATCACTTGGAGATTAATTGTAACAGACATAAACCTGGGGTGCCCAAATTTTTGCACCACACTGTAGGTAACAGCACGATTCAGCTTCAGCGTTTCACAGAAGGCCTCATCAAGCCTCAGTATTTGAGGACAGATGTAAAGGGAGCCTTCGTACCTGAGGTCAGATGCCATTTGGCCTAAGTATATGAGGACAGATGTAATTTAGCCTCAGTACTTGAGCACAGTTGCAATTAAGCCTCAAAATGTGAGGGCCGTTGTAATGAAGACCCGAGATGTGAGGACAGATGTAAGTAAAGCTCAGCGCTCGGAGGATAGCTGCAGGTTTACCTGCTGCTGTTGAAGCCTCATGTCAGCCACCTCCTTCTGAGCCTCTTCATTCATCCTCCTCAGCTCCTCACAGTTCTGCTTCAGGTGGTTGTGTTCGCGCACGAGCTGGGAGTTATCCCTCCTCATCACATCCATCTCCTCCTTCAGCTGGGACTGATCGCTCAGCAGACGGCTGTGCAGTGTGCTACAGAGCAAAGGCAGCGATTAACATGACAAACACGCCCGTGTGGCCCAGGCCAGTAACATGTGTGACTCCTGACCGTAGCATTTTTTACCACGCATTTTTTTTTCAGATAAAACTGTAAAAAATGTGCCTGACGATACAGATACGAACTGGCCTTTAGGAAGTGGCACCATTGCAACAAAGCAAAAGATTCTAGGTTCAAATATTTCTGTATTGGCTTGGCAAGTTTGCCCCGAGTCCTTCAGGGCAACATGCTAGCCCTATTGGGGACATTACCTTTTCTAACAGGAACGGGAGTGTGACCTGTGAGGGACTGGTAACCTAGCCGAGTATCCGGGGCATATTCCCATGCAAGGAATGCTGGGATAGGGCTCCCGCCCACGGACAACCCTGACCAATAAGAGTGTTAGCTAACAAATGGACGGATATAATAAATATAGAAACGCTGCACTCACTCAGAAATCAACGGCCAATTGAAAATGTCAACTAAACTATACTTCAAGTGCAATCCAGGGCAAAATTTCTTCTTAGAGCTACGGACACGGAACTGCTTTCTGAGAGAAGGGTAAGCAGCGAAGCAGCAGCTAAAGCATTATAAAGGCTTTTTCCCAGAGTACACTTTGGCGTAAACAGGGGCCGAGTGGAGGAGCGGCTTAAACACTGTCATAATCCTTCATCTGCCCCCTCCTCATCGCTCTGTGCTCAGAGCGGCCAGCTGTTGCTTTTCCAGACTGAAGGGGACCGCGGGTGGTAATGGTATTAAACAAACGGTCTGTGCCTCATCCCCACTCGGGCTCCACATGGGCGGGGAAGGCAGAGTCATTACCAAATAAATAAAATTTTCAAAAACCATTGTTCAGAGCATTATCCACCAGCATCATTTTCAGATACACATTATGCCAAAATAAGGGGGGGGGGGCAGGTTGGAAGGGAGAGAAGAATAATAGCTTCTTCATGATTAGGAAATAACTTCACAGCAGTTAGTGTGGGACTAGATACACTTTTAAAAAGGTTATGTTCATGTTAGTAACCCTGCTGATTCACTAGGTTTCTTCTCTCAAGGATGACAGCATCATTTCAACCTTCTGCGGCTTAGCCTCAATTCAACTAAATTCTGTGGCTTCCATTTCAACTAAATTTCAAACAGAAGGCACTCTTAATTTGGCTAATATTTTATGTTAATGCTGCCCTTTAGCCGCGGGCAAAGGCCTTCACCGTTGCCAAGCGAAGCAACTGGTGTGATGCAGTCATTTCACACAGCGAATGCAAGAGTGTGGAGATCTGACTTCATCGGTCGACATATGACACAAGCGTCAAACCTTTTCTTCTAATCGCCTAAGTTAATTTTCGACACAAGAATGCAGCTGAATGGGCCACATCTGCGCTTCGATTAAAGGTCTTTAACTTCGGCTCATAAGCAAGAATTCAGTAATCGCTAAAATGTACTTAACAGTCAGACAACAGGAGAAAGTGCTCTTCAAAGTTAAGAGTCATGCGTGGCTAAATACAGGCCCATATAAGAGCATTCTTCTCTCCCCCCGCCCCAACATTGCCGTAACCATTTAAAAGGCTGCAAAGCATGCAATGTTATTCAAAATAATTGCAGATTAGATCAAATTGAGCAGACACAAAGGACAATTTTTATTTTTATTTATTTTTTTTTTAAAACAGGCTGGAAGAATTAAGATAGCGCAGCTCCTAAAGCAGGCTCTCCGTTTCACCTGACCCTCTTAAAAAAAAAAAATAAATAATAATAATAATAATGATTTAATTCATGCAACATAAATTTCAATCCACAGTTTCCAGGACAAAATTCTCATTCATTTCTGAACGCTCAATCTAATGAAATTAGTGCATAACTGGGAAAGATGAGAGTCCTGAAAAATGCTCAGTTCTGGATCTTATTTTTGACTTTGCAGACAACTGGCCTCGCTGCCTCCGGTCGAACATGAGATTACAAAAGCAGACTGCAGAGTAAGAACATTAACATGAGCTCAACCTCCACCCATCAATTTTTCTGTAGGGGACAGAATCTAATTTTCTGCGCAGCTTAATGCAGAAGAGGTGCTCTCCATCAAATACTGCTTAGAAAAAAGACAACGTTTTATTGCAGAAAAGGAGTTATGCAAAGCAAAATGCAGGATTAATGTGGCTTAGTTGAGCAGCTTTAGGCATTTCACATTTTTGCAGGGTTGTTAAAGATAACAGCAACTCCCCCATTCCCCGGAGTGTACCACACCTCACGCACAAACCCCAAAACATGCATACAGAATTCTTAGCTGATTAACCCTCTATTAACCAAACCCTTTTCCAATTGGGTAAAAATAATTTCCCAAGGCAAATATGTTGATTTTGGGCCAATATTTGGAAAATGGTTTTTTTTTTTAAAAATTCAACCCTTTGGCCCACCTTTCCAAAATGTAGCAGATCTGCCACATTGGGTATTAATGCGAGTGGGAAAAATTAAAGTGACGGAACATTCAAGTTATTCTCAAATGTTTATTTGTCAATAAGAAACAAAACCAGCAGGGTGTCCAGGCTGTTAACCCTTTTACTTCATCTAGCAGATATGCTATGCTGGTTGATAGAGGGTTAAAAGGTGTGAAGGTTCAACTCTCCAGCGATCCACAGGTGTAACACTGTTACATCGCTTTCGAGTGATTGGTAGTGTGCTTTCTAAGAGCCAAGAGTACACCGTGGCATCCGAAATCTGACTCCTTTGAGCTGACATGCTTTATGTTTGGACTACTAAAAGACAGATTATGCAAAACTGCGCTCTAATTCTTGGGCTATTCGCACTCTAGACTAGCAAAAAATTTTCTGTTTTTAGCCCGCTTGGTCGACAGGCCCAAAGGGCTTATGCTGTGCTTCAGGACATTAGAGGTGGTCTGTTGTGCATCCGTGCGTAACTGAGTCCACAATTGTTGTTTCAGCGCGATACAGCTTTCAGTTTTCCCCAGATACTATTCATATTTCATATGCATGCATATGGGCCCATGATATAGCCCCAGTTCGATTTTGGGCATGCAGTGATTCTCGGTTTGGCTACCAGAGGGCTTTTTCTGCAAAGCTTCAAACAGCTCTAGCTCTCTCATTCTACCAGCTAAGATGCTCAAATTTTTTGCCCGCTTGGCCAAAAGGCCCAAGGGGCTTATGCTATGCTCTGGGTCTTTAGTGTTGGTCTGTCAAGCGTCTGGGCGGGCGTGCGTGCGTAAACTTTTGGCTTGTCTGCGCTCTAGCGTCTTCAGTTTATCACCGATCCTTTTCATATTTCATATGTGTATATAACGTCATAAGGTCTAGACCAACTTCCATTTTCAGCCCTATAGGACCAATACTTTGGCTTAGGGGGCATTCCATTTTGGCCAGGTTCGGCTAAGCGGGCGCAGTGGCTTTGATACCTTTTTAAATTTTGTTAGAGTACCTCACACAAGATTTAATTGCATGACTTAAGCTGCATCAAACGCCTACTGCAGGACTCCGCGCTCTGTTGGACCATGTTGACCGGAGACGGCCCCTCACAACTCAAACCGGCACCTTTCATCACTCTAAGGCCTGAATCTTACCAGTGGAGGAGAATTCAAAGCTGACAAGAGAGCAGGAGAGCAGGGTTAAGAGCAGAGTCAAGGAGGTCACTCACTGATAGAAGTCGGCCTCCTTCACGGCCTCCTCGCAGCGCTTCAGCGTCTTGGTGTGCTGGTTCTGCAGCGACTGCAGATCGGCCATGGCCTTCATGCACTGTGTCTTCAGCCGCTCGTAGTCATGGCTCGGCTTGGAGTTTGGCCTTTTTCAGGGGGCGGGAAAACAGCGAGGAGTCATTACCGGGGGCAGATAAATGGAGGTTTCACCAATTTCAGAGAGCTCCCTGAGCTCGTCCAAAAATACATTCAGAGTGGGAACATTAATTCCTTGCTCCAAAATCATCAGATCTGCCATTGTACAGAACTACAGCTATAAACGCACCTACCACCTGGTCGCAGAGGGAAGTCAAATTGGCAAAACCCTCTGAAAGGGGAGCGAGATATTTCAAAATAACAATGTGATTAAGTCAGTCACACAAATCTTGGATTGTTGAGATGGATTCAGCGCTGGCAATTCCACTCTCATAGAGCCATAATATTAAATACAAAAATGCACAGCAATCACATCCTAAAATGTATGTGGGGCATAGAGATGAAGCGACCAAATTAAAAAACTGCACATGTAAAATACATGAGGAAAAAAAATACATTATTTATAAACCTTATCATCATCCCTGGCACAACAGCAAAAACTCCACTTTCATTTCCTTTTGTGCACACACTGTTCACATAAAATACGCAATAACCAAGCAGATTACTGGGAAAAAAAGAAAGAAAACAAGATGCGTTTGTGAAACACTGATGACCCCGTACATAACATGCACATGCTAACCATTAAAGGCCTGTCATGAGTCAATCAAAGGTTAAAGGTCAAGGTCAACATTCATTACCTCATCAGAAAGGCCTTATCCTAAGGAATACATATGCCAGGTATCAAATGCCTATTACTAGCTAATGAAAAGTTATGGCCCATGTTAAAGTTTTTGTCACCAAACGTCATGCTCCAAGGTCAAGGTCAGAAGGTCAAAAGTCATGCCCCCATCTGAAATGCCTTCTCACAAGCAATGCATATGCCAAGTATCAAAGTCCTATCATGAGCCGATCAAATGTTATAGCCATCGCAAAGAGCGGACAGACAGAGATGGAGGGACAGATGAAAAACTATACGCCCCCGAAACTTTGTTTACGCGGGCATAAAAAAAAAAAATTAAAAAAAAAAAAAAAAAAGATACCAACTGTGCCATTACAGAAGCCTTCATAGATACTTGTTTGGAGCAACAAGCACCACTTTCATTTCAACACCCCTCCATAGTTCCTGTCAGTTTATAAACCTGACCCTGCTTCCACAGTGTATGCTTTACTGATCCCCAGCGTTGCATTATGAGAGATTCAGTAGTGCCTTCTAATAAAGTCTGTCAATCGAGCAGGTCATGGGGCGGGAGTGAGACCGGCAAAGGCCACGTCCCTCAACAGAGACCCTCCCACATGAGTGCACCAGAGCCAATCAGAGGGCCTCCATCAGAAATGCTGTAAGCACTGAATGATCAGCAATGTTGGTGTATGCCATAGCACCAAGATTTCAACCAGAATCGTGACCACTGACTGTCCATATTCTTTTGGCCATGTGGTTTATTTTTGAAAGTGAACAAACAATATGGTGTACACACTTCAATCTCCCTGAAAGGAGTCATGAAAAGACTCCCTGACACAGGGTTGGACGGCTGGACGCACCGGCAGTCGTCGAAGGTGGTTCCCGGGGATGACAGGGCCAGCCTCTTGCGGAGCTCGTCCCGCTCCCTGGTCACCTGACGCAGCTGAAACAGGATAGTTTCCAACTTCTCGCTCATCTGTCGGTTGTCAATCAGTGCCGGGGGCGGGGATGAGGCTTTTCCGGTCGTACCTGCAACGGTTAGCATGTCACTGATGGCAGAGAAGCAGGGGGAGGAGCCAATTTCTCTCCAGGCAACCAATTAGACTCCAAATAGCACATTCATAACAATACTGAGACAAAGGCAACATACAGTGGGGTGGAAAAATTTGGGCACCCCTCGTTTAAATGTCTGTTACAATTAATCTCCAAGTGATTGAAAGCAAACCTGAAACCTAAATGCTACAAAAGGTAAACATGACACCTTTCTGCAAATTTAAAAGCAAGGTTTCATTTTAAGTTTTCTGAGTTTTTAAATAAGAAAGGAAAGAGCTCTGTGCAAAAGTTTGGGAAACCTTTTGGATTATTCTTTGTTCAAGAAGATGATTACTACGGCCAAGACCCAGGTGATTTACTTGTTAGGGCTTCAGTGAGTCAGGTGAATATAATTCTACGGTCGAACTACGTTTTCTGAAGTAACTCCATGCCTTCTAAAGTATCCGACTAAGGTGGCTGCTGTGTCTGGTGTTAAAAACCATGGGTTCCTCTAAATCAGGGGTGGGCAATCACGGTCCTGGAGGGCCGGTGTGTATGCAGGTTTTTATTCCCATCAATTACCCTGACTAATTGAGTTAATTGATTGCTTGCACAAATATAGATTTTCGCAATGATTAAATCAAAGGAAAATGTTTTATGAAGGGAGACAAGACTAGTCTTTGTAGTTTCATGATAATATAAAGAAATGTGCATGAAACGTCAGATTTCATAAATGGTTTGGGTAATTGAGACAATCAACTAATTAAAGACCAGACGTTGGTGTGAAAACCAGGGACAGATACAGCCCTCGCTGCCCACCTCTGCTCTAAATAGTTGTCCAAGGATGTCAAAATCAAGATAATTCACTTCCACCAATAAGGAGAGGGCAACGAAAAATTCTAGCAATGTTTCAAACTACCCATTTCTACGGTCAGAAACATCGCAAGAAAATGGAAAATAAATGGAACAATTGAAGTCAAGGCAAGATTTGGAAGACCAAGAGAAATTTTTGGATAGAATGTCCTGAGATCTGGTGAGAAATGCTCAGAAGAACCCACACATCACTGCGCAAAAAAAATTAATTAATTAATTTAAAAAAAAAAAAAGTAGCAGACACAGGTCTAGTTGTTCACAGGACAACAATACAGCGTAGCTTAAACAACAAAGACCTACATGGCAGAGTTACATGGCAAGACAGAAGCCTTTCCTACGACCTCTACGGCCTACTGGAAAAAATGTGCTTTGGACTGATGAAACCAAAATTGAACTTTTTGGCCACCACCAAAGCAGGTATGTTTGGGAAAGAGATAAAAATAAATAAATAAATAAAAATTAAAAAAGGGTGAAGCACTTGAAGAGAAGAACATGTTGCCAACTGTTACGCATGGAGGTGGATCCATGATGCTTTGGGGTTGTGTAGCAGCTGGGGACACAGGCAATATTGTGCGGGTGGAAGGAAGAATGGATTCCACCAAATGTCAAGACATTCTAAAGGCTAATGTTCAAAGCTCAGTCCAGAAATCGAAGTTGAAGAGACGCTGGGTATTCCAGCGAGACAATGACCTGAAGCATACCTAAAAATTCTCCATGAAGAACCTCCAGAAAAGACAGATGAAGGTTTTGGAATGGCCACCACAGTCCCCAGACTTTTATTGAAAACCTGTGGAGAGACCTCAAACATGCCATGCATGCTGGAAGGCCGAAGAATATTTCTAAGCTAGAGGTGTTCTGTCAGGAAAAATGGGGCGAAAATTCCAAAGACAAGAATTGAAAGACACTCAGCTGGCGACAGGAAACGTTTGCAAGCTGTTATGGCTGCCCAAGGAGGAGTTACGAAATACTAGCTGACAGGGTTCCCAAACTTTTGCACAAGGCCTTTTTCCCTGTTTTATTATTTTGAAACTGTAAAAAGGTTAAAAATAAAAATTATTCTTGCTTTAAAATGTGATGAAATATGTCATGTTTAACTTTGTAGCGTTTAGTGGTCAGGTTTGCTTTCAATCACTTGAAGATTCATTGTAAAAGACATTTAAACCAGGGTTAGCCAAATTTTTGCACCCCGCTGCATGACATGCTACCTAGTGCCATACAGGCATCAAGTAATCCATTTACACTCCGCAATAGAAAGGCAAATTTTAGTAATCCAGCCTATTAATCTTTAGTTTTCTTCAAGCAGGTTTTATATGAACATGCTCAGCATATCAAGGACAGAGGCAGCTACAAACATTCCTTCACACAGAAACATCAAGGGCACAGGTAAATATATCGTCATCGAGTTGCCTAAATAACCAGCATGCCAGTTAAATAATGCAGTTAACCTCTATAAACTACTTTGCTTCCATAAAGAATCCGCCCCCCCAAATTGATTCCTTAAATCTCGAAATCCAATCGATTTACAGTTGCACACAGCAATTCGATTAGCTAGGCCCTCAATGTCACTTTGAAGTCTTTTCAATTGCCCTGGGTGAGAAACTTAACTCATTATAAATAAATCATTGCCTTTATTAGCACTGCTCATTTCCTCAACTGTTCAGTTTAATGCGCGTCCTGTTTTCCAGCTCATTTTGTCCACAGCACGCTGAATGAGCTCTGATTCAGCTTCTCTCACTGCGGCCAGCTATTCTCCACTCGGCAGAGAACAACATTACGCCACTTTCCCGGCGCGGGCTAAAAAGGTCTGCCAAAAGGCCCTCTTTATTTGAATGTCGCTTAAGGAGGACATTTCTCGGCGGAGTTTTGGAGGGTTTTTTTTGCACTCCGCCAACGTGAGGGACAAACAGAAACCCGCGGCAGTCTCTGGCCCTCGCCTGGTGTCTGGAACAGGGGTTTCAGGGGCCTCCCATCCAGCAGACTCCTGACCCAGTGTAATCAGCATGCCGGTCAGTCCTACTGGCACGTCTCCCCATGAGCTCTCCTCTTCTCAAAGGACAACAATACCATCACTCCAATCCCTGTGACATGCTGCTTTCGACCCGGCCACACAGTCTGGAGCCAGGGTTCTGGGCTCCAACAGACCGTATGAAGGCCTCAAAGCACTTCTGAAAACAAAGAACTGTACTCGGGGACTGTTCAATTTAACAAAGCCCAATTTTGAATTTCTTTTTTTAATATACTGAGAACAACAACAAAAGAAACACAGGTTAGCTAGTTAGTCAACGTACTCTTATGGTTACTCAGTCAAAGTGACTGGAAAATAAAGAAGAGTTTGGTGAAACAAGCTAGTAATAAATTTGCTATTCTAAAATAATTACGTGCGAACTTATTTTCCTGTCTGCCTTTACTTAACTTTCTTTTGTTGTTTAGAATACAATAATGTAACATAGTACTTAAATTTGAAAACTAGAAAATGCTGAAATTTTGCCACCAAACAGGTTTGTAACGCAAGCTTCGAGTTTAATTTGGGGCCAGTAGGGAGCAGATGCAAAGATGCACAGCGATGTGTGTGCTGTTATAGTGTACTTTTCTTCTGTGGTTTCTGTACATACTCAGAGTGCACAGACTGTAGAATGAGTGAATGGCAAATCTGTCCCATCAGTGTACCTTCCTGAGGGACATGAAGTGTCTGTTTGCCCAGAATTATGTAGACAAGAATCATCCAGCCAAGAAACTTTGCAGACTGCCTTTCTTGACATAAGAACATAGAATTCTACGGTTATGCCAGTTTAAAACATTCAACTCTAAAATATCCAGGATGAAAACTCAACAATCAAGCCTGTACGGCGGTGATCACAACAATTCAGCACAATCCTCAGCCTAATTGAGTATCGCATGGGAGTTTTCCCATTCAAAAATGTATTAAACCCTAGAACCAGGCTTCTGCACCAGAATAACTTTTTGCAAGAGTAAAGCCTCTTTCACAATGTCAAATGAATTTTTTGTACGACAGATTACATTCAAAGTCAATGCAAAGACGCGAAATACATGCAAATCTGTCGTGCGAAAAATTTGTTTCGCGTCCGGTGTGAAAGCGGCTTAATACGACTAGAAGCGAGATAAATTTTGATCAAATTAACAGAGCACATAAACAGTAGCATGTTACCAGACCCAGTTCATTTCTTTCACTTCATGCCTATCTGTGCCATTAAGTGTGGCCCTTTCAGAAGTGAGGGCCAGTGTGACAGCGGAGCAAAGGACCAATCGAGGGTCGTGGGGCTTCAAACGCACCTATGCTGCTGAGGGAGCTGCTGCTCTCCGAGTCAGACGGCATGGTGGACAAGACGCTGTACGTCGACCCTGCAAAACAGAAAGCATAAAACACAATCAGCATTAAAAGCACAGCGCCTTCTTCACACAGCCAACTCCAACACCAAAAATGACAAGCAACCTCACCATCCACATTCAGAGGAAATTTTCCATGAGAGAGCGCTGAAGCCATTTTACCTTCGCTCACAAAAGGTCTCACCGATAAACCAGCAGCGAAAATACATACATGAAGGCGTTCATTAATCCCGTTTCCACGGAGATATTCATTCTGCTCCAGCGCCCTTCTAAATTCATTAAATTCAGTTCCATCCCACAAATTTAACTACGCTACAGAATCTTCTTACGCCGGGGAGTGATTTAAAAACACCAAACTCAGGAGAGGCAATCTTACATCCTGTAGCTTTACGACGTTCTAGTCCTTCAGGCAGTCTAGAACGCACGCTCCAATGTACGCCAAACGCGCGGCAAACGCTCTCCGCCACATCTCCCCCTGTGGTGTTTCATTAGGCCCACCGTGGATCGAAAACTAATTTTTCTAAACACACAAAAGAAGTTGCTCATAGCACAGATGATTCCTAGTGGACCTGATGAGGAAGCGGCTCATTAAAACAGAGGTTAAAGCCTTGAGGGTGGTGCTGCGCTCCCACGCAAAGGAGCATCGAGGTGGTGACGAGCTCTGAGGTGCACCTCTTTGCACCACTGCACAATAAAGCTACTGTTCCAGCATTCAACGCTTGTCCGACGTGCCGAAAACAAAAGCACTACACAGACCAAAGCTTTATTTAATCAGACCCCACACCCCTACTCTGTAGTAATAATAATTAAAAAAAAAAAACCCACTGCATTTTATCCACCAAAGCACTCCTCTTACCTAAAACTCCAAACGTAACCAAAATGCTGTCAATCAATATCTAGCATCCGACTTGTGGGTTTGGGACAAAGTTCCTAAAAATAACCTGTGAGACTCGAGGAATCCATCAAACAATTACTGTTTGAGTTGCGCAATATGCAGCAAGGCGAACTGCTTGGCGCACACAGTGAGTTGCATAACAGAGCCCGCATCATCAATAGCAATTTTCTGCAGCCAAATAATTAAGCAAGCCCAATACAGCTGACCACATCAATATGGCCTCCCCAGAATCAGCATTAATCAGGCTGAGAGAGCAGCATGGCCAGGCCACGGGCCATTACCTCCCAAACCGTATGGCGAGACTTTAGCACACTGTTAGGTTTGTAACAGGGAGAGAAAAGGCTTCCGAACAAATACTACTCCAGATTGATGCATTTTCATATCAGCGCAAAAAAATACTATATGCCCCCTTTCCAATTACTTCCATTTTTGCTTAGTCATATTCAAATATTTCAGATCATCCAACTAATTTATGTGAGACAAAGATGACACAAATAAATGACATGCAGCTTTTAAATGATCATTTAATTCATTTAGTTACTCAAAACCTATATCACCCATATGAAAAAAGTAATTGCCCCCCTAAACCTGGTGATAGGCTGTGTATCCCTTGGGATTAACAACTGCAATCAAATTTCTGCCTTCAGTCCCTGAGGAGGAATTTTGCCCCCCTCTTTGCAAAAGTGTTTTAATTCCACCACACTGGAGAGTTTGTGCACGAACTGCCTGTTCAAGGTCATGCCACAGCATCTCAATCAGATTCAAGTCAGAACTTCGCCACTCAAAAACCTTCTTTTTACTTCTTGTGATCCATTCAGTGGAGAGCGCGCTTGTGTGCTTTGGATCATTGTCACACTTCATAACCAAGCTGTGCTTGAGCTTTAAGCCACAGACTGATGGCCAGGCATTTTCCTTCAGATTTTTCCAGTAGAAAGCAGAATTCAGGTTTCCGTCATTTGTAAAAAGTCGCCCAGGTCCAGAAGCAGCAAAGCAGTCATATGTTCATAAGTTCTAATTTTGACTCATCAGACCCCAGGCCATTATTCCGAAAGTGTTGCGGGTCATCAAGATTTTTTAGCAAATGGTAGAAGAGCCTTGGTTTTCTTTTCGGTCAGCAGTGGCTTTCACCCCGCAGCTCTCCCTTGGACGCCGTTTAGGAATTTCTGCCCAGGCTTTCTTATGCAGCATTTCCACCAAGAGCGAAATGAAATCTCTCCTTGTTTTATCTGCAGTAGTTTGACCACGGGATGGTTTTAGTTTTTCTCTTCTCAGATTTGTCACTCAGTTAGCACCAACACTGCATTTACTTTTATGGGAGAACAACGTAGAAGAGGACTGACACGCAAATTCACACCATTGACCAACAGAAACGCGAGCTGAGCCTTGTTTACACTCAAGAGGCAGCACTTCCTGGAATCTCCAAAAGAAAATATATCAACAAGATGGCAACTCTAATGTCGCTATGCTAACGCCACTTAATTTTATTTTATGAACATGGGTGGGTGGGTAAATTGCATGGAGCCAAACCGCTATACATTCCTTCAAGTATTGTTAGCATAGCATCAAGCTCTGCAGTGCATCCAAACATTAGTTTCAGGATCAGGTACAGAGAGATTGCCAGCTGGCATCAGATGATCTTATATGTGTTTAAAACTCAGAGTAGAGAAAATCACAAAGGTAACAGATGTACACATTCTACAGACCATGCCACTGAAAGCAGAGAAACTGATGAGTCATGTAACTAGACAGACACCATGTCAACAGCAAAACATCACTCAACTCCACTACTTGACAGAATCCCCCCCCCGTCACCAAAACCCCTTCTAAAGCCATCAGAACAGTTTACAAAGTCAGGTCAGCCCAGTTATACGGTCTTTGGGCACATATCCTCAAAGTCTACTTCCAGTCTGCTGTTAATATATGACTATGGCATGGGGTGAATGCTTACTACCCTTAGTTACAACTGGAGCACAGCAGGGACCTGATCAGACAGTGTCAAAGTAATATAATTTTCTTTCGAACAGCAACATGACAAAGGGCTGTCGTGACTGGTTGCATCAACAAAAAGACCAAAAATCCAAGCGTCGATCTTCATTTCATACCACTGAGGAATCATGGAGGAAAAAGTGGCTGGCTGCCATACAAAAACAGTCTTACAAAAACAGAAGCATTTCATTGCCAAAAATCAACTTGGGCTTGTTTCAAATTTCATGATGATATCAGTCCTGGATTACTCAAGACACAGATTACAGCGCCATTGGCAACAATCTCTCCAGTAAGGCAAATCATTACAATGGTGAACATGAAGATAGCTTCACAGCTTTTTATGACTGAGACCTCAGGATATATGTTCTTACGTAGATGTGTGGGATCAGGCAGTGGAACACATTTGGATATTCAAGAGACACTCATTCCTCTGGGTTGATGTCCCACTGGTCTGCAGCCTGCAGGGGTCTTGTTTGGGCATGATTCCCAGGCCAATCAAGATGTTTTAATTCCCTCAAATCTTTCTAGTAAATTGCCAGCAACGGCTTCAAAAATAACAGAACGCCAAGTTTGTATCAATATTATAACACCAAATGTAACTAAGAATTTCACCAGAATGTGAGACAAACCAGAGCTCACTTGTGAACTTAAAGGGTACAGACCAAAGCATACGCATGTTTTCCCCAAACTAAGATGGCTACAACCTCTTGACATGACAGTGAATCAGCAACTTGCCCTACATTCACACTATTGCATACTGAATATGAGGCACAAAGGGCTGCCAGTCAAAAAGCCTCCAAGGAAGGAGAGATGTGCCAGCCCACCTCAAGACACAGATACAGCCTCAAAACTTTATCTGGGAGGAGAGAACGATCAAACAAAGATTGGTCATTGGGGCTTTCACCCAACAGAATGAATGCTAAAGCTAAATGCAGGCCAACAGCCATAGGGTGGAAATTTTTACAAACATGGCGAAACCTTTCAAGATATTTTTAGATTTTAAAAAGACTGTCACAGGCAACCATAGCTGCAGACTTCAAAAAGCACAAGAGGTAAAAATAGTAAACGAGAAAAAGGCTGTAAAAGACTCCTCTGGGACGGTGGGTGTTAGCTCATGAGAAAGTCAGGCAGGGCTGACAGAGAGCCCCGTAATGAGCATAATTATCATAGCGGACGTGAAGGAATTCACATAGAGACTTAGGAAGAGAAGATGGCTACACACTCTTTCACGAGGGGCAAGAAACAGTAGGCGGATGGGTTATATACAGCCAAACCTCCCGGCAAAAGAGGCAGTCCCTGAGGCAACACGACAACAGGAGTCTACTCAAATCCCAATGATGCTGAAAGGTGCAACATCAGTAGCCAAACTGCGGGGCGATTAAATGTTCAAGGCAACTGAGAAGCACATCTAAATCCAGAATGAACACAGGGCTGGAGAGAAGAGAAGACAAAAAAAAAAGTGAAATCGTTCACAAAGCTGAGAGTAAATAATGTGAACAGAACTCAATTTCTTTAATATCCAGTAATATTAAGCATGTGACTTTGTACCACTGACCCCACTGAGCTGTTGCCTGGATCCCAGTCTGAAAGGCTGGGCATTGAAACTGGTCGCACAGTCATCAATGACGTATGAAGCGCCTATGAAGGTTTCCCTAACAGACTGCTGACAAAGAAACAGAAATAGCATCTAAATGCCAATACAGCCAGGCCAGTGGGAACTGGTGTATATCCAGGCAATTTAACCATTTCTAAGCAGTCAAGAATGCCAAGCCATAACTCGAACTTAAACCAGCTAACAGTCCATCATGGCAGGGCTCAGAACATTAGGTGCGGAAAATCGTTTCAGTTCTGACGCCTGCTACAGCAGAGGAATGATCCTTTAAAATTCAAGCAGTTAATACTCAGGCAGAGGCAAGCAGACCATTTACCATGCATTCCTCCATTAGATAAGCAGGCATTTTAAATGCAGGCGTTTCATGGTGTCGTGACGCGGATTAATTTCACTGAGAACAGCTTACGCGCTCATGCCCATCTCTGCTGGGCTCCAGCTTGCTGTCGTCACTGCAGATGCCTCACGTTTCCCTGCAATTAATCACCAGGCAATTAGGTCAATGCAAATAAGATTATTTTTGATTGCTTGTGGTTACAGTGGTAAAGATCAAAGCAACAGTGAGAGAGGCAGCATGGGATTTTTCGGCGGTTCATTTAAACCCTGCAGCTATGCCAAGATAGACAAAGGAGCGACTGCCTGTTGCAATACGACTCATTTTCACCTGAATTCTGCGGCCATTCCTGTGGACATGCAACTGCCATTCATTCAGCTGCTGAAAACCTAAAGCTTCCCTCTCAATCGGAATGCATTCCTTCTCTGACAAGAAGTACACAGACCAATTTTAAAGGCTAAGATCTTTTAATGTAGAGTCCTTAGGAGCACAAATTGAATTAAAATGAATCTCCAAATGCTTACATAATGAAGCCTATATAACATATACAAGTTGATCCCCAAATGCGGCTGACAGCACACTGAGGGGCAATGCTAGTGGATTATTTTGGCTCATGGGCATTTCAGAGTTGCAATACTGAAAGTGAAAAACAGAAAATCTGTTGAAAATGCCACTCATTATAGCCTGAGAGGCAGTCATTTGTTCTGGCTCATTTGAAGCAAACATTGCAATCACGTGAGGACGTCTCCCAGACTAGGCACAGGGAGTAGTATTGGTAGCCACTAATAAATTAGATTTCTGAACCATTCAGAATCTAAGCAAAAACTTCAATAACAACGCCCCATCCGCTATTGTTTATTCAGGCCTAGTGCTAACATTACCAATACCCCTGACCAAGGAACTGGCTTGAGAACTGGAGTTGGTCCCCGGGCGCTGCAGTGGCTGCCCACTGCTCTTAACAATAGGATGGGTCAAATGCAGAGGACAGATTACCCCATGGAGTTCAATAAAGTGAATCTTAAATCTTAAATTAGCTCATTTTCATTAAGAAGTCTGTCACCAGAAGTGTTGAGACACCAAACACAGAGGTTGTAAATGAGCTACACCTATTTGATGTCGTTTCATTTCCTTGAGTGTCAGAAAGGATACTCACTACTCCGCTCCTCAAGTTCATTTGCATGTACGCAACAGAAAATTATACTGAAGGACTTAAGTTCTACATATCACTTATGGTGTGATTTCTGACACAGTGATAGTTCAAGGACAGAATAAACTGGTGTAATTAAAAGTTTGTCCTACTGCACAAACAATAAGTCCTGGCGAAACCAGATCAATTAATCCAATATTACCAAAGAGCCAAAGTACACAATCATAGGGCAGAAGTCACACTGCAAATTATATGCAGAACTTCAGTCCTTCAGTAGGGCATTTCCATGCCAACTGGGAAAATGAGGCAAATTTTTTCCACACTCTGTTCCCCTCGCATTTTCAATTATTTTGATTGGAAATCAGTTGTAGTTTCAGGAAACATAGCTTTTGGGGGTTAAATTGTGACCAATTTAAATTTCATCTTTTGAATTTCCCACCCTTGTTAGTTTTTCATCATTTCAGACAGCACTCATTTGCTGCCTACTACAGCCTCACTTTCAAGACACCTCAAAGTTTTTACAGTTGTTATTGTTTCAGTTGGCCTCTTCTAAACATTTTTGGTAAAGATACTTTGTTCCAAGATCTACTTTTTCTGCAACTGTCTTCTTCACTGAGTATTAGAGGCTCTGTAACGTGAGTCACAAAAAAGTACAATTTTTCTGACCACACAGACGCCGAAGCTGGTTTGAAACTGACAGTAATATATCTGAATTCCTTGCCGTTACTTAATATTGGAAGACAAGCAACAGGCCTGGTCTTCCCTTCTCAGAGAAGATAATGAGCACTGAATATCCGTAACGCGTGTCACATGTAACGCGAGTAACAAAAAAATGGGATACAGTAACGCAAGTCACAATGTTTCAGCTGCAATTCATACTGGTTTCCTTTCAATGTTTTAATGATGATAGCCTCTGAATTAGTTTCTGAGATTCAATAAAGATGGAAGCACTATCTTTTCCCCACAATTCATTTCACTTCCTGCTTGTTTTTGCTTCATAAGCTGCGGCTTCAGAACAAACAAAATTTCATCTGCACCAAGGATTCCTGCAATATGTTTGTAAGATTCTGGGTATGTATTGCATACCTCTATCTTAAAATTTTTGAAATTGGGAATATAAACTGGTCCAATCAGTTGATAAATCACAAGCTATATTCAGAAAACATAGGGTTAATATCTATTTTGGTCAAATAGAGTCAACTTGAATAGGTCGTACATCAGTGTGGAATTAGAAATACTTCACATATGGTAACTGAAGTGTACCTTTGCAGTTATGGGAAAAATGTTACGCGAGTCATGATGATTATGCAAGACCACAAAAAAATTTGGAAAGAAATATTTTCTTTTCCTTCTTGAGAAAACAGCCTGTTGTGTTACTAATGCATCACCAGTATTCCTTTGCCCTCATCATTTACAGTTGGAAACTTCTAAAATGTTGGGGCAAGTTTTCGCCCTTCCCTTTTAGCGTGACGCGAGTCCCGCTATAATTAGAAGTAATAAAAAGGCTAATTATATATTCATGTCAATTTTTGTTTGCGTCATTTAATACCTTTTGCCAGTAGGTATATACAGGCAAGAGCTGTTATCTAAAAATATATGAATGTGGGAGGTATGAAAAAAAGTCACGAAAGAAGTGACCAAAAAGCGTAACGCGAGTCACATGGACGTGCGCAGTATGTATTTGAGACAAGTATGCATCAGAGTAAAAGCTGCTCAACTTATAGAAAAGTAAACAGTTGATTTAAGCAGGCAAGCTAACTGTATTTTAGTCCAGAGAAAAGATGGGCTGAGGCTCAATTAGCCAACAGATGTACAAGCTAATAATTTTGAAAAAAAACATTCCACAGACAAAGATAAAGGTTTTGACCCTTTCATCCTTTATAGTGCACAGAATTACATTATGGAAGGAACCATATTACTCAACATTTGATAGGGATAATGAATATTTTGTATCACACAGCTGTCATTACACATTAAATGCTATCTATTTGTGTCATAAACTATTACATCGTGCTCTGATGGGCATTAAAAGTGAAAGGAAAGGAGATTACGCAAGAAAAAGGCCTTTTGGTCATTTCTGATTAAATCATTCAGTTCTCTTATCCAACTTTCAACACCCATTAAAGTGAATGGTGGGAGAATAATGAAAACTCAATGACGGGTAGGGCTGCTCAATTAATCGAATCGCAATTATTTTAAGCGCAATAAAAGTAACTGCCACTATGAGGCACACAGACGAGCTTGCTTATTATCTCTTCTATGACGCATACCTAATGCGGTCGTTTGAAGAGCTTCCGGGAAGAAAACTGTGATTTGAAGTCCGCTAATTACCAGCGAGGTTGGACAGCCTCTATCGCCTTGGCACAATTAGCTCACCTTAAATCAATTCCCCTGTACTTTTCCTACCTTGCAATCAAGCCATTTATTCAGCCAACTCACCAATCAAAACCAAAAATGTGGCCAATAATGATTAAAAAGAGGTAATGAGAAACAGACAGACCGAATCAGGCTGCCGTGTTAGATTGAAAGAATGTTAATAATCTGAATTAACAGCAGACCTATGAATTTCACCTCTCGTATAATTTTTACATAACATTAAAAAGATTTCTTAAAAATAAAATCATTTTAATATGGGTCTTGGTTTTAAAGCGTTGCATTGCACGCAATAGATAAATTCAGCGAAGACTTGGAAAACACATTGAGGTAAATTACATGCTGAACAACGCAAAGTGAAGGTCTGCAAAGTCTTCATCTCCTAACCAACAATTGTCACCCCCTTACCATTTTGCTCAATTTGCAAT
Organism: Gymnothorax reevesii; assembly: GCA_029721435.1. Lineage (NCBI taxonomy): Eukaryota > Metazoa > Chordata > Actinopteri > Anguilliformes > Muraenidae > Gymnothorax > Gymnothorax reevesii. The sequence continues at coordinate 86,571,918 of CM056582.1, read as the reverse complement.
CAAACAGTTGATTCGCTCAAATAGCCAATTAGGCTTCACAAAATGTTCTCCACTTCACGTTGCCGATATTTTTAAGCGGTGGCGGGTGGTGGACAGAGAACAAGGAGGGCGATTAACATGTCTTAAAACTGCTTATTAGTCTTCCGTTTTCTGTTTTCAGTCAATTTCTCTGGTAAAGAACACTCTAACCTTCCCCTCTCAGGTGTAGCCAATTGTCTTCGTTAAGATGAAATCAAACGCATCAACTGAACACCAAAAAGAGCGCATTTCAAGCTTTTTCAATTTAACAATCATTACCACAGGTTAGACGACTGGATGTGACGAGTTTAACGCGGAAAATCCACAGTGGTTTTTTCGTAAAGAGTTGCCTATTAAGGCATGTGAATTAAACATTTCATAGAATTTATTATTCACTCGCCTAAACATTTCATTATAAGGGAGACTAACATGATGACCAAGAACAATGATTGATATCTCATCTGTTTTCCATCCCCTCCGTTTTCCGTCCACCGCCCGCCACTGTTTTTAAGCACTTAAAACCAGGGCCATCTTAAAATAATTTCATTAAGAAATATCTTTCAAAATGCATACAAAATTCCCCAGTGAGAGGTGGAATTCAGAGGTCCGTTATTCATTAAGATTACTTGCATTCTTTCAATATAACGCGGCAGCCTAGTTAGGTCTGTCTGCTTCTCATTATCACTTCTTAATCATTATAGGCCACATTTTTGTTTTGATCAGTCAGTTGGCTGAATAAATGACTTGATTGCAAGTCAGGCAAAGTACACAGGAATTGATTTAAGGTAAGCAAATTATGCCAAGGCGATGGAGGCTGTCCAATCTCGCTGGGAATTAGCGGACTTCAAATTGCAGTTTTCCTCCCGGAAGCATTTCAAATGACCGCATTATGTATGTGTCAAAGAAAAAGTAATAAGCAATCACGTCTGTCTGCCTCATAGTGGCAGTTACTTTTATTGCGCTTAAATTAATTGCATACAATTAATCGAGCAGCCCTAATGACGGGCGTGGTATCCCCGCGCATTAACGATGCTCTGACAATGACGACTCTTGCTCATTATGAGCTGACGAATCTGGAATCAAGGAAGGTGCTGCCACTCCTCCTCTAAGGCCATCGCGAGTTCGTCCAGCACCCGGGGTTGCACAACTCGTAGGGACGTGCAGTTTCCATACATGTCCCACACATGCTCAATTGTATTGAGATAGGGTGAGCACGCAGGCCATTCCATTCTCTCAGTTGTCTCCAACTCCAGGTAATCTGCCACTACCCAAGCCCAGTGTGGATGAGCACTGTCATCCATCAGAATAAACTGTTGGCCAACTGCACCAGGAAATGGTCTCACAATGGGATGGAGGATCTCATCCTTGTTACGAGCTGTAGTCAGTATTCCATGCCTCAGGTCATTGAGAGGTGTTCCTCCAGCCATGGATGTGCCACCCCAGACCATCACTGAGCCCCCATCATACCGGACATGTTCAGGGACCTGCTGCCTCTGGAATGCTTCTCCAGCACGTCTCCATGTCATTGCTCTATGGATGGTATCGGCCAGACAGAAACGAGACTCATCAGTGAAGAGCACTGACCTCCAGTCACCCAGCGTCCAATAGACACCATCTGTGGCCCACTGCATGACTTTGCGTCAAAAGACGCAAACACCTGGCCTACGTGACCACAATCCCGCCTCAGGAAGACGACTACGCATTTGTGTAGAAACATGCACACCAGAAGCATTCTCCATATCGTTTTGGAGCTGCGTTGCAGTTGGCATCGGACGACGTCTTGCCTGAATGACCAAAAACCAATCATCAGAGGCCCCAGTTGCTCTGTGCAGACCTCCGCTGTCAGGCTACACTTCCAGTATTCTGACAGCGGTTCCACATGCAGGATCCCACGCTCTGTGAAACATTTAAAGTTTGTGTCACCTGTTCCTGCAAAGCAGTGCAAACTCACGTGTACCGTCACAGGGAGAGGGATGAGTGTTGACAGGGAAGTGAATACAAGCGGCTGAAGGCGTAGAGCTCGCCAACAAAGGCAAGTGACAGATCCGGTTAGAATATGGACAAAGAAGAGACCTACTGGGATGACACAAACACAGACATTCGCCCTTAAGGCCAACAATCGAGAACCAGATCCAGCTGAGAATCTGTTGCAAATCGCCCAATCCAACAAGATTGTATGTCTCCAAGTTTCTCAATTCCTTACAGTAATGGCATGTTTTTAGACAATTGTGCATTTAAAAAATGTAACCATATATTCAATTTTGTTGAGAATTGTTGAATGGCTTCGGAGTTTGGACGTGGAAAAGAACGGGATGGCTGATATCTGGCCTTAAATAATGCAGTGGAGGGACAGACAGACGGACAGGTGGAAGAAAAGTGGTATGAAAGGGCACTTATACACAATACAATGTATCCAAATACTACATTTTGTTGTGAAATATTGAGAGGCTTTGAAGTTCTGGCCCAGAAAAGAAGCATGATGGACAGACAGCCAGACAGATGAACACGTGGTAGAACAACTCATTCCTATATCCCATCCACTTTGTGGGGGTTAAGTTAAGTGTCATTGGTGTTGAAATTTAGGGATGCACTGATCTGTATCATCAGGTGCAAATACTGTTCATGTACTTATACTCCTACTTGTAAAAACGCTTCCAAATGCAAACAAATACTGACTTTGTCAATATCACTGCATGCAGCCACAGAGAGTGAAAACCAAAACATGTGAACTGCGTAATGTAAGCAAGATGCGACAGAAAGCAAAATGTAAACAACTTTTTGCACCATCATTTGCACGCCACACGATCTCATAACCCGAAAACGATGAACTTTTGAATTAAGACTACGCCTGTGTTGGGGGGAAAAAAAATTGATTCTCAGATTCTGGATCGATGCTCATTTTAATTCCTAAAGATCGATTAGTGCGAAGATCGGTCTTTTAACATAGCCCATATATTTTTCCCGCCACAAATTGATTCCCGTTAATTCTGAGTCATTGCGCACTCGCCGGCAGTTGATAATGTGTGCACGTTTAAAAAAAATAAATTAGTTAAAAAAATAGGAAATACTGGAAGACGCGCAATAACAGTGCCATGCACTCCACGCTCAACAAAATGGAAAGCAGTCCCCCGGTCTTCAATCGCACATTGCTTCCCGGTCCGTGGGAAACACTGACATACAATGACAGTTTGGTTACTTTGAAGCCAGTAACCAGCACTTTGTTTACATTTACACTGGCTGTACCTTTGTTATTGTTTTTCATATTGATAAGTGACTGCATTGGATTGGAAGCAGTGGTGATGGTGGTTAGTCAGTCATGCTGGTTTTCACACTGATGCTGCTATTGACTGTCCTGCACAACATGCAGCATAAAGTTTACTTTGACCCAACAAGTGTTGTTCACAGCCGTCTGTAGGCCAAATGGCCATGACAAAATTAAAATAAGACAGTTTTAATAAAATAAACCGAATTGATATCGGATCAAATTGTGAGAATCGGAATCTAATCGATTCTTGAAATTTGGATCGTTACCCAGCCCTAATTAAGACCAAAAATAAAAAAATCTGCCGCGTGGAAGTTTCAATCATTGAGCACATCAATATCCCGCAGAATGTAAAGTTAAATGTTAAGTCGGCTAAACTGATGTCTTCAAAACCAGCATCTCCTTATGGTTACTGTATGAGCCCCACCAACATGTAATAGACAGGTTTAATTATTGTCTGCTGGTCTTTCAAGACCGAATAAACGGAGGAGGAGAAAAAAAAAAAAAGTTGTACTCCTTGCTGGAAGGCCCGATGCAGAAAGAGCCTCAGGGATGCCGGTGAGCCTTTTATGAACTGCAGGGGAACAGAAAGAGGAGGGGGAAGTCCACCAAAAGAGATGAGTAGTATCACCATATCAAATTTGAAGTCCCAATGTTGGCGAACGTCATTTGGCTTGCTGTAATGTAACAAGCAAACAAGCCATCCATATTTATTGCAAAATATTTTTGCAGTGCATTGGTGAATTATCGACATCCAGGTCCTGTGTGATCGTTTCATACAATATTATTTTAGGTAGCACTATGTTTAGGTTATACTGGAGCGAGCCGTTTTGACAGCTGACTTCTCACTGATCAGCTGGCTCCCGACGGCTTCAGCGCAAAACGTTTTCTTCTTTCAGAGAGAACAAGGTGCATCTCAAAACATGTGCCCAAGAGCGTGAGAACATGACTGTTTCCAGAAGCCTTTCACTGTTAACCGAGTTTTACACAGCTGAATACTTTCAGCAGCAGGGCTTTGTGAAGGAACAGGTGAGGGTGTGTGCGCGGCGCATGTGTGCGTGCATGGTGTGTGCACATGCGCCGGGAGGTATGCATTTCTGGTTGAAGGATACTGAATGTAACGCAAATGCTGAAATAAATGTTCTTAATTTTATCCATAAATGATAATGAAGCTGCACCATATATTCATAATCAGTGGATATGTACTGCTCTCCCACATTTTGGAACATTTTTGTTTTGTTTTTTTTTTTTATTCTTAAGAGATACAGAATCAGGCAAAACTGAATTGAAAGACCTGTAGTTAAACTTGTCGTCATTTTCACTGAACATTGAAGGATAAGAGAGTCAGTCACTGAAAAAGTGAATGTGGGTTCTTCAGCTGTGGGGCTGAAATACTCGCACTGGTAATCAGTATCAGCAAGTACCTAAAGTTGTGTACTCGAACGCAAACATACTCTCCCCCCCCCCCCCCCACACACACACACACACACACACACCTCAGCAGGAATCAATGAGAAAGTAGACGGAGTTAAACTGATGAACAGAATCGATAATAGCACAGGTATCAAAATCTTATCAATTCCCATCCCTACACATATTGCTCACTTCACTACGCTCAGAAAAAAATTAATTATTTTATGTAAGGTTGAGGCCTAATTTGCAGGTTATTTACCACAATATGCAGGAGTTCGGGAGTTGGTATGACTTTGTCAGAGAGATTCCCAGACCTTATGGGAGAGGTGTGAAGACTGGCCGTGGTCTGGGGTGTTTTTTTTAAACATACAGCAGGATGGTATAGATGCTTCCTGGCTCATCCTCAGGGGAGTCCCTTTAGCAGGTCCTAACAAGCCTCTGTCACATGACCGAGGGGGCCTTCTTCCCACTCCTACCAAAGATGAGCTGTGATCTTTGTTGGATCTTCCAGTATTTCTACACAGCTACTGTCGCAAATCCTCCAAGTGATTATAGACTTTTGGGTGATTCCATGTCAATTCAACAAATGCCTCCCTCCTGACCATCTCAGATTTGTCAAAAAAAAATCATCATATGTTTATAATATATTTAAAAGGATGGGTGCCAAATTTCAGTTAAATATGTCTTAGTTTTGGCAGAAAAAAAATAATAAAGATGGTAATGTGCGAGTTTTTAGGAGGTAATATCTCCTGTTATACTTTTGCAATTGCCTCAAAATCGTCCACAGTGTAGCATCTAGGCCCAGTAAACTAGGCAAGCACATTTTCAATGGCTTTTCCCTTTTTCTTAGGGAGCTGTGGCAGTTTGAAAATGATAATTTATTTGACAAAGTTGTCTGTGACACCAACTTTGAAGGCCATTTGTGACCAAAGTTATGTAGGTAGAGAGCTGATTTTTTCTGGGAAAGCTCTCTTCACATAGTGCTATAGGTGAAATAAACAGCAAGCATTTCAATTTTATGGTTCTCTAAAAAATACACAGCAAAATCCTAAAAAAGCCAAAATTTCATGAAATTTGACAAATTGCCGAGATGTGACAACCTGTAAATTCTTGACGTCTTCACCATCTTAAAGCTTACATTCTTGGCCATATTTGGTTCAAAGGTGATTGTGGAGCAACTCTTCATTAAATAGTTATTAATTTTTTGTAACCCCATACAAACGCTTGTTTTTAAACTGTTTTTTAATGTTAAAACAAATCTGAGATCTGATCCTCACAACCATTGGTGTCTGAAAATCCACACCAAGGTGTTCCCTGTTCCTTTGGGGTTTCTCTGTCTTTTTCCAGTGTAGAACACTGGATACCATGTGCCTCAATTTCATGTCCCATAGGAAAATAAAAACCGCAGAGGGGATTCAAACCTGCCTATGTATCTCTCGGTCAAAAGATATATTGAGCAAAAACATGAATTTTCCCGTCACACTTAATTTGAAGTGTTGCTCGTAAAGGCTTTATAGAGCATGTACAATGCCTTTATAAATGAGACATAATGCCTTCATAAATCATACATAACCAAACGTCATGCTTTGTAAAGGGTGAAATAACACATCTTTATTCAGTACGTGATGCCAGATGTGATATAACTGACAGTGTCACTTAGCTAGTGGCTAATTGCGATAAAGGGTAACATTGTCAACAAAGGGACATTGTCACAGTCACATCTTGCATCACATGTTGAATAAGGATGTGTTATTTCACCCTTTACAAAGCATGATATTTGCTTATGTATGATTTATGAAGTCATTATGGGCGGCAAGGTGGCACAGTGGTTAGCACTGCTGCCTCACAGCAAGGTTGTGGGGCCTTTCTGTGTGGAGCCACGCTTCCGTCAGCCTGCCCCAGGGCAGCTGTGGCTACAAAAACGTAGTTTACCATCATCAGAACGTGAATGTGTGAGTGAATGAATAATGTATCCACTATGAAGCGTCTGAGTGCCCAGAAAAGCGCTGTATAAAACTGGGCCCGTGTTCACAAGGCATCTTAGCACTAAAAGTGCTAAGCTAAGTACTTAGCACTAAGATCCCAACTGCCGGATTTAGGAGGAACTCCTCAAAAAATGGGCATGTCAGTCCTAAATTTAGGACTCCTAATTATTTTGAGAGTTATTCACGAAGATTTTAGACTTAAAAGTAGCTCCTAAGTCTGGGAGAGCTTAAAAGTAGTCAAGAGGACTCCTAACTTGCTAAAACCCATCCACAAAGAATCAGAAAATGGCTGCTGCTGTTGAAGGACAAGAATGACTTGGAAATTCTGAATGATGCGCAGTTGTTGAAAAGCTATCGGAACGACCGTGAAAGGATTTTATTTGTTGTTGACTTGGTGATGGAGAGGTATGTCTCCAACCATCAGAAACAACCCAATAAGCCCCAAAATAAAATATTTGGCAACACTTATAAACTTGGGCACCAGAAAAATGCAACTTTTCCTTATATTTTTATTTTCCTTATTATTTTCCTTATATACTCTTTTGCAGACCCCACCCACATTTAGACCTTTTTTTTTTTTAATTTTCGGGGACTTGCCCCAGACATGTCCATGACATGTCTAAACCTAGCTCCAGTCTGGGCTTAATAAAAGAAACGTAAATTCTGCCATCTAGTGGCCTCTATTCACATCACATAGTCAACACCGCAGCCCGGTTAGGACTGCCTGCTTCTCATTATCTCTTCTAAATCATGATGGGCCACATCTTGGTTTTGATTAGTCAGTTGGCTGAATAAATGGCTTGACTGGAAGTCAGGCAAAGTACACAGGAATTGATTTAAGGTAAGCCAATTATGACAAGGTGAAGGAAGCTGTCCAACTTCGCTGGTAATTAGCAGATATCAAATTGCACTTTTCTTCCCAGAAACATTTCAAATGACCTCTGATGTTTGCTCCTCGCAGCATTAGGTTTAGAAAAGGTAATAAAAGGGCTCGCTTCTCTGCCTCATAGTTGCAGTTACTTTTATTGCGCTTAAAATTATCGTGTTATATTTATCGCCCAGCCTTGGTGCCCACTGATGTTTCTGTCCACAGCCTCAACTGTTGACACGGGAAACCTGTACATCAGAATTTGCCAAAGTAGTCTTGCCAGGACACAGTGTTGGTAAACCCAAGCCTTGCATTTCCTTGGCAGCCCCTTTTTATCTATCCACTGCATCTGGTTTTCTGCCTGTACCACCACTTTTTTCAGTCTCACTGTATCCTTGAGATCATCTTCAAACCACTTCCCCAGGCTCTTCAGTGGCTTGCCTGACAATGTTGGGATATCATCTCTGCCAATTTTGAACCAAGTGTTATTGTGCACTAGTGCTGCGACAATATGCAAATTTCCTTACCCAGTGGGGTAGGTAAAAAAACAAATTTATCCCATCAGTTTGGCAGTTCATTGATAATACCTGACCTGGGAAAAAATGCTATCACAATGGCTTAGGCTGTGCATAGCTGTTGGCATCAAATGGGCTGGTAATGAGCGGCAGTGGAAGGAAATATCTTGCTGACGAGAGGTTGAAAGAGAATAGCCAGTTTAGTTTGAACAGACAGGAAGGCAAACCCAGATAAATCTCCCTTTCCTACTGCAGAGAGCAGAGAAGTATCATGAAAAGCAAAAATGTTGAGCCTTAAGGCGGACGAGCTAAAAACGCGACATCTGGATCCACTCCTGTCAGCCAAGAACTGAAATCTGACGCTGCAGGCGTCACAGACTCACGAATGCTGGATAGCTAAAGATGAGAAAATCGTAGTCTGGCCTGATTAATCGACCAGGGGACGCGCAGATGGTAGGGTTAGAATTTTGGAGTCAAGAGCATGAATCCATGGACCCAACCAGCATTGGGTGAACAATTCAGTATAGTGAGGTAACTTTCTGGGGTGGGTTGGCTTAATGGGATGGGATGTTCTCCAAGTACACTTGGGGCACCAATCAACAGTCCATCAATTACCTTAATGTGACAACCTATCATAGGATTGTTGCATCCCTCTGTAGCCTGCAAATAACCCATCTCCTCCTGGCTACTTCCAGCATGACAATGCACCTCGTCACAAACCAAAAGTCATCTCAAAGTGGTTTTGAGAACATGACAATGAGTTTGGTGCAATTCAACAGCCTATTTGGTCACCAGATTTGACTCAAAGCACCTCTCGCACGTAGTAGCACTAATGATTCGCTGCATAAATGCGCAGCAGTCAAATCTGCAGAAATTATGTAATTCAATCATGTCAACATGGACCAAAACCTCCCAGGAATTTTTCCAAGAACTTGTGGAATCCATACCATGGCGAATTGAAGATGTTCTTATCGCACAGAGAGGCCCGACACCGTATTATTATGGCGTTCCAGAGATTATGTGAGAACCTCGTGAGTGTTCGTGTGTTTACTTATATAGTCCATACATATTATAAAAAAAAAAAAAAAAAAATCTACTTTTAAAATGTTATTTAGTATTTACTGCTGGAACGGAATCTCACAAACCGTCGGGAGGGCCGGCGTGAAAGACATCATGGGAGGGACCCGAACTGTCACATCACATGGATAATAGCAAGAGCACAGATTATACAATTCCTGAACAATTACAGTATTAGCCGTATAGCTACGAGTGCAAGTACTTTTCCTTCCAGTTCAGACATCTCCGGGCCAGGGAATTCATATCTGGGACTTGGCTCCTCCTGCTAGCTGACACATGCCCTCAAACCTTAAAGCTCTTCAGCATAAATTAGATTCAGACCTGCTGTGGAGAGTAATGATGAGTCAACTTTCCATCAGCAGTCTTTGTCCCTGATGTAGCCGAGGCGTAGTACTTAGGCTACAGACGGAGCTTGACTAACGATTCTGTTTACCCACATCTCAGTGCACTAAATCAAACCCACTTTGGCAGGGCTCCCACATGCTGCAGGAGACACTGCTGTTTGATTAAAACTGGAAGGAGCCCAGTTTACAAAGCCCCCCCTCCTATCAAGCTACTGAAAGAAAGAGCAATGTGCTTTGAGACTGGAGGCATCGCATGGATCAGCCTTTCTTTGTTCCAATTGCCTGCAGTTTCCCATGAGTCCGTTTGGTCAGACAGAGTCACAATGGGCGCAGTTCACAGGAACCAATCACTCGCTGCTTCTTGGAGGACATCCATTCCTGGCACAATGAACACACACCTCTCCAGGAGCTTATCCACTGTCATCACACCACATCTAGTATCTAGGGCCATATGAAATCCGTTTGATTTTTTCCCAAATTCCATTTTTTCCATTTAAATTTTTTGGAATTCCATTTTTTTACCAATTACACCAATTTATGTTCATAAATAAAATGATCACCAAATAGAAATAACCTTAAATTAGTTGATGCAACCCTCCATTTTCCTTAGTACTAAGAACAAGTACTGCGGAGTGATGCAATATAAAATTGCACTGTGATGAAAGATTTTTTTTTCTTAAAATACTACAAAATAAAATTCTCTTTAAAGGAAGTGTAAGCTGCAGTCAAAAATGACTGACAATGGCCGTAGTGACGTGTCTTATTCTGACTGCCCCTTAAAATCAATCATTTATAATCTTATTGTATTTTTGTATATACGTTGTGTGTGTGTGTGTATATGATAGCAGCAGTTATGACACTCCGTTTCCCCCATGAATCAACAGTTGTATGATTCCGTATGATTGTATTTAATTCATTTAGTGCATTACATCCTAGGATAAAATGTTCTACAGTAATGATTCAACATTAACAAGCTGACAAATATGCATCAGCTATTATTTCACCACTGGGGGATGACATTATGTGATAATTTGCTTGCACACAATTCACTAAGTAGACTAGGAAAAGAAATACTGTAGGCTGTATAACGGTTATACAAGTTGTTAAACCAACATAAGATGACAAATGACAATGTTTAGGACCCAGCAATCTCTGGCATCAGTGGTCTCGTCTACAACGACGAAAAACTTCCCATAGATATTTTGTAGCACCGAAGAGATGTGCAGTGTTGCCAACTTGGCGACTCTCTCTCGAAATATGGCGACTTTACAAATAATCTTGGCGATTTTTTTTGTGAAAAGCGACTAGCGACAAATCTAGGGACTTTCCTGGTGTAATTGGCGACTTTTCTGCTGTTTGGGCAACAGACGTGAAAGCACTTTTCGTTCTGCGGTTACCGTCCTCAACGAGCAGCGGGTGCTGCCGTGAGCACCTCCCCTGTCCCAAAGCACTCAAAAGACTGGAAGAGGCGCGATATGAATGAAATTCGTCTCTACCCCGCTCAACAAAATACACGCCATCTCCCACCCCGGTCAGGGTGTTTAGCGACTACTAGCGACTTTTCAGACAGCCAAGAGCTACTTTCCTGACAGAGAAGTTGGCAACACTGGAGATGTGTTGCTCCAACACTCGGGCAGGGGAATTTGGCGAAGGTTGCTCACATTTTTGCGTGCAATCGCATCTTTACATTGACGTTGAATGTAATCTGGACGTGCGAATATTTTGTTTAGCGTTCAGTGGAAACGTGGCTTCATGAACAGCATTTCAGTCAAAGAATGCCCATTTCCGCAAAATTCCGCGTTTATCAATGTATTCTGTTTTTATTGGCCAATTCAGTGATTCCGTCCGCGATTCCATGATCACGGGAATTATAGGGCCCCAAGTATCTCTGCAGTGGGTTACGAGTGACTGAACTGGTTTTGAAACTATCCTCACCATGAGCCAGTGTTAAACCATATGAACTAGAACCATCATACAGGCAACTAAAAGAAACTGTAGTGACATTTGGGGGGCTGAGAATTGGACAGAGGTTATACTGAGAATTGTTAAACATTACATTTACATAAACTTCAAATTTATCAAACAAGTTGCATGGCAACAAGATTCCCAATGTAGACCGATGACTCAACCAGTTTCCAGCTCGAGTGAAATTATGTAATTAAAGATGTAAAGTTCAAGATATTTCTTTCTGAAGAACAAAAAGCCTGTAACCTGGGGAAAGGGGGGGGGGGGAATTTTAAAAAACAAGATGTGTTTGTGAAACACTGATGCCCCCGTACATAACATGCACATGCTAACCATTAAAGGCCTATTATGAGGCAATCAAAGGTTATAGGACAAGGTCAACATTCATTACTTCATCAGAAAGGCCTTATCCTAAGGAATACATATGCCAGGTATCAAATGCCCATTACTAGCTAATGAAAAGTTATGGCCCATGTTTAAGTTTATGTCACCAAACGTCCTGCTCCAAGGTCAAGGTCAGAAGGTCAAAAGTCATGACCCCATCTGAAATGCCTTCACACAAGCTATGCATATGCCAAGTATCAAAGTCCTATCATGAGCCGATCAAAAGTTATAGCCATCGCTAAGTGCGGACAGACAGACAGACGGACAGGTGAAAAACTATAAAAACGTTCAGCCAAATTGTTTTAACGCCGTAAGCAGTCATATATTAAGCATTTCAGGCTGATGCCCAACTCACATTTGGCTGCAAATTTTTATCGAGATGTTGTGTTTGACAACTTCTCTCTACATTCATGAGGTAATGATAATGTAATCGTCTTGGCTAAAAGTTGCCATCTTATGTTACCCCCGCTACATTTTTTTAGTGTTAAATTCATTTAAAAGAAGGCTAGCTTGCTTTTTGGTTTAAATACGCATGTGCCTTCGAGTCAAGTCTAAATGATTACACTTCAGATTGCTTTGCAGTGAAAATCAACACAATCCAATCGGTTGTCATGAATTGCCTGGTTCTCCAGTATCTAGCAAATGATGATTCCCTTCGAACAATCTGCAGCACATTTACTTGACGTTTTAGTATGGGCTCATTTCATAAGGAATCTAATTCGATGAGGGACAAAAAATAAAGTCCCTGGTATCCGGTATAATCCACAATCCACAATAAATTTAAGTTAAGTAGAGCTGTATAATGCTGTATAAAAGCACCATATGATGCCAACATTCAAGGGATCCCTCCTTGATCAAAGTTACCACATGTTGGAACTTGATCCGAGAGCAATATCATGTATATTACAGTTTACTTGTGGTGGTGGTGCATAAAACAACTCTTATTTGTCCCAAACATGGAGGGGCTGTTGGGCCTTGGCGGAGGTATGCACTCCGAGTGCACCTGTGAAATACCGTTCTGGTCCGATTTTTCGAAGTTGTTGAACAGGTCCCTTGTAGATTGGGGAGCCTTCAATAAGTTTGTAGGTTAAATCTACGGGGCTGCATAAATAACAATTGTGATATTATCTTGTTTAACATAACATGTTAATTTAAAGGAGTAAAAATATCCAAGTTCCACAGTCTCAGCAGATACATACTTTTAATGTTCTTATGGAATCCAACACAAATAAAACAAAATTAGAGTAATAATACAACCTTTTTAGTGTGTACCAAGAAAATTTCTTTTTATGACTTCAGACCTTCAATGAAAGCCCCAGATGTTGTTTTCAACTGCTTGTTGGAAATGTCAGAAACTGGATGTTGGCTTCAGTCCCCTCAAGCCATTTTTTCCCACAAATTTTGGATCTCAGCTTATGTGCCAACAGCATAACATCCTATGACTCTCTCCAGCAGAAGACTGAACCAAACTGGGGCCCGACTTCAACAATACCAGGATGTTAAATTTTGAAAACGTTATTACCGCTACTGCTGCCATGAGTGTGGCTAGAGGGCCTAATAGGGGACAGTCTTCATTCTGAACGAAGGGGAAATCCTGCAGTGATAGGGACACTGATCAAAAGGAGATGGCCACTATTGAAAAATGTTCAAATGCAGCCTTCAAAGACTCTTAAGAGGATTATCCAAAAATGCCCCGTAAGTGGCCATCATTATGCATATCTCATAATTGCCTTGAACCGTGCTTTGAGATTAGAGCAAGCGGCCAAAACAGCCTCATTTTTCCCAGGGTGCACAAACTGTTTCCATGATGTGTGTGTTACAAATTGCAGTCAGTCACTCATTCGTGGGCACTTTGCAGGGACACCAAGTAGGGGTGCTCAGTGGAATACATGCCCTTTAAGCAGACTGGGTCTTGAACAGAAGCAATGGTCACTATGCTACAGCAATTAGTTCCAGCACAGGAGGATCAGCCACTGGTTTCAATTCAAAATCCTACAAACCCACAAAATCGGGAGATGAACTCAAACAAGTGAAAGCTGGCATGATTCCTTTTACTTCAAGATGTTCTCTCATGGTGATTCTTCAGCCGTTGCTCAACACTACTCATTTTTACATCATTCTTACTTCAGTGCCGGTAGAGACAATCTAATCTAAGCTTGCGGTTTTCACCGCTTTGCACAATATATCACTGCCTCAGGAAGTAACACTGGAGAAAGCCTCCAGATAATTCCATGAGCCGAGACTCAATTTGCGAAGGATAAAAAGATGGCGCTTTGATACAGATGTAGCTGAAGTTCCACCGTAAGGATTACCAAAGAAGCTGTTCGGCAACATTTGCAGCGTTAATAGCATTGCCTTTTCCATCCATTTAGCTTTCCATAAACTTAGCAAAATCAAATGTTTGTGTTCCAGAGAATGATGCAAAAGACTGCCAATCAGGCAAGGCATGTCTCCAAATAAAGAATCAGCTTTTGGAAGCAGGAAAACATTTCTGTGCAGTGGAGAGATGGCACTGCTTATGCATGACCTGGGGGATGGTGAACAAGCCAAAAGCTACCGCAAAGTAATTGAAACAGACATCACTAAGTGAAAACATTTTAAAACTGAAATGAAATGAAATGGAGGGCTAAAAACACAACATCAAAATGGAGAATGGCGCAATAATAAATAAATTGTTCAATTCATCAGGCATTTTGGGAGGGCAGAGAATCACAAGAACAAAACAAAGACACACAGAATTCAAGAGCAATAGTATAATATTGCTCAATCAGAAATAATAATTCTTCCAACCAGGAAGAAAGTAAAAACAAGATCGCTAAACTAGTCAAGAGTGAGAAACTAAGGTCATACGTTGCAAAGGGCAGGTGATATCCACAAAGTAAGAGCACATCACCAGTGACCATAATACAATGCACTCGTTTTTTCTGCGAGAACAGCTAGCAGGAGTGAAGTTATGAAAGAGCATTTCCCTGCACTCTTAATTGCCCAAACTGCTCCAAACTAGGGCCTTCTCTCGCAATTTACGCGCCTTTACAGATCGAACAAGGAGTTTCAACAAGGTGTGGTCTACCTGTGAGTCACAACAGGCTTTAAAGCCTACCGCCTGATAAAGCATCTTTATTGTCAAGCAGCTGCTATGTCCTCAAGAGTTCAAAAGATGAACAAAATGTAGAAAGTAAGCAATCTTGTCTTCACAGACGCTGCGAAGCGACTGTGTTCACAAGTCTGAGGAGTGATAAACATCAGATGTTAAAGTCAAGTGAAATGGAGGCAAAATTTTCCACCGCCAGTGAGACTAAACATCCGTTTTCAGACACGCATGACAGTAGAGGGCTCCCACATCGTGTGTGTTCCAGTAAGAAAATAAATCCACCAGTGTCTGAAGGGTGGCTCAAGAATATCAACATAAGGACAGTATCAGAGCGAAGCTTAAAGTCCAGAATAATTTGATGGCAGATAATAACAGCTGTCAGCCTGCTATTTCTGAAGTGAGTGAGAAGATGGGGATATATGAATGAGGAAATTAACTTCTGCTCTCTGTAATAAGTAAGTTCTAGTTGATTGCTGCCATTTGCCTTGGAAAGGAGGTCTGGAGATGTGTGCTATATATTCCAGTGTGAGATGGTCTGGAGCCAGAAGAAAGTCTTGACACGAGACATCACCTCGCCAAACATGGACATAATTCTGCATTAAGTTGCACAGGCTATCAATTCAAAGTCGGCCGCACACCCAAGAAGATTAATGCAGCAAGTTGCACCTGATTGGCCCACTTCCTTAAACGCAACATGGGAAGGCTGGCCTTAAAAAACCGCTGAACCGATCTCTGCACTGCTGACTCTTCTCCCATAGCGGTGTTTGAATGAAGCACGACTGGCACTGGCTAAAGCACCTCATTCCTCTGCACTCCAATGCCGACTGCTCGCTCCATTACTGCAATCTCTAAATCCTCATCAGAACAATGCAAATCTTTTTTCACAAGCAAAATAGATGGCCGCACATCTTGTATAACCTGTAGTGGAGCAATACACAACAATTTCATGTCAAATACAGAACACTAGTAGTTAGCACGATTCTCTCAAGCTTCCAAACCCAAAGTTCCAACAAAGACACTTTGACAAAGAGGGGGGGATTATGTTAAGGCCGCAAGTCAAAGCTCTCCAACTGGGATAGATGGACACTCTGTAGTATAGCTGCTAATAATCACGGGACTGGAGTTAGTTTCTTTTGTTTTTGTTTTTTTTAAATAAAGCACAGAATTGAATGAATCCATAACAGAACCAGTGTTAACAAAGCAGTGCATCGTGAGAGAAAAAGCTGGACCAGTGAGCAGTGGCGAGATGAGAAATGTGGTATTGTCTGTTGCGCCATCATCTTGAAGGGTTTAGATTTGATGAAGACCAAAGGAACCCTTCAATTTATAAAGTCTTCAGCAGACTATTGAGAACGGTGGTGGTTGTGCCAGGGAGTGGGTGGGTAGCAGTTTCATCGCGCTCGTTGGATTTGCAATGAGCAAACAAAATGTAACAATTTTACAAGAACAGGCACACCCTATGGTGTAAACATTATTCCCTCATGATGTTCCCATATATTCAAACATGATAACAACTCCATACAACACTAAAACACTTCACAGAGCAAATGCCTTTATACAAATACAGTCTGTAAAATCACTATTCCAAGATGTCACGAATTGACCTCCACTTTCTTCATCCCTAAAAGAACTGGGCCAATAACCCACAGCAAACTGTTGAAAAAAATTAATAAAATAAATTGTAAGACACAATCCCAACAAAGTGCTTTGAAGAAATAGGTGGGCAAATTCGTAAATAATTTCAAGAGCCATTTGCCATGTGACTCGTCATTAGTGCCATTTTGTCGTCCTGGATTATAGGGAAACGGAGAAATGGAAACCGGTAGACACTATGAGCACTAGGCTAGGGTGGTGTCAAAACATTTTACAGCATATCAGGTAGGCTGGTTATTTTCCAGGGACTTCCAATGAGAAGTGTATTGCAATATGGGAGTAAAGATACGATAGGGGCAATTCCACGGTAACGGAATATTCGATCAAGAGTAATTTTCATGTCATTTTTACCTGCCATCTATTACTCCAATGCAGTAGCTACTTGCCTGTGCTTTTATCAGTTCCACTGGCATGCCTACTGAGCTGTATAACAAAGTTTGGGGTAATCTATTTTGCAGAAGGCTATATGAAGGTGAAAGTTTCGGTAACGGAATTATGGCAGAAAAAAAAATGCCATTATTTTTGCCTCAACTTTGACAGGCATTCCTCTGAAATCTGGCAATGACTGGCAGTAGGTTTACGCTTAAGTTGGTGGCTCAGGATGTTGACCAGGCCACGGTAAGTTTATATTGACTCGTATATTCATAGATATTTTGTAGGATGCCATTTATGAGAAACAGACACTGGTAACGGAATTCCAAAATGGTAACAGAATTACATTTTCTGAGAATCTACTAAATGTACCATACTGTAAACAACCAAAGCAATTGAAAATTGGTATCAATGATGTTTGTGATGCTGACCTCCTGTTGAGCCAAAATTTTGAACAAATTTTCAACAATTCAAGGCAAAAGGAAGGCAATACATGAAATTGATGAGAATAACATTTTTCTGCAAGAGCAGTACAGATATAATGTAACTTAAATAGCACAAAATGAAGTATGGGATACCGCTCAACGCGCTTTACATAATTTAATTGACTGCTGAGACAACTGAGGAAGCCTCCCGGATTGGGCGAGTCTTATGTAACAGGTGAGATTAATGTCCATCAACCATCTTGAAAACTATTTTAATTTGCTGAACTAATATCAAAACTTAAAATATCAGTTTTATTCAGTAATGAAAAGGCAAGAAACTTACCTGCTTTGTTGGAGGATTGCTGGCTATTGCTGGAGGATATTGAGCAAGAACGAATGTCGGACATGGGATGTGTTGTAAAGGTTTGGTCCTTACAGCCCCTCCCCTTTCTAATTCTTTCACCTCCACCTTTATGAGCCACAGGTGGAACCCATCAGGGTGGAGGTGTTAAAGTATATAGGGCTGGCAGATGCCAGCCCTGTTGTTGCGACATTTTTTCTCTCTTTTCTCCTAGCATGTTTGCTGCGCCCTGTTATTTTTAAACTTGCCGTTTTTGGATTTTGTTTTAATTAAATTCAGTTTCTTTACTCCAGTCTTGGCATTTGAGTTTGGTCTAAGTGCCTGCTGGATTGCTTTTGGCATCCAGTGGGAATAATACCATGACAATTGCATTCTGAGCAAAGACTATCAACGTTTTATCACACCTAGACTCAACAAGCTTCACTGAGTAACTGGCCACTAGGGCCACAAGCCATGCTTTCCCAATCTGAAACCCCTTGTAACATTCACACATTATACATGTAAGACAAAGAGATGCTGCCTTAGTAAAGCACAATTCCAGGAGGAACAGGATGCTGGTAAAAGGGATGGTGAAGAAGACCCCATACTACAGAACAAACAATCATTCATACCCTTCCCCAGCACATGCTACTCATTAACCAAACCATACTATAAATTGCTAATCCTTGAATGAGTAGTAATTGAAACTTAACTCACAGGAAGAAACACACAACTATAGATGTCCAAAACAATGAACCACTATGCTCCATAAAGTCCTCATGCCACCTTGTGCCATCTTCTGTTTTTCCACTGGCATTCAGAATAATTCTTTAATTCCGTTACTAGCTGCCGGATAGCTCACTCGGTTAAGGCACTGCGCTGCAGTGCAGAGGTGACTATCACGTTGCGGGTTCGAGCCCCGGCGTACCCACCGACAGGGGTCGGCAGCTTTTTCAGAGTAGCGCACAATTGGCCATCGCGCTACAGGGTTCCAAAGGGACTGCTGGATTTGGGGATAAAATAGTAGCTTTGTTTGTTGCTCCAGCGCCTCCTGTTGGCCAGACGGGCGCTCGTCAGGAAGACTCCGGGTTGGTTCATGTCCGGGTATCCTCCGCCCTCGTTCTGAACTTGCGAAGATTCAACCAATGAGTGTATAAGAATCAGTGGCAGACAGGCACGTGCTTCGGAGGAGAGCCGTGAACTGTCTCACTATCCTGAGTTGGCAGCAAGGGGTCGCATACAAGCAAGCTTTGTACATAGTTCCCCAATTGGGCATTCCAGATTCGGGTGGGATTGGAGATTCCAAATAAAAATAATAAATAAAAATAATAATAATAATAATAGTAATAATTCCGTTACTGGAGTAATTCCATTACCATGCAATTGTGTTAACACAAATTTTCCAGGATTACAGCTAAGTATTAGAGAGGTTAATATCTGAAATTCAGTACAGACATAAGGAGGAAGAAAATTCTTAACAATAAAATAAATGCAGAAATAAGATGAAGAGAACTATACTACAATTTCGGTAACGGAATTACATTGAAAAATGACAAATCTCACAATAAGCCACTGGAATTGTGTGTTTCAATTTCCTGCAATGACTTACAGTCTCAAATACTTTGACTACCAATGTATGGAAATACAGTAAAAACCAGGAAATGGCTAAATATCTTGGTCAGCTTTGGAAAAATAACCTCTGATCCTTGTCCTGGAGCTTAAAAAAAAAATAAAAAAATTTTTTTTTTTTTTACAAAATTCAAATATAAATTTTTAGACCGTCAAAGACATTTCAAAACAGCTTTCAGTGTCTGATTTGGTCATGAATCATTCACATGAAAACATATACATTTATAATACAAAACAGTTTTTAAAAATAACTGTTACTAACTCTTATGTGGAATTGCCCATAGGCATCCCGATACGATGCATGTTCCAAATTCACTTTACAGTACTGTTGCAGACATCAATAAAGGAATAAGGTGACCAAGGCAGTACTTCCAGCAGAAAAATTTTTCAACCAGAACAGCTGCCTTGGTCACCTTAGTCCTTTTTAGATGACGGCAGCCTCCTACCAAAGAACACCTACTTAGATTTGTACCTATAACAGTGCTACTGTTACCTGTGTTTAATATAATATTGTTTGTTTGTTTATTATATTTAAAGACCGTTCCAACAATTTTACAATTCTGCCATGTTATCAGTCATACTCTTCTAAACACATGTAAGAATAAATCAAGTACCATCAACGAAATTCAAGTCTTTGGATAATTCGTTGTCTCCTACATGATATGTCTATGGACAGTGGGAAGAACAGAGTAAACTCTCACAAACTAAGGGAAAATTTGCCAAATCCACACAAAGGGGCGGGATTTACTACCATCTCTCTTCCCTTTAACAGAGGCAGTGCAGCAACTTGACAGACCTGAGGGGGCGCTCTTCTGAAATAAGATGGGTATAGTTTGCTGTCCCATCAGGAATATGCCAATTCAATGACACTGCAGTGCTTCAACCACAACCAGCATGACCATGTTTCAGGATTCAACATCAAATTGTAAGGCAACATTGACTCCGTTTACATGCACACCATATTGCGATTACGGTCCAAATTCAGCTTAAGGTAATATTCCGAATAAGCTGTTTATATGCACTAAGCCATGAGAATATTCCGTTTACAAGTTAATTAGCATATCCACCACTTTGGTCCAATCTCAACATCGGGTTTTCAGCAAATATAACGCCCGAAAGTAATAGTCATGGCTTTGGTTGCCTTCAGTTAGAGCTTCAAAGCTGACATCGACTCCACTCTCGGCCATTGGCATCGCCAGCGGTCTCCGTCCCAGAATTTCATCCATGATCATGAAATTGGCTGGATTTGGGCTGCTGGTATCGTTTTGTTTTTGGCAGTGGCTATTTTTATTCCAGTCGTGAGCTTACTATAATTTGCCATTCTTATAAACTACCGTATCCGCATGCACAATAGGAAATTCGGCCTCGGGAAAAAATTTCTACTCAACTGTGTTGAAAACATCCCGCTTTCGCTGCGTGCCTTGTGGTTGACATTACTAGACCGGCTAGCCGGCTTGCTTACTTTAGGTTACAGTCAGGATGTCTTCTACTCACGTTAGGTAGGGTTAGTTATTAGCCAGCTAACTTTACCAGCTAGCCATCTAACTCATTAGCCAACTTGTACACTACAATTTCTTGCAAGGACAAACTTTGTGCAACTAACAGCTGTTCCACAGGACAAAAATCACAGTTGATTAATTGTGGAGAGTGACGACCTGACAGTTACCCAAATATTAGCGAGCAAACATTGAACCTAAAATTACACCCTCATGACTACCAAACCCATTAGCTAAGCTAAGCAACTAGCTAGAAAGCAGCTGTCCTGCTAGCTAACGTCAGCTGATACATTATAGTTAATGCCGTGGTTTAAGCATAGACTGTATAAATCAGCGTATGGGTCAAAGTCCAGATTTCCTACATTGTGCATAAACATACAGAAGATCGTAAGAATAGCTAATCGGAGTAATATTACAACTGGCATAAAAACAGCCACTGCCTTAATTTTTTTCGCTTTGGAATATGCTGCCTTCAGAGTTTTCCAGCGATGCTCATCTTGGTTGGCAGTTAACACAAAACCAGCCTCTCTTCACTTATCGCACATCTTAAAGATATAGTTACAGTGCTTTTGCTAATCAATATATTCCATTATTTTCATTTCTTTTATTATCGGAATGTACACAGTTGTCTCCTCTTTGCTCCAAAAATGCTAATTCATTGAGAATTGAACAGGCGCAAATGTAGTTAAATATTCTGTTTGGGGGCATTTTCCAATTAAGATGTGTACATGAGCCACTATTCAGATTAAAACGGGCATATGCCAGGGGTCTTATTTGGCATATTTCAAATAAGAAAATGGCCTTACTCGAGTTATTGCATGCTTTTACATGACAGGTACGAAATTGGAAGATTGTCATATTCTGATTAATACAGTAATATGGTGTGCATGTAAACGCAGTCAGTGACAGCCACTTCAAATGACCTACCTGGCCCATGGACCAATGAGGCAAAAAGACCATCTGCGAGCCCACCCTCAATGAAGACACTTTCAGCTGCTAGTGTCCAAGCACACTTCTTACAGTCTGCAGCACCAGCACATTGCTTGGTCTGGTTTCCATGAATGTCAGTCGAAGGGACACTATGGAATATTTTCTCCCACTCATCGTAAAATCCCTTTGAATCCATCCCAGGAGCCACAAGAGGGGTTTGTTTTGAATTTCTCTCACCAGTCCATAACATTTGGAGAACACAGTAGAGAGGACAACTCCAAACTTCCTGTGCCCAATTCTGCACACCACTGCCTCAGCTGGCACAAACCTTCAGACAGCAACTTTTCCACAGATCCCGGGTGGAGCACTTTCAAATCTGGCCCAAAACAAAAGTAGCTCCGTGTGCTTAATAAATTATGCATGCACATCTGCCGTTCTCTTATGAAACAACTACATTTGGCCATGAACTGTCTGCAGGCATTCAGAGACACAGCCGAAAGACTGCAGCATCACCACAGTCTCAAAAAGTAGGTAAGCTGGCACATAAAAATAACAAAACTTAAGTACAACAAGATGAACAACAAATGGCAACAAAGTTTATGCAGAGACTACAAAAAAATAAACTTGAACCAATACTCCCATCACAAAACGAAGGCTCTCCCAGCCTTGAACATTTGAAAATTTCAAATTGGCCAACCACCCCCACCCAAATCACTCTCAAACCAATTACCAAGTATAACTAGACGTACATTTCCGGAAGGAAATACCAGAGCATGCAAAGCAATGATTCACAACATTGGTTTGGTCACAATACACAATACCACAGCCAAAGAGGCAAAAATGCATTACGTTCAAAAGGGATTACAATATGACATATCTCACTCTCTACTTGGGGTAATTCCGTGCCAAATCACCAGAAAGCTCGCAACTAACCAGCTCAGATTTGCTTCATAACTTTGTTTTGATGCCATTGTTACTAAACATTACTGTGCAAAATTTTAGGCCAACATCTCCACTAGTTTTAGAGATATTAAGCCAACAAAAAGTGGGCGTGGCCCCATATTTAGCATAAAAACGAGTACTACAATCAAACATCCATAGTTTGATGGCTAATAACTTTTGAACTGTTCACACGAAATGGCTCAAATATGGCTTCCTGGAATGCGCGTTCATCCATGGTAGCACCTTTGGCTCTCAATATCTCCAGATTCAATGACACCAGATGTCTGATTCTTTTAATGCATGAGACATGTTATAGTACTGATAAGGAAAACATGTTATATATCTGGAACAAAAATTATTCTCTCTCATGTATAGGCCCCCAGAATGGAAAAAAAGCTTGTCGCATCTGTATTTTGAATGCTTAAAACAAAAATCTGACTAGGTGTACAAGAAAACAAATTAGATCAGTGAAAAGAGCAAAGTCTAGTTGATATAAGTACCAAATATGAAGTTGGTGCTGTGAAGAAAACTATTTAATTCAAGCTGTTGAATACAGAAGATTTTAAGACATGCGAAAATGCCATTCACAAGGTTAAATCAGACGTCATCTTAAAGTGGAGGTGAAGGCAGCGTATTTAAGGTCTGGCTATGCCCAGCTGCAATTACAACTGCATTCTTTAGTTTTAGTCCTGTGTATGTGTAGCTGCTCCCCTGGTTTTTTAACTTGTGTTTATTTTGATTTTCAAAGTTTATTGAAATCCTTAAAGCTTTTTTCCCCAGCTAGAGTGTTTGGTTCCTTTTTCTTTTAGGCCCATGGACCTAGCGAGCAAATCCATGACAATATAACCTTGCGAATGGCATTTTCGCATGTCATAAAACCTTCCATATTCAACAGCTTGAATAAAATGGTTCTCTTTATAGCACCAACTTCATATTTGGTATATATAGCAATTACAACTTGTTCTTTTCACTGATTTAATTTGTTTTCTGGTAGACCTTATCAGATTTTTGTTATAAGCATTCAAAACACAGACGCAACAAGCTTTTTTCCATTTTAATGGGCCTGTATATGAGACAGTATCATTTTTGTTACAGATAACATGTTTTCCTGATATAGTACTATAACTTGTCTCATTCACAAAAAAGAATCAGACATCTGGTGTCATTAAATCTGGAGATAGAGAGCCAAGAGTGCTACCATGGATGAACGCGTATTCCAGGAAGCTATATTTGGTATGCCATAAATCTGTAAATGTGTCAAAGACATAGCTCTCCTTCTGTCTACAGAGCCTTATTATAGCAAAGAATCATGTGTGAAAATTTGAACCATTTATTGCGAACAGTTCAAAAGTTATTAGCCATCAATCTATGAATGTTTGATTGTAGTACTCGTTTTTTTATGCTAAATATGGGGCCACGTACCCTTTTTGAAGGATTAATATATCCAAAACTAGTGGAGATATTGGCCTAAAATTTTGCACAGCAGTTATTAGTAACAAGGACATTAAACTAAAATTAAAAAATGAACAAAATCTGAGATGGTCAGTCAGGAATTCTCTCTGAAATCTGGCGATTTGGCATGGAATTACCCCTAATTGACCTGAACATTGTACCCTCATAAAGGAGTGGAATATGCAAACAAAATCCTAAACATGAATAAAAATGTGTTTCGTGGTCATGAGTTGCGTCATTAGCTCAGTCACAGTACTTTAGTCAGTCTATACAGTCCTGCCACAGATATAGACTCCCCTCACCTCCCACAGGAGCGCAACAAGGAAAACGATCCCCGAGCATTAGAGAAAACAAAAAATCTCTGCCATGTTTGCAAATTATGTTCCAAATCCTACCCTACTTTGACAACGCACAGAAAAAAGTTTAAGTGAAGAAATTACAATATTTGACATGACACCCATTTTCATGAATTAAATTTTACGAAAGAATTGGAAAGAGATGCGCCCAAAATGGAAAGAGAAAGATCCGTTAGATGATGACAGATGGATGAAAAGAGAGAGAGATGAGAAGAAAAAGCAGTGAATTATGGAGGCTGCCACAGGTACATTATTAGTGATAAAGGTCATTGGACAGAGCTGCCGGCTCTTGTACTTATTAACAAAACAACAAAAGGTTTCCAATGATTTCCTTATTGGGTCAAGATAAAAACCGGCAAAAGAACATCATTGACTTCAAAAGAAAAACAAAACTGATGTGATACGAAGACAGAAGATAAACCTTTTTGCCAGCTGTACATTTTACCGTTGCCAATTGAACCATCCTCCCCAGCTCCATCGGAGAAATGAACTTTCACACACTAAACAGATTTCTTTATGTCAGGAGTAATATAATATAGGTTTCAACAGTCTGTTTTACCTTTGTCTTCTCCATCAGCAGTGTTAATAAGCTCTTTGTTCCTTCAGAAGTACCATTTTGACTGAGCTTCAACACTGCGATCCAGCCATTAGCCTCATTACAAATGAAGAGCAGAAAAAAAAAAAAACTAAACTAGAAAAAGAGATTCAAACAAGAG
Organism: Gymnothorax reevesii; assembly: GCA_029721435.1. Taxonomy (NCBI): domain Eukaryota; kingdom Metazoa; phylum Chordata; class Actinopteri; order Anguilliformes; family Muraenidae; genus Gymnothorax; species Gymnothorax reevesii. The sequence goes on along the minus strand of CM056582.1, from coordinate 86,546,685 downwards.
GTAAAATACAATGAGGTGGACACACATTTGTGGGCCGAACAAAATGAGACACTCGATTTATACTGCCAAAGCATGGAGAGACTGCCAGCAAAGTAATCAATTGCCAGGCAAACAGGCCCCACCGCCTCCCACCGTCTGAGGGAGGGCCGCCAGCGCCGAGGCTGGACCTCTCTGAGCCAGAAATACAGGCCGGCTTCCAAGCCAGTCTCAACTTCTATGCCGCCTGGCTAACAGCTATACTTCACAAATGAGTTTAAAGATGAAATGATAAGTAATATTACGCACATTTAGGGGCAATTACTTGATTTGTTCATTCTACATCAAATGGGATTTCAGCATACTCTGATATTTTATTTAAGCCAAACCTCCGTCATCATTGCATTTTACATTTTTCCGTTCCTTTCAGAAATGATAAATCTGAATTTAATGCACCCTAGGTGCTATATTTATTTAGAATTACTGAACCTGCTGTGAATAATTTGCTTTGGCGGGGGGGGTACCTCATTTTTGAAGCGAGTAGGAGAGGGGTGTCCATTAAACTGAAAAACCTACACTGGTAACATTAAGCCAATCAACACGTTCATTAGCAGGAACTATCTGCGCCGAATTTCTATCACTTCTGGCCCAATGCCAAAGTTTTGCTTCATTGTTCAGAGGCGTATCTGAAATGCGCCAGAGGATTCAGTGCTGACGTACAGGGTGTATACAAACATAAATGCTTGCAAATAAGGCATCGGCTTTCGGTATCACATAAAAACAGACTAAACATGCTTTTTGCACTCAGGACCTCTTGGCACAATAAATGGCAGCTCATGGGGGGGAAACAAAAATGGCTGAACATCCAGGACTTGCATCCCTGTTAGTAGAATCAGGTTTCAAGTACTGAAAAAAAATATCTATTTTTCCAGGCAGCAAACAATGGCCAACTCGACATAACTACCATTACTAAAGGTAGCCGACTACTGCATTAGGGAAAGCCATAGCAAGCCTGGCTCATTCTCAACAAAAGTAGTCAATCTAAAGCCAGATTTCTCTCTCGGAAGTAAAAAAAAAAAAAAAGGGTTTCTCCAGTCAGTGGGCCTGATGGACAGAGCTTGTGAGTGACGAGCACAGTCGCCTGCGGGAAGGGCGTGATGGGTGTAACCAAACATGTTTCCCTCTGCGTAGTGATGGGGCTCATCATTGCCTCCCAGTGTGGAGCTGCATCTGTTCGAAGGCCGGCAGGACGTTTCGTGCGGAATGGTCCCGTGCGGTCCTCCGGGAGATGGGGCTGCTGACAATGCAGTTCGCGGACAGCCGGGGCCCGGAACACAAAGCCCCATTTGTTTGCGAGCCGAGCAGGCCCGGCCCTCCCTGCCTTTAACTGTGGGGCGGAGAAACCAGTCGGCCCGGTAACGGAGGGCCCGCGCTCTCTTGCTCGCATTGTGGCCTGGGAGCTGGCACTCACAGAGCCGGTGTAGTGTTACCGGGCGGCGTTTTTAAACCTCTCGTGCCGGGAGGGAGGAGCTGTGTGGAGGACCATGTGGCTTTGGGTGGGGATGTCCAGGCATTTTTGGACACACCCCATTTGAGCCGGTTTACCCCATCCCCATCCCCAATACGATCCCTTTCACAAATGATACAGCATAAAATGACACCACAGAACACAGCAGACTAAAATTATAAATCAACTGCAAGAGCAAACTGCTGGTTGTATCAACATTACAGACAAGGAGGTTAAACTAGAGCCCTCGGTAACAGAGTACATGTATCCCCCGAAGGCCAGATGGTCCTAGAGTACCCAAAATCAATAGGTGTCGACAACTTACCATAATACATGTCCCTGCAAAATTTGAAAAGAATCGGTGCGCTTCTGTAGGCTGTAGAGCGTTCACAAGAAAATGTCTACGGACGCGTGACGAGGCCAAATCCATAGTATCCTCCGAACTCGTTCGGAGGGTATAATACATGAATCGAGGAGCACGATCATCTGCTCTTAAATTTGCGAGCACATTTGTTCATCTGGGGAGTGAGAAGTTTAAAGAGCACGGAGTCTTTTCCGACAGTCTTTACAGGTACACAGAGAACAAAACGACACACTGTAAAATGGAAAGATCTGGTGCGCTGCTAATGAGGAAATAAGGACATTTTGGTAAGACAGAGCAGAAAATGGGTCAGAACTTCACTGGGGAGGGGACAATGTGGACATCGGAACGCTGAAAAGATGAACATGGAAAAACTTTGACGACGCCAACCAAGCAGCAACTAAAACATGTGTCTTCATTATCCCCACGGGATGAGTAAAAGGGCAAACCAAACTGGCTTTGGTAAGACACTGGCTTCATTATCTCCACTGAAGCTGAGTCACTGGCCTTACTATCCCTACAAAAGCTGAGGGGCACCAGCATCCTTCCAGATGCAGAGGGGCCCTGGCCTAATCATCTCTACTGAAGCCGAGGGGCACTGGCCTAATCATCTCTACTGAAGCCGAGGGGCACTGGCCTAATCATCTCTACTGAAGCCGAGGGGCTCAGGCCTAATCATCTCTACTGAAGCAGAGGGGCACTGGCCTAATCATCTCTACTGAAGCAGAGGGGCACTGGCCTAATCATCTCTACTGAAGCCAAGGGGCACTGGCCTAATCTCTACTGAAGCGGAGGGGCACTGGCCTCATCATCTCTACTGAAGCAGAGGGGCACTGGCCTAATCATCTCTACTGAAGCAGAGGGGCACTGGCCTCATCATCTCTACTGAAGCAGAGGGGCACTGGCCTAATCATCTCTACTGAAGCAGAGGGGCACTGGCCTAATCATCTCTACTGAAGCGGAGGGTCACTGGCCTAATCATCTCTACTGAAGCCGAGGGGCACTGGCCTAATCATCTCTACTGAAGCCGAGGGGCTCAGGCCTAATCATCTCTACTGAAGCAGAGGGGCACTGGCCCAATCATCTCTACTGAAGCAGAGGGGCACTGGCCTAATCATCTCTACTGAAGCCAAGGGGCACTGGCCTAATCTCTACTGAAGCGGAGGGGCACTGGCCTAATCATCTCTACTGAAGCGGAGGGGCACTGGCCTAACGATCTCTACTGAAGCAGAGGGGCACTGGCCTAATCATCTCTACTGAAGCAGAGGGGCACTGGCCTAATCATCTCTACTGAAGCAGAGGGGCACTGGCCTAATCATCTCTACTGAAGCAGAGGGGCACTGGCCTAATTATCTCTACTGAAGCTGAGGGGCACTGCGGAAGCAGAGGCACATGCCTCATTATACCCAAGAGGCACTGCCTTCATTACAGAACCTTACCCAGGTAAACGGCATCTCCTCATACCCAGAAAAACATCCTCCCCATGCTACAAGTAACCATTACAATATAATGCAAAACGCAACCCTAAAGCTTACTGACCGTGAATAATGATAAAAATTAAATTGTACAGGAGAAGAAATTAAATTAAGCAAACATTGCCATTTGGAGCAGTATGAAACCCCATCTGAGCCATGCGCAAACCCAGTCTCTTCAGAGTTGGAGGAGGAAGGCTCAAAGAGGAAAGGTAAACCGTGTGTACATGGATTCTCCGCAGTGGGGTGCTTTCTGAGGCAGGGCAGCAGAGTTCAGCCAGAAATGGGATCCAGCCTGCAGAGCGTATTTGGCCATTTTACCACGACGGAGCCGAGCGTTTCATTTATGAACGGCCGGAGGGGATGAGCCACATGTGCATTTCACTCTCAGATTAAATAAATGGAACAATTATGTTTCCTGAATGTTTTCACTAAAGAGGAGGAGAAATGTTAAAATGGGCCGTGGCCAGAGACACTGGAAGCAGAGCGGGACAGATACAGATCTCTGCGCAGCGTGCGAGCCCAGAATCAGGGGGTGACCGCTACCCCCCGGCCAAATTACCCCAAGCCTGCGCAAGGTTACGCTTTCATGGAGGAGCGCAGGCCAGCGAGTCCGAAAATCAAAGCGGCAGATCGGATGTCCCATCAAAGCACCGCGCGGTGAAACAAGGACAAAAACAGAGGGGTAAAAGGAGACGGGCCGCGCTCGCACGAACTGCCTTTAAAGTGCGGCACCATCTGAGCAGTGGAGCGGGTTACACACCCCAGCAATATGGCTGCAAACGCTTCCTCTGATGAGGGCAAAGGCTCAGCCCCCCCCCCAATCACTAATCTAAAGAGTTTCCCAGCTGTAGTACATCCCGAATTCTATAGGCAGAGGCACCGATGGGACAGGCCATAACAGCGGACTGGCGTGGTGATGCCAGAGTCTGTGCGTGGCTACAGACAGTGACTCATTCCCTCTGAAGGATTTCCAATCATTACGGTTAGAAACAAGGACCTCGGCTTGCTGCACAAGATGGGAAATGCATCAAGCCAACTGGTGTACTCATTACAATGGAATCCAGATGCAATACGCAGCACATAAAATCAATATAAAGAATGAAAAAAAGTTCTTGTGGATTTTAGAGATTCGATGTGAGGACTTACACAAACATACTGCAATTTATTTAGTACTGTGCTTGTTAAGAGCCCATTGGAGGGTGATACCTTTCCATTATTCCTAAAATGAAATTAGAAAATATTTAATTGATATCAAAAGCATCAAACCTTAAGTAGTTTACACCAGCATAACATTCTTTGAGGATTTTTGTTCATACCCGTTTCACATGTAACATTAAAAAATCTTAAATCTTGTACAACAGATGAATCAATCGGATGTCCTTTAATATCTGCTATAAACAGCCCCTTAAAGAAGGCCTCAGATTACACGGCAGTAACTTGGCAGATGATGTCATCTGGAAAGAGGGGGGAGAGAGAAAAAAAAAAAAAAAAAAACAGCAACGACTCAGCAAGCTTTCACAGCTCGTATGTGGATGGCTGGCCCCAGCCAAGGCAATGTTCAAGAGGAACATCAGCCCTCCTTTAAATGATAGCTAAACTTGTCGCTACTAACCTATTAAAGTTGATGAATCTAAAAAGAAATAGTCATGAACAGATAAGAACAAAGCAGCCTCCGACTAAATTATTCATACATGCTTAAAAAAAGATCTCAATCTAAAATGCATCCTACAGGGTTTTAAAAGCTGACAATTTCACCCCTCCAAAGCAAGTCACAACTTTGTTTCCTTGTTTCAGTCACTACACTCAGATATTTATTTTATTTTATTTTATTAACTTGTTCATTTCAGCAGTTTTTGAGATGAGAAAGTAGGGGATCAGAGGCCAATGCAGTTACTAAAATTCAAATGAAATTTTGACCGTCCGTTAGTTCTCTTCCCACCATATCGCCAGAAAACAGACCCATGACGAGAGGTTTATGAGTTTTCAGAGTGTCATAAGGGCCCTTAACATGGGCCACCATCAATTGGACAATTGGAATGGCTCCGCTATTCAATTAACCAACCTACAGGCAACACCACCCTCTCAATGAGGTGTCTAAGAGCAGAGATTCTTGAGGTACACATAAAATAAAGGAAACTGCGACTGGGATGTACTAGGTGAGCGACAGTAAATGTTAAGCAATCAAAGCGTATTTTTCTACATTTCTCCCCCCATTTTTTACGAGTTTTGTAGCATTTAGCATAATGCCTCAAGTTAGAATGCAGGGTACATACTAACACACCACGTTTGACAAAGGATAATCAATTTCAACTGACAGTAATGCATAGGATTTATTTGACTGTCTTTTAGTTTGTACTTGAAGAAAGTGATGCGTTACTTTTGTTTGAAACCAACATAAAATAGAATGTTTGGCCGTTTTCCCTTGGGGCGACCATCTTGCTGAAAAGAGAAATCAAACACAATCTAATTTCTTTTTTCACCAACCACTTCAATGTATTGATGAATCAATATGACCATCTCAGCTGTGAGGCATAACGAAAGCTTTTACTGTAATGTGCAATGTCATCACTTTAGTTCCTGAGAGTGATCAATCCCGTGTTCCAGACAGATCCAATCTGTTATTGGACATTTGAGAGCATGCGTGCATTTGCTTGTCTACAGATGTGTGCTTTAACCATATGGAGAAGTACTCACTGAACAGCAGCTTGCTTTTCAGCATTAATCCTAAAGCTTAATATTCCATGAGAAGATCCGCATGGACATTTACAGAAACAAACAGGCTGCCACAGCACATTCATCACTGTAACCGAGGTCACTTCCAAACTGTACTGGGTATGAAAATTTCTTCGCCATCCCACGTACGCACATATCCTTGAACTTACATCCTTGTGAGGACATTCCACTGACTTCCATTTATTCTTTGAGTGTCACTACGGCCTTTCCCTAACACTTAATCAGCAACACACGCTTAACCCAAACCCTTACTGTAACTTTAACTCTAACCTTACCCCCTGACCTTAACTAACAAGTCACAATTTGCCATTATAGTTGCGAGGACAGGTGAAAATGTCCTCACGACCCAATGTCTCCACTCTGAAGGTAGAAAGTACTTTCTAGTCCTCTCTCTGTAGCGAGTACAAAAACATGCACGTATACACATGCACACACGCCTCAGTTTCCACAATCCTTTCTGCTACCTGCACTGAAGGCTCCTCAACCAGCAGCTGTTGCTAAACCACAAGGATATGGCAGCAACACCAATTCCTTTTCCAGAATCACGCTCAGTCTTTGCAGCAGCCATGACTGAAAAAAATTACCTTATCATTTGCAAAACATGAGGCCAAACAACAGCTGCCAGACACCACATCCTGCTGAGGCCCTGTTTTCTCAGTGCATCGCTATGCCCCCAAATCAAATGCTACTGTGCAAAGGACAGGGACTACTGAATTAGCCATAGCTTTGGCTAGTGATGCAACAGCACTCCCCTTCCCTTCGGACAATGCAGGATCGATGTCTCCATGAATCAATTGCTCAGAGTTGATTTGGCTGCAAAAAAATCTGCCCACTACACAGAAACTACATGGGAAGGTCAAACCATTGCGAATGACAAACTGCTATAAATATCAGCTTTGTAAAGGACACAGGGCACCGTCATGGTTGAAATTGCTTCAGACTGACCGATTCCATTCTGTGGTAATTTTTATAGCCGTAGCTGTGTGGTAATTAGCAAGAATCTTATCAAGTGTCCATCTAGTCCAATCAGAGAGCTTTGATTTGTGGCCGATTCTTTTCGCTGCTGCCATTTTTGTTCCCTTTGCCGCTGCCATTTTTGTTCCCTTTGCCGCTAGTTTGGTCACCGATACACCAGCAGTTCCAGCACTATTCGACTCAATGAAACTCTTGGTATCCTCATCTTGCTGTGAGGATACTGCAAGATGCTCGACAAACTGAGACGCGCTGTGTGTTCTGAGTCGGACACGTTTCTATTAGAACCACAGTTAATTTTTTCAGCAATTTGAGCTACTGAAGCTCTTCTGTTGGATCTCATCATGCGAGGCAGCCTTCGATCCCCACCTGCATCAATAACCCTTGGGCGCCCATGACCCCTGTCGCCAGCTCACAGGTCTTTCTTCCTTGGACCACTTTTGATTGGTGTGGACCACTGCAGACCAGGACCACCCCAAAAGAGCTGCAGTTTTGCAGATGTTCTGGCCCAGTAAACTAGCCATCACAATTTATCCCCTGTCAAAGTTGCTCCCATTCTTACGCTTGCACATTACTCCTATTTCCAACAACTTTGAGGCCAAAATATTCCCTTCCTGCCTAATATATGCCACCTATTGACAGGTGCCAATGTAATGACACTAAGTTACTTGCCTCCCGTGTCAATGGTCATAGTGTTATGGCTGACTGTCGTAACTGCAGAGTTTAAGATGCAGAGTGGTTAACCTTTCTGAAAAGAGGTACAGCATTGCAGAGATTTCCACAAAAATGAGATGAATCCAGAAGTGTCGACTTTCAAAAACAGCTTCCGCAACGAAATCATAGCATCAATTTACAAGAAAATAAATTAATGCAAATACAATATCACATTTCATCATTAAACTTCACAGGCTATGGATACTAATCAATCATATCTGTGAGGCTTAATGAAAGCTTGCCAATGTGGAACCAGGCAGAGAACATCAGGCCTTTTATAGCCACTGAATTTTCAATTACAAATTGTGCTCCAGGGGTCTCATTTATAAACAGCGCGTAGGCACAAAAATGATGTGTACATCAGTTTCTACGCAGATTTCAGATTTTCAATAAACTTGACATTTAAAAAAACATGCAGAATCAATAAGATGAAAAATTCCAAGTGAATCTTGATTACATAAATAAAAATTGCTTGCAATTCAGTTTACCCATAGATTTATCAATTCCGAAATTTTTTTACCATACAAGGTTGTTCCTTTTCCGAGTGCAAGTTTATTTTTTAAATGAATAAAAACGTTTTGAAATAAGACCCCTGGACAGCCATATGATAAACAGCCTTCTTTCACACCCAGGCTGAGGTCAACCTTCAAGAAGGCCTCACCCTAAACTCCAGGTCATGCGAACCGGCGGCAGCGAAGCGGAATACTCCATCAGGCACATGCACGCGAGCGGTCCTGCATTAAAGATGAACATCTCAACATTCTTCATTCATTCCCTGGACGAGCCAGGTGATTATTTGTCACCACCTGACCAGTAAGATTAATGGCTCGGCAGAAAGTTGAGCAGAGTCGAAGCCAAGGTAGACATATGCCATGTCTCTGGGGTTGGAAAGCCACTGTAAATAGGCCCAGTTAAAAGGGCTAGAAAGGCATTTACACAGCTTGCCATCGAAAGTGAATCCCTCATAAAAGTGCACTGTATTGCGGCACAATGCTTTCCAGCGAACATGTTTTGCTCCAGGAGGAAATTGGCACTGAAGTGCTTTTCCTATTTGTTCAGGCCCTTCTGCTGTTAATATATCCATTTTCACCTCCAAGAATTTATTAGTCAGGTCATTTGAGGCCAAAATGTGTATGCATAGGTCAGATGCATCACTCGTGTTTCTGGAGAAGCTGTGCAAAACATTAACAGCACATCAACCCAGCTTTTGGTCACAATGCAGTTTAAAACAGTTCAGTATCAAGCGTCATGAGTATTACTCATTACTACAGGAATAGCTCCCTCTTTCTTGTATTTTAAATAATTCTTTAAGTGGCCCTGGAACAGGCAATTTTTTCCATCATTTACAGCTACAATACAAGCTGGGCAGGGGCGAGAAACCATCCTGCACATTCATACAAGTTGGACACATATTACACTGAAATTGCAGGCATTACACTGAAAAGGAGGAGATATTGAGACAATTAGCCAGTAAGAAGCTCATATACTCACGTACCCTATAGGAACCTTGTGGACATAAATGAATAGCTATTCAAGACAGACGATCATTGACATTTTAATTGACCAAAGCAGACAGCCTTCCCCAAACTCAGCCCTCAGATTTCAAGACAGCCCCCAGCCAAATGTGCAATCATGCCATGAAGTAAAAGTAAACATTCCAAAAAAGAAATTACTGCCACAAAAACATTGCTTTCTGAGGCATTGCACCTTGAAGGGCATAAAGGCTTTAATGTGCCTTTAATAATGCTTAACCTGCCATACTGGTATCCAAGGAGAGACTACTGCACTTCCAGAAAGTCCCCCGAACCAGCCAGTAACACCTTTACTCGAAAGCTTGAATTAAATAATGAGGTCCAAGAGACTTTTTTTTTTTTTTTTTTTTTAAACATGACCAGCCTGACGCATGAAAGTCTTTAAAAGTGCGGTCTATGTATTCGACATAAAACTCCAAAAATGTTAGAAGTGAGCACTGCTTTCAGAAGTCTCTTTTGAGGCCTTAGGAAACTCAGGGTTTGCGGTCCCTCCCTTGACTGACCTGGCAGCAACACAGCAGTCACTGCTTTTCTAGAAAGAGTGTAATAGCTTTCGCACGGCTACACTGTAAACCCTGAGAAGTGTGGTGAGCTCAAATGCTTTGTGGAAACAGATTACCTCAAAAAAAAATTGAGTTTGCCAACTTAACAATGTTGTGTTCACAGCACTTAATAACATTAAAAAAATAACTTTACCTTATTTTCTTCAAGTTCCTTCCACGCAATGCAATTAAGTTTTCCTACATAATTTTTTTGAGGTAGTCCATTGGCATCATTCTCATGTCTGTGTGATTTTAATTTATCCTACTCTTTTCACCCATAAAAATGACCTTGCGCATTTAGGCAAGAGAAAAAAAAAAAAAAAAAGTGTGTGTCAAGTTAATGGGATGTGGTTGTGACTATTAACTCATTTCCCACCCGTGATAAGTCATGTTTTCAGTCGTCATTAGAGCACAATGCATGACAGCCTATCACAGCCACCCTTCCTATTAAAGCGAAAATTCAATAACCTGATGTTATTGTCTAGTCTTCATTTTCTTACCAAACCAAACAATGAGCCCAGATCAGAGCCTGTTCTTTAGTCCTGTCCTCTCTAGCCATGACTGTGTCATTTTAGAGCCCCCTTCTGAAATATCACAGAGGCCTCCACTCCTCCCATTGCAGTCCCACACCAATGATGAGTCCACAACTCATAAGGCATGGATTACAATTTTTCAGCAACCATCCCAAACAAAAATAAAATAAAATTAAAAAAAATTTAAAAAAAAAAAATCAACAGGCATCAAGTCAAATAAACAACATTAACATTCCATTTTATATCAAAACAGGCCAATAGGCTTGGGCAGTTTGAAGTTGCCTGTAATAGTTTTTTTTTTTTTTTTTTTTTTTTTACACTGGAGTAGGGCTGGGGGATATTTCTAAACATAAAATACAGGGATTTTGCCATAATCCAAGAACGTGATTTCCTCTCTGAACAGCTCGTCCACAAATGTCTGAGCAAGCTCATGGTACTACCATGAAAGCATTGCAAACGCAGAAGCTCTACCGGTTTACAAATTATTTCTCTGCAATACCTTGACAATTTCATCCGCCTTTAGAAATTGCTGTAGCTAATAAAAAGCCGAAAAAGGCGGAGATTAAATGGGTAATTCTTTCCTGTAGAAGTGAACAATTCGCTAGCTCCACATTAGCAACTTGTGGAACGGAACTTAAGGTCTGCAAAACCTGTATTATGTTCATAACATAACCGAGCTCTCTAGCTGCCGCGTACTATCCATAAAGCTGCTTTCACATCAGACACGAAACACATTTTTCGCAGGAAAGATTAGCCTACATTCAAAGTCAATGCAAAGATGCGAATACAGGCGATATGGGCGCATTAAGCAGCTTTCACACCTGACGCGAAAAATTTTTCACGTGACAGATTACATTAAAAGTCATGACCGCTTATCAGCTACTACATGCGAGTTTGCGTGCTCTGCCAATTAAACAAGAGTTGTCAGAAAGACAACAAAGCTCGCCGGGGGGCAAGGTTAAAGTTTTTCTGCATGCGGACGGACGCGGACGCCGGACGCCGGGGGTACGACAATAGCTCTCCGGACATTCGTCCCGGCGAGCTAATAAAAAGCTTCAGGTTAACTTATACGCAGCAATTATGTTCGGTATGCTTTTGTTACTTCGGTAAGCATCAATGTGACAGTTTCATCATAATGTTGGCCGATTGTAGCCACTACAGTTGAAGCTAATTTGGAGAGGTGCTGTATGTGACTGCCGAGTTAGGCTGCAGTTAGACCAGACGTAGATTTTGCAGAGCTTGGGGTGCGATTTTGGGTGCTAAAGCTACGACCACTTCACCTAGCTATGACCGGGGTAAGCCTGATATATCTCCAATGCCTGGGCAAGCGCTCTAATACTACCGGTGAAAGCAATAGGGAAGCGCACAGGCTATAACGTGTCCGGTATAACAAACAATTTCTCTGCATTGCCATCGATTGAATATTAAATTCTTTCCTGTAAAACTGATCGATTCGGTAACTCCAGATAAGCAACGGTTCATGCAGACAGAACTTACTGTCTGTAAAACCTGTATTATGTTCATGACATAACCGGAGCTCTGTCTAGCTCTCGCACACTTTCAATAATGCGCCCATTTTCCGCGAGGAAAAGCTGGTCATTCAGAAGCAATAAGTAAACCATTACCACAGGTAATTTCCAAAAAGGCCGTTTAGCTTGGAGCTTTCGCCCCTCTATCATATACCAGCGCGGAACCTATTCGTTTCTACATGCTAACAACACACCACAGCTATGCACACGATCCAACAGGTCCTAATACACACTGAAGCAGTCGGTCCACTTTTAGCTGCTCTTCACTGTCCATGTTTCCCCCTAAACTCAGACCCACCGGATTTCAACAGTCTCCGGTCTACACTTGGGCATGTCGACCCGTTCCACAAATGTGTCTATATGGGGTGGATTCTAGCTTTCCCTGCATCCGAGCTACAAAGTAGAAAAACCTTTACCGTAGCAAACTGTAGCTGATAGCAAATTCGTGCTTGAGCAGCCAGAGTTTTGCACTACGTCCTCCACTTTCACCTTTGCGTTTATTAGAACAAGTTAATTTCATTAGATCTATACACATGCACTGCATTAGATTGCAGAATATGCCCGTCAATTCCTTTGGGAGTTTCCAGTTTCACTCTGGAGCCGGACCAGGAAAACAGCGTTCTGCCGTCTCGTCCGGCCTAGATCCGCCTTCCACAGAGCTGGCCAGTCAGAAGAAAGTGGGCACACGGGGAGTGGGGGCCATAACAGAAGAGCCACCCCAATGAGGCGCTTCAGGCAGAGACTACTATGGACTACAAATGGGGTTTTTTAAGGATGCCAGTATGAGCGAAATAAGTACCCCCTTTTTTTTTTTCTTACTTTGCACCATCAGGTGTACTCTAGGGAAGTCAAAGACCAAAATATAAACTTGGAAAAATGGCATACTAGGTCACCTTTAATCGTCTGATTGCTAATCAAGCACAAGGGAAGGATTCTGCCTCACCGAACTAACCTCCGACCGCACGTCACTGCTTGGTGCCTTTTTTGTCAATGAGTCGGGTGCTGCAGCTGCAGTTTCCGTCTTTCACATGGGGTTTGTTGCGACAAGTGAGGTCTTCTTCTTTGTGACCTCCTTCTGAATGCAAGTATCAACTGGAACACTCTGAAGTGTATACCGCCCCATTAGTTCCGGAGTAGACAAAGCACCGAAACTTACCGCGTCTCGGTGCCTCAAAATAATAGGCATCGTCTGTGTTTTTTTTCAATTCAGAATCGAAAGGTATTGCAAGTATCAGTTCTTGCGACATCCCTAATTTACAGTCATTTATAATATATAATGTTGTGTAAAACAGAAAATAAATAAGTCTTGCTTTTTCTTGAGCCACTTGAATTACAAAATGGCTAACACACCTTTAATCGAAAGACAAGCAGTATTATTTTTCGCCAGAACGGAAAATCGTCCCGTCAGGATTTCTGAATACCCTGACAATTCCAATCGAAATGATTGAAATGAATATGGAAGAGGTGCTCTTATTATTTCTAATCTATTTTGAGCCATAACTACATAAAACCAGCAAAAGTCTCCACCACGACATCTTGTATTTCTCGAAATTTTCCCAAAAATCACATCAAATAAGCATAAATTATCTACATGCATTAGCAATCAGAAAAGTTATGCTTTTAGTTAAACTAAAATGTCTGATTAAATGAAGTCTTCTCACAATCCATTCCAGCAATTCGGAGAAAAGCAGTAAGGAATAGCTCCTAGTTGCTATGGCAATTCTCGCCCAATGCCATATCTGTAACTATCTGTAAGTCCATCCCAGTGGATCTGGAGACAATAATTAGGGACTTAAGCATCATAACAGATGCAGACATGAATGGGAACTTGCTGACACTGGGAGCAGGAAGGAGAAGTGTGTGTCAACAAACATGGGCAAACTAAATACAGATGCGGAGCAACAACTTAAGAGGAAACGCTCATCGCTTCTTTACTGACAAACCAAACATAAATTCACCAAAAACTGTAATGTACAATGTCCTAAAGCAGCGAAGGAGCTGTAGAGCAGTTTTTAGAGGGTTTAATGCCTAGGCAACACTAATAGGAAGTATCTCAAATACTACACACACATTCAGAAAATTGAGAAAGAATTGCGATACACCAATTCAAGGGCAAGCATTTGCCCTGCTTAATAAATACACAGAGAAGTTTCAATGATTACTGCCAGCTGTCCAACACTTCTACCATGTAACAAAGTCAGTAGCAGAGTTCTGCCCAGGATGGTCGAAGAGGTGGTCGAAGAATTGTTTGTAAGCGAGTGCACGCATAGCGCGAGCTGAAAAATTTCTGCGTCAATTCGAAAGCAGATATTGCATCCGAGTCACCAGATTACTGTTTCTTTGATGAGCCCCTCGGTACGGAGCAAGATGCCTCTAATTTTCATAGATGCCATATTCATAAACTTGGTTTTTCCATTTTGTATCCAAATACTCTTGATTAAATTTCTGAATACAGCTTAAAGTTCTGTCATTTATGTTTCAAACATTTCTTCAGTGGCACCCATTGGACTGAGAACAAGGAGGGCGATAATCATCTTGAAACTGCTTATTAGTCTTGATCTGTTTCAACTTTTTCCTTGATAAAAGATACTTAAACTCTCCCTTCTCAGGTATAGCTAATTGTCTATTGAGATAAAACGCATCAAATGAAGGCAAAAAAAAGTGCACATTTCTTGCTTAGTAAGACGCGGCAAAAGTTAATGCGGACAATCCACAGTAGGTTTTTTTTTTGTGAGGGGTTACCCATCAAGGCACATGAATTAAATATTTTTATTGAATTTATTTTTGACTCGCCTTGCCATTTCATTTAAAGGGAAACTGTGTACTTGACTGCAAATGGATTTTTCATATTGTTGGAAAAACATGTTAACCAAAAACAATGATTAAAATCGGGTCAACAATCTCATCCGTTTCAAGGTATGTTTTCCGACCGCCGCTGTTATTAACCACTGATAGATTGACACTTTCCTTGACAGAGATTTATTTAGTTTTGCTGTCATTTATATGACAAGAATACTTTTCTCTCAGCATGCAAAGTACAGCGCTACAGAAATCAATCACCCAGCCAGATTTTAATTGCCTGTCTTTCATTAGATTGAGACAATCGCACACATTATTTCCCTAAAGCCTCAGATTCAATTTGCCATGAACACACAGCACACATGGGCTCGCATAACACGCGGTGTTTCCATCACTGTTGGGTAGGTTTTTCAATATCAGTGACGACCAGCGCAGACGGGGCATGGGTCGAAAAATTTAAGTTTGCTATTCTGACAATAACAAGAGGGGGGGGGGCAGCATATTTAGGGTCATTTTGTGTTTTGTATCTAGCAATTGTATTGGACACTGGATGCATTCATTTTAACGGATCTTTGAAAAAAATAATGCCGGTCGGTAAAAGCACCGACTATCTAAACTGAGTGCTGGTCAGTGCATTCCGAGTGCTGGTCGGTGCAGACCACCCCTGACCAGCATCAGTAGGCCATGTTCTTATTCTGGAACATCCATTTAATACTCACTTTCCACTGATACTTAATTGACACCGTGTGTGCACATGCAGACCGTATGAAGTTCAGGGCAGCTATGCAGCATCTTTTAAGACCTTAGTCCCAAAAATAGAGATCTTCAGTGCATACCCAGGACCCGGGGCAGACTGGGCCAAAAAAGTGGCCCAGACATTTGTACCCGACCGGCCCACTCTTCAGAAGGCAGGGATGGGGAGGTAGTGGCCAGCCGGAAAAATTTCATGTTATTTGACAAAGAAGTATGCATTTTAATTTTTTATTAGATTTATTTTAATTTTCATTGATGGACAGTATCACCACCCCCGTCAATCATAATTGAACTTTTAAGATGCATATAAACATATTTATTGTAAGTCTTAGCTACCTTTCCCTGCTAGATCATTTGCATTCTACCACATATTTGGCACATTCTCTCAGTACATCATCATTTAATAGTCTAATAATTAATGGTCTGTATTTGTGCTTTTGCGGGATCTGGGTTAAGGAGCAAAGCTTTTGTTTTCATGTCTTCCAGCTGATGATGCCAACAGTAGAGGAATGATCATTTGGAAAGACTGGACTTGTTTCATTTCCAGACAAGTCAATGTTAGAGGCAAACAAGGAGAAAACTGCACCAGATTCTCTGAAATTTTCACATATCAAGGAAATTAAGAAATCCAAGGCAACAGGCAACATTTAGCAAGTTTACGTACTGGTGAGTGAGCAGCATTCAATGACTAATTGGCTTCAAGGCTTTGACAGGGTCAACAACAGCATACTGTGCACTAGTAGCAATTATGACAAGATCCCTTCTCTCCAGCAGCACTTCGAAAACTTGCAAAACAGAACACACACAAAAATTTATATTTACATGTATTATTTTCCCAGAATAAAAGCATGTTAAAAATCACCATTTGCTTAGCTACTGGTAGTGATAGTGCATTTCATTACACAAACTTAAAATTTCAACCATGAGTTTGTGTGTCGTACTTTCATAATAAAACCAAGCTATGCAAACAAAAACAAAAAAAAAAAAAGTTTCGTAGATTGCAACAAATGATTTTCGCCGAAAGCCAAACATAAACTAAGACTTTTCAACTTCAGGAGTCTTCTTAAAGTGACGATCTGGCAGAAAATGCATCCAAACTCATGTAATGTTATTTACCCAGGCAGAAAATGCACAAGTTCGATCATTTGCTCGTGCACGTACGAGCGGCTCCAGGCATCAGTGTTCAAACGGTCTTCTGTGCCAGATACACAGAGAGTATTGTTTAAAGGTCCACTCACACGCCAAATGATACATTGAAGCATTCTTATCCACAATCACGCTGAATTATTTGACAAGCGGATTGAGCTCAGGCCCAAGACTCACACTGCCTTTGAGACAACGAAATCGTGTACAAATACACCAGTCTCACATAACCGACATTTGACGAGCATAAAACGTAGTGACCGCCCGTAATAAGCAAAAACACCAACGGCCTATACGTCAATACATATAAAGGTGGGGTCACACGCAGTCGGCATTAGCAGGAAGCCCAATGCTCGCTAACTCGATGTCACTAGCAGACAGGCAATCATTTTACACTGGGTTAATAGATTATAATTTTCCGTGAACAGATAACGCGAACAAGTACCCTACCCGCGTGTCTTCCAAAAGCGGAGTGAAGATACGTGCTGCGACGTCTGCAGATGTGTAGCGATGAGCGCTTCTTACCAAGACGTCATTTCGACATCAATATGACTTATGATAGTTACACATTGAGCTCTTACCGGAGGAATGGTCCACTGGCCCTCCACCGTTCAAGAACAGGGCTGCATACAGGTGTGGGTGCGTCTTTTCCAGGGCCATACAGAGGTCCTGAAAATGGTCTCTTTCCTTATTCGCCAGCATCTTCAAGAGCAGGTCCACTTTCTCCGGGCTAGTCGAACAGTTATTGTCCAATTCATACCTCTCCTGCGGACTGAGGGTGCCAGATTTCCCCAACAACTCTACAACCCTGTCTACATCTGTAATGGACTCCAATAAGTTCTGGTGGCATTGATCTAGCAACTCTTTGTGCTTAGGCTCCATGGTTCCTCGCTGCGTTCGGCGCTCTAATCATTAGCGAAACCTTCCAAACCGTAAAAAATGATCAAACGAGATCTTCCTCAGGATGCCCACTTTTACGATATCGGCACCGAAGCCATTGCAATGAATGGCCGAGTTGAGCAGCTTTTCATAGCAAATTGAAAGAGACACAAGTAGCCATATTTGTTGCCTAAGGCTGTTGACTGCACTATGAAACAGCAGTACATTTTTCCCACCGTCCCAAAAGTCCTACGTTTCTCTCCTTTTGTTGGCCACTTCCATCGTAAGCTGTTCGAACTGCACGAAGCCTTTTCTATAGTATTTTTTGTTAATCCGTCGCCAATCGAACTGCTGTAAAGTACCGCAACTCTTTAAGGGCTCTGCCACAGAACTGCAAGCTCCGCCATGTCTCAGCAACTCAGCAGCTGCTGCTGGCTGTCAATCAAGTCTCCGTCTAATTCCCATGTAAGGTAAAATTAGGCGGAGCTTCCGACAGACACACCTGGTCATCACTCTGCTGTAACTTTTGCTGTGTAACAACAATCACAGAATTTTCGGCTCCCTTGAAGTCGAGTCAACGCGTGCGAATACGATATGTTGTTCCAGCAATAGCCTATATTTAGGTAATAACTATATTTGTCTAAAAAATAAATCATAACCAAACTGAGGCTGCTTTGGCCTGACCAGAGTGTCATATAATGACGGCGCGCGAGTAAAATATCTTTTGCCAACGAATG
This sequence comes from Gymnothorax reevesii, assembly GCA_029721435.1. Classification (NCBI taxonomy): domain Eukaryota; kingdom Metazoa; phylum Chordata; class Actinopteri; order Anguilliformes; family Muraenidae; genus Gymnothorax; species Gymnothorax reevesii. The sequence continues at coordinate 86,528,500 of CM056582.1, read as the reverse complement.
AAGTGTCACGAACGTGGTTTGTCTGCTTTTGTCTGGATGAATAGAGATGCTAAATAATCGCAGTAAGCTCTGAGGAGTGAAAAGACTTTCACACAGACTGGTTGTCGCCAGTTCATTGTTGGTAGTGGCTTTCCCCTCTCTCCCTTTCTTGGTCCATTCTGAGACCACTTTAACACTTGGCCCGCCCCGTTGCACAGAAGCTTTAACTATTGGCTGGTACTTGCACGAACGACACACCCAGGCAATGTAGAAAAAAAACACGAATGCAAATTTTATTTCAAGTTTATTTTCTGAGAGTTCTTGGGCCTCTGGCAAATTTAAATGGACAGTTTGATGAAACGAGATTTTTCGGGGAAAAATCCGTCTACGAGCCTATGGTTTGATAATCCACAAGAAATATTCACTGGGTTTTGATTTGAGCTGACAAAAAAGCATATGCTGAGATGCGACTCTGCAGACAGGGAATGTGACTACCTCATCTAGGGAGCATACTTCCCATTTTCCAACATTTTTTTTTAAATCAGCTCTGGTGTTGTAGCACTTTGATCAGGCTCATCCATTTTGGAAGAAGTTACTCGTTTGTAATATTTCTGCATGCTCTTCTTAGAATGCCCAAAATTGTTCACTAATTTCCAAGATAACACAAGGCCAAAGAAAATGTCTATTTTGCCCTAAAATGTCCAGGGTTCACATATATTAAATATGACTATTTTTCACGGGCAAAAATTTTCAGTAGAAAGATTCAACAAACTCGCAAATATAAAACCCAAGGGCCACTTATCCAACTATCCTGATCTCATTCTGCAAATTTAGCAGCACTTGGATTAACTGTCACCCCATAGTGTCATTGATTCCAGCCACTATTATAATCACAATCACTAAACAGTTCCATGGGGTTGATTAATATACCGAACTTGAAATAAGGGGCATGTCTTGACTCTGAGTCTGCAAGTGCGCAACTTTACTGGAAGGATGCAGTACCTTTCCCCCTGGACATATTTCCTCATTCGGTGTTGATAATAGTGAAGGACAGCACTGTCTAAAAGATTGTTCGCAAATCTCCCACATGAGTTCAGTCCGTTTGAGATCTGGTAATTGTGAGGGTGGTAGCATATGCTTAGGATTTTTTTTATACTTATAAACCATTCAGTGACCCATTTGGCCCTGCAGGGCTCCGGCCATTGTCATTTCAGAGGAGATCACCCACTCCCATCAATGCCTCATCATGGGATATAAAGGTGATAACACACAATAACTCTGCATTGGTTTGCAGTGGCCCAAACAGAAGCTTATACATTTATGTTTGTCCAAGCAATTATTCAATTTTTCTCTTTCATTTTTCATCTGTCTAAATAATTTACACAAAATTTGGAGCTTGCAATGGAAATTTATACAATAAATGCAAATAGGGAGTTTTCCGGCTTGATCTTTCATTCAGCCAGGCCTGTAATTTTACAACCGAAATTCCAGAAGCACTGGCTTATTGTGGAAAATGCAAATGTAAAATCAAAAAGCAGTATTTTGAAAAGTACATATACCTTTACCATATTGAAAACACAGAGCAACACTTTATTTGATCATTTAATTCGTGTTATCAATTGGTTATTGAAAATATACACTGCAACAAACTCCAGGCACAGGGACAATTTAAGACTTATTATAATGTAACAATCTGAAACTAGAGGGGCACTCGATAGAACGTATGCCTCCGCCACGCCATATTTTAGTATTATTGGTGCTAGATCCACAAGAATATTTGCACAGTCATTATCAACTGTATTCAATTCCACATTAGCGTAGATTCGAGTTAACATTGAAATTTTATAAAAATTGTTCATTACATAAGGCACAATTATTCTATTCAGGTATATTTTAACTTCTGGATCTAGTATCCAGAATAATTTCTAGATCACTTCCAAAATTGAATCAACTCATCCCTGGACTCCCACTTACCATCCTACCGTCCTTGTAATGGCCGGTAGAGGTAGGAGGCCAATAGCAGCGACAAGAGGGAAATGAGCAGCACGGACACAAAACAAACAGAGAATAATGCAAACCACCAGAAAGTGCTTGCGCTTCCAAAGGACGTATAATAGTCTGAAAAACGAAAGCAAGACGAGAAAGGAAAAAGGGAGAAGAAACACCAATAATAACGAGAAGATAGAAAGTCAAACAAATCCTAACGACAGATATCTTCGGCGAAAGTGCGTAGCTACAAACAGACATTCTTGCAAAGAGGCATGGCGAACATCTGGCTTATATAGAGTCCGGGGAAGCGCCGCCCCAGTTCAATCAGCCAGCTGGGTAAAGAATCCGATTGAAAGGGAATACAATATCGTCCCGGGACGAGAGCCAGAAAAAAAAGTCCAAAACACAAGCACAAACATCCAGAACCATGACAGTCCTTCCGAATTTCATGCCAATTTCGTGCATTCATAACTTTTTGAGTTAACCTGCTAATAGAAAGATAAACGCCAAGCAGAAACTCCTAACAACATGCAAGGAATCAAACAGAAAGAATGAAAAACGAGCATTTACAAGGCATTACTAAGAAATTCATAACTATTAAATGAAGAGTTGCACCACAACCACCTCTAAAACAAAGATAGCCAAGAATGTAAGTTTTAAGATGGCGAAGATTTCAAAAATTTACAGGTTGTCACACCTCGGCAATTTGATGTAAAATTTCAGGAAATTTTGGCCTTTTCAGGATTTTGCTGTGTATTTTCTAGACAACCATAACATTAACATGGTTGCTGTTTATTGTGCTAATAGCACTATGTGAGGAGAGCTTGCCCAGAAAAAATCAGCTCTCTACCTACATAACTTTGGTCATAATTGGCCTTCAAAGTTGGTGTCACAGACAACTTTATCAAAAAAATTAGCAATTTCAAACAGCTACAGCTCCTTAATAAAAACATATTTACCATTGAAAATGTGTTTTACAAGTGTACTGGGCAAAGATTCCAGCAGGGATCCCAACACCGATCCCCGGGGGACGCCATTCCCCACCATACCTAGCTCAGATGAGATACCACCGACCACCATTCTTTGTGTTCTGTCCTGTAACAAATTTTGAATCCACTTCAGAATACCTCCTGTAACTCCAATGGAGCTCATTTTAAAAATTAGTCTCTTATGCGATACTGTATCAAATGCTTTCTGAAAATCCAAGCATTTGATGTCATCAGCCCTGCTCTGGTCATAAGTATTGGTGGCCTCTTCAGAAAATTCCAGAGGGTTTGTCAGGCATGACCTTCCCTTACGGAAACCATGTTGGCTATCCCTCAAGATATTGTTACGTTCAAGAAATAAGTCCAGCTCATCTTTTATGATAGATTCCAATATATTGCATGCAATGCAAGTTAAACTGACGGGCCTGTAATTTCCTGGCTCTTTATGGTCCTCTTTCTTATATATTGGTATTATATTGCCCTGTTTCCAATCATTTGATATTTCTCCCGTTTCTAAAAACCGTCTGAAGATGGCAGATAGCGGCTCTCATTATTATTCTTTATGTACATCTTATAAAGATTCCTCTTTTCCCTCAAACTCCTATGAATAGCTGTGGTCATTCACTGAGGATTTTGCTTTTTCAGCTTACTTTTTGATACCTTGGATGAATTTGCATTGTGAATCAAGTGAAACCCCCTTAAATTTTTCCCACATCTTATTTACAGACTCACAGTCCCGGAGTGTCTCCCATTTTATTTCACTTAGATATGATCGCATCCTGTCAAAGTTTGCTCGCCTAAAATAGAACATTTTTGTTTTTGAAGACACCTTTTAACTTCCTATGAAACATTAAAATTAACAGTAGTGATCACTTGTCCCAAGTGGCTCCAGTACGTCAACATTGCTAATTCTATCTGGGTCATTACAGAGCACTAAGTCTAAAATTGCCTTCTCTCTTGTAGGTTTATTGACATATTGCACCAAAAAATTATCATTTATAACATCTAGAAATTCTTCTTCCTCCCAACCCTGTCCTTTCACCATTTCCCAATCGATACCAGGATAATTTAAATCTCCCATAATAATAGTCCCTCCTCCTCTACAAGCTTGCGTAATCCTCTTAAAGAGCATTTCATTGACTGTACTGTCCAAAGCTAGTGGTTGATAGCATACACCTTTGTTTAAACCTGTCTCGTGTTTGCCAATGAGCCTGACACAGGTATCTTCACAGAGCAAGGAAGAGTTCACAGAGTTCAATTTCAGGAATTTCCTGCTCATTTATGTTTTCATTTACATAGAGTGCTACACCCCCTCCTCGCCTACTGCATATATCCTTCATATATCCTAATAACCTTCTATATTATATTCATCTCCAGCCTCTTCACTAAGCCATGTCCCTGTAATCCCAACTATGTCATAGCCTTCACTAATCATAACGGCCTCAATTTCTGCTTATTCAAGCAAGCTTATCCTGTTATTGTGTTATTGTGTAAAAGGAGCCTCAAAATAATGCCTATCCTTCCAAAGCAAAGATGAGTTTAAGCTCACGAGTTTTTCAGCAGATGTGTAAGCTCTTAATCAATCACTCTCTGAAAAAGGTAGAAGTGAAGGGAAAGCATTGATTGCTATGCCTCCACCTAAAATAGTTTCATACTCCCTAAAATTGACATTTTAGGTTCAGTTTCGCACTCAGCTGACCTTATGTGATCTTGACCTTTGACCTGCAAAAACATATTTTGTTTAGCTATCCCATGTGAGGAGTCAACATGTTTGTTTCAGTCAAATTACTTTTGTAAGTAAAATCCCTCAGTAGATATTGCGCACAAAGGATATGCATGACAGACAGACAGACGGATAAAAGACTTGAGAACTGTATGCCTCCCACCTGTGGCGGAAGCATAACAACATTCCCTAACTAGAAGAGCTCTCAGTACAGCGCGTACCTCTGCCACACCATATGTCAGTATTATTGGTTCTAGATCCACAAGAATATTATCCAGATCACCAACAACTGTAATAAGTTCTACCTTAGTGTGGTAGATTCCATTTAATGCTGAAATTTTATGAAAATCTGTTCATTACGTAAGGGACAGTCATTCTATTCATGTATATTTTAACTTCTCCTGGATCTAGAATTCAGAATATATTCCAGTTCACTTTCAAACTTGAATTAACTCACCCTTGGACAACCACCTACCATCCTACCGAATTTTGTGCCAATCTGTTCATAACTTTTTGAGTTATCCTGTCAAAAGACAAACAAACAGACAAACATGGGTGAAAGCACAACCTCCTTCATGGAGGTAAAAACCAATTGGTAAGATTTTGGGCATTTCACACTCCACAGTCTGTAATTTAATGAAAGGAAGGAAGGACTCTGGTAAAATCTTGGTGTGTGTGAATGGCGGGGCCAAAAATCACCTCTGAATGCTATGATCTTTGATCCCTCAGGCATCACTGCTTTAACAGCCACCATGCGGCTGTAATAGATATTGCAACATGAGTTCAGAAACACTTTAATATACCTCTGTCAGTAAATACTATTTGCCACTGAATCCACCTGATGCAAATTACAGCTTTACTTGTAAATCCGAAGCCACTCATCAACACTGTCCAAAGGTGCCACTGACTCCTTTGGGCTTGGTGTCACTGGAGATGGATACAAGCATAATTGGAGTGATCATGTGATCTGATGAGTCAACTTTTCTCGTGGATGATGGAAAAATAATAGCCACCCCCTTTTCTGGACCAAAGAGACGTGTTATGTGTGCAGTTAAAAGACATGGAACTGTTACACTGTGGTAATCAGCTGACTGTGCCAGCTTTTTTTTCTGCGGCAGTCATCACATTGCATATCTTCAATAAGCGATCAAATTCATGGTAGAATATCAAGTAATGTGTTGTTGTACAACCCCAATTCTGAAATAGTTGGGACAAAGTGTAAATTGTGAATAAAATCAAAATGCAATGACTTTCAAATCACATCAGTCAGTATTTTATTCACAATCGAACAGAGATAACAGCAAATGTTGAAACTGAGAAATTTTACAATTTTATCCACAAAATGAGCTCATTTCCTATTTGATGGCTGCTACAGGTCTAAAAAAACTTGGGACAGGGGCCTGTTTACCATGGTGTAGCATCCCCTCTTCTTTTTAACACAGAGTGGAGGCATCTGGGCATTGAGGAGACAAGTTTCTTGAGTTTAGTCATTGGAATTTGATCCCACTCTTGTTTAGTACAGGCTTCCAGCTGCTGGAGAGTTTTGGGTCTCCTTTGCTGGACTATTCATTTAATTATGCGCCAAATGTTTTCAATCAGTGAAAGATCAGGACTGCAGGCAGGCCAGTTCAGCACACGGACTCTTCTACTGCGAAGCCCTGCTGCTGTAATAGCTGCAGAATGTGGGCCTTTCCTGGAATAGATGTCGTCTGGAGGGAGCATATGTTGCTCTAAAACCTTTATATACCTTTCAGCATTCATGGTACTTTTTAAAACATGCAAGTGTCCTACGCCATATGCACTAATGCATCCCCACACCATCAGAGATACTGGCTTTTGAACTGAACACTGATAACAGGAGGGGTTGTCTTTCTCCTCTTTAGCCTGGAGGACACAACGCACATGATTTCCAACAAGAATATCAAATTTGGACTCGTCTGACCACAGGACACTTCTTTGCCACAGTCCATTTTAAATGAGCTTTGGCCCACAGGACACGGCGGCGATTCTGGATCATGCTCAACAATGGCTTCCTTTTTGCATGATTGAGTTGTAGGTGGCATCTGTGGATGGCACGGCAGACTGTGTTTACAGATAGTGGTTTCTTGAAGTATTCCTGGGCCCATTTAGTAATGTCAATGACAGAATCATGCCGATGAGAGATGCAGTGGCGTCTGAGGGCCTGAAGATCACGAGCATCCAGTTAAGGTCTTCGGCCTTGTCCCTTATGCACAGAGATTTTTCCAGTTCTTCAGAATCTTTTGATGATGTCATGCACTGTCGATGATGAGACCTTCAAAGCCTTTGCAATTTGACATTGAGGAACATTGTTTTTAATGTATTCCACAATCAGCCCAATACCTTGTCATGTGAATTGAGCACCAATGAGACAGTAGGTAAGGGTGCGCATTAACTTCAGCTCAATATAACCTCACTGAATGCTTTGGTAACATCAGTTATTCAAATTAAGCAAAGGCTATGGTTTATAGCATACCATCTCCACTTGATTTAGATAACAGCGAAACATGTGCTTCATATTCACACTCATTTATAAAAAGGCGCAATGTTTCTTGGCAGGATTTCGTCCGCGAAATCACATTCTCCCACTCAAAACATAAACCACAGATTTAGCCATCTGGAAAAAAGGACATTTGCCACAATATGCATCTCAATGCTTGTTGTTTTACCCTATCTTCAAAAAATGTCATATAAATTGAATTTAGCACTGGATTGTTTATTATTATTTCCTGTCCATTTGATAAGATATGTGTATGGTCATGCAGTGGCCCTGACTGGATTATATTTCATACTTGGGGAGTGTTAACTGTCTTACAGGCAACTGCCATTCGCTGTAGAATAGATTTATTCCTCCTCTGTTGACAAAAGCATATAAATATAACAAGTCATAGCAGATTTGCAAGATTTTTTTCTCCGATAGTTTGTTGTTTCACACCCTATTTTTTTCTCCATTTTAACATACTGCATGTCATTTAATGCTTTCCGCCATGACAGATTCGTCGCAATTGTAGGCCTAAGTAAGAAATGCATTGTCTTAAAATTAATCTCAAAAACATCTCACATGAAGCCCTATTGCTGTAATACAATGTGTTATTGAGGATTGTCATGCGAGACTGGAAAGCAGAAGGACATTTCAAAGGATGTGACCGATGAAATCTGTGGCGACAGCATTGCTAACTTGTAGCATGCTTGGACCATTTAATGTGATTCTGAGGTCATAATCCCACTTTTAGTTATGTAATGATAATGATGACCCGTGAAATTCAGCTACGGTGAAAATAGAGTGCAACTTTAGATGAAGAAAAGTGGACTTTCAGACAGCTGAAGAAATGACAGATTATTAAGAATCCTTGTGTCATTAAGCAATGTCTTTCAGCAGATTTTTATTCAATAAAAATGCAGCTGTCTTCCTTCTCTCTCTCAAAAAAAAGAGTGTAAGCCCCAAAAATGCCACCATCATTTTTTTTTTCTCTAATATTTGCACTGTGACACCAAGCGTGTAATCGGATTTATCATCAGGGTTTGTGCAGTAATCTTTAATCTAATCTTTTGTTTTAAAAATGGATTTAATGCAGTCAGAAAGGTTATTGGATGCTTAAGACCATGGTGAATTGATGTCGCTGGGGTTATTTTATGTTGAAAAGATTGGTTTACCCCAGCAAAAGGAAAAAAATTGTGTGCATCCACAGTGCATCTAGTTCATCTACACACTTACGAATGAGGGAATAACTACATTCTGAATGGTCACCTTCAAATGTACCCCTATGACTCAGTTTAATTACAGTAGCTGCTGGTTATCATATTTCAAATGACGTGTGCTCGCATCAGACTGAAAGGGAGCTTATCATCTCAACGATTTACAAAGTGCTTGTCCCCTGTGTCGGAAAAACCATCTGAAATCCCTGTACGTGTGTCCCCACCTCTCTCAGTGAAAAGCATAGCTCCAGATGGTCGCTAACTGGTTTTTTGAGATGTGGTTGTCATGCAGTGATTGGCATGAAAGAAGTTTCCCATAATCATTCCTTTAGAGGAACCAGCTGACGTGGCTGACTGGGCCTTGTCCTGACTCTCCCATTCACTGCCATCAATTTGACTGTCGTCCACGTCTCCGAAGTAACTGATTAGCAAGATTCAGTTCATGTGTTTGGCATCTTTTGTGTAGGAAGAGGCTGGTGGTATTTTGGTGAAATATCTGCACTTTGAAATTAAGTCCTCGACTCTCCGATCCTACCAATGAAAAAAAAAATGTATTCGCACTTCCACAGAGTGGCTAAACATATAGAAAGCTACTGAATTTCCACTGAAATCTTCAGTTTTGAATTGAAGTCACTCTCAGGCATTACATCAGCAGGATTAGTCTGCCATGGTATTAGCTGCAATCGCACAGCTTTTGTAGCAATATGCTTCACCATAAAATACAAAAATTAGCTTTTTTCTTTTTCAAATCAATTCTATTAAACACAATTTATCATGATTTCATATTACTGGTATACACTGACAGGAGTATTTACTGATTTCTCAGCTGGTATTTTGCAGTTGGACAGAAAACATGTTTTGATTGAGTAGCAGAGTTCCGGTGCATTTATTTATTCATCTTCTTGTCCTTATTTGAAATGGTGTATATTCGTGAATGTATGGATTAGAGTGTGTTAAATCATGATCATATATTGAACCAGTTATACTGGCATTAACAAAAACCATCCCGACATCACTGATTTTACCTTATGTTAACAAGGGTTTTAGTCCAGACAAACAAAATGTCTTCACGAGATGTTGCAGGCTGTGAACTGGTTTGTGAGCTAGTGTGGCATTTCCTTTCAATTTGGCCCAAATCTGCCCCCCATTAATCTTGTTGACAGCCTGTAATTGAAGGATGAAAATTAGATCACAATTATCACCACAATTACCGCTGGCCAAATACTGAATAAGAATAGCTTCTGTGGTCTTTCACAAAATTACGGGGCAAAAGAGCTCTATCTGTGGACTATGAGGATTGTGAATCTGGCTGCTGCATTGGACATCACTCATAGCTGTGAGCAAATCCCACACTGCTTTCTAGCTGCATGACCTTGCTGTTCCAGCACTCCTGAGTTTAAAATCTAATCTCGGTATCTTTGCTTTCACTGTGAACAAGAAAGAGAAACCACAGAAGGAAAGATTATTCATATAAAGTGTATTATTATTATTTATTTATTTATGTATTTTTTATTTGTTTTTACCAGTGGTGGGGGCACCTTGCGTTGTCAAGTGGAAGCAGTAAAACCACTCCAGGACTGTGTTTTTACTCTTGGCATGAGTGGAAAGGAGGGACAACGACAGAAATACTTTTAGATGCAAAGAGATGTGGCTGTTCTATCCAATTAGCAAACAGGGATGATATCATAGAACAAGGCAAGTGTTGGTTTGAGCCCGCAGTGGTGGTTGGTATAAAGACTTACATCTGGAGAGATAAAGTTGGGAAGGACTTGGACACTTGAACAAGGCACTTAATGTTATGTTGTCATTCCTTACTTCTCTCAGGAATTTCTCCCCAAGTGTTCAAGATAACTCCACTGAGAATATGCTTTCTAGGTGAAATGAAGGTAAAATTTGCATTTCCTAATTTCAACCTCTGTTTGATGTTGTGATTCAGGGAAAAAAATAAATTTAAAGAAAGAAAAGTGATTTATATACTAACCCCTGAAAAATGCCCATCAGGAAAGGAACAAATGGCTCAGTAATCCGATCACTGAATTTTACATGGCGTGAGAAGTTTCGTTCAAAGTAAAAAGAGAAATTAGTGCGAAACAGAGCACATTAAATCAGTCCTGTAAGATGTTCGGCCAAGCGCTGTGATGTACCCCCCCCAATACCTCTACCTTTATTTCATAGAAATGGACTCGTACCTTACTGATACTAAGCCATCATTCTATAATTTTCTATTTCTATTTTCCACCTACTAGTAGGAAAGATAACAGTCACACTGAAGAGAAGAATTTCATTTAACCAGGCAGCATTTCACATCTTCTGGTTTTACTCTTCTTCTGGTTAAAATGCAGAAATAAAATCGAATGAATGCACGCACATCCAAAATCCAAAATCACAGGTGCCGGACCCAAAGAAACAGTAGAAAGAAGAGAATAAAAGTCCGCACACTGTTAAAGTTGCTCCCAGAAGACTTTATTCCTTGTACTGTACTTTATTTGCCTGCATGTACAAGGAATAAAGTCTTCTGGCAGCAACTTTAACAGTGTGTGGACTTTTATTCTATTCTTTCTAAAATGCAGAAATAACATACAAACAAGCAAAGACACATTCAAAGGAGAGTTCACATAAAAAGCCACATATGAGTGCAACACATGATTTGCATTTAATTTTCTTGAATCCCATGCAAAAACATGTGACGCCTCATGGAGCCAGTCACGGTTAACGAACAAGATGGCTGACAGCCTAAAATCAGAGGTGTGAAGCAGCTTGAGCAACAAGGACAACTCATGGACAGGAAGTGAGTAACTCACCCCAGTCCATCCCCATAAATGTGTAGCGTCATGGGGACAGCCTTCTGATGTTAGGAGCACAAGGCAACCAAGTCAGGGCTCTGTCATACAGTATATAACTCAAGGTTTTCCTTGATGGGAATCTTCTGTTTTATCACACTGAGCATTGAAAACCTCAGGAATATACAGCTCTTCTTTGGAATACCGCTGCGTGTGAGTGGATTTTTTTTTTTTTTTTTTAACTATAAATGTAGTTTGGAGAGATGTAAGCTTCTTGTCATAGGAACTCATGTATTTTCATGCTGCCCTCTGCTGGTGATGAAGCATAAAACCAGCAGAGCCCTTTCAAAGGACTCGGTCAAGAAAGCTCATTGACCACTCTGCGCCCATGTTTCATTTGTATTTTAAAAAATATATCAATAAACACAGTCACCACAGCCATTTACTCAGCCACAAAATGGAAGTAAGTAAATTCATTCAAAATTCAGTTACCATTCCAGTCAGTGAAATCAATTTCCTTACACATGTACAGATTAAAATTCACAGGATTCCTAGATTATATATGCAGATTTCCTCTACAACGTTCACTTTTCTTTGACCGGAAAATGAGGCGGATATTTTTTTGCCTCAAGGGACTTATAACAATTTTTCCAAAAGCAGGTGCTTTAGAGAAACAAAATAAAGAACAATACCACATCAAGCACTAACTACACTTCATACTTTCTTCATGCAAAAGCCCTTGAAGATTATGCCCCGCATGTTGCTCGCACATATAGACCAACCCTTAAGAGAATATAACCTAACAGACAATGCAACTTTTTCCTCGTTACTTTTCAGCACACCTTATTGATCAGTAAGCAAATTTTTTGCCCATGGCACTGGAACATGTTCTTAAATATGAAGCGTATGGATTAATAGGATATTGCAGAGTAGGCCACCTTGTTTTGTCCTTTCATCTTACTTGCATCTTTGGATAAAGACCTCTGTGTGTACATAGATTTCAATTCTGGGGACCTCTGTGCATGCAATATGAGAGGTGATCGAAAAACTAATCAAAGATTTTCCTCAAATTCCAAAGACTACTGAAGAATACTGAATATTTCAGGGAATAGACAAATATTTACAAGCCGTCCTCCTCAAAGAACCTCCAACAGCTGATCTACACTTGTTTCCATGCTCCAGCCTTTTTCAATAGCAGAGCTAAAAGCCTTCAACTGTAAGGCCGATGTGACCAAGCTCTGCTTTCACGTCATAAGCAGAAGTGAACATTACAAGGGTCAGAAAGCAGAAGTCCTGCTGTAGTTTACTTTACTTCTGCCTGTGAGCTCGGCCAGCTGATTTCACAATATACAACCTCTTAGCAGAGGGGTTGCACTTACAAGCAAATCCAGGTGGCTGGAACTAAACCGTGCTGAGGACTTATATCTTCTCCACTTGGGCTCTTCACCTCTGATCATTACACATGGTTGGTAAGACCTAACCATTCAATTTAAGAGATTTTTTTTTTATGAATAGAAAAACATCATGTGAGGCTAGATCTGGAATATCACAATACTTTGCTGCCAAAAATTCTCGAAAAGATAAAAGTCACATGTGAAAGCATGTTGTCGTCATGAAGAGAAAGGGGACCATTCTCCTCCATCTCACCGCAGTTCCTTCCAACTTCCTTCCTGGAGGGGATTATGCTCTTGAGATCCACATCTTTTCAGTCCATTATTGTAAACATCTTTTTCTGTCCATTTTTCACAACATGAGTATGTTTGGATAAATCGCTCACTGCCTCATGTACTTACCCCAGCCAAGCCCTATAGTTTGTTATAGTAATGGTGAACACACATTTACAGTACATGTTTCAATTGGTCATACCCCGCAATAAACAGGCATCTTTATAGCAGAAATGTCTGGACTTTTATTCAAAGAGAAAAAAAATATTGTATTTTTTGCTTAAAAAAAAGAAATATTTTGATAATCTGAGCATGATTTGTCTTGCACCAGAGCTAACTTGACTTAAATTACAAAATATGCATACCGAATACATAATTTTACAATATTTTGTGAAATTGCATAGGGCTAGAAGCAAAGATACATTAAAATTGTAGATCTGTTAATAGAAAGGCTACAATTTGGCAGTCAGTGCTATGACATGATGATATTAGAGTGATACTTGCAGAGGCATACAGGTATGCATACTAACATACTTTTGAGCCTGGATACATACTCAAAACACTTACAAATACAAACACTCAGTGGTTATGCATTAAAAATCATCATACTAGTTAAAAATTTCTTTACATAATGTAAAAGAACACTACTCACATAAAATTAGTATTCATATCATACGTTCAGTGGTGGGGGACATAAAAACATGCAATGTGAGCAAATGCTTGAGAGGTACAAGGAAGCCTTTTCATAACATATAGGATGCCAGACCTTCCAGAACGTCACGACAACTTCATGTCATTCTAGTCGTTTCCACCGCACAGTTTCAGCAGCAGCTTCTTATAATCTCCAGATGTGTCGCCCTGTCACATAAGAAACATGCACCATGTAACACACAGTCCTCCACCTCACCAAATCTGTGGGAAGAGACAGGTTGGTTCATAATCTTTGCTTTGCACTCCAACCGGCTATTCTGGCAAATATCTCGACACGGCAATGCTCATACACTCACCCTCAAATCTAACCGCAGTGCTCATCCCATTTAGGATACGCGGGTAAGTTGAAGAAAAGAAACAAAACACCCTAAATTTGGCAGCCAAGTCTAATTAGCTAGACCATGTTGACCTGCTAGTTTCACGCCCGTTACTAATAAAAATGTGGGGACCTGCTCTGAGTCTTCCTAATTTCCCAGTCTGTCTGCTGTTCAGGGTGCATCTTTGTCTCCATCTCTTGGCCCTCTTGAGTATTGCCCTTCCCTGCCCCGATAGTTGCGGCACCTCTTCTACATTTCCCCCTCATTACCTTATCTATATTGTTTGACCTCCCGAGCCTCTTCTCTTACGGATCGTCTCCGTTCTCCATTTCATTTCTAACACCTTTCTCAGCCTTGTTGATTTTGCATCTCAAGTTCGACCCATTTTACCCCACAATTCTGGCTTTTTCATCTCAGTAATTTTTTTTAATAGATTTGACTGCGTATTCTCAATGCTCACTGGTTTTGACCCTTTCGCTTGTCTATTGAATTTTTGAGTCTGCCTTGCCTTGTCTATCCACACTGTTGCGTTTTCCTGGTACTGACCGCTGCCTTTTACTGGATTACCTCATGTGTCTGGTGTCTCTGGTTTGTGATAGGACCGCTTTAGTGGTTTTGACCTCAGCTTTATCTTTAACTACGGTACTTCTGTTTGTGGAAAATCCCAATAAAAGGATTTTTTATTACTTTTCCCCCCTTTTGTGTCCAGTCCTTTGTGTCAGTTCTAATAAAAAATACATAATGCAGCACATTTTGCTCAGGCTTACATAAATGGCTTGACATCACATCTTGGTTTTGATTATAAAGAGTATGGTTTATTTTGCCAAACAGTATTACACTATATCAAAATACAACTTCAGATCTAACAGGTGGTTTTCAGCATTCAGATGCCAGTTTTTGGTAATATGTAACCATCTTTAGCCAAATTAAATGGAAACATTTATACAGTCATGAGAAAAAGAAAGTGCACCCTCTATGGTTTTACATATCAGGACATAATAAATAAATAAATAAATAAATAAATAAAAAATCAGCTGGTCCTAATCAGGGACTAAAATGATTTAAATCTAACCTAAGGCATAAAACAACACACAACCGATTCCACCATGCTATTATTTATTTCTCAAAATTTCAGCCAAAATAGCTGCTGGATTGCTCACTCGGTTAAGGCACTGCGTTGCAGTGCAGAAGTGACTATTATGTCGCGGGTTCGAGCCGCGGTCGTACCAGCCTGCAGTGGTCGGCAGCTTTTTTCAGCGTAGCGCACAATTGGCCATCGCGCTACAGCGATTCAAATTGGGAAGGGACTGCCGGGTAAGGGGATATAAAATAAACAGCTTTGTTCGTTGCTCAAGCGCCTCCTGTAGGCCAGACAGGCGCTCGTCAGGCAGATTCAAAGTTTGTTCATGTCCGGGTATCCTCCGCCCTCATTCTGAACTTGCGAAGATTCAACCACTGAGTGTATAAGAACACGTGCCCGCCAGCCACTGCTTTCGGAGGAGAGCCGTGAATGGTCTTCACTATCCTGAGTTGGCAGCAATGGGTCTAATACGAGCAAGCTTTGTACATAGTTCGCCAATTGGGCATTCCAGATTCGGGTGGGATTGGAGATGCCAAATTTATTAAAAAAAATAAAAAAATTCAGCCAAAATACAGAGGCCATGTGTAGAAAACTTACTACTTCCCCAAGGGATTAAGAAGGTAATTAGCAGCTAGCTGGAGCTAATCAAATGCACTTCATTAATTGATCATCAGCAAAAGTGACCACATCAATAAAAGCAGAGGTTTTGGCACTGTGCTGGTCTGGAACATTTAGGTGTGTCAACACAGTGCCAAGGGGGAGAGACATCAGTGATTGTCTTAGAGAAACAACTGTTGCTGCCTATCAATCAGGGAAGGGTTATGAGGCCATTTCTAAACAATTTGAAGTCCATCATTCTACAGTGAGGGAGATTATTCACAAGTGGGAAACATTCATGAGAGTCGCCAATCTTCCCAGGAGTGGACGTCCCAGCAAATTCACCCCAAGGTCAGGCCGTGCAACGCTTAAAGAAACTGCGTAAAACGGAAGAACTAAATCTAGGACTCCACAGGCCTCAGTTAGCATGTTAAATAGTTAAGTTCACGACAGTAAAAGTCGAAAAAGAGTGAGAAAGTATGGCTTGTTTGGACTGCCGGGAGAAAGACTCTTCTCTCCAAAAAGAACATGGCAGCACAGATTAGCTTTGCAAAGTTGCATCTAAATAATCCACAAGGCTTCTGGAACAATGTCCTTTGGACAGACCAGACCAAAGAGCAGTTGTTTGGCCATAATGCACAGTGTCACGTTTGGTGCAAACCGATCACAGCATATCAACACAAACACCTTATACCAACTGTCAAGCGTGGTGGTGGAGGGGTGATGATTTGAGCTCGTTTTGCAGCCACAGGACCTGGGCACCTTGCAGTCGACAATGAACTCCTCCGTGTACCAAAGTATTCTCGAGTCAAATGCAAAACAATCTGTACAACAGCTAACGCTCGGCCGCAACTGGGTTATGCAATAGGACATGATCCCAAGCACGCCAGCAAATCTACGACAGAATAGCTGGAAAAGAACAAAATCAGGTGTTGCAATGGCCAAGTCAAAGTCCAGACCTCAACACAACCCAATCATGCGGTGGCGGGACCTGAAGAAAGCTGTGCATAAACAAATGCCCTCAAACGTCAATGAACCGAAGCAATGCTGTAGATGGGGCCAAAATTCCTCCACCATGATGTGAGATACTGATAAAATCATATAGAAAACAATTAGTTCAGGTTATTGTAACAAAAGGTGGTTCTACAAGCTCTTGAATCATGGGGTGTGTTTAGTTTTTCACAAATGTCCTCCGAATTTTGGTTTAATGAATAATGGCACGGTGGAATCTTTTGTGCGCTCTTTCACACCTGAGGGTTAGATTTACCTAATTTTAGGACCAGATAAGGACCAGCTGATTTTTTAATGTTCTCACTTATAGAACTACAGAAATGAAAGAGGATGTACTTTCTTTTTCTCATGACTGAAATGGGAAGTTAAACAGTCTGAGAGGCAAGATAAAGGACAGCTGAGTTATGAATGTCCAGATATGCAAAACTATAGAACTGAAAGAGGGTGGACTTCTTTTTCTCCTGACTGTAACAGGAAGTGAATTAGTCTGAGAGACAAGATAAAGAAATGTATTTATTGGGCCATTTCCCCATTAAGAAACAGAACAATGAAACATTATTTCTTAAGCATGCTAGGAAAGGACAATGAAAACTGTACACGTTGTCTCCAAATTCAGCGGCCTTCCCGAGTCCTATAATTGACTGACATATTTATATCCATCACTCTAATCGTAATTATATAGTTCATTAATTTCAGATTTTGTAAAATGATAATAGCATTAAAATGAAACTGAAGAAAGGTTTAGAAAAAAATTACTTACAGAAATGTGAGTGTACAGAGATTTTCCATATTTCTGTACATACACCTGACGGATGTCCAGCATATCAACCTCAGAACGAGACACCATGATCCGGATCAAGGTCCTATCCTTGGTGCCGGCTCCCTGAGAATATCAGGCAGGTTAGCTACAACTGTGGTACTACATTGATCAAGGACCAAATAATGAAGGTGTTTTTGAAATGATGGCTGCAGGGGTTTGCACAGCTATTGATGTCTGTGACTCAACTACTGTTCGAAACAGTGATGGAGTAAGTACACTGTTCATGTTTACCGTTGGGTTGCCACATAATCCTTTTTTTATTATGCTGCTTTCAGAAAAAAACACATTTGCTCATTATTTTTATATCTGTGTGAAAAAATCATTGTAACACAAACTACACAAGCCAAATTAATTTTGAATAAATAAAGTAAAGAGACAAGTAGTAGGCTTAAGGAATTACATTTCAGGCTAAATTGTCATTCTTCCTCTGCTTGTTTCCCATGTATGTCACTAGTTTTTTGTTTTACTATGGAGACACCAACTCCACGAGCCAAGTAGATGGAGATAGTACAAGGCAATAGCCTCCTATTTCCATCAAACAGAACCTTTCACAGCAATATAATGCCGAATGGGCAGAACAATATACTTGGCTAGAGCTCTGTACGATGTAAATTGCGCCATAAAGCATTTTCTATTGCACATGAGAATGTGTGACCTCAGCTCTGTGGTTATGTGAGGAGGGCAATACAGATGAGATGCAAACTCCACAGTTCCTTGTACCGCAAACAACTGAATCAACTACTGCAACAAGACAGAATTTATTTTTGAGGAAGAGAAATGCCAAAATAAATGACATATACAGAAGTAATACCTATTCAGAAACATGATAATAGGAAAGAGGTTTTTCTTCAGGGTTTAATAGAAGAACAAGTAGATCAGAGGGATCTAATAGCTGCGACCTGGCCTAGCATCCGTCACGTGGCCTAGTGTCCATCACTGGTGGTTTCTTGTACAAGTGTGACCTCGAAATTGGCAAATGACCTTGAAAATCAATAGGGAACCCTTCCTCTGTACCAAGAAGCTTGTTGTAAGATTTTATAGCCATCCGTCAGGTTAAACTCGAGTTACGGTGCGAAAACTGTGAAATCGGGGCAAAATCTACACTTTTTTGACCGGTGTGACCTTGGGATTCAACAGATGACCTTGAAAATCTATAGGGAACCTCTCCTCTATACCAAGAAGCTTGTTCTAAGATTTCATAGCCATTCATTGAATTAAACTTGTGTTACGGTGCGAAAACCGTCAAATCGGGCAAAATTGACACTTTTTTTTACCTGTGTGACCTTGGGATTTGACGGATGACCTTGAAAAACTATAGGAAACACCTCCTCTATGCCTAGAAGCTATTTCCAAAATTTCATAGCGATCCATGAATTCTAACTGGAGTTACAGCGTGAAAACCCGCAAACAAGGTCGTGACGTCTGTGAACTTGACCTTTGACCTCTACCTTGAGCATGGACATCACTTTGGTGAAGGTCAATAACTCCTAAAAATTTCATGATGATACAACAATAGGAACATGGTGAAAAAGGTGTCACAGACGGACGAACAGACAGACGGACAGACAGAAGCGTTCATAGAGCTGCTTGGTCGCAGCTAAAAACATAGTCAAGCTTTTTCTGACCAAGTGACCTGCTGGTCTGGGCATGCAGTGAGCCGGCTTTCTTAAAATTTATTGCTAAAAATTTACTTTTGAGTATTTAAGTCATGTTATATTACATGTGAAAGTGCTTATGATAAAATGATGAAAAGCATATAAGATGATCAAAATAGCCATTAAAGATAATAAAGCATAATGTATTCAAGGTAATTCAAAGTGAATAAGCATGTAACAGTGATTCTGCCACTTCTTACATTAATTACTCAAAGGTGGCAACCCTATCTGAACAGCAATTGAAATCTGCAATATTTATTAGCCTTCAGTAAGCAGTAACAATAAGAACTGTTTGTGTAAAACTATCTGATGCACCTGACAAGTCAATTGCAGCTGAAAGTGGCTGGTGGTCAAAGTAGCAGACTAATCTAATACAGGTCTAGTCTACACAAACCCTAATCTCCGCCCTATCAGGCCATCACAGACACATTCTCACCTGCATGGCCTTGTACAGCCGCTCCGCAAAGTAGGCAGGCGTGTCCCGGATGCATTTCACTAAAATGACAACACAATTTATATTGAGTGCTTCATTCATTACTTACAGAAAAAGCAACAAAATTGCCCACACAATAATGAACGCATTTTTTCCATGTGAACCCACCCCGTACCTGCCTAATTAATGGTCACAAAAGAGCAAACTTGGGATAACCGTAAACCGAGGACACATTTGCAGAGCATACAGTGCATTCAGAGGAGTACACATCTTTGACTCTATACAGGAACAAACAAGAGAATGGCGGACATGCATGGTGACCACAGCAGATGCAGTACAAGGCATCGCACCACACCCCAATGTACTTATTCCACTCTGATCATACTTATATCAACTAGAAAGTAGTTTCAAAACACCTTCACTAAAAATGTTGCGGGCACACATTATACATGCAAATGTGTTTCTTGGCTCAAGTTCTTTCGCCCCTGAAAGGGGGCTACGAACATTTTAATTTTGTTTTTCAATGCGAGTGCAGTTTCAAAGACTACGGAGTATCAGAGTGCACTGGCAATGCTTCCAGTCTAATCCAGCATATGATTAACTCACCAACAGCCACCATTCCAGTTTCTAAGTCCCCAGACATCTCTCTGCAGATACTCTTCTCGATATCTCTGCCAGTCATCTTCTGGTACTCTTGGAAAACTGAGCCACCGCAAGAGACACAATTAATGACAATACAGTTAATGTACTTAACTAAGGGGCAAACTTAAAATGATTCCAGACGAGTTTTCTCAGCCAAATGCGTAAGTGTTTTTGTTTGGAAAAAAAAAAAAAAAAAAAACGATAGAGTCCGTCACAGCTAGTATGATCAATAATTGTGATAGGCTGCATGCATTAAACAAAGTGAGGTTTATATATCATGCATTCAAGAAAACATAATTACTTCTGCTTCACTTTACAGCAAGCCATCAGTCAATCTGAATGCAGTTTGGCGTGAATGATCATTCTGGTCACGTGAGGGTTACGCAAACTCAATTTCATGCTAACAGTCCCCATTCTTGAAAAATTCTGCAGCTGGTAGTAACCATAATAAAATTTGCGTGAGTATGTGCAGTAGGCCAGCGTATTCCCCATTCATAACGGCTTTACGTGAGCAATATAGACCAGTCCAGCCATCGTATCAAGATATGAACACTGGTAAACCGGTCTGTCCGTTGCCAAGACGACAGCAGAAGGTAACCCGCATGATGACTGTCATCTATCCAACCAGTCTGTTCTCTCTCATGCACATGTCATTTCAACAATTACGTTTGATCTCCCAAAAAACAAAGTTAAATACAAAACCAATGTCCAAATACAGAGGGAAACAATAAATTCATCAGAAGTTCTGATGAATGCCATTGTCAGTCAGAGTACTTAGTAAGTCCAAGCAATATTGTGAGAGTCCCGTGACTTTAATTTAGCACAGTAATATTGTTATTTATTTAACTTCAGAGTTCAGTACTCTTGGGTTATGTTTTACATATTTTTTTTGCTAAAGCTGATGGGTTATTGTTGTCAACAAATATCGGTGACAGTAATGTTTTAACACAAAGATGGACTTACGCTGTAAAATTTGTTGATAGGAAATTATAGAACTAGACATTATGCGGTGGTTATTCATACGGATGACGACTTTATGATAAGCCAAATCGGATTTCCAAATCTGCCACTCAGGTACAGTCTTTTAGCACGCAAGAAAGCGTGATCGGGGGAAAGTCTTGAGATTTCAAGCTCCCAAAAAGAAATGAAACGTGCGAATGTAATATCGCGAGAGCTGTCCCTGATCACGCAGTTTTGCGCAGTAAAAGACGGCAACTGAATAGTTGGTTTGAAATTCGATTTGGCTCTTACTAAAATAAATGTACTTATTTTAGGTCCCTTTAAAATTGTTTTAATGACGTATAGCATAAGTGCAGATTACAGCAGACATAATTTTGGCCTGTTTTTGATATTGGCGATGTGGAAAGATTGGCCAGGCTTGTTAAATTCAGAAGTGACACACTTGCGTCCTAGTAAAAACAACAAATCGATTTCTTTCGAAGAACTGAGAGCAGAACGGCAATGTTTATTTCGTACTTTCATGCAAAGTCAAGATGTTCCGGATGTAGAAAGTGTCAGTCTAGGTTTAGGGAAACAGTCTTTTGGGGTTTTATTTATACCAATGCGTCAAAAGATTGAAAGTTATTAGTGTTCACCAGTTTTCATAATTTAACACATGTACATGCTGAATATTCTACACATTATAAGAGACTAGATGGTTTTGTACTTTGGTCACTCTGATTTTCAGGACTGGCCATTCCCATGTTACCAAGCCAACCTAGTTTAGAGTTTCAACTTGTAAGCACCAACTGTGGTAAACAGGTTTGATGTTATGATATCATAGCTTGGGTAAACATCTGAAGTTTCCAGATAACACCAGCAAAAAGGGGGCAGGGTAGGTACAGTAACTGCAGCATGAACTAAAACCTTTCATTTTTGCTTAACCGATGATGCAAACGGTCAGTTACACACGCTTTATTGCGCTTTACCTAATGTTGGATTACGTGGTTCTGTATTGACGCGAACGGCAAATCATTCATAGAAAGATCTGAAAAATTAAGGCCTGTAAATGACCAGAAATAAAAGAAAAATACAAGGTTGTCACAAGCTAGCAGTAGTACAATCAGAGGAAAAAAGGTCTTATTTCATTCTGCAAGGCTTTCATCAAGATGTACACAGAAGCTGCTTAGGTATATCCCAAATAAAGGATAAGAATGCCCAGATAAAAGTTGAGTATCCCTCAATGATAGAAATGGGTTCTTATTTTTTTCTTTTAATGAAAGATCAAATATGCCATCAGACATCAAACCCCTTACAATTAAGCATGTGCTGAATGATTCAAAATGGAAACCAAACCCATGATTTTCCTGAGCATATGAGTCTGAGTAGACATGGTTTCCCACAATCTAAGCCACATCCTTGTTTGTATCTTTTGCTCTAATAAAGGTCATAGACCCTTTCTAACAGGATGTGGAAGCAATATCCTGTCAACAGGGAGAATCCTTGAACCACTGTGAAGAATAATTTTGTTTCAGATTAATAAAGAGCTCAAGTTTCAATGCACACAACGATATTTCCATCTATCAATTCCAGAGTTCCACTTTTAAAAATTGTCACAAATTAAAACCAATTTCACAGAGATAACAAAGAATAAACCTACATTTGTATTTTTTGGCTACTGTTCCAGAATAGAGGAAAAACAAGAGCACAATAAATGCTCAAGAATGAGCAAAAAGAGCACTTAGTATAGCACAGAACACAACCTTGTATCGGCGATTCAGAATTTGTTTTCCAAAGAACTGGAACCCCTCATGAACCCCACAATGACAGCGGAGTTTTTCTTTGGTTACCTGCTCTCAGATGAGGCTTGCTTCTTGCACAAAGGATGGCATTGAACTGCGATTCATCAGTTCCAACTTTATGCTCGCCTGCAGCATACAGTTTCTGAAAAATCAAATTTAACCATAAAATAAGCGCTTTTTTCGGAATCTTAACAGCCTGACGGATGCAGGATTTACAACACTAATCCTGAAAAAGTTGGCACATCATGGAAAATACAAATTACCAAAAAAAAAAACTGACTTAAAAGTCGATTCATCCGTGACGAAATTGAAACAGTACAATAAATTTGATGTTCTAATGCAATTTTTATATTGCTTGGTGTAAAATGTAAGATGTGATGACTCCAGCAGAGTCCAAAAAAAGTTGACACAGTCCAATGATTTGCACTATATAATATCTCAGAATTGGACTCATTAAGCATTTGGGCACTGAAGACACCAGTTATTCAAGTCTATTGAGTGAAATTTTATCCAATTCCCCCAATTTTGCACGTCTTCAGCAGCAAAACTGTATGAGGCCTTCAGTGCTGTACACCGTTACTTTGTGACACCGTTGAGGTTTTTAAAAAAACAGTTCAAGACCCATTTGTTTTGAATGGCGTTTGCATAACTTGTTCATTTTTGTTCATGTTTTGTTTGTTTATCTGAATACATGTTCATTGTTTTTTTTAACCTGTGAGACACTTTGTGTCATCTTGTCATGAGAGGTGCTATATACATAAAGTTACTTTCTTCCTGACTGTACATTTTCACTTAATAATACGACACACATTCTCAATCAGAGACAGTTTCAGACTGCAGGTATGCCAACCTTTTAATTATATCATGCACTGTTCAGGATGAGCGGCCTCATTTTTTCTTAAAGTGGCAGATAGTGAGACCACACATTCGTTGCCAACCTGGTGAGCCTTGAGTCACCTGCTTAATGTCACCTGTTTCACATCACCTTTTTTATTGCATCTTGTCACATCATTACAAGTCCTAAATTGCCCCAATGAAAACTTTTTTTTAGAGTCTGTTGAAGTCATCAGATTTAAAATAAGTACACATTTTCAATTTAATTCACAAGTTAAATCATCAAATAACGTGTTTCAGTATTTTCTATATAGAGGAAGGTGAGTAACTTTGCAAATCACTCTTTTTTTCCAACTTAAGGTGCATTTTTCATTATGTCCCAACTTTTTTGGAAGTGCAAGAGACACGGATTTTGAAATCACTGTGTAGTGCAGGGTTTGGTACCCTGTGTCCGATCAGAAATAAATGCGAATTTTGCATTTCCATTATGTTGGCAAAATATTTGACAGAATTTGTGACTGTCCATTTCCCAATTGTGAAACATCTCCATAGTAGCCTGACATCAGAAAGATGCCTAAGGTTCCATTAATCTTGAAGCAAGACACCCAGCGGTGCTACCAATGCTAACGAGAGCATACGCCCGCAGCAGTCATCAAGGGGCCTTCCCAAGTTCAATTGATTTACCTTGTTCCTGCACAGATATGGGTATAATAACACTACAGTTTATTATTTCAACACAAAAAATGTACCATTTCATTGGTTTTTATTTACATTTTGACCATGGAATTGACATCAATAAGTAAAATCACAGTCCGTATTGTGGCAAGCCTTACTCCCTCGCCACCAAACCAAACCACTAAATTCTTTTTTCCCTGTTAGATATATGTCATATCTATGCAATCACGAGGATTTGGTTTTTCTAAAACAAAAATCCTCAAATGGGTCAGTTGAATGACCTTTGGCCCCATCAGAAAAAGCCAACGTGATTGGATGCAGAAATAGCACCACAAGTGTTGAAAGTAACCAGATTTTTGCGGACTTACACATTTTTTGAGGTGGGAGTGCTTCAAATAAATTCTTTTTTTTTTCCCCACAAAAATTGATGAAATTAATGACAAAATATTTTGATTTTCTTTAAGCACACATCTTAGTGAACCTTAAAGGGGAAAAAAAGAGAAAAATTGAAAAAATTCATTTTGAACCTGGGAAAGCCCCTTTAACTATCATGCACCAAACTCAGAAAAGAGGTGTCAGTATTCAGGGTGATAATACTTCTGGAAAAAAAAAGGTGTCAGTATGTGGTTGGAAAGCAGTCACCACTTCCCGGACAGGTAGCCACAGGATTCGGCCCACTGCCATACACAGCTAGTCGGCTGTGTCCCTCAGCTGCCTCTCTGGAACACTGGACAGCACTTCCAGCTTTCATATTGTCAATGGATGCACAGTCTTTCTTCATCTTTGGAATCAGTTTCCGTTTCAAATGTGTATGGCAAAATTACAGTGTTGCTACTTGCGACTGCTTAACGTACAGTAGCTAGCAAGGCAGAACACAAGTGAAAGTTTGCATGTTTTGCGAGCAAAGTCAATATTGAGCAGGTATGTGCAGTATCGAGACGCAGGTGAGGGAAGAGCAGTGGATGGACATTGGAAGAGAGGAGAGGAACATTTGCGCATTCATAGGTCCGCACACTCTAAATGAGAGTAAAGATGAAGCATTACATCTAATTTACTTTAAGGCCAAAAAAATCTAAATGTTGTTTTGATGAACAGAGATTAGTTATTAACTGTTTGATCAAATCTAGGAGGAGGTCTTTAAAGCTTAACTTGGCAAGGTATGTTAAAAGGCAGAGCCGAGGACCCGTTCGGTCTCTGCGAGTAGCAGTACAAAGGTGGAAACCACAGGGTCACCCACAGGCCCTGCCAACACACTGGCTGGGTTCTCACCTTTATCTGTGGTCACTGTGCTGTTTTTATCAACAACTTTTACTGTTGCCAATAGTGAAGACAGAAAGACAGGCAAGCTGTTCCAGTGTTGGGCAGGGAGGCCTGGCTCTACCCCTCAGTTGCTTCCCGGAGGAGTAGATATCGCCAAGCTTCTTAGCTATAGCTATTATAGAATCTGAATGTTTGGTTGATTTAGCTCACAACAGATATGTCAAATGTCAAAAATAATAGTGTTGGAACACATGCTCATTACGCGTGTAAAATCTGAATGTTTGGTTGATCTAGCTCAATCCAGAGCCGGCAGTAAACTTTTATAACCTAGGGTGTTCTTGCAGTCAGGCTGTGGGGGTAGCATCTCTGTTTCTGCACGGCAGGGGGCCGGAGCCACAAAGCTCTGGGGGTCTCATGTCTCCTGTGAGAGTCAAAACACTATCCCCACTGGAGTTAAAGTCCAGTTACATTAATCTGTTTAAAGCAATCTAAATCTCTGGGAAATTCATAATATGTTTATATTCAATATCCTGTGAAGAAATCACTTATATATTTATAACACAATTAGACTATAATATTCCATTTTAAGGCTTTTCCATGACAACTGCATCATATTAGTACATACTCCTATCACGTTTGGTCTTTTTATTCTCGAGGGAATCCTAGGAGTTGAGTGAAGCATGTTTCATTTCTCTTGAAATTATGTTTCGCTCTCTTTGTGGGAAGCTCCTGAAAAATTGGCTAGAGTTTACGCAGGCAATTACCCTAGTCTCCTCTCTATGCTAACACCTCAATGGGGGAAAGCCCACCTTGATCGGAGGCGTGGTTTTAGGTGCTTAAAGGCAAGAGATTCTAACCGGAAGGGGCTTTTTCTCAAGATCTGACGCGAAGGAGGGTTAGGGAGAACCACATGCCACCTCGCTCCGCCCGCCTAAGTCTGTGCGTAAGCAGCGGATCTCGGTGGGCGGAAGGGGATGGCATCTAAGTTCTTCCCGGCCACGTGGTGCGGCCTCGCTCCGCGTGATCTCCATTTTTTCCAGGTATGAATTTATTCTCTCCTCCAAAATTGTGTGTAACTGATAATTGGCTTAACGTTGATTTGTTTGATCCAAGTTTGTGCCTACCTGGTGATTAAATTATTGTTATTCCTTACTGCTTGCGTGGTCTCCATGACTCAATCTTTTTATTCTTCCTAGCCTTGTTACAACCGGTACTTAAGGGGGCGATTCCTTACCATTCTAGACTAGCAGATGTGTAGGTAGCTGTTAATTTCAAGCTGTATTGCAAATTATGTTCTACCCCTTAAGGGTTGATGTACCCATGGGCTTAAGCCGGTACCCGGGCGATCCCTTTAAGGGGCCCTTTGGTGTACATAAACCTGGGTTCGTGATGTGTTTATGCTCAGTGCTTCTTTGTTTATGCCTAGATGCCACGATGATGGCAATTTCCTCCACCCTCTGAAATTTCCACCAAACTTGAGATCTGGCAGTGACGCTTATTAACCCTGGGGGCGTTTTGCTGAGTGACAATGGTTTTCGCAGACGAGTCTCCGATGGCGTAACTGCTTTGAGATCCACGCATGTTGTCCCCAAACTATCAATTCTAATTCTAATTTGTAGTCAGATATTTAATGAGGATATAACTAAATTTGGTATTCAAACTGTTTTATGGAGTCATATTAATTGTAACCGTTGCATTTCTATGCCCCGTCTTTGGACAAAGAAAAATATCCATTATACTGTGATTCACACCAGCCAGGAAGTTACTCGAATTAATGTTAGCCAAGAAGATCACGTGAAACCTTCAGCCCTCTGCAATGTCCGTCCTTGGTATTGTTTTGTGGGGCTTTACATGATCATGGTAGCATCAAGCCAGGTTGGCTTGTTTCAGCAAATGGGCTTTATTTGGCCCTTAAAAACTCTATGGGGAATGTCCCAGGGACTACGACTATTGTTTTATACAGACTACGCCTGAAACGAAAGTTTGGGGTTGCCAGGTATAGCATTATTAGCTCCAGGAAGCGTGGCAGTAAAAGCAAGTGAAATGCATAATCTTCCCCAGCGTAAGCTTGCATTTCCCTTACTGATCACAGCTTAACTGTTTACATCTGCAGCCATTTACAGTGGTGTCACAAATAGCATGTAGTACGTGAAAACTAATTTCTGTCCATAATAATATAAATATTTTTGTCAAAAAATAGACCAGACAGCCAAACGGAACATTTTACAGGCTGTACCATACCTTATTTTACATTTAATGGTACATGAGATAGAGAAAAATTAATGATAAGCCCAATTTGTGTCTTTTTTAAGCTTGCAAAAAAATATCAAAATATTCTATTAACCTGAGCATCTTGTTGAGCCAGCGCGATGTCCACGGTTTCCCTTTCATCTCGATTACCCTTAAAGTGAGAAAAACAACAAATTAAGCATAAGAAGTCATTTCATTGACTGCCATTTGTAATCATGTTTAAATGCCAACTGAGAAGACTACGGCATTTAAAAATTCCAAGTGCCAATGACAGTTTGTGGTGAATAACTGCTCGCCAATTGCCATGCAACCTAAACATTACACCCAGTGAGAAGGAAAAAGACGCAAAGCAATGACATACACCAGAGTCGTCTTCAGATCACACATATTGGTTTCTATGATAAAGGAATGATGGCAATTTTACAGCAAGCAGAAACTTGAGCGATTCAAAGATATTATGCTATAATGATATAATATTATAGTAATACTATGCACACAGCATCATTGTGTTTTATATGTAGGGATATGGAAGGATACAAAGACCAGGCAAATATAAAATAGTATTCACAATTATATGAGAATACACGTTAATAAACTTGTGATTGTTAACTTGTAACTATCAAGACATTTTTTTTTCTTTTGATATAAAGAAGCATTTAATGGGCTACATCTCCACATGAAATTTAGGAACAAAAAAAAAATTCAATTACAGACTGTATATTGCTAGTGCACTACACCTTTGTAATCAACCAAACTCATTGGTTGACTTTAGCCTGTGTTGCCAGCGGTCAGCGTCTGGCAGGAGAAAGGAGAGGAAAGACCACCTGCACGATAACGGAGGGATTTTGAGTTGTCCGTTCACCAGTGAACGGGAATTACTGATTGGCTTAAGAGGTGTCAATCAAAATTGAATTGTCATCGAATGTAACGCAATGCATGGTTACGCCGTAAACTTCCCAAACAAAGATAGCTAATGTAGAGAACGACGCTTTGATAAAGAAATCGCTTGAATATCTAGAAATTCACGACCGAAAGATTACTCTAAAGAACGAACAACTACAGGTGATCAATCATTTACTAGATGATTTGATCTCCACGCATCACTTGTGCTCTCAAATTACACTCGAGTTTCATTGGCTAAAAAAGGGGTGGTCCGTTGCGGCTCGTTGCGCAAGGAAGTGGGCGGCTCCTCAAAATCCCTACGTTATCGTGCAGGCGGTCTTTCCTCTCCTTTCTCCCGCCAGCCGCTGACCGCCGGCAACGCAGGCTAGGTTGACTTTAACATTGCGAATTTGCAGTGTTTTAATCAAATGACTATTTTAAGAGAATGAATGATACGATGCTAGAGAAAAGACTAACATTTGGCAGCAGGAATTCCAAGGATACCATTTTGTAGCATGAAAAGCACTTCACCTGACAAAGGGAGACCAGGAGTCTTCGAAAATGTCCTGACGTGTCACTTATGATTGCATCCTCTAGTTTCTTGCCATTTTCTGAGAAATGGTTGAGTCACACATTCACAAAAGATGGACAAGACAAAATATGCACACACCGATACTGCATTTCAGGCAGGACAATACCATCAAATTTAACCATTGATTACAGAATGACATGCATGTGTGTTTAATGGGGAATCTCCTCAAGTGATGCTCAGGAACAATCTAAGCGTGCACGACACAGACAGTCCCCGAGATCACAAACCCTCCCGGTGATGCTTAAAATTAAGAAAGTATAAATAGCAAACACAATGTGATCAGATGCTGCCGACGCTAATAATCGAGGGGGAGGCTAAGGTGATGGAGAGATGAGACACACGTGTAGAAGGCCAGAGCAGGAGCAGTGTAGGGGCACAGCAACAGAAAATTAATGAACGCTGCCTTTGCCTTGGTCATAAAAACTCGCCGACTGGGTGTGAATTGCTTAGGTCAAGAATGATTGGACAGAAAAGGGCTGGTAACTAGGCCTGACTAGACTTCCATCCCTACCTGAACTTAAGCCATAGCTCAATGTAATAAGTCTCAAAACAAATTTTGAGACCAATATTTTAAGATCAGGACAATTCATGCCTTAGTTAATGCTCAAAACACAACAATATAGTAAGTGGACTGAGATTGCACATTGAAAATTTACAATACAGCAGAACAATATTATGAGCAGTGCAAATGAAATCTTCAAAGAAATGTTGGACAGGAAACTCTTCGCTGTAAGGTGACCCATGGATGGTCCCAGCAAGCAAGCAAGCGAGTGAGTGAGCAGGCAGGCAGTCAAACAGGAAGTCACGGTAGACCACAAAAGAGCTCCTAATCAAACAGGTCAACTCAAAAAATGTAAAATATAACTGGATCTATGCTTCAATTAGATTTTAATAATAGAATTTTCTCCAAACGCCAATAATCGTGCCTCTTGAATTGTAGAAAAATATTTAAAGCCAACACTTGGTTTTTCCTCCAATAATTTCAATTCAATGAGAAGGTAAGATTCTATTTTTTTTTTTCCACAGCCTATTTTGCTTATATTCACTAAGGGTGCCAGTAATTTTCGAGGCCATCATAATAATGAATAGGAACGGGCTGAGTTGAGAATGATAAATCTTTGATCACAAACAGGTCAACCACAGCAAAGCTACACCTTTTTATACACGATATGCCACTAAAGCAGATGTATTTATGCAGTCTTTTTGCAAGCTGTAATATTCTTTAAAAGTTCATCAACTTTTCAGCAATAAATAAATAAATAAAAATGCAATGATTTCCAGGCAATTTTATTCCTGTCATTCCTGTCAGCCTGTTCCAAGTAGGCGTCCCCTCCATGGAATGAGCTCTGTACTAACTGGCCAGCGAACACAGCCACTGTGTAAAACATACAGCGACAATGTCATAAACCCCCAGCACCTGGTAAGTCACTAAATACAGATGGCGGAGTAAGTAACTAGGTAGCCATTAAACCACACAATGGAAAGGTATGAAACAGTATGGAAAGGTTATCTCTGCAGGTTAAGCAAGCATGGACATTACATTCACGAAGAAGCGCAACATTCAGTCACCCTAATAGTTTAACTAAACTAGTAATTGACTCTCTAATATAAAAAAAATTATCCGTAGCTAGCATCTCTATACTCGCAAGCATTAGCTGCATTCCATTTACAGCACTCACTACACCACTAAAAATGAACTGAACGCGATTAAAAAGTCACCCATTTCATCTACTCCTTGCGGTATGTCTAGAACATTGCCTCTGGCTGAACTACCAATGGTTTCTAAATTTGCATTAAATTTAGCAGCTAGCTAGCTAGCTAGCAAATACACCACAGAAAGAGTAATGTGTGCATGCTGTCAAAGTAAGTTTTGGAGAGTAGCACTTTGCAAGCTACCTACACCAACAACTATGTCATACAAATTTGATAATATTGAAACTGAATTCCAAGTGTAATCTTAACAGAAATTGCACACATTTACCAAGCTAGCTAGTGACAGATTCTCCTTGAAAATAATTTGAATGCACCGCTTTCTTTGTATCTTGCAAAAGGCATCATAGGTCCCTTTCAATATAAATTTTGTTGCCAGTCCTTCATGGCACTGATCCAGGGTAGTAGTATAAAGCAGTCAGACAAAAAAAGGATAAGACACATGTAGAGGATTTTGCTGATTGAAGCTGGGATGTTGCCAAACATAAAATAAGCCCAGGGCGGAGATATTCAGATGAGGGGCGGAATAATTCACTCGAGCCTGCATGTGACGTAGGAAGAGGATGAAAGCCTGAATGAAATGCTGAATGCCTTGTTTTATTAAAAAAAAAAGAAAAGATACCAGATACCAGAATGTATTGTTTGCGCACAAAAACAGAGAAAGTGAGTTTTTCATAATGCGTTTCATTTAAAACTATCACTCTGCCCTTCTCAATATCCCCAATGATGGATACCAACCTGCTTTATAAACTTCATTGATTTCACGAATCTCAGCATTATTACGGGAGGACAGGATCTCAATGAGGCAAGCTTCATCGGTGCCAGCTCCCTGTGAGACACCGAAACACTTTCTTTCAAGAAATGATCTCATCACGTTCAGCTTGAAGGCTTTCATGCTGAGACATGGCGTTTGACATTTTTTCTCAGACCTTGAAAACACTTTCACCTCAACACACCTCAGCTCAGAGTCAATCAGCCTTTTGCAAGTGCATGACTTCTTCATGATTTCTTCTTAAGCGGCTTTCACACTGGACGTGGAATGAATTTTTCCCATGACAAATTACATTCAAAGTCAATGCAAAGACACAAATACAGTCTTTGCGTCAAGGGCGTAGGTTTGTATATAGAAGGTTGTGACATGTCCCTACCAATATTTTGGGAAGCCAGATTGTCCCTACCAATGTTTTAGCAAACTCGTTCTTATAATCTTTCCAGATAAGCCATAGAAGATCCAATTGTGGAGGCTACGTCTACAAGACAATCCATTTCATGCATTCTAGCATTTGATTGGTTGAAAGAGCGGGGCTATCTGAAGGCTAAAATTCAAGAGTAAACGGACCACGCTATTCAGGTTATGAATATTAATTTTTGTCCAAAGCGGAGCCTGAGACGCGCAACTGGATTGCCAGCTTTGATTCCAAGTGTTTGCAATGGCTTTCCCGTAGAAGAGAACCGTAATTTGGAATTTGTTCCAGATTTTTCTTCATTGCGTAACTATAGCACTTTTCCCATGGCCCAACTCATGACATACATTGATATTACCGTAGATCCGTACCACTTTTTTGGAAATTTCATAGTCTGAGAACGTGAGGGAAAAAAAGTCGCTCCATGTTAAGTCATGCTGCTAATATTTCGCCAAACTGAATGCCAAGTGTAATGTTGGTTGAAATAGTGATCTACCTAGTCAGAAACAGATAGTTAACTTACCTAAAGTCAAAATTTGCTGACTACCTTAAATTAGTTTTTACTGGAAAATAATGTCAACGAATGTTAATTAAACATGTTCACCAGATTCAACTCGCGAACTAAACCTGGTTTCTGTCACATGTTGGTTAGTAATCGGGTTGCTAGCAGTAGTAAATATAAGCCAGGTGGATATGTCAAATTATGAGGTGAATTTCAGTGGAGAAATCCCAAGAAGCTGCCATTATTAATTAATTATTTTTATATGCAGGAACCACAGCAGCAAACTAGAGAAACAGAGCAAGCTGTTGAGAACACGTGTGCCTCGGGGCTTCAGGTGAGGTCATCATTATGACTTGTTCTGTGGAATTATAGGGAAAGCATTAAAGTTAGTCTCATGATGTTCAGCAAATATAACCTTTGAAAGTCACATGTCTGAACCAAATTTGCCTCAGCGGGGGAAATAAAAGAAACACATAACGGTAAAGCTAACATGATCCAGTCTGATTAAAGTTTGGTTTGCGGCTTGTCCAATTGGTATTTTGAGGTGTTCATCGCGGCTGCATTTGCGTTACCGCATATGAAGATGCTTAATAGAGAAGATTGCGAGCTGGCTTGCCAACTTAATTGTATATTCACTCTCTTGGTATCAATGCCCAGGTTACTAGATCTGAGCGGGTTTCATGAGTGCGCTGAGATGGTTTGCAGCTGCCAGTTAAGGTTGTGGCAAGTTTATGTATGTGGCATCTTTGTATCAAAATTTTGGAGGTAACTTGTGTAGCATAATTTAAAAAATGCAGAAACAATCATTCAGATAATCTCTGTATACAGTAGAGGCAGTATCTGCACCATCTGATTTACAAAAATTTTCCATCATCACAAACCTGTCCCTACCAATTCTCACATTAAACCTACGCCCTTGCTTTGCTTTGACTTTGAATGTAATCGGTTGTGCGAATAATTCGTTCCGTGTCCGGTGTGAAAGCAGCTTTAGACTTCAGACCACAGAATATTTCTCCTCTTGTCTGCCATCTGGTTACATACACCATTTAATTAAGTGCAAACATTACTCACACCTTTCACTGAATGCAAACAGCAGCAGCAGTATATTGTATCTTTTTTCTCAGTTCATTTCAATGACTGATGTGAGATTATGGGAAAAAAAACTGATTTTGACGACAGCGAGGATGCCTACTCACATGTATGGCTTCTCGGAGTTCATGGGCTGCCAGCTGGGCCGGGGTTTTCAACATGGTCAACACAAGATGCTCAAAATTTCCAGTGAGTTCCGACCTCAAATCAGAAATCAAATCCTGAAAGAGAGGTAGAGGAACGCGTCACGGCCACGTGTAGTAAAGTACATAGCAGCAACATGCACAGTATGCAGCACAAGTGCGCAAGCATCACACGCAGTCTCACCTTCCCATATGTTGTTTTGTAGGCCATCACCATTGGCACACGTTGCTTGTTGGTGCGACTTCCAAGTAGCTCAATTATAGCCTGCTCATCAGTGCCTGTCAAAAGAGGACTGACATCTAAACGTATTTTCACACATAGTGATAGACAGTGATAGCTCCTAACTTCTATTTCACATCAGAGCCATACAAAACAAGTGTTTGCCACTAACATGGCAATATCCCCCGCCGCCTCAAATTTTATGTGTCTGTACGGATGGACGGAGCCCAATGCTATATCCCCCGCTTCGCGCCAATCGCGCGGCGGGGGATAAAAAAAATGAATAAATAACCACACGCAGAAGCCGCACGGAGAGAAAACAACACATCCACTGCATTCCAGCAAAAACCAAGATTAGTTTTGGGGCAACCCTCTAAAGCCAGACCACGCATCATCCAACTGCAGTCTTCAAAAAATGGCCATCAAACTTCAGTGACCGTTTAAAATCCTTCTGGGCCTTTGAAGTCAGCTCCATCACCTTGACATAATTAGCATACCCTATATCTATTCCTGAGTACTTTGCCGAACTAAAGCAGTTTTTCCACCAAACTTGAAACGATTTTTTCACAGGACAGAACATTCGAAGTCAATGCGAAGACGCCATGACTGCAGCATCGGGTCTGATCCGTAAAGCAAAAATATCGAGCTTGTCCGCTCGCCCCGTTGCGGGAGTTATTATTAATGCCCTGGGTGGATTTTTCCGTGTTCATTCTGTGTTTTTTTTCCTGACCACAAACTTTCCTGCACTTTAACATTTCTTCGTGTCTCCCACGCTGCTTCTGAATCTGCAATGCTCACCAGCTCTCTTTGATTGGAAAGACCAGCAAAGACCAGCCATAGGACGAGCGCAAATGCAACGTCATTGCTGTGTTTGGGGGCGGTGTCAAGCGCCCCCAAGAGAACGCCTACTACTCACTTTCTTTGAAAACTGCAAGTTTGTTTGCTCTGCGGCTCCTGAAATAATGCTGGAAAATCTTTGACATTTAGAAATTACATTGCGTGTAGGAGTGAATTGAGATCATGATCTTCTGGCGATTTATCATGCAGGCCTAGCATCATTACTTAAGTATAACACATGCCCATGCCTAAAATAAAAGTAATCGGTCAAAAATTACAGCCTGTACAGCGTCCACAAGGAAGTGTCTACAGACATGGATGCGGCGGTGGCGGTAGAAAGGACAAGCATGAATCCATAGTAGCTGCCCAACTTTGTCCAGGGCTACAATTAGTAAAATGCAAATGGAGAGAGAACTGCTTACCAAAACCCTTCATGGCCTTCCTGAGTACTTCAACATCCCTCAGCGGATCTGCTCCAGGGAAGTCCTTGATTGATCCCCTATATCCTCTCTACGAAACCAGCATGCAAGAGAATCATTAAAAAGTTTTCTCTGAATGGAGTAAGTTTGGAAAACCGTACTGACTATATAAAATAGTGTTGACAATTCAGCTCTGAAGATGGCAAAGACATTCAAATGTAACAAGATACAAGTGAACTAACTTGATAAGAAAGGGTATCTCACATTGATTGCTGGTGCCACTGGCGCTGCAGGAGCCCCTCCACCATAGGCAGGCATGGATGGGTTAGATGCAGGTGCTCCTGGGTAATTTGGCATGGGCTGCTGACCTGGGGCAGGACCACCTGGATATCCCTGAGGTGCGCCTGCTCCCCCCTGAGGCTACATGACACCATACAAACAGTTGGAGGGAAAGTGCATAGATACCCTGAGGCCACCATATGCTTCAGTGAAAGCTCAGAAATACAGACTATGTGCCCTTCTGCTAGAGATAAAATCAGAGTAAATCTACATCCTTTTTATGGAGAAGTGTCATAGTATTACATTGCTGTTAATAGATGGGGCCTGTAATCTGAGGGATTCTGGTTAAATTACCCAGTAGTGCTCCACTCTTTCATCCTACAACTGTTGAGGTAACTCTGAAAATGCAGATTAAATGTAGAATAACTGTTAACCTTTTCCTTCCAGAGTTTACATGCAAAACCAAATGTCAAATTTTCCGAGTGACAAAAAAATGAGCAGAACACCTCTGGGTTAAATTTGAAGCAGTCATCTTGCATTGCCCAACTCGTCGGAAACCAAGGAAACAATGTCCCGTCAATAAAAATGGTCTTCTTCCTCAAAAATTTCACCAAGTTACGTAAAACCACAACTGACATTTTCTTGCCAAATTCAACAGATTTCCTTCAAACTAATCAAAGGAAATTGGATTATAGAAATCTCTTCAATAGACTGGGCTGTTGGTACATCGCTTACAATTCCTTATAATCATTCAGCCTGAAATATGAGCTGAAAATCTTGAAAATGTTGCACAATTACAGAAAGACCGTAAGCTAACAAACCTCAGCAATATTTTCACAGTATATCAACATAATGTGCTCCATTGTTTACCAAGGTAGTTCTGAGTATTTTTTGTTCCCACTGAAGTCGACCTCCAGAGAGGAAAGGGTTAATATTCATCCAATTCCAAGACCCATAGACGCAAAAATCTATGGCAAACAAGCCGCAACTTACAGTGGTTGGTGAATGAGAAATAATGCAAAAAACTAAATTTCAATTTGCCATTTCATTTGAATAGGCAAATTAAACAGAAAATTCAAAGGAAAATGCACACATCCTCTCTGTTACATCACAATATGCACATATCGCAAGATTAAGATTACGCTTTTGACAGTCCATTTTCACCATATTGAGTGATTGTACACCACTGATTTAATTTGATTTCACTAAAACTATTTTGTGAAGTAATGTATTTGGCATTACGAGTGTTCAACATGTAGCCAGAATAAAATGAAAATTTACCGTTCCAAAACCCGGTCCACTACCCCAACCAGCATTACCGCCTAAAAAAGAAAAACCATTGGACATAAAAGTTTGTCAAACATCCACAATAAGCTACAGATTAATATTACTTCAGAGGGCTTGCTTCCACAATGAGGTTCATTCAAAACTAACGGAGACCATATAAATTCCAAGTTACAACCTGTACAGAAAACGCCATTTTGCAAAATTGCACTATTTATTTTTTAATACATGACCATTAAAAAGCCCGCCATCTTTGGAGTGCACCGAGATACCTAAATGACAATGAAACAAAATGGAAATAAAACCGCAAATTTCACACTGTCACTCACAGTAGCATTTCAATTCTCGTCCCCTAAACATCCAATCTGCTCAAAGAGGGCTACTGATTTCTGCATTTCCTAATTACAAACACCATTTTGGAAGCAATATACACCCGATATTTTCATAACAGGTCATTCAAAAGAGCTCAACACAAGGTCATCTAGCAGCCCTGAGTCCCATCCCCCGTCTCAGGAGTTGAAGCCCTCTTTATGAGGCATTCTTTGTCCACTTTCCTGACTGCATACTGAGGCTTCCTCACAGTGGGACAGGATTTTCACTCTGGAATGCATTCTCTCACATTTTATCACCAAGTCCCTGACTCGGTAAACAGAGAGGAAAAGAAGTGCTTCACAGTTCACAACAGCATCACAGAAACTATTCTTCCCACCAATAAAAAATGTCATTAAAAACATTTAAATACCAGTATCAAGCTTATGTCTAATATTAACAACTTCAATGATACATCAAATATGACTGTGCATTTAGAGGATCCCTTTGTCTCCCAGCACCTAGATGATTCCCATAAGCTGAGTAAGATAAGCATGCTTAGACATGCAATATTCACAATTAAATAGTTATTTCATATAAATCTCAACCAGGATATTATGTTTCAAATTCACAACCAAACAGTACTTAGGGAATGGTACCCAATGCAATATTATGTGTTACTCAGTAAGCCTGTGATCAAAAACCCCAGTCATGATCTACAACCCAACTATAATAATTAAGTTAATGTCTTCAGTGTATCAAAGGATTTTTTTTCCCCCATTTAAAAATCAATTTAAAGAATGTCCATCAAGTTTTGGGGGCTAAACAGTAACACAAACATAGTATACTGAAGCATACAAGTACTAAGTCCAAACACTTCGTCTACATTAAATATATTTAAAGAATGTCCATCTAGCTTGGGGGGCTAAACAGTTATGCAAACTGAGTACACTGAAGCATACAAGTATTAAATCCAAGTAATTATCCTATATTGTCAACTCTAATTTCTTAAGTTGATCAGGACAGACAGAAAAGGTTAGAGAATATACAGCATCTGTTCTCTCAATTTCATTTGCCTGGACACACAGAAAAGCTGAATTTTTATTGAAAAGGCAGGGAAAAAAGCGAACAAGTAATGCTGGGAACAATCAAAGGCACTCAACCCTACAAACTATCAATTAGGCCCAACACTCAAGTGCATGCACAGAGGGAACACTGACCTGCTGGGGGCATGGACGGAAAGCCACCCGGCTGGGGGGGATACCCGCCTGCTTGTTGGGGGTAGTTCCCCGGCTGGGGGGGAAAGCCGCCGGCCTGTGGAGGGTAGCCACCAGACTGAGGCTGAAAGCCACCCCCTTGCGGAGGGTAACCACCCGCTTGAGGAGGATATCCGCCCCCTTGCTGAGGGTAACCACCCGCTTGAGGAGGATAGCAACCCCCTTGAGGAGGGAAACCACCAGCTTGAGGAGGAAAGGCTCCAGGTTGTGGGGGATAGGCACCTGATTGCGGGGAATAGCCGCCACCCTGCGGTGGATAGCCACCAGGCTGTGGGTATCCAGGATAACTCATGCTGGGCACCTGGAAGAGGAACATAATATGTTGATCCAGCTACATTAAACCCTGTCTTGGGCTCAGTTTTTGAGTCCTGTAGGTACAGTTCGCCCGGTCGACTGACCAGGGACATTAATGGGGTTTAAACAAAATGGAACCCATCACAGTACCACTACATAGGAACAGTCTGGCTAGATCTCCTTGTACAAATAACATGAAAGAAAAGAACCACAAAAAATGTTGCCAATAGGAATTATGTGCGGTAAAGGGTTGAATTAGCAGGGGTGCAATGGGTGTAGCACATCCATATAAGAGCCATGGTGGAGGGGGCCTGAAAATCGAAATATAGGCAAGCTTCAGCCTGATGCACCAAAAACATGTTCAGCAAACAGTGCCATGTAACATCTTGTATTGTTGCCAAAAATACATTTTGACTCAAAATGTACTTGAATCTAAATGAACTGCATCTTTAAAACTGAATTGCTTTTCCTTAGCGCCCTTCTAAATGTGCTGCTCCCATCGAGTAATCACGCAGAGCAAGATGCTGCGCCCTGCGTGAAGCCCAAGATTGTCATTACAACCAAATACCAGTCACTTCTGCACTATGTGCGCTTTAATTGTGCCATCTACGTGAAGCTGCATAGCACAAGAGATAAACATGCATTAGCAAGCTGGATGCCACATAAAAATAACAAACTTCTCCCTGTAGGGTTTCCAGAGAGAGCATTTACAGGATCAGCGATGAAAAGAGACTGAAATGAGACCTGGTTATGACTAGCATTCTCCTGCAATAGCTTTATTAAAGCTGACACTATGATATAAAAGTTGATTCATTCATACTTTTTTCTTTACCAGCACTCCATTCGTTACTATAAAATCCTGACATTTGAAATTTGCGCATGAGTTACAAACCTTTACAGTCTTTTTTTTTCTTTCCTTTCCAAAACTTTATTGCAATTATAAAGTCTTACAAAGACAAGAGCAAGTCTTACAAGAAAAAGAATGTAAATTTATGCCCGGGGCAAATGAGCCCATTAAGAAAAAAAAAACAAAAAAACAACAATAATAAAATTCAAGTAAAATTTTCATAAAGCTTACAGAGGTTAAGAGTTTTAACAGCTTTTTTGTAGTACTGATGTTACAGAGAGGATGTATTGTTTGAAGTGGATGATAAATTAAAAGTAATTAGGTGTTTTTTCTTCCAAACATTTCGATTTAAGTATGTAAAATTTGGTCGGAATGATAAATAGATTAATTATGAAGAACTGGGAACTAAGATTGCAGTCAAATTCAGTGAATGCAAACAATACATTCTTCCAAAGCAGTAAAAATTCAGGGTAAATATGTTGTGCAACAAATTGCGACAGTTTTCCCCACAGTTTTTTTTAGCGTGTGGGCAGTCGGTGCCAGATTAGATGGATCAAACTTTCATTATTTCCACCACAAAAGGAACAACTACCATCACGAACCTTAACAGTCGTGGAAAAAATATGTCAGAGCCGAAGTAGCAAAATTACGGTAGTATTTGCAGCTTCCTGTCATGTTGCCCAGGCCTTCCCCTCACGACAGCCCTGTGTTTTTCGCAAAATGCAACAGGTGTTACTCGCTATGCAGAAAATATTTTTCATCTTTCCCACACACGACATTAACTCACTTAATCGGCCAAAATGCGTTCGTATCATACTTTTAAGTTATATTTAGAGGTAACACATGTCAGGGGATGTCACAGGCTTCCCTTAACAATGAATGGGGTTTGTACGATTCGTTTCAATAGCAACAATGAGCCGCACGCAAGATTTTATTTCAGCTGCTCCGGGGCACAACGAAGACCATCCTTCAGATTGCGTGAGAAACGCGCTTCGCAACGCAATCTCACAATACAGCCGCTTTCACATCGGACGCGAAACGAAATTTTCGAACGACAGGTTACATTCAAAGTCAATGCAAAGACGCGAATATCGCGTCTTTGCATTGACTTTGAATGTAATCTGTCGTGCGAAAAAAAACTCGTTTCGCGTCCTGTGTGAAAGCGGCTTCATGCGTCAGCTGCAATGCGGAGCCGTCCAGCATCGCAAGTCCAGTCAAAATGGCAGCTGCGGTGCGAAGTAACGGCTAAAGCTTACGTAAGACCAAAACTAATCAGGCCCGCGCAGTAATGAAACAATAATAAAAATAAACTCAGCCTGGATTGGGGGAAAGAAAAAAAAAACACATTTATTCAATTCCGTATCAGGAAAAAGTATGAAACCGAAGCAACCTGCTGCGATCAAGAGTATGAAAAGGTAGCCTGGGTAAACAGCTAAGCT
Source organism: Gymnothorax reevesii (assembly GCA_029721435.1). Classification (NCBI taxonomy): domain Eukaryota; kingdom Metazoa; phylum Chordata; class Actinopteri; order Anguilliformes; family Muraenidae; genus Gymnothorax; species Gymnothorax reevesii. Next base: position 86,487,331 of record CM056582.1, on the reverse strand, counting down.
CCTTAAGCGGAAATTCGCCCTGGAGTATACGCCCTTTCCGCGCAAAGTTTTAGAATTAACCTGAATGCAAGCATTTCAGTATATCTCACATTAAATTAAACACAGGCGTTAATGCACCATACTCACCCGAGCGCAGTCGTTCGGTCTTCTCTGGCTGGGAAAGTGTCAGGAAGCTGAGCGATTTCGCCACGAGTGGGTGGGTCTGGATTTATTGTTTCCATTCTGAGCGGAACACCCACTGTAAATACAGAACATGGTACTTCCCGGGGACGAAAACTTCAGTGATCAAGGTTAAAATGGCCTTTTGGGCTGTATTGAGCGTTTATATTATTGATGCGGAGTGAACAGGAATCGATACTTCATGCATTTTATCAATTGCATTTCCACTGTGAATGTTCTTAATAAAACGCCACTCGTATATTGGCTGGGTCAGTGCTTGCCCTGGACTCCAGCGAAACAAAGCGTGTCTGAATAATGAAATTCTTCGCACTTTTCGGAAGATATTGCTTACAAGCAGCCACAAACCGTGTAATATGATGTTACTGCACAAACGAGCAGTTGATACATCAGGAACTGAATAAGCATACTCTAAGCCTAATGCCCTGATGGGAAGCTTATTCCATTTACTCTGTATCCCTTCCAACTATTCTTAACACACCCTGCAGTCAGGAAAACTGTATCTCAGACGCCTGGAGAAAAACACACTGGCCAAGGGCTATAACAGATCAATGCATACCCCAATGGTTTAAGGCATATGGGCCAGGCTCACGAAATGTTCAAATAACATGCATAGGTGGTCGGGGACACCAGACAACACCAACAACAAAATAACAATAACTAAAAGACAGAAACATGCAATCATCAAAAAACTCCCGAGGTTCAGGCTAGGGGAGCCTAGGACCCAAAATAAAAAAATGAACTTAAGCAGCCTGTCCACCAGCCGGCAAGTGGCATCTTCCATTGCTAAGTGATCGATTACCTACTCGATACTCTTTGTTACGTATTATGGCAATCGCAAGTCAGTCGGGTTTAAGTCTGGTAAACTTTGACGGGTTTCTGACTTAGTCGAAGCTTCTGACTCGGATTCGGTTTCTGACCGATATACCGATATTTTGAGCCAATAGACACCTGCATAGGCTTGTTATTGCCTAGGCCACTTACTTTTAAGCCATAAGGAGTGTTTCGAGGAGATTTCTTAGTTTTCATATGGCAGCCGCACACAGCAGGGATCCCGATGGACAAAAAATCACGGGGTTTCAAATTTCAGGTGATATACTTCTGGACATCACTTATATACAATTATAACACTGATTTGAGGCTCAAGTGTCTTTATTATCACTTAGGCCTCTGGATGGATTATAGGCAAACCGTAGGTTTCGTGTTTCTGACTTAGACGAGCAAGGGTATAGGGAAATGCGTGTAACCCACTAAATATTCCACCAATGACCATGACATTTGGTATTCAGTGAGTGGACATATACCTTTATCACATACAATTGCCACTGAGAGCATAGGGTTGCCTGAATTAATTTTACACATTGTGTTAGAGAGCAGTTTGCACTCGCGCAGCAATTTTGCAGCCACAAGCTAAACATACCCCGACTTCAGGGCCATGGCAGGGTTGGCAATCCTAACAGCATATTACCTATATACCATTTGTCCATCAGCTACACTATCCTTCTATACATATTGGTGCATTTTGAGAAGATATAGCTATATCTATGCATATGAGGCTTTAGAAGATATGCATGTCTTGAAACTAAGACTATAAAAGGGGTTTAGGGACCCAACTTTGACCTGGTAACACGAAAAAATTCAAATATTCAAAGATTCAAATATTTGCAAATATGGAAAGTGCTTTATAGAGACTTGGCTACACGTCAGGACTAAAAAGTTGTTATGACCTGAGCTGACACTTCTTTCCCCCAAAACCGAATCTGCTCAAGAATATTATGTTGTGATACAGCCTGCTCCCGGCTCCCCATTATATTTGCACTATAGAGTATCCTTCTTAAGGTATAATGAAACATTTGAATTCCATATGTCCATTTGAATACTCCTCAAACATCATTCAAGAAATGACGACCAAGAGAGAGTAAACATTGAATGACTCAGCACAACACATGACTCCATGTCATAACCAGTTGGGCCTACTGGAAAAAATTACACCTCCCTTGTAATCTCTGTAGAACAGTGAGCCACGTCAAGATAACAGCATTGTAGCATTCTAATGGTGCCATGTTAACAAAGTTCAATTCAGGAAGTTTCCTTCATTTTACAAATCATATACATCTATTCAAAGTAAAAAAATAATAAATTCCACTACCATGGGCAAATAACATCGTTATATTTGACATAAGCAGATGACTCAAGGTTAAGACTAGAGGATTTACTGTACTTAGGCTAATTGCTTTAAGAAGTATTCTGGACTGGTCTTTTTTCTGTGAGGGAATTTGCTCAAACTCAGTCCCCATATTTCAATATTGTTGTATTTACTGGTCCATTTATCCAAGGTTTGGGGCACAAACTAGGCTGGCACTGGTCATTACGAACTTGTGAGTAATGTGGACTTAAGAATTGAATTGCCCACATCATCAATAATTATAACATGAAGTTTGTCAGAAACTTTCGTCAGCAAACATTGAGCCAATAAAGTATGGTGACAATCTAAATGTCTGTCAAGATAATGTGGACAAGTTTAAGTGAATATCATGTTTACAATTCTATCATGTGCCCACATTTAACGAAAAATGAAAAGCTCAAAAACAACAGATAATTTCTTATTAGCATGATATTCTCTGTGCTATATTCAACATTCAATTGATTGAAAACGTTAATCAAATGATATACAATACACTGCTTTCGACACTTCCATGGTGAGACGCATACCTTGAATTAAAATTGTGAGACTGACGTCAATCAGAAAAAAGTGTAAACAATGTCCCCTTCTGGTATAAGTAAACAGCCATATCATCATCATAAGTTACTACTGCCTTTCACGAAAAATAAATGATTTTTCTTCCATGGGAATGTTATGATAAAGTATAGATAAAATGTTTTTTTAAAATCCTGTTTTCATTTTGTTGCTTTATGGGGAAGGGGAGGGGTTATAAATATTGGAAATCACAGCAAATATAAGCCGTATATTTTTTTATTTAGGTTGAGATATGGTGCCAGTCACAAGTTTGAACGCAGTTCACTTGTATTATAGCACTGTTTTACCTAAATGAAATGAAATTCAATTTCATTAAAGTGGTTAAACTTCTGTGTATAACCTCAAATGGTACATGGTGAGAGGTAACTCATCAAAAGTCTAAACTACATTGTGCTTAATGCTATAAACCCCCTCGGCGTGCCTTACAGGTGGGCGTGGCGACCTTCGACCTCCAGTAAATAAGGTCAAAATTGAACCTATGATCTTGGCATTGTTATGGCCCCAATTTGTTATTACATTTATAACACAACAGCAACAGCAAGGGACGACAAACACAGTTTCAACAACTAAAACACATTTAATTTTTAACAAAGACAAAGACTAATAACAACCTACAACTAAAGACCAAGATTGATAAATAAGAAAAAACAGAAATAATTACAGTCCCTTTTTGGTGGGGTGGCTTGGTGATGTCCTGGATGAAGAAAAATGCTCAAACACAGGCAAAGAAATCCACAAAAGAAACGTCACAGGTCTTGAACAGAATGGCAGGTCTGGTCATCTTCTTGCAATTTCTCCTACTACTTTACTGTCTCAATTCTTTTCCTTATATACTCTCTTTCAGACCCCACCCACATTTAGACCTCTTTTTTTTAATTTTCGGGGACTTGCCCCAGACATGTCTGGAAACATGTCCAAACATGACTCCAGTCTGAGCTTAACAAAAAAAAGGTAAATACTGCCATCTAGTGGCCTATATTCACATTACACCTCCATTCCAAAAGGGAAAAATTTTGACTCACAAAGGCAAAATTTTTCTTTTCAATACAAAATGGTTAAGTGAACACTTGTCTATATATACATATCATACAATATTCAAACACATGATATATATATACACATTCAAACACGGGATAAGCAATCAGCAATTACATTGTCTGTACCCTTCACATGCTTAATTTCCAAGTCAAACTCCTGTAAAATCAAACTCCAATTCAACAATCTCCGATTCTTGTTTTTCATCTTACTCAAAAACATTAACGGATTGTGGTCAGTGTACACAATCATTGGCTTTTCCCCTGTACAAACATAAACCTCAAAGTGTTGTAAAGAAAGGACGAGAGCCAACAGTTCCTTCTCTATTGTGGAATAGTTTGTTTGGTGGCGATTGAACTTCCTGGAGAAGTATGCCACGGGATGCTCAATGTCATCAGAGTCACTTCTCTGTAGGAGCACAGATCCACAAGCTTGGTCGCTAGCATCGACCGCGATGGAGAACGGTTTGTTGAAGTCAGGAGATTTGAGCACGGGGAAGTGACACAGCAGAGACTTCAGGTGATCGAAGGCTCTCTGGCATGCATCATCCCAGGTGAACTTTACGCCTTTCTTCAGTTGGTTAGTTAGACTGAGAGCAATCTCAGCAAAGTTCTTGCAGAACTTGCGGTAGTACCCGATCATTCCAAGGAAGCGGCGCAAAGCTTTTTTGTTGTCAGGAACTGGAAAGTCCATGATGGCTTGGACTTTAGCATTTATGGGTGCCACCTTACCCTGGCCTATGACGTAGCCAAGATAGGTGACAGTAGCACAACCAAAGTCACTCTTGTTCAGGTTAACAGTCAGGTTAGCCTGGGTCAGGCGCTGGAACAACGTCTCTACATCTTTTAGATGTTCTTCCCAGGAGTCACTCCATGTGATCAGGTCATCGATGTACGCACCCGTGTGTGGCAATCCGGCGATTGTAGACTGTATCATCCTTTGGAACGTGGCTGGGGCATTTTTCATGCCAAAGGGTAGGACTTCACACTGGCACAATCCAGACGGTGCGGCAAAAGCAGAGACGCTCCTGGCCCTCTCAGCCAAAGGCACACACCAACAACCCCTCAATAAATCAATCCTGGTCAGAAACTTTGCCCGCCCTACACTATCAATACAATCATCAATCCTAGGTATTGGAAACACATCAGTTCTAGTTACAGCATTGACTTTGCGATAATCTGTACAGAATCTAGTACTTCCATCAGGTTTTGGAACTAGCACACAGGGTGAACTCCAATCTGAGTTGGAGGGTCTGATAATATCATGTTCTAACATGTACTCAACCTCTTTCTCAGCAATCTTTCTCTTTTCAGGATTCATCCGGTATGGATGCTGTTTTATTGGTTTGGCATCACCAACATCTACATCATGAGAGGCTATAGTAACTCTCTTTGGAACATCAGGAAACAATTCCTCATATTTCTTGATCAACCTTTCAAACTGATCTCTCTGTGAGGGTTCTAAGTGCTGGAGTTTTACATCAAGATTTTGCAACACTTCAGTGTTTGACAATTTACATGAAAGAACTTCAGCTTTAATTCTTGGTTCATCACCTTGAAACTCCCCCTCATCTTCACACGTTTCGACCATTGGAGAATCTGAAGTGACAGCTGCAACCCTAGCATTTCTGTCATGATAAGGCTTTAGCATGTTAATATGACACAATTGTTTTGGTTTTCTCCTATCTGGAGTCTTCACAATGTAATTGAGATCATTGAGTTTTGTCAGAATTTCATAAGGACCATGAAATCTAGCCTGCAATGGATTGGACTGCAAGGGAAACAACACAAGGACCTTTTCTCCTGGTTTAAACTCACGGCTTCTAGCCTTATGATCATACCAAGTTTTCATTTTTCCCTGACTTGATTTCAAGTTCTCTTTGGCAAGGTCACAAGCTGCACGCAATCTTTCCTTGAACTTGCCAACATAGTCTAACAGACTGATATGCGGCTCTTTCTCTTGCCATTGTTCACTCAATAATAGCAAAGGTCCTCTCACTTCATGACCAAACACTAGCTCAAATGGACTGAATCCAGTAGACTCCTGCACTGCTTCTCTAGCTGCAAACAACAGCAAATGAACCCCTTCATCCCAGTCTTTCTCATGGTCATAACAATAAGTCCTCATCATTGTCTTGAGAGTGGAATGAAACCGCTCTAAGGCACCCTGACTTTCTGGATGATAGGCACTAGAAAGAATCTGTTTTGCACCTAGTTCATACACAACCTGCTGAAACAATCCTGAAGTGAAATTGCTACCTTGGTCTGACTGAATTTCCCTGGGAAGACCAAACAACGTGAAGAACTTTATCAAAGCCTTCGAGATTGCAGCTGCCTTGATGTTACGTAGAGGTATGGCTTCAGGGAATCTGGTAGATGCACACATGATTGTCAACAAGTACTGATTTCCAGATCTAGTCTTGGGTAATGGACCAACGCAATCAACAATGACCCTAGAGAATGGCTCCCCAAATGCTGGGATAGGCTGCAATGGAGCTACAGGTGGGTCTAACTGGTGTTTTCCAACTACCTGACAAGTGTGACAGGTTTTGCAAAAGTTGGAAACGTCTTTCCGAAGCCCAGGCCAAAAGAAGTGTTTCATGATCTTATCAACAGTCTTGTTAACACCAAGATGACCTCCTAAAGGTAAACTATGAGCCATTGTTAAGATCTCATTCCTATAGACCTTCGGAACAACAATTTGCCTGACCACTGCCCAATCTGCATTGGCAGGGATATCAGGAGGGCGCCACTTCCGCATCAGCACACCATCCTTGAGATAATACCCAACTGGAACTGCATCTATTTCTTTTTCAGGAAGGGCTCTCCTCTTTAGTACACCAATTTCAGGATCATTAGTTTGCTCCTCAATCAACCGCTTTCTGGACAGAGACAAGTCTCCAGACACATCAGAATCACCAGACCCATCCGGCTGGCTGAATAGAGAACTGATAAAAGTATCTGATAAGTCCTCAAACGGAGAAGCCATAGTAGGCCAATCAGAGTCATGAGGCGAACCACCTGAGTCCTGACTATTCAATGTACTGGACGGCACCACAACATCATCTTCTTTAGCCTTCTTGGCCATAGCACGAGTCACTGCGCAAGAAGGATACAGAGATGGGTCCTCATCCCCATTTTCAGTGCTCGGCTGTGAAGTAAGATGTACAGGGGGAACTACTTTGCCCCCAGCCAGGTCATTGCCTAGCAACAGAGAAACACCCTTTATAGGTAGACTTGACATAAGTCCCACCTTTACCTGTCCTGTAACTAAATCTGACTTCAAGAATATAGAGCGCAGGGGTACAGATACAGTCCTCCCTTCAATACCTTGTACAAGTATGAAATCCCCTGAAGCGGTCTCATCACGTAACTCCAAGGAGTCCATCAACAAAAGTGACTGAGAAGCTCCGGTATCCCTTAGGATATATATGGGGACAGGAGTAGTATGCTCATTCAGAGCCACAAATCCCTCTGACACAAATGGAAGAAATTCCTCCCTCACAAAGTCAGCTGTATTAGGCTTTTTAGCCCCACAAGAAGCAGGCAATTCAGCAGATTGGTTATCTACTACAGGGGTTTCTAACCTTGTTTTCACAAAGGCATTTGGTTTGGTATCCTTTTCTTTTTCTTTTTTAGCTTTAAGGAACCAACAGTTAGTTGTAACATGACCAGATTTCTTGCAATATCTGCAAACTAGACCACTTCTGTCACTGTCAGCTTTCACACTTTGATCAGACCTGTTACTGGATTTCTGAGCACCATCACCAGATTTGTCTTTGTCTTTGGGTGAGGAATCTTGGGTATCACCGTAACCCTTTTTCTGAAATTGGGACCATTTATTGTTACTGCTAGACTGAAATTTGGACTTATGAGTGAGAACATATTCATCTGCAAATTTGGCAGCTGATTGCAAGTTCAGTGCTTGCTTCTCATTAAGGTAGGTCTTAACATCATCCTTAACACAGTTCTTGAATTCTTCAACTAACACCATCTCTTTTAGTGAGTTGAAATCATCCTTGACCTCCATAGAAGTACACCAGCGCTCAAAGCAAACCTGCTTTTCATTAGCAAATTCAACATAAGTCTGATTTTCAGATTTCTTCAGACCTCTGAATTTCTGTCGGTAAGCCTCTGGAACCAACTCATAAGCTCTCATAATAACCTTTTTGACAACCTCATAATCAGAGGAATCATCTGCAGACAAAGCCGAATAGGCTTGTTGAGCTTTACCCTTGAGGACAGTTTGCAACATCAGAGGCCAGTGTTCCTTTGGCCACTGGCAACTCTTTGCTACCTTTTCAAAACACTGGAAATAGTTGTCAACATCCTTTTCCGAAAATGGAGGCACCAGTTTTACCTCCTGGCTAGCCCGAAATTTATTTTCAGTTTGAATTTTTATTTTTAGTTGCTCCATTTGGAGTCTTTCTTCTCTATCGAATTTCTCTAATTCAAAATCTCTCTGTCTTGCAAATTTTTCTAACTCAAATTCTCTTTGTTTTTCTTCTCTTGCTAATTTTTCTAACTCAAACTGCCTTTGTTTTTCTTTTTCTTCCCTCTCAAATTCCCTTTCTTTTTCTCTTTCCTCCCTTTCAATCTCTAGCATTTTTAATTTAAGTTCCATTTCTATATTTGGATTTTCCACTGGAAACTGTTCCAGATCTCCTGGTGCAAACACATTTTCATCAATGTAATATTCAACTATCTCTCTAGCCAGTCTTGCTTTTCGCATGGCTGGTTTTACCTCTGTCAACTCCAACTGTCTGCAAATTTCTAGCAGTTCTGTCTTTTTAAAAGACTTCAAAACCCCTACGGTTGGTGATGCCAAGAAATCATCCATTGCTGTTGTCAATATATATCTAGGAAAATTCACAAAAACAATTTCACAATTTGGAATGTTAGATTTTCAATAAATTACTCACACAATGGTCTATCCCGGACCTTGAGCCCCCAATTTGTTATTGGCCCCAATTTGTTATTACATTTATAACACAACAGCAACAGCAAGGGACGACAAACACAGTTTCAACAACTAAAACACATTTAATTTTTAACAAAGACAAAGACTAATAACAACCTACAACTAAAGACCAAGATTGATAAATAAGAAAAAACAGAAATAATTACAGTCCCTTTTTGGTGGGGTGGCTTGGTGATGTCCTGGATGAAGAAAAATGCTCAAACACAGGCAAAGAAATCCACAAAAGAAACGTCACAGGTCTTGAACAGAATGGCAGGTCTGGTCATCTTCTTGCAATTTCTCCTACTACTTTACTGTCTCAATTCTTTTCCTTATATACTCTCTTTCAGACCCCACCCACATTTAGACCTCTTTTTTTTAATTTTCGGGGACTTGCCCCAGACATGTCTGGAAACATGTCCAAACATGACTCCAGTCTGAGCTTAACAAAAAAAAGGTAAATACTGCCATCTAGTGGCCTATATTCACATTACAGCATCAAATAGGCTTCTAGAGACTCCCATTATGCATTACCTTATTCAATTTGAGGGCTGTCCCGTCAACAGTTCAGCAGCTAGCATGGAAACAAGTGATAGGAAGACAGACAGGCAGACAGAAAAACAGACGTACAGTGGAGGGAAAGATAATTCCTCATTGGCTAGAATTATTGAGGCCGTAAGAAGTCATTTACTTCACTCAAGGTGGCACGGTACTGCAATGGGTAGCACTACCACTTCACAGTGAGAATTTTTGGGTTCAAATCCAGCCTGGGGCCTCTCTGTGTGGAGTTTATATTTCCTCCCCATGTTCCTAAGCAATATATGTATGTAATCTGGTTTCCTTTCTCAGTCCAAATACATGCATGTCAGGCTAATTGGAGACTCTAAATTGCCCATAGATATGAGTGTGTGTGTGTGTGTGTGTGTAAATGGTGCGTACATCCTGCAATAGATTGGCGTGTTGTTTAGGATGTTTCCTTGCCTTTCGTCCATAGACAGCTGGGATTAGTGCTGGCTAAATGGAGCTTTCTGAAGCATTTGGGGGTTTGGGAAAATGAACTGGGAATTGGTTCAAAACTGGAAGCTTCACTTGTAGCGCTCGTTGGGGACATCTGCTGGTAAAATAGGTGTCCTGTGGTCAAACTAAGGTACACTTGAACAGGATTGTTTTGATACACACATAAAATATTCATTAATACAATAATTCATTCATTCATTCATTGAATGTGACTGTATTTTGTGTGAACATTCAGGTCGGTTAGCAGTCTTAGTCCAGTGTTGTCATGTTATAAATTACGTCATATGTGCGGTTCTTAAAGGGACATTGTGTAGAAATTACTCCCGTCCAGCGTTGGAATCGTGTATTACATTCAAACGAATAATGCACTCTAGCGCCTCACTTTTTTAAACATTACTGCAACTACGGCAGCCACCGTGTATCAAAAAGCCTTGTCAACGCAGATGAAACCATGGATGTATTAATATAACTGGTACCACGGAACCGAAAGCCAGCATATCGAGGGCTGACTGCAATAAACAGTTATGCGGCCCAATACATAAGATCCGGACATAACTGTTTATTGAAGTCAGCCCTCGATATAATGCATGAAGCAGCAAAACACAGTACCGTGAATCGGTGTAAGATATTCAAAGTAATGGAAATAAACTTAGACTTAGGTGCTTCTTGAACATTTTATACACTGTTTATTCTGTAACGTTACATAAAAGACAGGTGAAGCAGTCGCTATATAACTAAGCCATTCATCAGATACAATAACTGAAAACACAGGTGTCGTTACACCTGCTCACTTTACCTGACTTGGTAATGACATAAGCCGACAGCACGGAATCTCCTCACCAGTGCTACATGCAGAGAACCGCAGCAGTGCAGCTTACGAGAACGCTCTTAGAGACAAGGTCCCCTTGGTGTTCGCGTAGCCTGAAAGATTTTCCACGGCAGAGACAAAAGCCCCGACAATTTATAAGAGAAAAGTCTATATTGATCATTTGTGGTAGTCAAAAAATGTATTCACGGATCTATTAGTGTCTTTTTCAATTGTTTCCTTATGGCATCATGTCACTTGCGATCACATGCACGGTCACTCCGGCGTTGTTGACTAACAAGTACACATATAATACAGACACTACACAGTGAAATACGGTTATACTCATCCGGTGGCCCGTAACTATGAAAGGTGACTAACAGGCGCTTATCTCTGCACGTATAGAGCTAGAACCAAGTTAAAACACATTTGTTTGCGCATTGCTAAACTAGAATTTTAAGCGCTCATTACAAAAACACTTTTAATATTTTACTACACTCTAGGTAAGCAGATGTTTAGCTGTACTCGCGTAATCAAGCGGTCAGGCGGAGTTGAACACATTTTACTGTTCGGCCTGTTACTTGCATGATGCATTAGGGGAAGTAGGTGTACATTTAGCAGTGTGTCTCGACCACCTGTAGATGCAAAATTATGGACAAAAGACACCATTGTGAAAATTTAATGTCAGATGTGGCAGACCCTCAGAGACTGTCAAAGCACAGACAGGTGTCATTTGTGACAGGGAGGCTGATGTGAAGTCTTATGAAAAGAAGTCTGCTGCATGGACCATCATCCAGATGCTCAAATCGAACTGGGAATTGGTAGAGACACAGACACGTCCTTTATGACAAATTAGTTCTGGCTAGTTTGATTATTTTCCTTCATTGAGGCGTTTTCCTATTATCTTCATTGGCAACTGAAGACACGGTTTATTTCCATATGCGATCTAATCATAGACTTAATTCAGTAGAGAGAAATAATGTACTTACTAAAAGGCTAATGTGTCACCTCGATTGAACTAGTCTGCATTTTGCTCTCAGAAGTGCATGGGTTGATTTAAAAAAAAAAAAAAAAAAAAGGCACTCTGCTATTAAAAGTGTGCAGCTCAAGCTACGAGACTGTATGCAATTTGACCACGTTGATTTAAATGCAGCAAACACGCGTGTGAGGTAGCGATTTGGAACCAAATGCGAGGACACAGGATTACAACCTGGGACAGAGCAGAGTTAGTAACCAGGGCACCAATCACAAATCGTAGTCACAAACAGATCCAGTTCACAGGCAAAGGTTTGTGGGAGAAGCAAACTCGAGCCTAAAGACAGTCCGGATCGTAAACAGGGCAGCAATCAACTAAACCAAGGTCGGACAGAAAAAGGTCAAAAATACACAGATGCAACAGTAATCCAAAAGGGCAAACCAATAAAATCAGAAGTCAGGCAATCCAGTCAGAATCAGAAACTCAATGATTAACGAGGCGAGAGAATAGCAGCACAGGAAACAATCTGACAGAGAATGGCTGCGAGAGGACACCTAATATACACTTCTGGGAAGATCACATGGGGAGAATCACAGGTGCAGGAAGTCAGACTGATTACAGGGGGAAGGCACATGAGGAAGAGCCTAATCACATGGAATTGGCCAAAGCCAAAACGTGGACAGGGAACACGAGACATTCCTGCAAACAAACTTATGGCTCCAGTCACAGAGTTTCTAACGAGCATAGATAATGAGAAACAGGACAGCGCGATCAGGTGTGAGCTTTCACAGAAAATGCAGCAAAGGTAATCAGGGAGAGTAAAGAGGCGGAGACTAGAACAGGGCGAGTGCTGAGAGCTTGTTAATCAATTAGTAAGTGCAGCTATACAAATCCTTGGTGCTTGTTAGTAAGTTAGTATTATATGCAAGGTTAGTTGTTGTTAGTAATCTCATGAGCAAATAATAAACTGTTAGTATTTTTAGTTGATAGAAAAGAAGAGTGAAGCCAGCAAACGAGATCGGAAGGAAGATTGAAAACCAGAATCCAACGGGGGAGAAAAAGTGCAAAGCAAAATGGAAAACATAAACCGGAATGAGATTATGGCTAAATGCAAAACATGGAAAAGTAATCTAAGACAAAACATGACAAATTGAAATAACAAATCACAATACGTTATACAAAGAATAGTCAGGCATAGCAAAGTGTCAGGAAAACAATAAAGCAAATATCAAAACAAGGCAAGATCAAGGCAGGCATGGCAGAATCATAACAACGCGTCCAGATGAATGATTATCTTCTTTCTTAACAGGTGCTGCGAGTTCTGTCCGATTAAGCGTGGAGGGCTCTCGGAGTAAACCTTTTGTTAATTATGACTATGAATTATGTTAATTAAGTGTTTTTCACTAAAATGGCAATATCCCCCGCTGCCTCAATTTTGTGCGTACGGACGGACGGATGGAGCCCAATGCTATATTGGCGGGGGATAAAAATGACCAAGAACAGGTCAGGAATAATAATTGATTAAAACGGATGTTTAGTGCAAGCCAATTCTCAGTTCTGGCTACGCCTCAGTAAACTGAATTTATTTCATGATTTCATCGCTGTTAGATCGCATATGGAGAGAAACTGAGTCTTCAGTTGCCAATTATGATAATTGGAAAATGCATCAAGGAAAGGAAAAAGATTGAGAACTAGCTTACTAACTAACAACCCAACCCCCCCCCCCCCCCCCCCCCCCCCCCCCCCCCATTCCCCATTCCCCATTCGATTTGCACCACTGCCAACATCATAAAGTGCAATAACAGCATTCTTTCTCGACCGCTGGTCAAAGAGTACTATTGTCCCTTTAAGATTATGGGGCAATGATAACGAATTCACAGTGGGGCATTAGATGTTTTTGGTGCACTGGTAGAAAACTATAATCAACAACGCCAACTCCTCAACCCACTGATGCAGTGCTTCTTCGCGCTGGTCCTTGGGACCTCCTGTTTTCCCTGGTATTTGTTCAAAACTCAACTGCAGACGTCCTACAACATCCGAAACTAGTGAAACTCTGGTTAATGCTTCACAGATCTATTGATAAATTTGAGAATGTGGCATCCCCTTCTGGACTATGCTGTGTCCAAACTCCAATGTGCCTTATATGTAACTTGTATAACCATTGTCATTGTAACCTTTAAGCAACTTATTTTGTCTTGTTTGATTGTTTGTCTGTTTATTTTTTATTATACCCTCCCCAACACATAATCTGAAATATTATAATACCTGTGTGTTGGCAAGGGGGGAAAACCCAATTGCAATTCCTGTATTAAAAAGCTATTAATTTTTCCTAATTTTGTCCTTTTATTTCATTATTGAACCTCTTAGGCCTCATTGTTCCCCACAGCTATAGCTGAACCGCATGTAGGATAAAAGCTGCGTTTTACCGCAGGAGAAGTTCACATTTTAACCAAACAAATTAACAATAAAGAAAAAAAAAATCTTGCCTAACTAAGGTAGTCAGTCAGAACGAAACAGAAAGTAATTCAAACGCTATTTAATTTCCTGGAATGAAACAAGCCTCAATGCCGTAGCTTACAGAAATCCTCCACTGAGTTTGAAGGAAGCTTCAGAGCTTTGGCTTCAGCCCAAACATCACTGACAGGCTGGGACAGGCTCCAGCTTCCCTGCGACCCCTGTGAGGGAGGAGCAGTAAAGACAATAGAAGGACAGGTTTACTTCACACTCAACTGTCAAAACTTTAGAGTTAAAAAATATGGCACATTTGGGTAAATAAACAGACTTTGAAAATGATTCATTTTCCACAAAGTTCATCAAAATCTAGCCAGTTTGGGATAGAAGGTCAAAGATAGGCAAACAACACATCTATGGGAACTTTTATGGCCCTGCTGGTGTGAACAATCAGAACCATGTAGGAAAACAAGTGACAGAAAGAGACCGAACACTTGGATTTCTATAACACATGGTGGTTGGATTTATTAATTTAAAAATAGGAGGTCTTAATTATTATTATTTTTTTATTGCTTGTTTGAAAAATGTGGGTGCATACAAACTTTTGACTGGAACTGTATATGCCTTTAATTACATGCATTTTGATGATTTCATAAATTATTGCCGATTTAATTCATCAACATATAGAAATTATCATAAATTGAGTGTTTGGTAAGAAATACGACTTAATTAATGTGTTACAATATCTTTTAAAGGTAGAACATTGAAGTTTGGCTAATGGAAATAGCGCAACTTATGGTGGATCCATTTCATTCGCGCAAGAATTATTTCAGTTTTATCCTTTATAGCAGGGGTGGGCAATCACGGTCCTGGAGGGCCGGTGTGTATGCAGGTTTTTATTCCTATCAATTACCCTGACTAATTGAGTTAATTGATTGCATGCACAAATATAGATATTCGCAATGATTCGATCAAAGGAAAATGTTTTATGAAGGGAGACAAGACTAGTCTTTTTAGTTTCACGATAATTTAAAGAAATGGGCATGAACCGTCAGATTTCATAAATGGTTTGGCTAATTTAGACAATCAACTAATTAAAGACCAGACGTTGGTGTGAAAACCAGGGACAGATACGGCCCTCGCTGCCCACCTCTGCTTTATAGCGAAGTTCGTAATAGCTGTTCATAGGCAAAATCTGAGTCCACTTGGGAAGATTTAAAAAAAAAAAAAGCATTTCTGCAATACGACACAGTACCAACAGATGGCAGTCTCAATTCTTTCATGGGTTTGAGTTTAAAGCAACATCATGACTTTGAGGCGCCTTCCCGCTAAATGCGTGTAGACGTGGGGCCGTCCAGTGCAAAATCTTCCAGTGGCAGTGCATGAGAGCTGTGATGCGGACTTTCTGAAGCCGTTTAGCGCCTTTTGTGTTAATCCGCGTATGCGCACACTTTCCTGAGAGACGTATCCATATCTTATAACAAAACTGGTGACGTACATAGGGGGTTGTCCAGCCCCCCCCCCCCCCCCCCAAAAAAATTCTAACAAATCAAGCGCGGATGGTGAAGAGGAAACACACTCCACTGACAGGCTTCTGTTACTCGCTGTTGTGGTTATTTATTATATCCTTCAAAGTATTCAGAATTTTATCTCAAACGTCCACCCAGATTTTGCCTTCATATTTTAATACATTTCCTGAGCGGTTTGCTAATATTTATAATCAATGTAATATCAGTCTTGTTTAGGCAGAGGTCGTCGAAGTCAGTGGTTCTCAACTCAAGTCCTGGGGACCCACAGCACTATAAATTTGTGTTTCAGCTCAGCAGTGGGATGATTCACTTAATCAGCTAATGCTAATTGTCAATCTCTTTGTCCATTGAATCAGGTGTCCCCATTAAAGAAACACTGCCTTCAGACTTTAAACTTTCTGATTAAGAACAGCATTTTACAATGACCTAACCTTAAGCACACTAAGCAGAACAAGTTCCAAAAATAATGCAATACGTTAACTGAAAACTAACTTCACCAAGTGGGTCATTTTTTATTTCATGAAGTACCCGAATCCATTAAATCTGGAGGCCAGAATTAAAAAAATAAGAATAAAATATTTTACATTTGGTCCCCTAAGCTTGAGAAAACCATGAAAATCTACTTTTAAATAAAGAATTGTCGCTGTGACATCAAATTTCAATTTTGTCAACCTCAAATCCTCTTTAATGGTGTTTCTTAACTCAAAAAGTAGCCAAAGTATCATGTATGATTCTACTAGCCCTGGTTTACCACACCTATTTCAACTTAGCAAGAGACTGATGATTAGGATTTGAGTGACTGAATCATGCCATTGCTGAGCTGGCAGACAAATGTGTCAGGCAGTGGGTCCCCAGGACTGGAGTTGAGAAACTCTGGTCTCAGTAATTAACGAAAAATAAAAAATCCCAGTGCAGCCATTGTCAGGTACATTTTGGAGGTGTGTTTATCTTCATTTTGTTAATTATCATACACTGTTTCCGTGCATCATGTGATGTCTCAATGGTGTGTCCAGTTTTTCCCTTTAATGCCATTTCAAGACCTCATGAATTCAAACATGCAACCACTAAAGCTGCACACACTGGTGACATCAGTTTAGTCCGTGAGGGTTCAGGGCTTCAGTCTTGAGGGTGGAGCTTGGGATTCAGCTTTAGTGGACGATAAGAATTTCACTGACATTTCCAATATGTTATAAAATATATTTCATAGCCACATATAGTAAGTATATTTACAACACGAAATTCCAAATAAAAACAAAATTTGCACTATCATTTGGGAATTTGAGTAGAGGATAGGAGAGGATAGGATAGGATGCACTTTATTAATCCCCAAGGGGGAAATTTGTTTGATACCAGGCAAAAGATACACCATCAAGACAGTGACAATGTGACAGGGCACAAGGCAATAGACTGCATACAAAAATAAATGATCTGCACCAGGCATAACACTGAGAGCACAATAATCATACCAGTTTATATATATATATAAAAGTCTAGGATTGTGGAAAATTGCAAAATACACATACAAACTGCAATATACAGTACATTGCAGGCACCAATCTATGCCACTCCTGGCAATTCAAGTCACTTAAGAATCAATGGTTCAAATAAAAATGACAACTCCAACGGCAGTAGTACTACCAATAATTAATAAATAAAAAGAGCAGCACAGAGCATATGCCCCCGCCTGTATGTTGATCAAGGGCATATTGAGATGGCTGTTATGGCGGCCATATTAGATATCGCACAACGCTGGTTTTCGAAAGGAACCTTCCTCTAGCCACTGCCAATACGCCATTAAGAAATGGCATCAATCCGACGAGGGATTCTATAGTTATCTCACGGAAATGAAAGGTTAACAGACGACGGACAGACGACGGACGGACATGATGTCGCCAAAATTCCCCCTTTCCTCTTTGGAGGGCGGGGCATAAAAACTGCAGCAATCAACAGGTCTTATTAAGTGCAACAGCTGAAGGAACAAATGACCTCCTAAACCTCTCTGTGATACATGTCATGTCTGTCATGTATAAATGGTAGTGAAGTGGTATTGCTTGTTATTTGATTTTGATCTGAAAGTTTTTATTAACTGGATTATTTTGTAAGGTAAGTACCTGAAAAGTGCGCGGGAATTACAAGGATAATGTGCAGGTGCATTTTTAAAGTTATCCATTCAATTTTTAGAATGTATGGAAGTAGTTTACCTTGAATTGTACATATATGTAACATTTTGACAAGTACTTAAAGGAAAGTGATCTCATAAGTGTGCACCCTGCTGTGTGAAATATGTTGTTAATTATTATAACTCACTGCACTGCACTCAGAAATACATGAAAAAAGTTTAGTTCAAATATAATGGTAGCCTTTCTCATCCCCTTACTTCAACAGGCAATATTAAAAAAATGTATATCCTGACACAGAATGCTGTCGTTCTCATAGGAATCTAATGGCTTAAGGAACAAAATTCCTCTATGTGAAGTTGACGGAGAGTCATAGAAGAAACAAACCATATTGACCCCGTTTCTTTTTAAATATGCCATACTGATTGCATCTAAAGAATGCTGGTGGCTGCATATATTGAGAGGTCTACAGTGGTAGAGAGAGTAATCTGAAATAACCCAACGGAACATGCTAAATGCTAAGGATTAAGTTACTGGAGTTGAGATACATGAAAAAATTATTTCCTGAGTTGGAAGCAGTTTTAGCATTGTATCTTTCCGAACAAATAAAATACTGATTGAACACACATTATTTGATGAAGTTGGGGCACTGAATTTACCTCAATGAAACCCTTAATATGAGTGCGTGTGCATAAAGCATATTGATTAGCAGAGACTGTCATTAACTGTTGACTTGTTTCTGTCATGATCCTGATCTGCCTGACCAAGTTTTTGTTATGATTCTGCCTTGTCTGCCATGTCTGATTATGATTCTGCTTTGCCTGACTATGATTTGTATTGTGATTCGGATTCCATGCCACGTTTTGTTTTCGCCTTATCTTTGTCTGTTTGCCATATTCCACCATTGCAGTTATACTCCGGTCCATGTTTTGTCTCATACCATGTATTGCACTTTGTCTCCCCCTGTCTGGTAGTTTTGTGATCGCTCACTGCCCCAGTATTGTGTGCCACATTCTCGGGTGATTTCACGGTTTCTGGGATTTCCACCATTCCTTCCAATCTCGTTTACTTCCTTCACCTTGCTTTTCTATTTTATTAACAATACCAACAGTTTGTTGTTTTAGTTAAAGTTACTAACAAGCACTAAGGATTGTATAGCTGCACATTACTAATTGACTAACAAGCTCTCAGCACTCGCTCTGCTCTAGTCTCCGCCCCTTTCCTTCACTCAATTTACTTTGCTGTGTTTCAGCAGATTTTCTGCATCTGGCTAATCACTGTTCTGCCTCTCACTCTGCGCACGGTAGAACTCCCTAACCGGAGCAGTGTGTTTGTCAGTAGGCTGTTTCTGTGATCCCTGTCCCCGTTTTGGCTTTTGCCAATTTCTTGTAATCAGGAACTTCCTCATATTCATTCCTTTGTAATTAGTCTGATCCAACTCTCCTTTTCACAGCCAGCTCCTTGTCAGAATGTCTCTCTTGGTTTACCTGTGCTGCGATCGTTTATGCCTTGTACTCTCTGTGATTCTCTTCTGACTGGACCGTCCCTGATCACGATTTTGGCTTTGACTTGGATTTGTTTGCATTTGTGTTTCGAACCTTTTTTGCTCGACTACGAGTTTTGTGTTTCCTGCCCTAGTTACAACTTGGATTAAGTCCCTGGGATTCTGATTTTTGGATTGTGGACTTTGTACTATTGCCTCCTGCTCTGCGGGGGTTCGCCCCCATTCCTAACAAAGCACAAGCTTTTTGGATTACTTGGTTCTCGCGACTGGTTCCCGAGTGTAACCTCAGTTTCTTGTTCCCTTAGCACTGTTTGAGTAAAATGTTTCACAAATCATACTTCATAGTACACAATGCTCATTTAATCACCCTTTTTTCTTCAACTTTTTGCCCTGATAATATAATTTTGTGAATATCCTATGGAAATAATTGAGCAAGCTCAAGACAAAAAAGTATATTTCTTTACCATTTCCTAGTAGGGCTCTCACCTGGTTGGATAAACTCTCATTGTGCAAGCTATTTTTTCACTAGTCTGCTTGCATAGTCCCAGTTTGGTTGCTTTTTGACTAAAACATACTGTACTTCTTTCAACATTTCTCTTCAAGCATCTTATAGATGGAATGAAATCCACTTTTACTCCCCCTTTATTCTTCTGATCACGGTCTGCTTACCAAGTTGATTGATTAATCTGCAGCTATAACACAGTCCTGTTAAGACTGAGATGGTGCTCATCCCGGGTGCTTCTAACTGCTTCCAGCACCTTTTCATGATGTCCACCATGCCAGATTTCCAAGAATCTTTATGTATCCAGAAAAACAGTCTTGCATCGAGAATATCCAATTGGTAGCCTGTAGTTGGTCGTCTCTGAAGTACACTTCACAAAATGCATCCATTGTTTAATATGTACTATAAAGCGCATTACCACTTTCTTTCTGCCAATCTTCTTTGCATTGCCAACAAGAAAATCCAATTTATTCAGGTTCGGCCTGCTGCTGCTGCATCAAATCGCATCAAAATAAAAGATTTGCATTCGAAGCTCCTCTCACCTTCAACTGGCCATGACGGTGGTCTTCATAAAAGATTAGAGTCATGACATATGAGGCTGGAGGAGGTACTGCTTCATTTTACAAAATCAAACCCAAACACTCCCCTTACCAGGACACACCAGTTTGCTCTCATCACCTGCTAAACTGTAGCCAAACTGTTTCTGCCTCCACTTATCTCTATCCTGGCCCCTGTGTAGTGGAATAAGCCCCTCAGCAGTTGCTGTTCATAAAGATGACAATGGGAGGCAGTGGGAGATCTTTGGTATTTCACAGTGCTGTTTGTGGGACATTTGAATTTTGGAAGTTGAGAACTTTAATATGTCACCAATATGTGCATTTGAGGTATGCTTTCTTCAGGTATCATATAATACGTGACATAGATTATACGACTAATATATTGTAAAACTTTTGCTCTTCAGGTATATTACACATGAAATCCATGTTGTTAGACAATAATATTTGGAATTATGAGATAGTTATTATTAATATCATTATTACTGTCCATCCATTCATCCATTATCTTGACCATGTCTTCCTTACTAAGGTTGTGGGGGAGCTGGAGCCTATCCCAGATGGCTATGGGTGAAAGGCAGGGACCCACCCTGGACAGCTCACCAATCCATTTCAGGGCGCTCACACCATTTACTTACATTTAGTGTCTACAGTTAGCCAGATGTGCATGTCTTTGGACTGTGGGAGGACACTGGAAACCCACGCAAACATGGCTGCAACATGCAAACTCCACACAGAAAGGCCCCAGGCCAGATTCAAACCCATAACCTTCTTGCTGTGAGGTGGTAGTGCTACCAACTGCACCAATGTGCTGCCCTTAATAATAATAATAATAATAATAATAATAATAATAATAAGCAAAAATGGGAAGAGTAACAAATGATCAGGTAACGCCCAAAAACAATAGGTGAGAAAGATGTGGACCAACGGATGACCAACCAATGGCTCAAAACAGCTGGGCTGATCGCTGCCCAAGACCAGGCCATCAAGACCAACTACAACTGGAACAAAATCCTCAAAGATGGAACAGACCCAGTGTGCAGGATATGTGGTCAATTCCAGGAAACCATTGACCATATTGTGGCAGGATGTCCTGAGCTGGCCAAGACTGAGTATCTACATAGGCACACCAAGGCTGCCACATACCTGCACTGGAACATCTGTAAAGAATTCAACATTAGCATAAAAGAAAAAATAGCACGAGCATGAGCCCCAAACAGTGTCAGAAAAAGATGACATCACAATCTTGAGGGACGTGCCAATACAGACAGATCGTGAGATATGAGCCAATTGACCAAACATCGTCATCAAGAACAGAAAGGAAAAAGCTGTCTACTCATTGATATGGCCATCTCTACTGACAGGAACACCTCAGTAAAAGTAACCAAAAAGCTGTCTAATTACAAAGACTGAGAAATCAAGATTGAACGAATGTGGGGAATGAAAGCCACAACAATACCAGTGGTGACAGGGGCCTTGGGACTCGAAAAGAAAGGGATGGACAAATATACCCAAAAGATCCCTGGATGGGCCCGGTTATTATAACCTATCATAGCATGAAAAGGCAATTGATAATAATAATAATAATAATTATAACACTCATTATTATTATTATTATTATTATTATTATTAGGGCATAATAAATAATAATAATAATATTTATTATTATTATTATTATTATTATTGTTGTCGTTATTATTGTTATTATTATTATTATTATTATTATCATCACAGATGTTTAGCAACTTTGGGAGGATACAATTTCAATCATTTGAACATATTTTTCTTTAATTTAAAAAGTGTCAAGTGTTTGCTTTTCAAACCATGTCAAGAGCAAGCAGCACTTTTGCATTCATTTTAGTTACTGAAAGCGAAGTCTCTTCCCACAGGGTTCATCTGTCTCCTGTGAAACATGTCCTGCATAACCAATCCTTTCTCAGATTTAAGAAAAGGGTTGTTTAATATTCAGTAGAGTGGCCAATAATCCCCGCGATGAGTGAAAAAAGATACGCAGACAGTACTCCTATTGGCCTGGTATTTCCGTGACGTCGTCCAGAGTCTCCAGAATATGCAATGAGGGTCTAGCGGCTCCAGTGCAAATAAAGAAAGATAGCGGATCTCAGACTGCCTTACAAACTTTTTAGCTTGACAGGCCAGAAGTATGACTTTTGCGTATCCGTAAACGGGGGACAGGGATCCCAGAAGGATCCGAGGGTTGAAGCGAAAGAAAGTAAGATACCTCGGAGCGCGGCGAGTGAAAATACAGTTAGAAAAGGACACGAATATTCTTACAAACTAGAATCCGACTTACCAAAAAGTGAAAGTGGAGAGCCGAACTGCCAATCAATTCAAAGATGAGCTTGATGTCTGCAATTGACACTAGTGCCTCTGTGTACCAGCCTGCCCAGCTTCTAAACTGGGTTTACCTCTCTTTGCAAGACACCCACCAGACCAGTGCTTTTGATGCATTCAAGCCAGAGTCAAATTCTTCCCATCCGGATTTGACCTACTCCAAGCCTCCCGCTGCTGACTTGAGCTCCTCTGTAAATTCCAACTATCTCAACAACTTCTTTCAACTCCAAAGGAACGAGGTTAGAGAGATTCGTAATTTGTTCTGCTTTACTTCGGCAGCGGCTTACTATTGATTGCATTGATTTAATTTTGCGCCTCCTGACTGGAGGTGGAAGATAACTTATGTTTAGTTCTCAAGTTGAAATGATTACGCTGGGTTAATACGAATATCAGTTTTTCATATTTCTCACGTGGGCCCGAATTTTTCTGACTGATTAATACTTAAGATACTAATAGTAGGCCTATATTCACTTTTAATTCGGTCTTTGGAGAGAGCGTGAAAGTTTCACAAGAAATAGTCAATGCAATTTTGTGGAGGCTATTGTCAAAATTAGCTGATTCATATCGGGAGCCGATACAATTAAGTTTCACGATTCGATTTATAGGCTTATAGGTCAGTCCTATTTCAGTCGTTCCCATACGGTGAACTGAGACGATATTTCGCCATGTATGGTCCAATGCGAGTTCAATTTGATATTAACTCATACTTGGAATAGATTTTGTGATCCGATTTATTATATTTATTATGAAAATTGCTATTATTCAGTGCTCCATATGGGATTCAGTTATTTGCTTGCAAATTATTCTGCATTCGTAGGGCACTTGGGTGACCGTGTTTGGATAGGCTGTTCAGTATGTTTACATTTGATAGTCTTACGAACTGTGATAAGGTGTATTGACACCCTGGCATTACAACAGACTCGCAGTTTTACTTTGGCCTCCTGTTGGTCAACATAACGACAGTAGCTTATACAAAATTGTATGTCATGGTTCGTTTGAATTGCCAGTGGTGTATTGCTATAAGATGTTCTATTTTAAGTCAAACAACTCTCGAATGCCTTCATTAAGGTAGTCTCCTGTGGTTCTCACCACGGTATCCTGCCTAACGAAATTTATAAGCAGTTACCTGTTACCTGTTTGGATAAATGGAGAATATATGCAACGTTATTGAAGTGCTTGATGGTGCCTGCATTTCCCGAACAGACTCTCTTATCGACTTGTCTGCGCATTGCAAAAGTGTATTTAAAAGTTGTTCCATAGGACCATTTTTTGCTCTGTTGGGTTGCATTATTTCTTACTTCTCTATTAAACAGCAAATGTAGGCAACCAGTCTGCCTAGTTTAAGGTAGTTAGACACTCCCAAATAGATTTATTTCTCTTTAATTCATAACAATTTAGCACCAACATCATATGAACAACTACGAAATACAGAATTAAAGTGATGGCTCATTTACATAAATTATGCTAATTAGGTCCCGAGATGGCTACCGCAATGTGGAACTTGATCAAGTACCTCAGGCAGGATATCTATAAAACTTTTTATTACTTTAATCTCAAATTTTCACAGATCATTTATGACTATATAGCGCATGTTCTGAGAAGAGTGTTTTCACAAAAAAAAACATTACTTTGAAAAAATATGGGCTTTTTTTTTTTTTTTTGCTTTATTGGGTACCTAATTACACAAACGATTTCTTCAAAATGCCTAATAGACATGCATGTGGTGAACTTATATTCCAAGTTTCACAATGATAGCATGAGAGAAAGAGGAGAAATGGTGTTTGAAGCAATGCTTGGCAGGTCAAAAGCAACATTTTTTAGAAGTTGACAAAAAAACAACAGATGTCCATACTTTTGATAGTCCTATCGAGTACACACACTATGAATTTACTATAGGTTATTTTATGAAAATATCAAAAAGCCTATTTTGGGAGTGTCTACCTACCTTAAGGGAAGCAACAGAAACTATAGGCCTCATTCACAGAGTGACTGAAGTCAGTCCTGAGTAAGATAGAAGTAAGGCATGACCATAATGTATTCAGCTGAATGTATTCAAATAATGGCGTTTACTGTCATGTCACAGAACCACCGGATACCATCTACTAGCCCGCAGCAAATAATATTATAGTGCTAAATGCATACGTACAGCATTGCTAAATTAGATAAAATAGGTATTTTCTGTCATTTTTTTTAAAGAATTGAAACATCTGCTATTCATAACTTAACTCTACGTTGTAATCTGTTTGTCATGAAAGAATAGTCAATAAAAAGGTGTGAATATTTCATGGATTAATCTCCAGGTGATATTCTTTGCTGTGCTTTTGCAGTGCAGATGGTACAGTGAGCCCCCGCTTGTAATTATTATTATTCTTATTATTATTATTATTATTATTTGCATTATGTAGCATATTGTACAGTACTGTAGCAATATAAGGCAGTATAAAGGGTTGCTTATAGGCAGCACAAATCAGCAGTTTTGAGGCAAGACAAATGCATATTTTGCCGTGGAAAAAAACAGTGTAAAGCAATACTTGTCAAAACTTTTGATATGTTTTCATATTCAGAAGGAAACCAGCTGCATGCTGGGAGTAGTTATACTGAGAGTATTGCATAACACACATCTTTTATAAACTCTGTTGCCAAGTAAGAATGGTTCCAGAACATTAAATGGCGTGATTAATGTGATTTTGCTGTGAAGTAAAAGCTATGGAATGAGATTATCTAACTTTTCCCAAAACCCACTATAGCCGAAGAACCACTATATAAGATTATGTAAGACTGGCCATGAACCTTCCTGAACTAGTGAACTGCAATTAGCCAATTTCCTGCAATGTCATGACCCAATAGAAACAGACAGTCGGCATTTCGCATTGTACTGCGGGGATCACTTGAAATGCTATCGGATGGTTGCTGATAGGTTTTGAATTGTGATTCTTGAAAACTGTCTCATTAATAAAGATGTTGGCGTGGTTTGCATTTTGATGGTCAGTACTTACAAGACAGCATTTGAAGACCACAAAGGAAAAATGATCTTGCATTTGTGTATATTTTATATAATCTATTTTAATAATATTTATAATAATATCTAGTAATATTCTACAACATTTATTATTTTTATATTTTATATTTATTGGCAAATTTTTTCAGTGCTTTGTTTCTAAGATGGTTTAGAATTTTTAATTCATCATTTCTCCTCCATGTGAATATGTGACGGAGCATTTTCATTGTGGTCTTCATTTGCATCAGTTAGTCTCCTGTCGCTCTTAGGTGAGATGTAATTTATTGAACCCTGTTGGGAAAATTGTCCCCTGTGTTTGACTTATCCCAGGAGTGGGCAGCTACAGTGTAGCACCCAGAGACCACCTCCAGTTCTAAAGCCAGTTCTTTGGTCGGGGTACTGTTCGGAGTGCACCTATACTGCACGTTTTTCTGGGTGGGGGAAAGTTGAGTTCCCAGGATAAACCCACACCAACATGGGGTGAACTTGCAAACTCCACACAGTGAGTCCTGGCTGGTTGGGGCATGAACCCAGTTCTACCCAGCGAGGCAGCAGTGCTAACCACTGTGGAACCAGGCCCTGAAATGTTCTTCTGCAACGCTCTGACCTGTTGCGCAATACTTAGCTGTGTATATTATAAAAATAGATGTTTATGCTATTATTATCCTGTGAGTGTATTAAATCTGCTCTACTAGAAATGTTTAAGCCTGTTTTGTGGATAAGGTGTGTTGCAGCCTGTGGTGTGCTGCTTTGTTTGGAGCAGAGCCACCAGGTTTGGTTTTGTGGGAAACTCATAAAAAGATGGGTGTTGGTGTGAGTATGCTATGCTCAAACATTTCTAATGAAGGCTTAATCTTTTCTGTGAACTCTTAGCATGTAAGTGTTCGTTTGCATCTACTGATTTGTAATTTTTCAGACTAAAATCATTTTTGCTGTTTCCTGTACTGCTGGAATGCTGTTTATTATTCCTGTTGGGTGCAATCTTATAAATTACAAAAAAAAAAAAAACTCCGAAAAATAGCATTAGTCTAAATATCTGTTGCAGGGAAATAAATACAACCAATCATGGCCTTTGTTGTAACAGCAAATTCGTACTACTGCACTCTCTGATTTATGAAAATTTGCTACAGCTGTTACAATGGACTCGATGGCCACCAGATGCTGAGGGCCATCGAAGGTGTTGAGTGCTTGATAGAATTATTCCCCGGACGACTGCCCCAAAGCTGGAATCCAGGCCCTGGGAAATCGGTCCGCGAATTGCTGGAGCTCGCAGGGTATTAGCTCCGAGCAGGAGGAGAGACATCCCATCAATGCACGCAGGAGTCATTCACTGAACGAATAAGCCCTCCTTGTCTCTTGATATAGTGCCTGTGTGTTTGAACTGTATTCTAGAGTCAGTGGGCAGCTGCTCGGGAAGGGCTGGCCAAAAAAAGCCCTCCTGCTGATTTCTATTACCTGAGTGGAAGAGTTCGCTGGGGTCCTGTTCCTCTCTCTGTCAAGTTTGTGTAATGCCCAGCTACCAAAGTCAGCTGCCCAGTTCAATTAATCTCCACTTCAGGGAAAAGGCACCTTTCAAAAAATCATGCCGGTCAGCAAGAGTTCAAGTCCACAGGGTGTAATATGAATCAGTAGAATACTTTGTTTTCTTTTCTGTCAAATTACCCAATACTAATATTTAGCAATGATGTACTAGCATCACAGAATTCATTACTGTATTAGATCAATTTTAATTGAAATAGCAGCTCTAAAATTCTGCTGTTGCATGCAATTTGAAGAGAAAACTGGAGACATTTTTTATGCGAGTATGAAGACATTGTGAATTATAGTCATTTGCCCTAGTGGCTTACATGAAATCCTGAAGCATATCATTTTGTGCCTTTGTCTTCCTGATCAGCTGTTTCAATTTTCTTGTCGCGGTGCTCTCATTAGGAGCCTGTGTTTATGCTTACTGTGATCAGATGTGTTTTTGGGACAGTGCTTGCTCCTCTTCCTTTGATAACCTGTTATAAAGTTGCCCCTCTCACTGGTGTGCTGGTAGAATTAGCCCCAGCTGTTTTGTGTGTGAGTGAGTTCCTCTCCTAGTGCTCTGATGGACTTTTGCCACTCTGGTGAACGAGCTGAATGTTTTCCCTTGCCCTTGTATACAAAGGGAAAAGGAACTGAGATGGAAACAAAGAGTTGTCAGTGGCACATCCTCTGTGAGACACTGTGAAAATGAGTGTGAACAGGGCATTTTGTGTCTAAGCTCTGCAAGGGCTGAAACAAAAGATCCACATATGCTTTGTCAAAGATGCAGAGCTACCTAGTGTCTGACCCAGCTAAAACAGTGATCATTGCTGCTGAAGCTTTACCCAGAATCTAATCTTGGCAGTTACAGTGTTGATAGATTGCATTAGAATCACCTCTAGTATATCATCTCTTTGTACCACTTGGTACCACTGAAGGGTGCAATCTTGCATGTCCTATGTAGTACATTTAGGATAAAATAATTTATTTAAAAATAGCTTTTCACATATATTATTAGACTTATCTTTAACCCTGACTCTGACGATGGGGGTAGCATAAAGTAGCCTGTTACACACTGCAGCCTGCAGTTGCTTTGAGTATGACAGGACAAGAGACAACTGATTCTGTTGTTCCTGACCATGTTTTTGTTCTGTCCCTGATTCCAAGCCATGTTTTGTATTTTGGCTGTCTTTCTTTGTTATGTCCTTTACCTGCCATTTCCCATATTCAGTTTAGATTATCATTCTGGTTTTTGTATTTCTCATGCCCTGCATTGCACATTGTCTCCCCTGTCTGGTCATATGTGATGTGACAGTTTTATTCCCCGGTAATGCGTGCCACGCTTTCAGGTGATTTCATGGTTTCTGGGTTTCCAAACATTCCTTCCGATCTCGTTTGCTTCCTTCACCTTTCTGTTCTATCTTTACTAACATTACTGACAGTTTATTATTTTAGATAAATTACTAACACTACTAACATTGTTTATAGTACTAACTTACTAACAAGAACTAGGGATTGTATAGCTGCACATTACTAATTGAATAACGAGCTCTCAGCACTCGCTCTGCTCTAGTCTCCGCCCCTTGCCTTCACTCAATTTACTTTGCTGTGCTTCAGCGGATTCTCGGCACCTAGCTAATCACTGTTCTGCCTCTCAATCTGTGCACTTTAGAACTCCCTAACTGAAGCCGTTGGTTTGTCATAGGTTGTCTGTGTCATCCCTGTCCGCCTTTTGGCTTTTGCCAATTTGTGGTTAGGAACTTCCTCTCATTCATTCATTGGTTAATTAGTCTGCTCCAGCTCACCTATTCCCAATTGTAGCATGTGACTTCCCGTATGTGTATTTAAGCAGTTGTTTCACTTCCAGCTCTTGTCAGAACGTTTTCCTTGTGCTGCGATCGTATATGCCTTGTTCTCTTTGTGTTGCGCTTCTGACTGGACCGTCCCTGTTTCTGATTTTGGCTTTGTCTTGGATTTTTCTGCACCTGTGTAATGAGCCTGTTTTGCCCGACCCTGAGTTTTGTGTTTGTTTTCTTGTGTACGATTTGGATTACGCGCCTGGGATTCTGATTTTGGATTGTGGACTCTGTACCGTTGCTTTCTGCCCTGCCCTTTAATAAAATACAAGTTTGCTGGATCTCTTGGTTCCTGAACGCAACCTCACAACAACTGCCCTGAACATTGCGTGAGCAGTTGGGCTGAAGTCATGTTGAAGTCAACATGTTCTCGCTGCCCATATGTAGTTGTACGTATTCACACCCCTTGGCACCGCAAAGCCACTCACCGCTGATACAATGACACCAATTGTGCAGAAGAATGCTCCAAGAATGATACAATCCATGAGAACAGAACCTTGTTCTTCACACGAGGAGAATTAAGGCTTTTCTCCCTCTATAGAATGGATGCATCTGCAGGATTATAATAATGCCTTGTTCAGCTTGCAGTGTGAGCAAACCAGCCAAAACATTTAGTTTCTACTTGAGCTCTTGGGATGTTGCAAATATTGGCCCCTGCAGGATTTGCATTGCCTGATATTTATCAGCTTTCTGCAGAATCTGTAAATTGAAAATGTCTTTTGATACATTTTATATGGTGTAAGAGGCACAGGGCTATTGCTCCAAGTATCGTCTCAATTTTTTTAAATTTTGGCACTTATTGTGTTTTGGTGATAAACTCTTCATGTGTTCAAGCATGACATTATTTTTTTTATTTTATTTCGAAATTGAACTGCATTAGCACTAACACAAAATTTGGGTGAATGCTAATGGAATATGCAAGGCATGTAATTTCTCAGGTATATTTCCCATGCATTTTACATCCTATCCCAGCCTCTCTCAACAAATAAATGGCTACCACTCCTAGTACCGATCCTAGCACATGGAAAATTAGTCTTTATTTCTATTTAAGCCCCATATCTGATCATATTCAACCAGCTACAGCCAGTTAGTATTACAGCAAACAAAATACGTTCTCGCATTGTGTATTCTGGAGTAAACCGCAGTTAAGTAAAGACATTACAAGTGCTTGCTGTATGAAGAAAAATACAATGAAAGATTAACATTGTTCAGATCTGTGGATTAAGTGAGGTATTCAATTCAAATTTTTTTGCGCAATGTGGGAAGAGAAAAATTCATCTTTTATGATAGCGAAAGACTCTCACAAATACCACTGAGTGCCTCAATATAGCCTCATACTCTACTGGCGTAAGCGCCTTGCATACTGATCAATCAAAGTGCATCATCAGGCCTGGCTGATTTGCTGTGCTTGCAGTGTGTGAATGGTACAGCTGAGTGCACTGGAACAGAGAATCACTGTTTGGTTTTTTTTTTTTCATTTCAGCTGCATAATGAAAACTAATGCAACCTTTTCATCTTTCTTCCATCCAAAGTCTTTGATTCAACTTGAGGCAAAGTACTGGTTCAGTGGAGTGCCAACTCACAAAGCAGCAGGCAATTACTTATCTAAATAAACTGCTTTCCGAGGACGTGTCAGTTACTCCGTGTTGGATTAGATTAAAGAAATATGTGCCTTACCTTCTAAAAATTATGAAAATGTGCTTAAACATAAGACAAATATATGGAGCAAATGAAACGATACACTTCATGTGAAATTTACACCACAGAAAAGGAGAAAACTCTGGAATCTAAGGGTTAGTGTGATGTTGGTCAACTATGACTCACAAGCTGCAATAAAGGCTGTATGAATGAATAGATTGCCTGTCAATACGCTTGTCATATAGCATGTGAACTGTTTTAAAAGAGCATTTTATTTACTTTGCCATCTCTTTCAAAGTTGCCCATGACATGGCAGGTCCTCCGAAGAGATTACTCATGTTCGCGGCTTTTGATATTCTGGCTTCATTGCGGGTTTGAAAGATTGTTACTGCTGCCTCTCAGAGTGGATCCACTGATGTCTTTCAAATTTCAGTCTCACAGACAAGGATGTTGGTCCATGTTCACAGACAACAAACAGGGGTAATTTAATGAACTAATCTCTGTTCTTCTTCTTTTTCCTTTTTCCTTTGCAGGCCTTGAATAACAGCCAGTTTAAAAGTACCTCCCCCTATGACTCAATTAACAACATAGTGGATGGACTGAGTGCCCTGACAGACCACTTCTCTGACCTGTCCCTCTCCTCTGAGCCCCGGAAACCTAGCAAGAGGCCCCCTCCCAACTACCTGTGCCACCTGTGCTTCAACAAGGGACACTACATCAAAGACTGCCCACAGGTGAGTCTCCTTTCTCACCCCCACAGCCCACTGGACAAACTGTGCAGAGGGAGTATGCCATCTGTGACCTCAGGGTTTCCCGCTTTTTAGTTAGAGTGGCCGCCTTGATAACAAATGCCCCCCGCCTTGACTACGTGCCCCCTGAAAAAAGTAAAAAATAGAAAATAAAATTCTGCTGCATCCACGCATGGATACACAATAAAATAAAGCCGCATAGCGATGAGGCCGAATAGCGGCCGGCATCTGTTGGTTGAATATGTTACTGCGCCATCTATCACCTGTTGCTACGCCAACATTATTTTTTTGTATCGAGAAGAAGCTAATTATCTGGATACACAATAACCTGTCATTGTCGTGGGAAGGACATGTGGAGGTAAGATAATTATTCATCTAAACTAAAGATTTGAATAGTGTCTCCTGTCAACTGCTTACCCCCATATTATATTTCATTAAGATAGGCTATATGCAATTTGTTAAGTTTCTTATCAAGGCTACCCATGTGTTTGCGCATGGCTTTCCGCTATGTTTGAGAATTGCACGTGGTTTTCTCTAGTGTACAGTAATGGATGGGAAAAAGCAGTCAAAAATATCAGGGTACTTTATTCAAAGAAGCTGGCCTACTTCAGCATCTGCGCGTTATTAGATCTCGTAATTACGAGATAAAGTGTATTTTTTTTATCCTGTGAATGCAATGCGCCTCCGTACATAATACTGTTTCCCCCAAATCTAACACAACCGCAAAGTATTTCGGGGAATTGAAGTCAAAACAGATAACAAATACATTTTCTGTTCTTACATTAATTTTCGTTTAACCCTTAGGGACAGTTGTGTGCATTTTATGCTCTTTTCTTTTTTTTTTTTGATAATTTTGGCAGTATTTATGCATGTTGCATGGCTTTTGGTAAGATTGTGTGTTTTTATTTCCAGCTCAGCTCTTAAGCCTATTTATAGTCGTCCAGCTCCATTATGGGCAGACACACAGAGCCCCTCTCCGACGTAGCAAACCCACTCTGATATACTCTTGGACACATGACGGACACCTCCCAAATTTTCTAACTATCTGTCAAAACGATGGAAACCCACGGATAGCGCAAGCCTGTGATTGGTCAGCTAACTACATCATTTCCGGAATGCCGCTCAGACATCATAAAATAGTAGGCGGGTCTCCGAAAAAAACGCTATACCCGCTTTTGTCCTGGCGATGAATTGCTATGCAACACCATTCAGCAACAGAGAAGTCTGAAAGGTCCACATCTCCGTCGATACAACTGCGTGTCTGCGCATTGACGGAGTTGGACGACTATAAAATTAGGCTTAACACTCAGACTGTTGAGCGCAAAAAATGCGCCGTTGAAACCCAGAAACCCATTCAAACTGCAATTTTTGATCCCATTTCCCTGAAAACAAAGTACGAGCATTTTATTATATCTGAGTGTCAATCAATAAAGTTACTAGACTATTGACTTTGTCACTTTGTTATTGCACTTTAACTGCTTTGTTTATTTATTAAGACTAAATAAACATTGACTGTTGCTGCCCCTCCCCGGTCACCACATTGACTAACCGATTTTCTGCGGGAAACCCTGGACCTTCTTTCCAACCAGATGTCCTCTGTACTCTATCAAGCCTGTAGACATAATTACAAATGTTTAGGAAGCTTCAAGGGCCCAGTGAGTTTATTATACGATTCCTGCGTTTAAGGCAAACTGCCATGATTTATTGAGGAGACTATCGGAGCTTAGTGCTCTCACAGATTAGTTCTAGTGTGCATTAATATATTAACCCCTTTCTGCAGATGTAGACGCCCGCATCTATAGACCTGCAAATTGGAAGCACGCTGTTACTGTGCTCGATCAATAAATGGCACCCCCGGATCAGTTATTGAATGTTCACAAGCAAGCAGACCTCGAACGCGGTTCTGAATACGGTGAAGTTCACTCCACGCCCTGTTTTTCAAGAGCTGCATGAATTTAACTCCTCAGCTAAGCCTGATGTGCAAACTGGTCAGTATCCTTGCCTATAGTATCGATCCAGCAGTTTAAAAAAACGATATCTTGACACAGAAAA
Organism: Gymnothorax reevesii; assembly: GCA_029721435.1. Classification (NCBI taxonomy): domain Eukaryota; kingdom Metazoa; phylum Chordata; class Actinopteri; order Anguilliformes; family Muraenidae; genus Gymnothorax; species Gymnothorax reevesii. The sequence continues at coordinate 86,453,796 of CM056582.1, read as the reverse complement.
AATCGTTATCCTCTGTAGCAACCAGCTAAGCCACAGTGAGCCAACAGTATTCCAAGTAATGGTTCAGAAAAATCAGTTTTCTGAGGCAAAAAAATCGACATGGTATTGATTCTCTCACATTCTACTGTTAATTACAGTCGTCACATACAAAAAAATTCGTTGTTCCCTACCGTGGATTTACGCGCAGATCCATTCATTGACAAATCCAGCGCTTCATTATATCCACCCGAGTACTGGCGTTGATAGCCAATCACTCAACCACACACTCAAGCTCTTCTGCGTAATTGTATAGTTACACTTCATACTCTCGTGAAGCTACCCTGGTAAAAATGTATTGATTGGCTCGTTTCTTATCCTATTCCCGAGTGTTTAAACATTTTAGAGTAAGTGAAACACATTGATTGGACAAACAGAGAGCATACAAACCAATGCGTATCAGCAGGCTCGGTTGTATCCTGTCTACGTTATGCACATTACGCGGTTAAAATAGACGCGATTTATAGAAAACACGTTCGCAAAACTGGCCTTGAAGTGTTCAGTTACATTTAGGGGATTTAAATGAGATAAGGATATGGTCAATTGGAATTATTTCGAACGAAACAGGACCGGAGTTTTCCTGCTACAGGATACTTCATTCTCTGGAAAAAGGGATTCATGAAAAAGGTGAGGCTGCTACTTTGTTATTTTTTTGTTGTTGTTGTTGTTTTGTTTTTGGAATGTATACGTACTCTACAAAGTCGAATGTCGAGGTTTTTTTCCTGTGAAAAACGCGAACTGCCCGTGCATTTGGGTGGACCCCCTGGTACGTTCATTGCACGTTTCTTTTGAATCCAGGGAGGCAATGGATTGTTCCCTGAAAGTGGAGTGTCTGTTCTATTAAAATAAGGTATATTTCAGAATTCAGATATTACTGAGTTAGTGAGTTGCACTTGTTCCTTATAAGTGTTGAAATGAGTTTGTAAGCTTAGAAGAGGGGACTGGTAGCTTTCATTACAGGGTGAATGTTCTAACCGTTTAATAAGAAGTTTATTTAATGCGTGTTTGTGCTGGCTTGGGGCACTTTGAAGTAAAATGGCCAAAACTCTAAACTTTATTAAGGAGAAAAGGCATATTTGGTCTTTGGAGAGGTTGCTGGTGACCATTAATATTTAACTGCACTGAGATTGATAAATTCATACAAAACTCAACCAGAAAATCATTTGTTCATATTAAATTTCATGCCTTAAAACTTTATTTGTGTTATATACATGATTTTTTTATGATTTGACAGGACTTCATTTTGAGACTTTGGGGAGACACTTGGATAGGTGTATAATTTGGCTAAAAGCATGTAGGTAATCTAGAATGTAATGTTGAAGATAAATTGTACTTGTGGTCAAGGAGTTTATGACCCCAGAAATGTATAGTTTTAAGCCCCAGCAGTTTTTCAATCCTCAGAATTATTTTTTTTGCAATTTCAATGGTGAATTCTCATGAAGATTTTTTATGTTTGCAGCTCATTTTCTCTACCATAATCATGAAAATTAACTGAAATACTATGTAATTCTAAATGCTGTAAGTGTCTTTTCAGAATTGAGCCACATTTCTCCTCTTTATGAAGCTTAAATCTTGAATTATACAGCATTAAAGTGGGTAACCCAAAAATAGCCAAATTTGGCTTCTGCACAAAGGGGTTAAACACAAACAGTGTGAAACGTGCATTGTGTAATAATTTTATGCATCAGGTTCAGACTCCTGAGAAAAATCTGCGCACTTTCGAGACTAAGTTCACAGACACTCACAGCGCGCTCCAAAATTTCTGGCACCACTGACTAGTAATGCACAAACAATACAAAAAAATTTTAATAAACAATATAATTATAGACAAACGGAATATACCAGCATGTGCAAAATACTTTACTTTTTCAACATTTTGACGGAAACCACCAAAATCATAACAATCATTTAAAACAAAATAAATTTCTACAGAACGAAGGTTTGATAATAATTGGCATCCTTTATTTTGTACTTAGTGTAACCGTTTCTGGGGAGGATAAGAATAGGGAATCTTTCCCAATAATATTTGACAAGGATAAGGCACGGATCTGGGGGGGTTTTGGACCATTCCTCTAAGCAGATCTTTTCAAGATCCTTCATATTCTTGGGTTTGCGTTTCTCAAATGCTCTCTACAACTCAGCCCACAGGTTTTCAACTGGATTGAGGTGTAGGAACTGAGATGGCCATTGCAAAATGTTGATTTTGTTGTCACAAAACAATATCTGTGTGGATCTTGAGGAACGCTTTGGGTCAGTGTCTTGTTCGCAAGTCCACCTATGGCCTAGTCCTAGCCTCCTGGCAGAGGCAACCACATTGCCACTCAAAATATCCTGATAATTGGTGGAATTCATTATGCCATTAATCTTAACCAGTGCCCATCAACCTCTTGAATTTAAACAGCCCCAAAACATAACTTACCCACAGTCATATTTCACTGTGGGTATGAGATTCCTCACCTAGTATGCATCTCTGTTTCAACGCCAAACATGCTGATGCTGTATCTGACCAAAAGGTGCAATTTTGGTCTCATCTGACCAAAGCTCCTTGTTCCAATCAAAATTCAAATGATGTTTGGCAAACTCCAAGTGCATGCTTCTGTGTCCTCTAGTCAGAAAAGACTTTCTTCTGGCAACCCTTCTGTAGAGCCTGTTGTTGTGTAGGTGGCACCTGATGGTGCTTTTTGAAACCTGGTGACCCCAAGATGCCACCAAGGCCTGCAATTCCTTCACAGCGATTCTTGGGGATTTTGCTGCTTCTCTCACCATCCTCCTCAGTATCCTAAAGGGCAAAATGCAGATGCGTCTCCTACCCTTAAGGTTTTCAACAGTTTCATATCTTTGGAATTTTTTAGTAATTGCCCTGACAGTGCCCTAAGGAATGTGCAACCATTTGCTAATCTTCTTGTAGTCATTTCCAGATTTATGAAGCTCTATGACAATCTGCCTCTTTTGAACAGACAGTTGTTTTGTTTCATTCATGGTGTTGGATGACGAAGGGATATTGCATGTGTGTTACCTCATTTTCGTACCTTGAAGAGACAGGAAGTGATGCGATGGTTCAATACAGTTCCTGAACACTTAGATAAAACTTAAATAAGTGGAATTTAATTCCTGGTTTAATTTTGATATGTGTTATTTTCAATAATCTTTAAGGGTGCAATTAATTGTGAATCCTTGATCTTAAGGAATTTAATTTTTAATTCAATCAGTGAATGATTTTGGCTTGTTCCATTTGAACATCGATATTGTGCAGTATTTTTCCACATGCTGTTATTCAGATTTTCAGTATCAATATACATTTAAGAATTTTTAGATTTTTTTTTAAGAAGTATTGTTTGTGCACTGCCAGACAGAGGAGCCAATAATTTTGGAGCCCACTGTATGACCCACTGTAACTACTGATGATATCTGGATTTAGCAGCGACCGTACAAACCTTCTCTCCAGACAGTAACTGTCTATTTAGTGCCATTCAAACTGAACAATGTGATTTAACCCAAAAGGCTGTCTTTATTGTCACCATTACTATATTTTAGTCATCGCTTTTCATTTCTAACCATACTCCATGAACCATTGTTTTGAAAATCAGCTGCAGCTGTGTTATTTAGATATTTTTTGCAGCAGGAAAAAGTAATTTTGTTGCAAAATTAAGTTAAGGAGCCCCAGTGCCCTCTCGTCGTTGATAGTCCCATGGACAAATAATTGTGTGCATGAAGCAATACAACGTCGTGATTACATAATTAGTAGGACTTGATAAGTTTAAACCCTGAGTCCAATCATTCTTTTTTGGAATATGGATACCTAGATTTCCATTCTAAGTTGTGAAGCCAATCATAAGATAATTTGTCAGATGACCAAGTCCAGCAGTACACTCAGGCTCAGTCCTCCGGTCAGCACCATGCATCCCAGCATATGTGTATGAAAATTGAAGTTCTAACCGTAAGTGGATTAAATGTTTCATAGTAGAGGTAAATTTAGTTAAAATACTCAATTTTATTATTTTCTGTGTCGATCCTTTGGGGGCTTTGTTTGTCATTTCAAAACCGAATGGGCTATGGAAAGAAAGAAAGTATTGAAGCAGGTTTTTTTGGTGTTATCAGTACTTTATAGACCGATGCTGTGGTCTCAGAAAATCGTTGCAGAGAGGCTCCTCCCAGTGTCCCATTTCAATTGAGTGTACCAGGGTATTGTAATGAGGGCCAGATGGTGGAATAAAACAGTTAGTCTCTTTGCGAAAGATGATGAGCTTCTCCGCAGAGCTAGACAAGGCACGCAAATGCTTGCATAAACTATCTCTTCTATTCTGTGTGCTGCTAAACATGTATGGGTCTCTTGTCTCCATTATAAATGAGGTGCTTGGAATTGGCGTTAGCATTAGCAGTAGTTTGCTCCATGGGTTGTGGCCCATATTCAAGCCTATAGGGGAAGTGTATCACAAAAGCAGGTTTGTTTTTTTTTTTCTATTTAAAGGGGGGCAGAACTATGAAACATTTTCATTGTTTAATTAACCAATTTGTGTTGAAAGTTGCTGATTTATCATACAGTGGGAGCCGTAAGTGCATATTTGAAATTTGAAAGTGCATACAGCTCATAAATCTGAAAAGGCGGCAATTCCTATATAATTCACTCAACATGGATGTGAATACACTTGAGTTAAAGATGCAAAGTCTGCTCTTTGGGGTATTTGCATTCATTTGGTGTAGTTAACCATATTTTAAATACAGCTCTTTAATTTGCGCAGATTTAGACGCAGGCGTTTGTAAATTCCAAAATTTAATTCCTAAACAATTCCGTGATTGAATTTCCAAATGTCTAGCTTCACTGAAATAATTTTCCATAGTCTCTACGATACAAATATTGAGTTATAAAGCTTAAATAGGCTCATACACAACAGGAAAAATTGGCAAAATTTTGTCATCTGCGCAAAGAGGTTAAAATAATGTCACTGTCTGAACATTTACGGGCTGGACTGCACGTGCTCTGTAACCTAAGCTGTGATTTTGTCAATAAGAACACTGCCGAAGGAAGCGTGAAATTCACATATTCATATTTCAGTCTGCGACCCATGTTACCCCCCTCTAGGGAGGCCTCGCTGATGTATGGACAACAGTGTGCCTGACTTTGTGCACGAACAAGAGGTGGGGGGCTGGGCAGCTGCTGAGCAGTGATTGCAGAAAGAGTGCACGTGTTTTTGTGTGCGCGCCTGCGTTTATAAGTGTGTATGTGTGTGTGTGTTGAATAGAAGGCGGTCTGTCTTGTTGATTCACTGGCCTATTTCAAGTAGAGAAATCATGTTTTTTATCACAGGATTATTCCTGTGACATAGATTAATGCACACGCCTATGGAGCCTGGTATCAGGAGCCAGTCAGCTCTTATTTCTTGTGTGTGGTCTTTGAAGTCCCTCTCTACTGAATCTGAAGGGTTAATTGAAGCCCTCTGTTTGAACCGTTGCTCAACTCAGCCCCTGACCATGTGGCTACATAGGCCACAGCAGATCAAGCAGTGACTGGAACCAGCCACAGATCCTGAAAGTGTGTACAGTATTTCACATTGATAATACCCTAGTGACAGCACTCATGGTGAAACCTGGGACTGAATGAAAGTGAACACTGTCTGTGCTACAACTAAAAAAACTAGCCTAGCACAACATGCATCTGATATCAAGGAAGTTTTTGCAGCTGCTTTCATTTCTTCTAATGCGCAGGTTTTCAAACTCACCCAGGCTCAAAGACATCAGTCGTACCCCCACATTAAACATGAGGTTTCTATTATGTTCTGAAGTATTTTCTCAAATCTATTTGATGGCATTTCTTATCATGTCTGGCCAGGGGCTCTCTTTTGCGCATTGGAAGAGTCTGGTTCTAATGGTACTATGATTAAGTCTTCTCACTTCAAACTTTTATGATTCAGTTGTTTCACCTTCCTGTCTGGTATCTATTCTAGCAATCAAGTGCCCAAATTTACAGCACTATTTGAACAAGGCATTTGATATTTTTTCTTGATGTAGTCATACCTCAGGCTCTGTGAAGTTCAATAAACTGAATATTTTTCTTTGTGCTGTCTTATTAAAGGAAATAAATTCTAGGATAAGCTGGTCCCCTTTAAAAATTTCTCAAGTTCTGTCCGGAGGACTGGAGGGCAGTGCCAATGTAAACACAGTCTCAGCTTCAGGGCTGAGATCTGTCTCCCGCACTGGGGATCACATTTACGAAGCTCCACTCCTGGTGCATATTTTCTCTTGCTCTTTGCAGAGATAAAGCGAGCAAAATGGTCTGGAGTCTCCTGTTGTTGGAGGGGGAGACACTCGAATTTCACCCCCTCTGGGGTAGGCTGCTGGGCGAGGGATTTAGAGGTGGGGGGGGACAGAAATCAGGAGTCACTCAGTTTATGGCAGATGCTAGTTAAGTCCTTTGAACTGGAAGCCTATTGCTAGCACCGGGTAGTTGAGGGCATGCATGACAGTTTTAAGGGTGCTCAGGCTACAGTGGGCTTGTCATTTAGTCAAGGAATCATTAACAGTGTTATATTTTGACATTCATCCTAGCCCTATGTGCTAGGTTTCACTGAGGAAGCATGAAGAACAGCATGCACATTAACCTTCCCTTCACATACCTGTATCTGCAACGCCTTGATTTAAAAAAAAGCTTTTCTTCTTGGGTGAAATTGCGCTTTCTTGGAATGTTTGCGACAAAGCAACCTCTGCCACAAGTCTTAGAAGTATAAATCTACTGCCCTGTTTAGTCCAGTGGTCTTGGAGCCTTGCTAAGCTGCGGTCAAAGTCAACAGTCTGTTCAAGGGGTGTTCGGTTTCAGTCGGTGGTTGGTGATATCCGAGGCTTCCTTTGTGGAAGACGCTTGTTACTAAGCCAGAGATTCCTGAGATGTTGACTGAAAGGCTGGGACATCAATTCCTGAGGCATGCTGTAGGGTCTTCCAAACATCTCCACAACCAGAGTGAGATTTATCAAACTGTGTGGACATGTCAGAAGTGGCCTTTGTACTGTAAAGATCTAAAGAAGCCATATTTTCATGGTTTGCTTTTATGAGATGAAACTTTCCTTGAAAAAGATCTGAAATATCACGTAGAAGTGATACAACTTTGAAAACAAGTTTTCATTCCAATTATGTACAATGCTCCTGGATAATCTAGTTAACATTGATTTACATTACTTGTAAATGTTGAATATTGTGAATTATGTTTTGTGAAAAATAATTTATTTGTAAATTGAATTTGTACATAAAAAAATAATATATTGTATATTATTAAGTCATGTGTTGTGAAATAATACATGGCTGTTAAAATTAAATGCCCTCTATGAATCCTAAGTGCACAACGCTCTCCTTATTTAATGGATGTAGTCTATTGTTTAATCTTGGTTGTTAAACATTTGTTTATATACCATATATACCTTTAAATTGCAGTTAGTTCCTGTCAAACATACTGACTGGACAAGAAGGCAGCGGGGAGTGCCAATGTTTAAAATAACATCACATCATAACATCGATGTTTTACTTTATGTATCAATGCATTTTTTCATGTTCGTACAAAAACTTCTTATTTATTGGAATGGTTTGTTTGTTAATTGAAGGCTACCGTCAATGGGCTGTGGGAAAGTTGGCAACAGCATCACCAGATGCTCCCATAAGAGGAATGTAAAAATCAATATGACTGAGCCAGCAAGTAAATTAAGGTCCCTAATCATGTCCCCAGGTGCACAGCCAATCAGTAATCACAAGCCATTTCAAAATCTACAAACCCCAATTCCAATGAAGTTGGGATGTTGTGTAAAATGTGAATAAAAACAGAATACAATGATTTGCAAATCTCATAAACCCACATTTTATTCACAATAGAGCAAAGACAACATATCAAATGTTACAAGTGAGACATTTTACCATTTCATGAAAAATATTAGCTCATTTTGAATTTGATGGCAGCAAAACATCTCAATAAAGTTGGGACAAGGGCAACAAAAGGCTGGAAAACTAAGTGGTACTAATGAAAAACTGCTGGGGAAGCATTTTGCAACTAATGGAAGTTACAGCTGTATCATGCAAAGAAGAAGCCATATGTAAACATGAACAAGAAACGCCGCCTTCTTCTCTGGGCCAAAGCTCATTTAAAACGGACTGAGGCAGACTGTTCTGAGGTCAGATGAATGGAACTTTGAAATTCTGCTGAAAAGTATAAAGAGGTTTTACAACAACATATGCTCCCATCCAGACAACATCTCTTTCAGGGAAGGCCTTGCAAATTTCAGCAAGACAATGCTAAACCACATACTGCATCCATCACAACAGCATGGCTTCACAGTAGAAGTGTCCAGATGCTGAAATGGACTGACTTTCCTGACTTTTCACCTTTAGAAAACATTTGGCGCATCATAAAACAGATACTCCGGCAAAGAAGACCCAGGACTGTTGAGCAGCTAGACGGACAACATTCCTCTCCCAGAACTCTAGCAACTGGTAAACTACAAACACCGTGGTAAACACAGCCCTGTCTGAACCTTTTTGAGATGTATTGCTGCCATTAAATTCAAAATGAGCTAATATTTTTCAAGAAGTGGTAAAATGTCTCAATTTCAACACCTGATATGTCGTCTATGTTCCATTGTGAATAAATTGTGGGTTTATGAGATTTGCACATCATAGTATCCTGTTTTTATTCACATTTTACACAACATCCAAACTTCATTGGAATTGGGGTTTGTATTTCTTTGTGATATCATATGGTGAAGTCACCATTCAGAGACAAGAAGGACTATTCAACTTCAGCCAGCCAGATCGTCAGTGCCTTCTGGGAGATCCCTCCCTCTTGTCATGTTGCCAATGGCTTGTAACGACTAATTGGCTCTGCATCTGGTTAAATGATTGGGGACCTTCAAGAGCATAACTGTTTGGCTATTTGTGCTTGTGCAATGCGAAGCAGCAGGCAATAGTCTATCCTGCTTGCCTTCTCTTGGTATAATTTTTGTTCGCTCTCAGCTGAACAAAGAGTAAAGAAAATATTCAATCATATTGTGTCTAAAATGTCAGTTTTTGAATACATTTATTCACTATCAGACAGTTGTGTAATCGCAATATTAGATGCTGTATAATGCTGGCATACATAATATCACCTCAGCTGTGCCTGCAACCGAATCACAGCGGTGACGATATGTCAAATTGCAGCACTCCATCTCGTGATATCATTTTATTATACTGCTTCCACAAGTGACTCTGGTGATGTACTTGGTTCATCACCAATAGTGCAGCAGCATGCTTTGAATAACTTAGCCAAGCACTGATCACCTCCAAGCCTTGGTATGGGGTGATTCATATTTGTGTCCAGTGGTTTGGGTGCGGATTCAAACGTGTAGTCACTTTCCAGGTCTCTGAATGAGACTGCTGGTACCAATGAGACATATGGGGTGTGCAATTTTTTCTCTGTGGCGTGAAGTATGTCATTTTTGAAAAAGTGTCCATTCAACATATCTATTGGTATATCATCGGTGGCAGTTGCCGAAAACGGGGTTCAAGCATCCCTTTAAAGTGTCGTTAAAAGGCACCTATTATGCTACATTTCCAAATTTATATTTTGATCTTGAACTCCCTTAGAGTACTCCGGATCGTTCAAAGTCCAAAAAAGGTCATTATTTAGCTCATACTGCCATCCTCAAAAAACCCCATTTGTAGATCATTGTAGTCTCTGCCTGAAACGCCTCGTTGGGGCGGCTCTTTCGCTATGGCCCCCACTCCCCATGTGCCCACTTTCTTCTTACTGGCCAGCTCTGTGGAGGGCAGATCTAGGTGGAACAGGGCAGCAGAACACAGTTTTCCGGCTCCGCCTCCCCAGAACTGAGATGCCTCTGCCATCTGAGCGGGATCGACCGGCTAATTCCGCAATGAAACGTAGTACGTGTATAGATCTAATGAAATTCACTTGTTCTAATAAATGCAACGGCGAAAGTGGGGGACGCAGTGCGAAAGTGTGGCAGGTCAATCTCGAATTTGCTGTCTACCTACGGCTACTATGGTCAGTACACCGGTGTTTCTGCTCTATAGCTAGGATTGAGGGAAAGCTAGAATCCACCCCATACAGACACATTTGTGGAACGGGTCGACATACCCACGTGTAGACCGAACACCGTAGAAATCCGGTGGGTCTGAGTCCAGAGGGAAACATGGACAGTGAGGAGCAGCAACTAATGAACTGATTAGGTGTGTATTATAAGGACCTGCTGTTTTGTGTGCATTACTGTGGTGTGTCATTAGCGTGGAGTAATGAACAGCTTCTGCGCTGGTATATGACAAAGGATCAAAAGCTCCAAGCTAAATGGCGTTTTTGGAAATTGCCCGTGATAATGGTTTACTTATTCCGTCAGAATGACCAGCGTTTGTCTTTGCATTGACTTTTAATGTGATCTGTCGGCCAAAAATTTGTTTCGTATCCGATGTGAGAGCTGCTTAACACGCCCATAACGCATGTATTCGCGTCTTTGCATTGACTGTGAATTTAATCTCGTCCGAAAAATTAGTTTTGTGTCCAGTGTGAAAGCTGCTTTACGCGCCCATAACGTGTGTACTCGCATCTTTGCATTGACTTTGAATGTAATCTATCCTGCAAAAAATTAGTTTCATGTCCGTTGTGAAAGCAGCTTTATGGGTAGCACGTGACAGCTAGAGAGAGCTTTGGTTTATATTATGAACATTATACTGGTTTAAAAGACCATAAGTTCTGTTATTGCGGGCAAGTTGCTTATGTGGAGCTGGCGAATCGATCACTTCTACAGGAAAGAATTTCCTGTGTAATCTCCACCTTTTTCGGCATTTTGTTCACCAGAACAATTTCTAAAGGGGGATGAAATTATGTCACGGTAGTGCAGAGAAATCGTTTGTTATTCCAGGCACGTTAGAGCTTCTGCGTTTCGCTATAGCTTTCACGGTAGAATCAGAGAGCTAGCCCAGATATTTGTGAAGTATTCGGCTGATCCCGGTCATGGATAAGTGAAGCGATCACAAGCAACCGTTAACAAACCCAAACACCTATCCCAGCTCTGCGAAGCGTATGACTGGTCTAACTGCTGCCTTTTCAGCCCAGCTTTGCAAAAGTAAACGGACAAGCAGCTTTGGGAGAGATACTGACAAAACTGCACCTCAAATGATCTGTGGTTCTTTTGTATTTCCAGAAGTGTAGACACTACTAAGGCGTAGTATGATCTGCCGTTGTTAGTGCCTGCTAGAATAGTCTCCGGTGTGGGCAGGTCCAGCGCCGTGATCGGCTCTGGCTAGATCTATTAATTGGACGGCACAACCTGACATCAGGTTTTGCCCAGATCTCGTGAAGATCTCGGGAGGAGCTGTTCAGCGAGGAAATCACGTTCACGAAATCATGTTCTTGGATTACGGCAAAACCCCTGCATCTTATGTTTAGAAACTTTTCAGAGGTTGAGTATGGACATCCAACATTAAAACATTGCCTATATGTATAAAAAGAAAGCTCAGCATAATAGGTCCCCTTTAAGTCTTGATCTGTTTTGTTTCGTTTTAATGATGCAATGCCTCAGAGAACATTCAAAATTCTCAGGTGTTACTGCAACTGCCTCTGTTATGAAGGTAATGAGGCCCTGTAATCCAGTTGCTCAGAAATAGTTGTTGCGATACCAGTGTTGGAAAGAATGTAAGTGAAAATTTATGCTGGCGGTGCAAGGGGTTTTTATCTGCAATTGTGCAATTTTTCACTTAATCAGTACGTGAATCATGAATCCTTTAAACCCATTTTGTTTTACGTGATATTTGTTTTAGGAGTATGATACTTTCATGGGTGCAGTATATTAAGCTTTACTTCAGTTTTTTAATGGAGGGACGTGAAGTTTTCCATAGCGTGTTGCTGTGATTTTAGTAATAGAAATGCAGATGTTCATTGTATACAAATGGCTGCTGTGATTAATAAAAGGCATGGTACTGCTTGATTTCACACTCTGTCTTATTTTGAGTCTTTCCTAATGCGATCTCCTGAAACAGAATCTCTGGCGATTCTTGAGAAATGGCAAACATTTTCAATACGTACTGAGCCAGTGTCTTGCAAAGTCATTTATAACAGAATTTCGCAGAAGAACCTGTGGAAAAGCCGACAGAAGTCAGCTAGAGCTGGCAAGTAGTGGTGCATTGCTAGCCTGCGTACAGGGACTTACTTATGAGGCAGTGACCTTGTTTTTGTATCAACAGGAATGCGGTGATGTTGACAAGACCTCTCTGCAGGACGACCAGCAGGGAGGAGCCTGCAGACAAATTCACTTTAGGCTTTAGCACTTATAATTAGAGCTTTAAGGTCACATTTTCTTATTTTCGACTTACTGATTCCCTGAAAGACTTAAACTGAGCTGCGTTCAGTGTAGATACTGGAGACTGAGTTAGCCTCAGGTTAGTAATCAGACACGGGTCTATGAAGCGGGACGCCATGCCTAATTCTTTATTCATGAAAACAATGCTATGCAATGAGCGTGGACAATCTGATCAAAGTTTTTTGTTTGCTTGATCTTTGCGCTGATCTCGCCTTATTATGTAAGCCTGTTTCAGGTTAGCCTGACAACATAAAAGCGGGCCTTTTTTCTCTTCAACTTTGAAAGAGATAGAAGTAGGGCATGCACATTGACGTCACTTCCTCAAAAAGGAAATCGAAATCAAAAGAATAGAAAGAGGGTTTCCTGCCAGCTGTTTTGTATTTTGTTCGGGAATATCAGTCCTCCTCTGGGTCACCGGTACAACAGTTGTTGTCCTTCCCCTCTGCTACAGAAAAGAACTAATCTTTGGCCCCTGCGCAGTCCTTCCTGTTTTATAATTTATCTCTGAATATGAGCAAAGCAAAGTTTGTCCTGTACTCTATATTAGATGACTGTAGTCTGATAACATTGGGACTTCTGAAATTAATAATCCTTTGGTTGCTACAAATGTTTATTTAAATTCACTCCTCAGAGACAAGAACCACATATTTCACAGCAGACATGTTTTACATCCACTTTGGAAGATTAATGATTTGAAGGGAAGGGATTTGAGGGAAGTAGATAAATATTTCACAGTATGGTAAAAAAAAAATCGTGCTCCCCCTGTACATTTTTCATGATTCTCCTGTTTGTTACAGAATCTACAAGGTATTGTTATAACTACCTTTAAAAATGTTGTCCTGTCACTTATGCCAATCTTTTGGATATCTGTATGTTACTTCTTGTCACTCTATTTTGAAATGTTCATGGACCAGAATCCATTAATACTTGTTGACCTTTCATGACACCATGAGTCAGTTTCATCAATAGTGTTCTTCTGAATACTCAGAACTCAAAACTCAGAGCAGTGCATAGGAAGGATCTTAAACTCGCAAAGGCTTCAGTAGTCACAGAATAAGCTTTAATGTGTTGTCTAAGATTGCGGACATCGAAAGAATAATTATCTTTTTGTTTTGGGTAACGCACTTTGTGCTGGGGGTATTTGGCCTGCGTTTTGTGGTGAGGAACAGGAAGGCCCCTCCCTGGGGCTGAATTATCCAGCAGCTCAGACTGGAATTTATTCACTTAGAGCAATTATTTTTCCATTAGCCTATTATTATTATTACAGTGACCTTCATGGATATGTATAATGCCTTTTTTTAACCAAAATTAATTTTGAACCATGTGATGGCTGAGCAGATGACAGTTTATGAAAATTGTCCTCAAATAACAAACTTCACAAGACAAAAAAAAACATTATGAGCTTATAATGGTCATTTTATGTTTGTTTTTTTTATTATCTATTTTATGATCAGGTTTTAGCAGTGTATTCCATCAATTGATACACTGTAAAATGTACAGTATTACTTCACATAAACTGTATATTCTATTTTTGTTCATTTAGTGTGCCCATTCAGAGATATTCACTGTATTCCTCTGCTCTGAAACTCTCAGAACATGGAACATTATATTTAGCCAATATAATGGCTATTTTACTCATCTGTATGCCTGGGAATCCATATTGTAATTGGTACAATAAGCGATTGGTGACTGAAGAATAACTTTCCTTCAGACAATTGCTGGGCCATCTCTGCTAACTGTCTCTAGGACATTTATTTCTCTGCTTTAAGTGGTTTCACGTTCAAGAGTTCAAATATTTGGACCAAATTCAGTTTTTTTTAAAAATGTGGTGTTATCTTTTCTTTCTTTTTTTGAGGACCTGTGCAGGTTTCCTACATGTACACTGTATAGCCAAAAGGGCGTTGACAATTCACTGAAACCTCATTGACATATTTTCATTCATTCATTTTCTATACCCGCTTATTCCTCACTAGGGTCACGGGGGGAGCTGGAGCCTATCCCAGCTGACTACGGGCAAAGGCAGGGACCCACCCTGAACAGGTTGCCAATCCATCGCAGGGCGCACACACCATTCACAGACCATTCACTCACACACTAATACCTTTGGGCAATTTAGTGTCTCCAATTAACCTGATATGCATGTCTTTGGACTGTTGGAGGAAACCGGAGTACCTGGAGAAAACCCACGCAACACGGGGAGAACATGCAAACTCCACACAGGAAGGCCCCAGGCTGAATTCGAACCCACAACCTTCTTGCTATGAGGCAGCAAATAATTTACCATTTTGATTTTGTCCCACCTTGTGTACCCCTTCACCCCCTCCTTTTCTGAAGGCTGCATTGGAACCGATTGGAGTGGTAAAAGGGGGAGGGGCATATACAGAAAGAGCAACAATTTCCACATTGCGAAGCAGCATTGTATGAAAATACCTTCAGATGACTTCAGCCCACACTGCCCAATCCATACCATAGACAATTAAAATATCTGATATTTAGAATTTGAAATCCATTTTCTATTGATTTCAGTGTGCTCTCAAAAAATGTACACACTTTTGGCTACATAGTGTATTTCCCACGCTGCTTAAAAGTATTTGTTATTATTTTATGTGAGTTCTTTCTGCAATTATCAATATACTACTGGGGAAAAAATAGGCCCAGCCAGAAATGACAAAATATTAAGCTTATAAAGGTCTTGACAACAAATCAACAATTGGACATAAAATAAGCAAAGATTTAACAAATATACTCCTAATACCTACTGTTAAGGGAAAAGGTAGAGAAGAGCTTCACTGCGAAGCTGAGCAGCTTCACTATGAGAAGTCAGTTAATGCTGTGGAGTAGAGGAGGATATTGCAGAAAGGCTTGGTGCAGTTGAAAAGTTTTAAACGATCAGATGTGATTTTTCATCCTTCTTTCAGAAAGAAAGCTGTTTATCCACCAGGCTTAAGCATTTGAAGAAAGCAGTGCAAAGCTATTCCATGCTAATTTACTTTACTACTAGTTTAATTCTTTATAATTGCTTAACCAATAATTTTTCGTTAAGGTAATGTAAAAATTGCAATTTGGGCCAGGCCCATTTTTTGCCCTGAAGTGTATACGTACAAACAATAATTCATATTGTCTACGGAACTGTTTACAAAGCAGCTATGAGTGCGCATAATGCATAATGTGCTGTGTTTGGGTGAAATTTCTTCACCCCCTTCAAATGGAAACAATTTAAAGCCTTTTTTCAAGTAGACCCCGCTAACTAGTAAGGCAACTGCTAGCACCATAGCCAGCCACTGACAATACATGACGGAGGCTGAACCCAGTGATGGGAATGGCTGGCGCTAAATAAAGCCCTTATTGTTTGTCTTCAGGACGCTTTGGATGAAAAGGTCAGGAAGTCAGCTCATATTGTTCCCTCTGCAGGGAGCTGACTGCCTCTCTGTCGGGCCCAAGTCATGAAGCATCATTGTCTCTCTTTTTTTTCTGTTTTGCAAGGGGTCTTTGCTAATAAGAACCTCGCATGGGGAGAGATTCTTCTGCAGCTTGTGTTTTTCCAGAAACTTTTCCAGATGATGGATTGCAAAATAATAACATTAAAGATAATTGACTTTTGAATTAGCAGTCATTATGTTATTATATAATTATACTATATCTTTTCAATGTGTCTTACATTAAAACACATACTCAGCTAATTCTTATTTTAACAATATTGCATGCACATATGTCCATTCAGTAGCTTGACAGAAAGGACGTGGACTAAAGTATGCACTACTATTATGCTTATGTAAATTTTGGTCTGGGACTCAATTTTTATTGTTTTAGCTTTGTACTCCACCACCAAGGATTTGAAAAGAAACAATCAAGATGTGCTTGAAGTGCTGACTTTCAGCTTCAGTTGAAGGGTTTTGTGAAATTGTTGTATGATCTATGTAGGAATTACACCCATTTTAGGCAAATCCCCCATTTTTAAGACTTGCTTGTAATTGGAGAAACTAACGAAATCAATGAAATTGTCATTTTTAATACAAAGTAGCAAACCCTTTGCAGTCTATGACTGCCTGAAATCTGAACCCATAGACATCACAGATGCTGGGGTTCCTCATGTTTGATGCATTGCCAGGCCTTGACTGCAGCTGTCCTCAGTCCCTGCTTTGCTGTCGGGGCTTACTGCTTTCAGTTTTACCTTCAGCAAGTGAAATGCAAGCGCATTTGGATTCAGGTCAAATGTTTGACTTGTCTGTTGTAGAGCATTCCACCTCTTTGCCTTAAAAAAATCTTGGCTTGCATTTGTAGTATGCTTCTAATCATTGTTTATTTGCACTGTGAAGTAAAGTGCCATGAGATCTGAAGCATTTGGCTGAATCTACGCATATAGCATATCCCTATACAATTCAGCTTTTGTTAACAGTCACACCACCAGTAAATTCAAGAGAAACCGTTAAGTTGGCAGTCTTTCACATGTGGTGGCATGCTTTGGATATTGAGGACTTCCTCTTCTTCTCCATGTTCTTCTATTCCCATCTTTCGGATTCAAGTTGATCTTTTCTCATCTGTCCAGAAGATGCTGTTTACAAACTTTACTGACTTACTTAGATATTGTTTCTGCTAAATTTCCTGTTTTTTGCCTCACCAATGCTTTTTATCTTAAGATGCACCATCTATAATTTACTCTGGTGAAGTTTTGCACTGATACACCTACCTTGCGGAGAGTATCCTTGATCCAACCAACCGTTGCAAGGGGGTTTTTGTGAACCAAGAAAAAAGTTTCTGTCATTCACCACAGTTTTTATCTGTGGTCATCCTGGTACTTTTGGATTCCAGACCTCACCAGTGCTTTCTTTCTTTTTTAGAATTTTGGTTTTGCTTTTTCTCGAATGGGTTTGTTTTGATTTTTCAGCCCAATATTGTTTTGCTTTAGCAGGAGTGATGTCTCTTTGGATTTCATATTTAGAGTTAACATTGACAGATTGCAATTGCAACACTTGAACTCAACTGTAGACTGTTTACTTTTAAATTGAATTTGTAGGGGAAAAAACACATCTGGCCATAGAAAATCTGAGAAGCCAATTACATTAGGTCCCTTGAAAACGGGGCAACCTTTCAAAAAATACCATGCTAATCGCACTTAAGACCCCTCGGCTGCGTATGTTAGTTGAATTGGGTGTTAGTTGGATTCTGATTGCATGTAGCCGAGCGCCGATATAAATAACTTTGGTGTGGGCATTTGTCGTTTTTTACTATATGCCCTCTGGTGGCCTAACTAAGAGTCAAAATTGGCCGGAATTTGATAGGTAAGTGAAGGATCCATAGACGTATCACTTAACAAAAAATGAGAAACATAGATGCTAACCTGAAGGCACTAGAGCGGTAATGTTGAATTTAAAGATCGGCAGCATTTACGCTATTCAACGTAGAAAACGGTAAAAAGATAGATGAAATCAAAAATGTATCTGAAATCTTATAAAGGGTGATCCCATGCACAGTAACTTTAGTAAAAATTTGAGCGTCCTAGCTGAAATAGCCCCGGCGCTAGAGCGTTGTCGATGGACAGAAGGACGGCCGGACAGACAATCGCCGCAGGGGACGACAATACCCCTCGGCCAAAGGGTTGTAATTCCAACACCGTCCATTTACTTTTGATGTATATGTCCTCAAATTGATGATGAATGTCTGCATTTTGACCTTATATTCATTTTTTAATTTCAACTCAAACTAGGCTTATGCCGTCGGAGGCGACAGCTTGGGGTACATCCCTGAACACCTCCAATTCTCCTATTTCCCAATCCTTGAATAGACCCAATACAAAATAAAGCCCCTCTGGTCATGAACTTTCATTTGAACCAAATTTCAGGTCAATCGGACAAATGGTTCTCAAGATATGGCCAAAATGGTAATTTTCCATCACATAGCTAAACGTGGTGGCAAAATATTGAACCATACAGGTATGATGTCATCATGTGACATGTTGTGAAGTCATGACCTTGCAGTTGCACATAGTTTAATGTCAATTGGACAAATGGTTCCAAAGATATGGCAAAAGTGGTGAATTTTATGTGACAAAGCTCCACCTTGTGTCAAAATTTTGAACCAAACAGTTTTATTCTCTTCGTGGGACACATTCTCGGGTCATGACCTTTCATTTGCACTTGATTTGAGGTCAATCGGACAAACATTTCCAGAGATATGATAAAAACAGTGATTTTTCAGTTTTTGGCCCCTGGTGGCCAATCTAGAAATTGTAAATTGTCCAAAATCGAATCAGTTCTTCCTCTTGATGATACTTACTTATATGCAAAACCTGAAATTTCTAATTGAAATATTACTGAAGTTATCGCGTTAACACGTAGGGCGGTGCGGTGGCGGCAGCGGTCGGACCAAAAACATAATATTCCCGAACGCCGAAAACATAATATCCCCGAAATGCTGTTCGGTGTTTGGGGATATATTATAATATCTGGGTGAAAGTGAAATTAGGGATGATGTTGTCAATGTCTACATGTTATAAAGTGAACCAAGGTCCCAATAACGACTAGTTCTTCTTCAACCCTGAAATACTACTTCTTATATAAATTTCACGCATGTCTCATACCCGGATCTCCAACAGTATTACTCGGGGTAACAGCTCTCAAAAAAAATTTATCTTGGGGAATTCAAAGATTTTTTTTTTTTTTGGAGTAATGGATAAGCTGCTAGATTAATTGTTTTCGTGAACTTCTGCTCACAGTGTGATATCTAGAAAGAGCAGCACTCCCAAAAATTGAAACACAACCCTTTTGGAGATATTAAAAGAAAAAAGGCAACTCTTGCTTGATTTGCGAATGGGCTATGGTAATGTTGGAATGCTCAGTGCATGACAAGTTGTTTGGATTGAAAACAGGAGACTTCAGATCAAACAGACAAAGATATGCTTGTGTGAGCGAAATGAGCAGGCTGGTCCCTTCGGAATCGGTGCTGCTCTGTGAACCTCCCTTCAGCGACAGCTGCATTGAAAGTGCAGTTTGCAGTGCAAGATACAGCAGTTAGTGAAACCTCTGACTCATAATGCAGCTTTTTTATATGATACAGCAGTTGCTGCAAAATACTGCTAAAATTTGGCCTTTTGTGCCAAAGACAGATGAAAAGCAGAGTGGTGTTTTTAAATTGTTTCCCCTTCATTTTTCTGTCATGATAAAAGCTGTTAAAGTTATGAGCTTGGGTGGAACAGCATCCAAATTTGTCATCTTGAGACATTATCACCGATGTCTGAAGACCATGTACCTACACCCACTCTGTTGACAGGATAATGCAGTCTAAATAATAGCCTTGTTCAACACGCTGAATGAGATGACAGTACAAATAAACAATATATTAAACAAGTTTTATTTACTGATAAATATTTTAAATCAGAGAGACTACTGGCCTGGACTCATAGTCTTGTGTCTGTGTCTGTCCAAATAAATGAAAGTTGTATTTTTTTCTAAGCAAACACACATGTTCACATTGCTGCCAAATGTGAACTGTGCTTATGAAGAACACAGTGTATTTAAATGGATAATTATTGTGAGGCATAGTTAATCAATTTAGAGACTGAATCCAGATGCAGGATAGTATGTCTGGATTATCTTTCCTTATGGAATCACTTCATTGCATTATTCCAGAGTTTGTTGTTTACTTTTTAGTCATGCACATAGCTATCAATTGTGCAAACCTACATGTCACTTGAAAAATATGCAGAATGAGTTATGAAAACATTTGTTTTATTGCTTTATCTATAGTCACGGACACCCAACATTGGAGAATGATTTACTTGGACCATACATTGCTTACCAGTTTTGGTACTTGGTACCACTAGAGGCATTTTATCTTTGATCTTTCTTGCTGCTGGACAGGATTATGGGATGTGCAAACTGTACTGGGGGGAAAGTCAAATCTGGAGGAAGTTGTTTACAGTTTCACTTTTGATTGACACCCAGATGTAAAGACCATATATAAACAAGATCCTGAAATGTTGCCACCTTCTTTGGGCGGAAGCTCATTAAAAATGGACTGAGGTGAAGTGGAAAACTGTCTGGTGATCTGAACGATCAAAATGTGAAATTATTTAGGGAAAACATGGATGTTGTGTCCTCTGGGCTACAGAGGAGAGGGACAATCCGGCTCGTTATCACCATACAGTTCAACAGCCAACATCCATGATAGAATGGGGGTGCAGTAGTGCACAAGGTATGGGTAATTAGCACATCTGTGAAGACCCAATAAATACTGAACACTACCTGTCCTCCAACCATACGGCCAAATAGATTGTTTGTTTGTTTCTACCCCGTAATACGACCCTGAGGAGCATTGCGTAAATTCGTACCCCTATTGGTAGAAGGAGTAGAGTTAGAGTTAGGGTTAGATTTAGGGTTATGGTTAGGGTTAGGTTAGGTATGTAGTGGCAACAACACTCGCGATGGACACCAGATTGTTGTTATTTATAGGACCGCTAGAGGTCGCTTTTAAGAGTTAAAACTCTTTAATATACCTTAAGGACGTAATAATCTGCTCATACAAACGACCTTTGGGAGCGTATTTTGGCGGAGGACGGTCTTGTTGAACAATACATGCAGGTTTTAGAAAAACATATAGTGCCATCCAGATGTCTTTTTCAGGAAGGTCTTACTTATTTCAGTGAGACAATACCAAACACCACATTATGCACAGATTATAATGACGTGTCTGTAGTGAAAGAGTCTGGGTGCTAAACTAGCCTACCTGCAGTCCAGTCTGGTCACTCACTGAAAATAGTTGGAGCTTTATGAAACAAAAATATGACAGAGGGGGCCACTAAGTCTTGAGCAGCTGAAATCCTACAATAATCAAGAATGGGTAAACATTTCGTTTTCAAAACAGCCACTGGTCTCCTCAGTTCCCAAATGTTTGCAGAGTGTTTAAAGAAGAGGTGATGCAACTCAGAGGTAAACATGCCCCTATTCCAACTTTTTTGAAGTATGTTGCTGGCATTAAATTTAAATTGAGCATATACTGTATATATTTCAAGAAAAAGAAAAGACCAGAAAAAATTCTGTTTCCACATCCAATATGTTGTCTTTGCTCTATTTGCACAAAAAAACTTAATTTTTTAATGATCTGCAAATTTCATTCTTGTTTATTTACACTTAACACAGCACCCCGTCTTTTTTTGGAAATGGGGTTGTAGTATTCAATCAGAATATGTATATCTTCAGGCCATTATCAATCATTCATATAGCCTTTCTTCAGTGTTTCTTTGAAGTGTTTACTCTTTCATTCAGTGCCATATTAACCACTTGTGTGGTCTCTGTTTATTATTTTGTGTAGTAATCCATGAGATGAGGAATACCTAATTGCATTATGTTTTGTTTTGAATTGGCCATCCAATCCCTTTCTTGAGAGCCACTTCAGCCTGAAGGCATTCAGCTGAAGACGCCGTTTATGTTAAAGACTGAAGTTGAACTGTTATTGTTTCTGATCACAATGTTATCTGCAGTGTATATTTCTGTTTGCATTGGCGTGAATGCCATCACAGTTAACTGGAGACTGAGGAGGCACAGGCTAGGGATTCTGCAGAATTTGGTATGGTAAGTCTTAGCCACTTGTGGAAAGTAGCTTATGTCATAAACATATGACCTAGTTGAGTTCTGACTGGTATAGTAGGCCACTAAGGTAGCACTCGTTATTGGACTTTTATTCCTTTTTTTAAGAAATGTATTTATTGTCAGTGTTTTACCAAGTCTTCCTTGCTTTCGTGGACAGGCCAGCACTCCTGCGTAGCCCATGATTGACCTGCTTTTTTAATGGTGGACAAAGAAAAAAAAAATCAGGAAGCAGGGATTTTCTCTTTTCTCTATTATAGCCCACAGTGATGTCATTTCACTGTCACCGTGCAGCATTGAGACAGTCTTACCAGCAAAATGTGCACCTGTTCTTTGGCAGAGGAGTACAAATCCTTCCCAAAATTTTGTTCCTGTTGCTTGGTTTGGCATTATGCAAAATTCCATCACCGTGAGAATCATATAATTTGCTGAAGATGATATTTGGAGGAGAAACAGGGCTTTCTGACTCCAGAATTTTACACCGCTGGCTTTGGCCCTGTTGTAGTAGTAGATCTATTTACACTTGTGTGTATGGTGTTGTGTTTGATATTTTTTTTTAATTATTTTTGCTCAAAACTGATCTTGGTGTTGGTAGTTCTGTAAGTCAGCTGTTATTTAGTCGGTAATTTCTTATAAGAAAACACAATACATAGACGTCACTTTTGTGGACTCTTAACCAAACCCTGTCTTTACTTATTTTTGCTCACATAGAATACCCTGAGCCTATAGACAAATTTGGTCCTGATGAATATGAGATCATAAACAAAGTATGTTTGATAAAGACCCAGATTTAAAGAAGTCAGAAAGTGTGTTAAAAATATTGTGGTGGCTGTTGTAGTCTCAATGAGCTGGGTTGGGTTATATTACGTGGTGCGTCTATAAAAGTGTGTCAGTGTTATTATCAGATGGCTTTATTAAGCTGTAATAGATGCTGCTGAGCAGCATCTATTACTGGACAGGATTTTGGAACATGCAGACTGTATTGGGGGACAGTCATATCAGGGGGAACATGTTTACAGTCTCACTTTTGACAGACACCCAGATGTCTGGCTTTTATAGCCCGGTGCCGGAAGAGACTTGTGTCTCTGCGGAGGAGACGAGGGGGGTTTACCAGGGTGAGGAGGATGTGAGTGGAATTTGTAATAGATGAGGCTTATCTGTGATGCTAGATATGGGCTCTTCGGCTGCCTTCCTTCAAGACAGCCAGCTTCCTATCCAGACACACCTACAATACGAGTTAATGTATCTAAAAAGGATGTTTTAGTATTGCACAGTTAAAAATTATATGCATAATTTATTTTTCAACCCACAGTTGAAAAGGCCTTATTTATGTGCAGTATAATATTATGGGATGCCAAAGTAACTCTGGCTACAGTCCACGTGGCTAAGAGTCACAAAAGCAGTTGTCCTAGCAGCTGCGGTACAATTTATTACCTTCCTCCATGCCACTCCACCCCAGCTGACTGTGGAATTTGTGATAACTGAGAATTTTCCTCCTCATATCTCAAGCCTCTGTGTCCTGCTCTAAGCTGGGAAAATGTTGTTTTTTTAATGTTTTTTTTTTTCATAGAAGCCCACCCAGCTGGCTTTGCCACTCATTTTGTCTGAAACCTTATCCCGTGGCACAGATGCAGAAGTTGCTGGAGCCAACATTGCCCAGATAGGGGTTTGATGTGTCGGATTTTGGTTATGTCTGTTGCAGAGGGGTCTTGAAAATGGGTCCTGGCCTGATATGTGTTGGAAACCTCATCAGGAACTACCAGGACTCAGTGAACATGTATTTCAACATGCCTGCTCCGTCACTGGATAAGATTTCTGTCCCCTCAAAGCTTACTTCAGTGTAGGGTTGGGCAAGTAGGCATCATCAGTCATTTAAACGTCAGTGAAGCTTAATAAGCACTGTAAAGCATTCTTTAGTTTGGCGTAACAGCATGCTTTCTCAGCTAAGGAAGACATTTTCGATAATTGCACTGACAAAAAATTGCACCCTGTCTTTGTGCAGTCTTATCTACAACCCTGTTCCCAAAAAAGTGAGAATAGTTAAAAAAGTTTGAAAAGTGAGAACCTGAAGAGCATGCCATTCCAAAAATAATTTCAAATTTTTAATATATATTTTTTTTATTTGGCATCTCCAATCCCACCCAAATCTGGAATGCCCAATTGGTGAACTATGTATAAAGCACAAGGCTTGCTCGTATGCGACCCCTTGCTGCCAATTCAGGAGGGTGTAGACAGTTTGCGGCTCTCCTCCGAAGCACGCGCCCGTCGACCACCCCTTCTTATATACTAGGGCAGCTGTGGCTACAAAAATGTAGTTTACCACCATCAGAGCATGAATGTGAATGTGTGAATGAATAATGCCTCCATTGTAAAGCGTCTTTGAGTGTCCAGAAAAGCGCTATATAAAATTGATGCATTATTATTATACTCATTGGTTAAATCTTTTCAAGTTCAGGATGAGGGTGAAAAATACCCGGACATGAACAGGCTTAGAATCTTCCTGATGAGCGCCCATCTGGCGAACAGGAGGCGCTTGAGCAATGAACAAGGCAACTATTATTTTCCCTTCCCGGCAGTCCTTTCCCAATTTGCAGCCCTGTTGCGCAATGGCTAATTGTGTGCTACTCTGAAAAAGCTGCCGACCACTGCCGGTTGGTACAAGGCGGGGATCGAACGGGCGACGTGATAGTCACTTCTGCTTCGCAACGCGATGCTTTACCGAGTGAGCTATCCGGCAGCCCATAATTTCAAATTTTGACTGGTCAGACCACTGGAGAGTTTCCATTTGGTCAATCTTAAATGAGCTTGGGCTCAGAAAAGGCAGCAGCGTTTCTGGATCTTGTTCATATATGGTTTTATCTGAACGTGGTAGACCAGCAAATGGCCTAAAAATGATGGATTCTTTTGGGCATTTTACCCCCAGTTTTGCTTTAAGCAAGTTAACCGCAAAAATGGGTGAATCATCTCGTTTGCCTTCTTGGTTTGTTATATCTGTATGCATTGTGTCGTTGTACATCTGCTCTGGCCTCAAGATTTTTCTCTTCCCATTATTCTGGGACAAATTCATTTAATCTTATCTGTCCAGAAAAGTTTTTTTTCCACAGAACTATGCCAGCTATTTTGGATGTGGTTTTGACAGAATGTTTTTAGGTTTACATATTGTAGTAATCCCTCTGTAATCACTCTTCTAGTCTTTTTTTGATTAATGATGAATACACAGACACACTCCCCTCATAGAGTGCGTTCTTGATGTGGCCACCTGTTGTGCTGGGGTTTCTCTTCAGTGGGAAAATGGAAAATATTTTTTATTTCATCCACTAGTTATTTTTATGGTTTTCTGGGCGTTTTCACATTCCTGTACTCACTAGAGCATTTGTAGTTTGAAAATGGACTGAGTACTTGATTTTGTTTCACTTAGTTTTGTTGCCATTTTTTTATGGGTTTGTTTTGATATTTCAGCATGATGATGGTTGGCTTTACTGGCAGAGGCAGCTCTTTAGAGTTCATATTGAGAAATAACCATTGTAGTTTACAAAACCGAATGCCGCTCTGAAAATCAACTCTAGACCTTTTATCTGCGTGGTAGTAAATGAAATAATGCGGGACTGATGATAGGCCTGGCTATGGGGCTGCTGTGGAGCCAGCTGTCCAATTACTTTTGGTGTCTTGAAAAGGGGATCATGAATAAAAAGTGCTCTGAATCTGACACTGTTCTGCCAATTTTGATGAAAGCATCATCCATGTGCTTTGAACTCATATTGATTATTAATTGCAGTAGAAAAAATAAATAAATTCTCATTGTCAGTGTCCCACAGTGTGTATATGGACATGACTGTAGCTGTGCACCAAGGGAAGAGATGCATTCACCAGTTGTCTTAATATTACTGTGTATTTATTTCTGATGTATTCATTTTTAGCTTACCTGCCCTGTGGATCGATGAGCTATTGTCGTGGTGTGGCGTCCGTCGTCCGGAACATTTTTTTTTTTTTTTTTTTTAAATTTGGCATCTCCAATCCACTCGAATCTGGAATGCCCAATTGGTGAACTAGGTACAAAGCTTGCTCATATGTGACCCCTTGCTGCCAACTCAGGATAGTGAAGACAGTTCACATCTCTCCTCCGAAGCACATGCCTGTCAGCCACTGCTTCTTATACACTCATTGATTGAATCTTTGCAAGTTCAGAATGAGGGCGGAGGATACCCGGACATGAACAAACCCAGAATCTTCCTGACGAGAGCCCGTCTGGCCAACAGGAGGCGCTTGAGCAACGAACAAAGCTATTTGCATCCCATACCCGGCAGTCCCTTCCCAATTTGAAACCTTGTAGCGTGATGGCCAATTGTGCGCTACTCTGAAAAGGCTGCCGACCACTGTCAGTTGGTACGGCCGGGGCTCGAACCCGCGACGTGATAGTCACCTCTGCACTGCAGCGCCTTAACTGAGTGAGCTATCCAGCAGCTCGACCGGAACATTTTTTATCCTTTTTTTGACCTGATAAATAAGACAGGACTGAGAAATTAAAAAAAAATTATTTCTCAAAAACTCAGCAATCATTTTTTTTCTAAATCAGGGAATCAACTTACCTTGCTACTGTCAATGTACATTTTGATTGAATCGACAGGCTTTATGAATATGCAATATGGCCTGTGGAGGCCAAATGGTTGCAGATAGAGAGTTTGAAGTTTGTTTTATCGACATATCGGAAGTCATATATGACCTTTATTTTGGCAATATTAAATTTGACCACAGATGACTTTAAAAGGTCAGACTCAAGGTCAGGAAATATATTAACAATATTAAAAGAAATGACTTGAAATTTCCAAAAATTATTTCTGAAAACCTGTCAGATAACTTTTTTTCTAAATCTGGCAATCAACTCACCTTGAGACACTTTATGTACTGTGCGAGTGCCATTTTGATTGAGTAAACAGAAGTGGGTCTAGTGGGGGTGCTGTACTTTAACATTGGGTCTTATGGAGAATAGGACAAATCGCCTTTGGAAGCCAAATGGTTGTGGATAGAGATTAAGTTTGTATTAATGACATATAAGAAGTAATATAAGACCTATATTGTGGCTCTGTTAAAGTTGACCTCAGATGACCTTGAAAGATCAAACTTGAGGTCAAGCAAAACGTTACAATTTTCAAAGGTTTCTAGGCTTGAAAATATTGAAGATTGGGAACATATGTACATTGAAAATTTAAAGGAGGTCATGTAAGAACTTTCATTTGGTGGCCTTGAACTTGACTTCTGGCGACCTTTTTAAGGTCAAACTTTACATAGTGAAATTTCAATGACTTCTATCACCAAAACTATTACAGATAGAGGTTAGGTTTATATTGCGGGCACATAGGAAGTCATGTATAAAGTTTCATTTGGTGACATTGGACTTGACCTTCAGTGACCTTCAATGCCCAAACTTCATAGTGAAATTATAATGACTTATATCACCAGAATGGTTAGAGATAGTTTCGGTTTGTATTGGAGATGTATAGGAAGTCATACATGAATTTTCATTTGGTGACCTTGAACTTGACCATCAGTGATCTTCGAAGGTCAAACTTCACATAGTGAAATAGAGCTTAGGTTTGTATAGTGGCCATATGGGAAGTCATGTATGAAGTTTCATTGGATGACCTTGAACTTGACCATTAGTGACCTTCAACGGCCAAACAATACAGTGAAATTTCAATGACTTGTATCAGCAAAAACGTTACAGATTGAGTGTCGGTTTGTACTGGGGACGTATAGGAAGTCATGTATGAACTTTCATTTGGTGACCTTCATATTGACCTTCGAAGGTCTAACTTGACCTAGAGAAAACTCAATGACTCCTATCACTGAAAAGGTCACAGATGGAGCCTAGGTTAGTGTACTGACATAGGAAGTCATATATGAACTTTCATTTGGTGACATTCAGCTTGACTGTTCATTTATTCATTCATGACATTTGAAGGTCAAACTTGACATAATACAATTACAATGACTTGCCAAAAACGGTCACAGATGGAGTCAAGGTTTGTGACCTTCGGTGACCTTGGTATTGACCTTCAAAGGTAAAATGTGACCCAGTGAAAATTCAATGACTTTTATCAGTAAAACGGTCACAGATAGCGCCTAGGTTCATGTAACTGACATCTAGGAAGCGGCATATGAACTTTCATTTGGTGACATTCAACTTGACCGTCAGTGACCTTTGAGGGTCAAACTCCACAGTGCAATTACAATGACTTCTATCACCAAAATGGACACAGATTGAGCCAAGGTTTGTATAGAGACGTTTAGAAAGTCATATATGAAGTCTATTTTGACCACAGCTTGACATTCTACAACCTTTAAAGTTCACAATTGACATATTGAATGCATATTGACATATTTTTATGACTTCTATCCCTAAAACTGCTTCAGAGCTGAGGATTGTATTACATAAGGTCTTATAAATGCATTTGAACTTTAATTGAGTGACCTTGACATAGATTTTCATTGATTCAAATGTCAAACTTCATATGAACTTTTCGTAACTTGTATCATCGCTGTAAGACTGCTTGCCGGTGAGCTACAGGACCCTTGGTCCTATTTTTTACAAGATATTTTTTTGTATCAGAAAAGTGTCATCTGAAGTAGTGTAATGCATGAAGGATGCAATATGAAGTACAAGAGATTGAGAACAAGTGTGCATTATTGCTGTCAACAGTGTCAGAATAGTTTCCCATACGCATTGCCAGAATGTAATTATTATCTGGCAACATTTCTCTCTTAACTTTGAACACTAATGTTTCTGAGTTTCCCAGGGAAATGAGCTTTAGCTACACATTTTTTTCGGTCAAGCCATACTGAAAATGTATTAATTTGAATTGAAGCAAAGCAGCCACCATTACAGCTGCTATAGCTCATTGCGTAACCAGACATTGAGCAAGAACATTGCATGATATACTCGCCTGGCACCTATTTCTGTGCAGGAGCATATGGCCTTTCAATATTTTGGATTTTTACAGCTTGATAAACACTGAGGAAATTCAAGCTGAGGACCATTCATCCCAAGTTATTCCTAAACTTTTGGTTAGGAATTGAACGCCTTATCCATAAAACCCCTAAGAAATATAGTGGACCCACAAACTAATCAGAATGAGTGCTCAAATTGACTCAACTTTCTCCCTTTATTTACATAGGATCAAGTTGCTGTACATGTTCGCCGTTACAGATGGTATACTTTAAATGAGCCAAGTCCTGCATACTCATGAGAATAGCACAGGGGCATGTTTCAGGATAGGTGATGCCTCTCAGTTAACTCTGTACCTGGTATGCAATGAAGAGTGGTTAATTTGGAAAGCTATTTCAAGCTTGCTGGGCTTGACTAAACGCATAGTGACATTACTATTCTCACAATCCTGTGAGAAATACATTTCTATATCATGCCTTTCCTCTGAGGTAGTGGCACAGATTTTCACTGACCCTAAAGCAAAGCCAAACTTTTTATCATTATAACACTCCTCATGTTAATAAATATATGTAACCGTCTGAATAATAGTTTGTCTAAATCGAATGCATACTTGATTTTGAATTGGTGAACAAGATGTTATTGCTTTTTATTGAAAATGGTGTGCAAGACTGTCATCTTTTCAAATGGCCTTAAAGACAGTGTAAAATATCATTCTTTGATATCACCCTCCAGGAGTGATTTTAATATTAGCATTCTGCTGGTGTACTGATTATCAGAAGACTATTTATTTTTTCATGTTTCTCTGATTTTTTTTGAGTGGTTTATGCAAATAATTCCAAATAACTAATAAGCTGGTGGGATAACATATCATATCAAGAAATAATGAGACCACATCACTCAGCACAACCTGGTTTGTTTGTACACAGTGTGACACAAATAAACTTGCCTGAATAAATACGTCAGTAAATATGTCTCTTTCTATATCCATGAACCTGAATCTATTAAAAACCTTGAGCATCATAATCCATTGGTCGCCCTCCCCCCTCCATTTCAGGGGCATCAAAAACCTTTAGACTATTGAACATAATGAAGAATAAAGTCATCATTTTTAGTCACATTTGCATGTATTGAATCCGTGAAGTTTGCGAGGCAGGGACATCACCAAATGCTGGGTATTTCTTTTGAAGGTGCTGTGCCAGGCCTGCACTGCAGCCATCTTCAGTTCCTGCTTGTTTAGAGCACTTTCTGCCATCAGTTGCCTCTTCAGCTTGTGAAATGCATGTATAATATCCCCCGCTACAAAGTGGTCTGGGGATATAGGGATGGAGTCTGTCTGTCCTTCCGTCTGTCACACTTTCAGTCCGAACAATTTTTCTCGAAAACTAAACAACTGACTTTAATGAAATTTTGTTGGGACATCATGCTTGTGACGAACAAATTTGAGATCGAAAAAAACTGTTGTAGGTGAATTATTAGCAGAGCTATGGCCCTTGTCATCAATTTTTGTACTTGCTGCATAGGACATTCAGTCTGGACAGCTCTTCTCAGAAACTATCTGAGACAGATCAGTGAAAGTTTGTGCATTTTATCCAATAATATCGTAGAATAAGTTTGAAAATTAAGGACGCTGGTCAATTACTTGTTATGACCCTTGTTATTGGTTATGGACTTAGAGCATCGGACATTCAATCTGGACAGCATTTCTCAGAAACTATGAAAGGCAAATCAGTGAAACTTTGCACAGTTATTTAACCCCTTAAGCCCTACGCCCTCGTACCAGTGGCTGGTGGTTATGCATAATAAATACAGCATGTGTCCAAATCGCAACATTGTCTTGCGGCATGTCCACATTTCACAAAGAAACTAGGCAAAAAGCTCATGTAGGCCATTTTTACCTCAACCGAACACAATTCAAGCACCAAGCAAGTAAATAAGCATGTTGCAAAACATAGGATAAAATCATATCAGCGCTGTATCGCTAGAATTTCTCCTGAATTTGTGCTATGCATACAAATGATACCTCAAATGAAAGAGGAAAGTCCACAGAATCCAACGACGTATGCTCTGTCATTTTAAACCGACACCACACTCAAAGAAAAGCAGGCATACACTTTACAGTCTACAGAGATGAGCAAAGAAATGTCTTATCTTTGATATTTTGTAATTAAAAAAAACTGTTTGAGGGTAAATCCACACTTGCTATTGTTAGCTCAATGTGTCCGTGTTGTAACAAAACAAGATCTGAGAGTCTCAAAGCATGTTTTTCTTCTCGAGCATTGCTTCAAAGATCTCAGTTCCTCAGCATTTAGCTTGCTTGCAATGTATTTTCCTCTCTGTGTTCGGCTTGTGATGCTGTCATTAAGACTTTGGCGGTAGCCATTTGATTCTATGCCTTCTGTCGTTTCCAACGAGCCCTAAAACACCTTTATCGCACCAAGTTAGCCTGAGCTAGAGTCTTGCGTTCCTAGTGCGTCAAACCGAGTTCATGGGCCATTCGAATGTACTTAAATATTGCGATAATATAAACACTTAACAGGTTTGTTTGTGGTATTTTCGGTATAATTATCCGCTAAATATTCAACCGTCATTTTCAAAGTCGTGTTCTGACAGAAACGCGTGAAAACTTGGGGCACAACAGTACAAACAAGGTGAGTGACTAGTATTTTGACTCATTCTTTATATTGGCAATTTGAGAACACTACTACTATCAAATGGCATGGCCTAGTGGTTGGGGTGTTGGGCTACAGCGCAGGCGATCAGCGTGCAAATCCCTGGTTAGGTGTGCTCTTGTAAGACAATATTACCATTTTGCTTGCATAAATAATTGCTGGGGTTTTTATTCTTTTGACTTTTTTCCCCCATTTTTTAAAATCCTTTTTGGATTGATAATCTTATTATTTGTTTTTTTTTAAATAAATCTGCTCCAGTGGAGCCAAAATTAATTTTCTTTGTATTGATTGTCTTTGAGTGGGAAATGGTATAGGTTACAGGACTGGCAGAAATAATAATTACAAAAAAAAATAATAAATTCTAAAAATTTCAGACTGACTGGTTGTATTTGGATGGAATGTGTGCCAGTAATGACATGTAAGTGAAATTAGATGAGTTTTACAGTTTAATATCTGAGAAATCTGATTTGGCACACAAGGTATCTGAACTGCCAATTTGGAGAAGCCACCTAGTCATCCACTCTAATTGTGTTCTGATTTACTTAATTAGAAAAAACTTATTCACAGATAATGGTGAGATTCTGTGGTGTACATTTTTAGAGGTTTCAGTCTGCAACTAATTAAGTTTACAAGGGATAGAAGTAAAACTTTGTTTGGTGCAAAATGAGGTGTTTGATTTATACTGTGTTCCATCTTCATTTACTCTGACTCAGTGACATATACAGTGATTTTTACACCATGGCAGAAATCCCAAATGGTTTTACCTTTATTATGATACCAAGATCATTCAAATGAGCCAAATAGTTGCAGAGATATTCTCATTTCATTTCGGGCTTGCCATTTTCGAAAAAGAGGCTCAGGGCTTAAGAGGTTAACTGATAATATTGTTGAATGAGTTTGAAAATTTATGTCACAGGTCAATTCTTTTTGGAGTTATGGCCCTTGTCCTTAGGTTATTGACTTACTGCATAGGACATTCAATTTGGACAGCTTTTCTCAGCACCAATCAAAGGTAAATCTGTGAAACTTCACAAAGTTATTATCCCCCACCACAAAATGGTGTGTGGTATGGAGGAATGGGGTCAGTCCATCCATCCAGCCGTCACGCTTTCAGGCTGGACAAGTTTTCCCTGAAACTACACGGCAGGCATTGATGAAATTTTACAGAGACACATGCCTAATAATGATCTTAAATGAGTTTGAAAATGAATGCCGCTGCTCAATTGTTTACAGAGTTCTGTCTGGACACTTAAGTCAGACTTAACCATTTATCGCAGGACAACCTGCATTTGAGTTTGGTGGTGACTCTGCTCAAGTGATGCTCTGGGACAATCTGAGCAAGCATGACACAGACAGTCCCTGAGATCACAACCCCCTCGGGAGAGCCTGAGATCATTTTAAAGCTAGTAAAAGTTTAAGTTATTGAGCATGATATGAACAAGTGCTGCTTAAGATGAACAATGAAATTTTAAAGGAGGAGCCTGGGGAGATTGATGATGATGAGAAACATATGTTTTAGTTAGTCTAGTGCGAACGGTGCACAGGGCAGGGTGACAGAGAAATGAAGGAACTCTGCCTTGTTTATTAAAGCTCAGCAATTAGGTGGGAGGAGCAAAGTTAAGAATAATTGGACAGAAAGAGGCTTGTGACCAGCCTGAGTACCGTGCCTGACTGAACTAACGCCTAAAGCTCCATTTATGTCCCTCATCATTAATTTCCCTACTTGGTGTATTGGGCATGCAATCAGGACAGCTTTTCATGAAAATTAAGAGAGAGAAAATAATGAATCTTTGCGTAATTCTTTACGTGATACTATTGTAGAATGAGTTCGAAAATAAATGGCATTGTATTTACAGAGTTTTGGCCCTTGTCATTGATTTTTATCCCTCGCCACAAACTACTGCAGAGGATATAGGATTGGGTTTCGTTCTCTCGTTCTTTCTTCCGTCCATCGCACTTTAAATGGAGAAAAGTTTAGCAAAACTATGACAGTTACATGGGTCAAATTTTGTAAGCTGAATAAGCTAGTCTTGAACTGCGTTGGGTTAAAAAATGGAAGTCGAAGCGTATTTATTTTTGAAGTTATGGCCCTTGATCGTGGTGGGGGATAGTGATGACCTAGTCGTCTTGTTTGGATTCAGATTGAGTGATGGATTCAACCCATAAAAGCAGGATGAAAACTGTGTCACAGTCCAGTTAATTATGGTGCTCACTGTATATACGGTAGATATGTATCGTTAGCCTCATAGCATAGTTGCTTGAGTCATATTTGAACGTTTTCGGAAAACAAGAAGAAACACAATTTTTAGCGAGCTCATTGGTATTTTTTTGAGTAAACAGTAAGCCAAAACATTACTGAGGCAATTAGGCTATGAGGCTAACGATATGTAGATCACATAACATTTAGTCAGCTCTCTATCAAGCTAATGTTAGTTCAATTAAAAAATATATTGTTTTAATTTAGTATTATGGTCAAACAGCCTTTCATTTTTAGTTAGTTTCAGTTTTACGAGATTTTGACTGTTGGGACCTCTATCTTTTGGTTTTTGCTTTATGTAGTCTAAGTTTTAGCTTTAAAAAAATAATGAAGAAGCTCCCAAAAGGTAGTCATCTTTTTCTTCAATAGCTATCGTGTTTAATTTCATTTTTATTATATTCAGAAAATGCCATTTCAGTCCCTGTGCCATTGAATCATGTCCCTGTGTTTGTGAGTTTATTCAATGGAGATGGTGGGAATTTGACTCGAAATTTGGAATTTCAGTTGGGGTCCAGTTTTTGGAAAAAAAAAACTTTTCATGCTGCTATTCCGTTCACATACCAAAATCTGGTTTGGGTTTGGAAAGGGAACAGACTGCAAGAAAAAATCTGACACTTGATCTTCCTTCCTGCAAGTCTTTGGGACATCCTACAATTCCAGGAGGCATATAGTGATAAACAAAAGATAACAGTTTCACTCTGTTCTCTGAATTTTTAAGCTCATACCTGTATTAGGTCCAAAACATCTCCTCAATCTAACAAAAATATTCCATTCTTTGATTCTTATGCCTTTGTTCACAAACCCTCAGTTTCCTGTTGGGAAACCAGGCTGATACCTCCTGACAGAGGGAAGTGTTGTGAAATATGGGATGTACCATTGACTGCATGGCGTTGAGAGAATCAACCTCAACACTCCTTTCCCTGTCTGGAAAGTGCTGGAACATCAGGAAGGGCCTTAAGATAACTGAAATTTTTGCCGCTGTGCTTGGCTTTCCCATCACCCAAAATTTAATGAGAGAGAAAAAGAGGGAGAAAGTTTGGCAGGGAGAGGAAGAGGAAGAAATAAGAGGCAGAAAGAAACCAAGTCATGTTTTTTGAGGGGGCTTCTTCCTTATGAATCAGAAAAGGCGTTAAAAAAGTGTTGTTTCCCAAAGACAAAACTTTGGGTCACTGTCAGACTGGAGATTAGAGCACTTAGACATTCTAAAATATGAAAAGTATTCAGGAACTGGGTCGTTAATTTTGCTAGTGACGATGCCAATCGTTTGAAATCCAGCCACTCTTTACGAGAAAAATAAAATCAATGTATGCGACCTTGAAATATGCAGCGTTTACCTTCCTTTTCTTCTGTGTTACTTTGTGATAAGATTATTAATATCTTTAAATCTGTCAAGCATAATAAACTGTGATGGTGAGATTTCAGTGGGGAGAGAGTGAGAGAATGAGAATGGGAGATTTGTCTTCTATCATATGAATGATTTCTTTTGCTTTATTCTTTTCATGGTATATCTGGACTTTATCATTTCCCTCATGTTTCTGATGAACAGTGGTCTAGGGCATTCGGAGAAACCATATGTGTTTCTCACATTTTTTTTCCATAGCTCATAAGAATAGTTTGCTTTGTGTTTGCCAATGAAAGTGGGCAAGATTGCTGTGGTTGCAAAAGAATTTGGGGTTCAATGGCAAATCTGCACCGCAGTGGTTTCGTGTTCTCTGCAGTGCCTTTCTGCTGGAGAATGAAACTGGTTTCTGAGCAGTGCTTTAGGTCACTGAAATAATACTTTGTTCATCTACAAATGTCTGCATACAGTGTGCAGCCTTATTCAGAAACAACAATGCAAGTGGAGAATTTGAGGGCAAGAATCTTTATTGCAGATGTATTTCCTTTAACTGACCAGAATTTTCCTGTTATGTCATATGTGGTATAACCGGGTGTAACACATCTTACTGTACTTACTGTTTTGAATATATCTCTTTGAAGAGCATGATGGATTGTACTAATGCTGAATTTCTGAAATTAGTATAACCTTTAAGCTTATTTGCTTCATATCTCATGCTGCTTGGGTAAGACTACTTACCCAAGCAATTGTTTATTTTAATGCAAGCATTAGTGTGAACGCATCCAGCACCAGGAAACATGTTTGCCCCCAATTTTTGAATATTTAGCACAAATGTCACAATTATGTCAGTTCTTGGGACTAAATTTCATTTGAAGCAATGACAGCCCAGTAAATAAAAGATGAAGAAAAATAAAAACCTGCCAGGCATAGGTTTTTGCGTCAAAACCAAAAATAGTAATTCCGTAAAGAAATGCATCCCCTCACTGAGGTATGTTGATGGATCATTGATTTTGTGGAGCATTTTTTTTTTTGTTAGGATATTGGATTCCGTTAAGTGCCGGCAGTTCTTACCCTTGTCAACCCCAAATCCCCCCCGAGGCGATGCCAGCTTGAAGAATATTTTGTAAAACATGCCGAAAAGCTCTTCAGTAACCTTATCTTTTAACGGATAACTGTTCTGTATCTGTTTGCATTTAAGATGGATAATCAGGCAATCAAACAATTTATCTACTAACTTATAAGGCACTCAGAGAGCACAGTAAAACTGCTGTTTTCAAAATTGTTGGCGGAGAAATTATCATTGAACGTCAGTGTTAAATGAGTCATAGAAATTCTTTTGGATTTTGGATCAAGAACATCTGTCAGATCTTAACCAAAATTTAATCACTTCCTTAGCACAATATCAATCAACAACAAAAAAAAAAATTCAATGACATCCATTGATAACTTTTTAATCTGTCCCATTTAATGACAAATGAACGAATTAACTAGCAAACTAACAAACGGAATAACGATTGAGAAATTATTTATTTAAAAATGACACAGAGACAGGTGACATTTACTGTGACACGTAACTTATTCTTTTTTTAACACTGAAAACATTTTGAATATATTAAAATGGGAAAAAAAAATTTTTATAGGAGTACTAAACTTTAGTGTAAAATAGCTCCACTCATAGGCCTATGAAACAAATATGGTCCATTTATAAGTTAGACAAATTCAGAATCTTCAAAGAACAGATTTAAGTATTATGTCATAGTTCATGTAGGCACGTACAGCGCCCTCCATAATTATTGCCATCCCTGGTTAAGATGTGTTAAAAGCCTTAAAATAAATACAATTTTTATTGCAGAAGTATACTCTCACACTGATAATTGTAGAAAAATGTAACCTTCTACTCAAGTGAATTTTAAGGGGGAAAAAAAAAATCCCTGACTAAGAAATAAATATTTTTCATGAAATCACCTCCAATGACTTGTCACTGTAAATCACTGTAACATCAGGTTTGAAGAAGTGCAATTCTAACTGCCTCTGTTAGAAAGCTCAAACTGGGGCTTGGATGGGTCTTCCAACAGGTTAATACGCTAAAGTATACATCAAAATTGACAGAAGAATGGTTGACCAACCACTGAATCTTAGATGTTCTGCCCCTGATCGAAACCCAATGAAAAACCTGTGGGACAAATTGATGAGGAGAGTCTGTAGATGTGGAATAAGAATTTAAAGCACCTGGTGAGATTCTTCCAGGTGGAATGGTTTCATATTCCTTGTCCAACCTTCATATGTTCTCCACGAACTCATTTAACACTAGCTCAGAGCTGTTAATTTTGTAAGGGAAGGTTGCTGAAAGTCTTAAATGGTGGGATACAATAATTATGGCACACTTTTTTTAAGAAAAATATTTGTATTATGGTGGTGCTCATGATTCTCTTCCTATTTCTGAGTCATGACAAAGATCAAACCTATTCTCAGCTAAAGTGTTCAGGTGAACAAATGTGTCGCCTGCGAAGCTTATGTGAAAGTGTGACTACCAACTGAAAGTGTGACTACCGGACATACATACAGACGGACAGACAGACGCCGGACAAAGTGATCCCTATGTGCCGCTATGCCACGCAGACGACACAAAAAGTATTACAATATGGAAAGTGCTTGAATGTAGTATTATTTACTGTGCATATGAAGTACTTAATCAGTTGATGTCACCTCATGGTTAATATATCAAGATATGTAATTTTGGCAAACATACTTACTGTATTATCATTATGGCTTGTACAAAACTTACTTCTTGCAGTCTGGGGCCAGACGCAGGAGATGAAAAATGTTTTCATTTTTTCCCTCCTAAATTCAACAGCGCCTAAAATTGTCAGAGCATGATACGTGTGAACGAAAATGATAATCCTTGTCCAACCTGTTTTTACAATCTCAGGCCAGTGTTCAGCCACATTTTTATGATGTGCTGCGTATGATTTTAGTGTTGAGTGTTATGTCAACTTGCTGGAAAAAATGAGCTCCAGCTGAGTCACAGGTTTTGCCAAAGGAAGTAGATGTCTTTTTGGAGCAGGCATAGGCCTTGATTCCTGCCAATACCATTTCTATGTCTTGTGTACTTTGAGACCACCATGGTGGATGCAAGGTCTGCCTGTTTTCCTTCCTGGAATTTTTGGGGTGAGAACACGGCCATGGTGTGTTCACACCTCCCCAATGGGATGAGTATACTGTAGACATCCTGCTGTAGATCATTCAGGTATACCCATGACCTCTGCCCTCTGTGAATGATTATATTGTGTAATGGCATTAGCCATAGGCCACCCCTTGCAGAAAACTACCCTTTGCATGTTGAGAACGTAAGTACACTGCAAAAAAAGTACAAAAAAGGGCAATCTCAATAAGTATTTTAGTAATACATTTAGACTTTTTTTGCATAGCATTACATGGTTTTGTCTTTTGATTAGACGTGTTGGAAGTGTGCTTTCAAACCCTTTTTTTTTTGTTGAGAAAATTACAATTTTTGGTGAAATGACAATTAAAACACGTCGAACGAACAATAGGCACCAATATTTTACTGCATGTATTTTTGCTAATTATAACAAAAAGTTTTAAAGACAAAAATTACTAATTAGGTCAGTTTTAATCATTTGAAAGATTTTCTGATTAGGTAATATGAAATAAAACAGAGTAATACAGTATTTTCTAGTAAAAGGTGAGAAACAAATTTCAAAAAGATTTTCGGTCCCATTCAAAGACTAGTTAAGACAGATGTCTCTTGGATTGGGCTGGTATTTTGATTGCCTAGATACAGATTCAATGTTTAATTTAAAAAAAAAGAGGATAAAGAAACCGATTTAGCCAACAGTATCCAGTTGTGCTGTTTTTCAGTACACATTGGATAAATGAGAAGTAGCCCAGCATTGTTGCTCAGATTGTGTAATTTGAGTGCGTATGCTCGGAAGCAGCCGTGAATGGGAACGTTCATCTCGACCCAGCAACAGCTGCTGCGCAGGGACAAACTTGAGCCGGCCCGATATGTACGCTCACATATCCTGGTGCATGAATGTGCTTCACCAAAAGGACTCAAATACTCTATATTCGACCAGTCTTGCCTGTGGGGAATCTTCAGTGTCTCCTCAGCATAAAATCAGTGATCTGTTGCTTAATGTGAGTTCGTCAGTGTAATTTGAATTTGTTCAGCAATGTGCACACGCGGAGGACAGAGACCTTTGAAGTAACCCTCAACTGCTGCCCCATTCAGTGTGGAACATTTATTTGTGTTGCCACTATTTATGTTAGCTTTATGGTGTGTCCTCCCTCGAGAGCTTTAAATAATCAGTGGTGCAATAGCTGCGGTATAAATTATCGCACAATTGTGAAATGTATCCGGTTTATGATTTCATTTGAAAGTTAACCCGAGCATTCCCCTAAGCCCCACATGTCTTTATGTGCAGAGTAATGTTTTAGTCTGAAGCTGCTCAAATTTAAAATAGTATTTCTGTCAACCGCAATGACAATCAACTCCTTGATTTCAAATTTATTGTTGGCTATGTTATATGAACTATCTCACCCATTCAGGTCTTGTCTTAACTGCATTTGCTGACTACACCATTCAGAAAGCTGTGCACATGACCATTGATGTGGGTCAGGAATCCTATAGATTGGCTTGACTGAAAAGTCTGAGGAGTGGCCTCTACACACACAGCAACCTATCTCCAGTCAGCTTCAGCCGGAGAACTTTGGAAGGGTCAGTGGCACAGCTGCGGGAGGGCGGTTGAAGTGGGTGGCATAATGGGATGGCTGCTGCTTTCTGCATGCATCCGTCAGCAGGTCTAGCTCTTGGCTGAAGCAGTCGTGTGAGTGTTGGTCATCTCATTGTGAGGGAATGCCTTTTTGTATCCTATCCAAACATACTTTATGTGTGGAGGGGGCAATGTCTGTTTGAATTGAGCATGCGACCTTTTCGAGCTGCTGGAGACATAATAGTTTCTTATTGCTTGCTGAGAACTGACACACCCC
The DNA here is from genome assembly GCA_029721435.1 of Gymnothorax reevesii. NCBI lineage: Eukaryota > Metazoa > Chordata > Actinopteri > Anguilliformes > Muraenidae > Gymnothorax > Gymnothorax reevesii. The sequence continues at coordinate 86,413,637 of CM056582.1, read as the reverse complement.
CAAAGCGCTTCCATGTGCATGCACACACGCGCACACACACACACACACACACACAACACACACACACACACACACACACACGCATATCCTTTAGCAAGATGCCATCAATTTTATTACCAGTTCAATAATTCCCATTTGCATTGTGTTTATGTGTTTGGTTTCCTTAAATCCTGAAGTAGTAATTGCAAAAAAAAAACTGCTAAAGTAATATGCATTTCAAACATGGTAGCTTTCATAATTATGGCCTGAAGGCTGATCTCATTTTTGATTTGGGCTAAAATTCTCAGTACCTCTTTGGACGATGAATAAGTTTAATTCAAATGTTATCATCTGTTGACCTGATTGGCTGCAGTATCTTAGAGGTAATATTCAGAATAAATGTTATTGATAGGAGCCTATGAACCATTTGCAAAAAAAAAAAAAAAATAGCATAAGCAATTTTTGGTCGTTTGAGAGAAGAACCGACAAAGCCCGTTTCATGATAAACAAATAATAACCAGAATATTTGGATGGATTTTTGTGTCTGTGGGTCTAAAACGCTAAGCGAGCCAGTAAAACCAATGTCCTACAAGAGTAAGCCCGGCTGAGGTGACTGCCGCATCCATTCAAAATCCTTCATTTCATCCCTCATGATGTCTTCAATGTTGAAATATTTGAATGCATATGCAAATTCCTATACTGATTGTGCTCTCATCTTTCAATCCATCCGACTCATTTTTTTCACCTATACGGACCAGCTGGGCTTCTCTGTAAGGCTGTACAGCTGGGCTAAGCTAAACATAATAGGAGAGAGCGTTTGGGTTTGTTAGTCTGGAGTAATTGAACACATGGTATCCAGCGGTTTTTGTGTTCTCGTGTTCTCTGGACTGGTGTCCCCCAGGGAGTGGGGAAGGGGCTCCAGTTTGGAGGACTCCATTGTTTACACTGATGGTTTCCAGATGCGGGCAGAGAACGGCCAACCTCCTGGGGCCTTTGCCAAGAACCAGGAAGCAGTCCAGGGCTTTCTGGAATACTCAGAAAAACGTGCCTTTACTTTTTAATAACCGCAGAAAAAGAGTTTTGGAGGCATATAATTCCACTAGTTTCAAACGCAATTCAAAAAATGTACTTTCGGACATTGGTATCGATACTTTTTCGGAATGTGTAATGAATAAATAAATAAATAAATAAATAAAATATTGAGAGTGAAGTAAAACTTGAAAAGAAAATTACCTCTGAAATTGACCTTAGAAACATTATCCTTGATCGTTGTCCCAGTGAGACAAAGTTTAGGGGACAGGATTTTTCCATCAATGATAACAGTCTTGTTTGGCCCTTATAGCACTTTCACAAGAGGTACAAAATGTAGTGCTTCATTAAAAACAGGCTCACAACTGCCTTTAGATATTTTGGTTTTTGTTTGATGTTTGATTGTTCAGAATAGTCATCGGGGCTTGGATCAAAGTGCACCTAAGCAGCACAAATGAAATAACATATCTTTCATTTAGATGTAGAGCATTTTCGGATGCAATCATTTTTTCCTCCCATGCAAGTCTGTGCAGACTGCACTATCAATTGGGAAGACTTGTGAGAAATGTATAACAAGGCAGGACTGAAGCAAATAGCAGTCAAATCGAAGCGCACTTGGTAATTCATATTCGTATGATGTTCAAAACTGTTTATTTGAAGCGTTAGTGTGGCTCTCTCCGGAGCATTATATCCCCGTGCAATTAGTTTAAGATGCTTTCAAGGTTGTGGTTTCATGTTGAGCATCAACAAATATCAAATATTTTTTATGGAATTGGGAAATGCAATTTATACTTTAATCTCTCGAAAGAACTTACATTTTCCTGTGAAAACTGAACACACTGAAATTGATAAAGGAACTGTTTTGAGTGCTGGACCTTGAAGCTATGTCATGTGACTTGAGAGACATGCCAATAGTGTGATAGTAGGTGGATATATTTATATTTCGAATATTTCCACTTATGCTTTAAGTATATTTTGGATTTTTTCAACACTTGCAATTAATATTTTTACAATATTTTAACCACGGGTTGACTGAAATGTAACACAAAGGGGCAATAAACACACTTCAATCATAAAATGACAGTTTACTTCTCTCCCTTTACTGTTTTCAGATTTCTGTTATTAATATTCTTTATATTTTATTTTATCCAACCAGTCAGAATTTCGGAGAACACAGGCTGCCTCTTGCTCTATTGTTACATTCGCAGAACGACACCAGTAGTGAGTCTTAAATCCAATGAACAAGATTTTTGAAATAGAAGGACAAACAAACGCGGCACGTGGGCCAACAAAAACACCACAGCTGAGCAGAACAATACTGGGGAAAGGAGGGCACGAGGCCAACAAGAAACTACACTAAAAGAGCTGAACTACAGGGCAGCATGAACGTGATACAGTGACAGAGCATGAAATACATGGCATGAATACAGGCAAAGACTCAACTCAACAAGGAAATGCACAAGCAACAACCAGCATGAAGACGCAACAGACCGACTGCCTCCACGGAATATAAAGGGACAAGACTTGATCAGGGAACGAGGAACGCCTCGGCAGAACAGGGAGAAAACAAAGCATGAATGTGAGAGGTTGGCCTATTAAGAACATGGGCGTGCTCAGCTAAGTACTAATGAAGTATGCAGATTGAAGGAAGAGTGAAAAAGTTACGCAGCAAAGTAAAGCAAGATCTGAAATAATATCAAAGCAGGAAATCGTGACAAATCACGCCCTACCTGAGTTAGTAATATTAGTAAAGTGCCTGTCTAAGAAAAACACCTCCTGTGAAATTTAGTAGATGTTAGTAACTAAAAATAGTTAATTGACACTAAGCCTCGAAATACCCAAAGCCAGGACAGCAATGAAGGAAAGTGGAAATACCGCAGTCAGCCAATAGCGATGAAGCAGTGCATGAACTGGAGAAAACAAGACATGGACCGGAATGCAGACATGGGGAGGATTCCATTTCGCAGTGCGGGTCCAGACCTGGAACAGACACAAGGCTGACAGAACATAACATCTACGTAAAATTAAATTGCATCCTTCCTCCAAAGAAGAATTCATCTTTGGATCAGAGCAACTTCACTCTGCATTTTATTTGTCAGCTAGCAAGCTAGCTAATATGGAATACCCATTTCCCACAAAGTAACTCAAATTTCAGGCAAAAGGTTCGAGCCTGAAGCCTGAACAGGTAAGTAGCCAGGAAAGTGAAAAATAAATCAACAAATAAATAAATGACTGCCATCTCTAGAGTCTAGTAAGCTGAACTTGCTCGCTGGTTACAGAGCATGGGATTCCCTGGGTGATCGCTTTGAAGCTAATGAAGGTACCGCGTAGCTAAGCATTTCTTACAGAATAAATGACACCATCTGATTGATAATTCAGTTCGGTTTAATTAAGATGTGGTATAAACATGATAATCTATTCACTAGCGAAGTATTAGCCATGTAGCTAGCTAAAAGCAAGCCCTGCCCTGGTACGTCATATTTCATATCTCAAAAAACTGAGAGTTGATTTTGGTTGAAGAAGAAAACTTTTTTTATATTCTTGATAAAATTGCTCAGTATGTAAATTAGCAAAAAGTTTCCTCTTTGAATGATGGGGCAATTTTAACTGATGAGTCCATTCTGAGGCACAAAACTGTCTTTTCGTCTCTAATGAGTTTTGCATTAAATTGCAATATACTGGATATATATATGGATATAAATATGGATATAAATATACTTATACTGAATGTATAAGATGCTGTACTCTTATAACCCTCCTAGAATCACGCACATTAAAACTGTAGATCGTGGATATTAAAAAAAAGTAAGATGGCGACTTCTTAGAAAGGGAGTATGGTTAAAGTTTACATTTCCCAGTCACTCAACAGGTTGGCGGTGACTTGTAGATAGAAACTGAAAGTTAGCACGCATGGTATTTAAAGTATTATCAGTGGCAGAAATACGAGAGCAGCTGATACAGCGACTCTCAAATTGAGTCTTTATCTAACTGAGTGAATGAAACTAAGCCCCGGAGTAATTTCACTGTTTCTCTCGAGTTTCTTTTTTTCTTTTTTGGTCATTTTATTGCAGTGTGCCCAGTGCTAAAACGCACGCACATAAAGATATGGCTTGAACCACGCAGATTATCCTTGCTTGTGACCTCCTTCCATTGTCAGCAGCAACGAGAATACTTGAGTGAGGTTCTCGGACAATTTGATGTCGATCAAGTATTATTTGACCACAAGCAGCCAGATGAGCTCTTTTTGAGCTCCATTTTATAATAGCGATAGACTTTTTTGAAATTACATCTTCACAGATATTTAATACTTAAAGCTGTGATGCTCTACATTTATTTTTTATATTTGAGATTAATTTTCCAGGAGCTGTAAGGTAGCACTGTTGAATTTACAATTAACGAAGTGCCTACCAGTGCGGGACCATACAGTAATTAGTGAAGTCGAGCCGTACGGGAGCCTTGTCATTCTGTGAGTATGGGAGTTTGGCTGCAGGGTTGGCTCATTTGGTTAATACAAAACAGTAGTGATCACCATGTCACGTGTTCGATCTCTGGGCATACCTGCCAGCAGTGGACTGCTGCCTTTTTAGAGCAGCGCACAGTTGGCTTTGTGCTGTTGGGAAATAAACTGGTAAGGGACTGCTGGGTTGGTATATAGCGAGTATCATATGGGCAATTTCATATCATACCCTGTGTCAACCCGAGACCCCTGATACTGGTCGAGGGTTGATACAGGGTATGATATGAAAATGGCCATATGATGTTTTATTGATCATATATTAATTTACTATATATAATGATGCATTTTATCCAAAGCTATGGTTGCTGCCACTGATACCCATATTTGCCCCAGGCAAAATCCCGTGATACAGGATTTTAGCTGCGGTTTGATACAGGCTTATGCCTCGTGCTTGTATCACAGGTGCGGATTCCCTGTATTTATAAGGAGGTATGTGATAAATAAGAATAGTAGCTTTGTTCAAAATCCTGTATTTTGATAGCCTCTCGTCATCTCAGTACCGAACAGCGCATGTGCATTGGACTCCCGTTCTGCTACCCTAGCAACTTTGCAGTACGGTCCAGTACTTGTAGCCTAGGCCTACGGTTAAAACAATATAAAGTGATTGACGATGGGGTGTGTGTGATGAGGTGGAAGTGGGCGGAGACCAGACTGGCTACTACAAACTGATCTAAAAGCTGTTGCCAAGAAACGATCAGCCACTAAGGTCTCGATAGACACAGAGGAATAACGAATACAAAAACGAAGAGATACTCCGATAAGAAATAACCCTCCCAATAGTCACCGAAATTGGGTGCCAAAAATTAAAGAAACTATGGAGAATAACTAATGCAAAGATTCTAAGTATCCTTTCTTGAAATAAACGTGAAGACCTCGCAAAAAAAAATAAAACTCTGGAGCTAACACCCTCTAGCTGTTACCGGCTCTCATATATAGACGACAATCAAACATAGAGCGGCTGCCTCTTGGTATATAACTAGACAGATTGCTGGTGCTCCAAAGCATCAATTAACCTGCTCTGGTAAGACAGACACCTGGAAAGTAATTAGACAGCCAAGTGGAAAAACCAATAGGTAACCCCAAAAACAAGTAATAATAGAAGTGCACCCATAATAGAACAAAGAAAATAAACAATCTCCCCTAAATCATGACAATGAGGTCGATTCACCGGTCAATCATTTGAATCACTCGTATTTTAGAAAAATATCTGCGCAAAGATGGTTTTTAACGCCCTTCAGTGAAGTTGCTTTGGGATAAACCTTCTTTTTGATGACTCATTTAAGGGATTGGTATGTCAAGCTTTGATCAATTTTTGGTTTCAGTGCAAGGAAGAGTAGGAGATCAAGAGGAAATTATTGATTAGAATGAACTCAATGTGTAAGCTGACAGTTTTCAGAGGAGGCTGTAGAAGAAAAATGAAGAGGAACTGGTTTGTACACTGTTGAGTAACTCAAAGTTCCTGGGTTTAGAGAGAGGAGAACCGATATCTGGAAGGCACAATGAAGCAGATTCCAAAAATTCGAGCACCGAAACGAAATTGTGTTTACAGCCCTAATTTTGTCTGAAGGATCATGTTTGCCGACTCCACGAAGATCCTATCTTCTGGATGTATAAGATGCTGTACTCTTATAACCCTCCTAGAATCGCTCACATTAAAACTGTAGATCGTGAATATGAAAAACTGAAAGGAGTAAGATGGCGAGTTCTTAGAAAGGGAGTTTGGTGAAAGTTTCCATTTCCCAGTTACTCAACAGGGTGGCGATGGCTTGTAGATAGAAACTGAAAGTTAGCAGGCATGGTAATTAAAGTCTTGGTATTATCAGTGGCAGAAATACGAGAGCAGCTGATACAGCGCCTGGCCAAGAGCGAAGCAGGAGCATCGAGGACAAAATGCCATTAGATTGACGAACTTCAAGTCCACCGCTAAAGATCTCTCTCACCACAATCAAGATGAATGAAAAGGTGACTGCAAAATTTAATTGTTTAATGAAAATGTAGTCTCTCTGTACAATATATTCTGAAAAATATTGCAGATCACTCTTTGTAGTTATCAAAACTACAGAAGAATTTTTGAGTGGGGAATTTTGACAGACTTGCTTTGCATATTTTTAATTCTTGCGAAGGTCTTTCACAGGTGAACTTGCGGTTGACTGCCGTATTTCAGAAAGCCCTTCATTACCAATTTGCTCTTAAATGGCCCAACTTTCAGCTTTTTCTATTGTGCTGTGAGTGCCTTCAAATAATATTGGCACCTGTAGGAAATATTAGCTAGAGAAGCAATGAAAAAATGCATTTGCTTATAATACTCTCAATTTTTTATTTAAAATATTATCAAAAAAATATATCTGTCAATTTAAATAAAATGATTGAAGAAAATAACATCTTCTTACTGCAAAATTTTTTTCCTGAAAATATGTGCCACAATTATTAACACCCCTGGAAACCCTTTTCAGAAAAATCTAATTCAAGTATATTCTCATGCGTATTTTACTTTTTCAAGTTAATGACTAATGACTCTGAAAATGTAAATCATCCACCCTGACCTCCTGTTTCCCTGAGGTATAAATATCTAGTTTTATCGCAAGACACAATATATCTATTTGAAGCATTTGCAGAAAAATGTGAATTTTTATCATAGGAAAAATAAGCATAGAAGATCTGTCTTGTGAATATATATATATATACCATGATGCAATTAAATCTAAGAATAATGAATTTTGTGGAAAAAGTGCACTTTGTGATTATTTGGCAAAATGCAATATATACACTACAGTGCGATTTGAGATCAAAATTTTGAATGAAACGATCTTAAACATTTTTAGCCTGGATTTCAAATTCCTCATCAGTGTTACATATTCTTCGAATGTGCAAAAATTGGCTATAGGGGAGGCTTCTCTTCATAGAGGATGGGTGATAGCTACTTGATAGTAAAAAGCTATTTCTGTCGATGGCCTTACGATTAACTGATGTTCCTAAACATGCCCTCCCAAGTTTTTGAACATCAACGTCCAGAAAGGATATTTTTTCCAAACTAAATTCAAGGGAGAATTTAATGGAGATGAGTCTTGAGTTTAAATAAGCAAGGAGCTTGTGTAAAAGGTCAACTGTTCCACTAAAGACAAATAATTTATCATCTATAAAGCGAAACCAACATTTAATGTGAAGACCAAACTCATTATTGTCATATACAAAGTCCGTTTCCAATTTCCCCATAAACAAGTTTGCGTAATTAGGAGCGAAAGGAGAACCCATAGCTGTGCCCTTAATTTTGTGGTAAAAGGTATCTTCAAATCTGAAGTAATTTATTGTCAAGACTATATGTGAAATTTCCTAGAAATCTGTAGTGTCCTTTAAATATGATGGTAAATTTGAAACAAGTAGTTTAATATACTAGTCCACAAATTGCGAAATGGGTTCAGTTAAAGACTGACAGCCCGCCACAGTGGGACGACCAGGTACCAAGTCTTAAAATTTCTTGTGTATCTTCGATAAAGAGTAGAATGCCGGTCATAGAGGGTGCTCTTGATGCAAAAAGTGATGTTCCTCTTTGTTAATGTCACCATTTGTTAGAGCAGAGTTTAAAGTCCTCTTTATTCTACTCTGAAAACGAATTGTGCGGTCACTGATCAGTGGGGAGTGGATTTCTGCATCATCAAGCTGCCTCAGAATCTCAAAAGGACACGCCTCTTTATCTTGAAGAACTACTGCGCCTCCCTTATCTGCAGGTTTAATGACAATAGAATCGTTCTCCTGAAGGTTGAGTAGTACTGTGCGCTCATTACTTGGATGATTTGAATAAAAGGAAGCGTCTTTAGTAGAGGTAAATAGACCACACACCTCCTGATCAACCGAACAGCAGAAAGTCTGCACTGATAGGCACAGGAGGCATGAATACACTTTTGGGTCGAAAAGGTCTTTTCCATTCTGAGTCATTTGGATTAGCTGAAGTGGATTGAGCAGAGGCAATAGGATCACTGTCTTTTGTGAAAAATGCTCTCAATTTAACGGAATGAAAACACTTAAAGTTCAGTTTTAGTCGTAAAAGGATCAGCTTTCTTTGATGGAACAAAAGATAAAACTTTCTCCAAAACGGCAGTTTCATCATCACAAATTAATCGCTAAGACCAATTTACTACATTGGATATTTCCGTGGCCGACCCCTTTGTCTTGTATTTCTTGTGTCGTTTTCCCCCTCTACGTGTTGGCTTTCGTTTCTGTTTTTGCGATGATGTGTCATTCTTCCTCTTGTGGATGAAAAATGGGGGGCATTAGGCCTACCTGCAGATGCGCCTTCGTTCCCTGATTCGTCCGTCGAAAGGCCAAATGATATGATACAATGAATGATACAAATATGTCAATTTTGATTGCTCACACTGGGGTCTATTCTCCCATGCACGCAAGTCGAAAAAAGCACGTGGCTACGTGCTTTTCAGTCTACGCGTATTCTCCCCTCGACTTAAGTCTGTGCATTACGTGCCCCAAAGGCAGTTACGCACTATCTGGGCGTTTCTCAGGAAAATAACACTTTCGTGTATTCGCCCCCCGGCTTAGGCGCTTTTTCTGTTAAGCACTGTTGAGGGCTGTATTAAGGTTAAGCCTTAACACAAGATTACATTTCATGTCTGTTATAGGCGGAATTTTAACATTTATTTTATTTTATTTAACATGGTAAAGGTTGAGACATTCAATATTTGATTGTTCATCCTTATTTTTAAACTACATTTCTCATAACCATAATAAATTATCAAACAAAATCATCACATGATATTGCGCAAAGGTTTACATGTTAAGTTAGACGTTACATAAGTGTCTTCAGCGGGATTCGAACCCGGAAACCAGAGGAGAAAGCAATGTTAATCACACCATTCACTGTGGCCACTACACCCACTGAGTTTGTTGCCAGCTCAGCGCCATTAGTTTCCATTCATCGTTTAAGGATGAAAGATATATATATATCTTGTATAAAGAAATAATATATTCTTTTTTTCTTTTATTTATCGTTGTCGATGAGGAGACATTGAGTGAATATCCATTTTGATGTCTTTCATGCTGGTGAGTTGCCTGATATGTTGACACTGGGTAGAATAATTTGTGCAGAACAAGCCATTGTTTGTGGCTGAGTTGGGTTAAGGTTAGGGTTTGGAATAGGGATAGCTTTTTGAGTTGAGTTTAGGTTAGGCACAGGGATAGGGATAGCATTCCCTATGAGTTGGGTTAGGGATAGAGATAGTTTAGTTTGTTTGGTGATAAAACCCCCACCACACCTTCACGTAATTAATTTGTCTTTGGATAATCTTTTTTTGCAACCATTGCATTTTCCCCTCCTGTCATGAAATAACTGGAATGGAGCCAGTCATGCCCATTTTCGTCATGGTTTTGCCCCGCCGGCGGGAGACAAAAAGCCGGCGGGCACTGGGACCATATGCCCAAAAGCTAAGCAAGGGACCCAAACGCACAGGCTGAGTAAAAATATAAAACTCTTTAAAAAGATGTGTAAAAAGTGAGGGGAGCAGCAGCAGCAGCGCGCGCACGCGCGCGCACACACACACACACACGCACGCACGCACGCACGCACGCACGCACGCACGCGACAGGGACTTAAGATCAGAATGCTGCTGCACTCACTTGTGGCACAGCCAGCCCTTAAATAATCAAACCTTCACCTCCACCCTAACGAGCCACACCTGTTGCCCGTTAAGATGGAGGTGAAGAATGCAGCTGGGGGAGGGACTGCAAGGACATACCCTTACAATTTTAGATCTGCAATACTGTTAGCGCTTGTGTTCAGCAACTGCGTTCTGGTGGTGAAATTAGGGCACACTTTCTACTGTACCAGTGGTTTTCTCCACCTTACTTTATGGCCTGCTTTACTGGCCCTGACACATATTTGGCAAATTCAAACATAATTTGTAAACCTAGAATCCTAGACGTTGTTGTGCATGGACTGATGATGCAACAACATATAACACCTCTGGGATAAAAATTAGCAATTTAACCAGCTGCTGGCTTAGAAGTGCTGAACATCTCGTTGTCCAATGGCATGTGTGTCCTTACATTGGGAGGCTTTGTATATAAAGTGCGATGTTTCTACATGCAGCTTCTTATATCAATGTAATCAGCTGAAATTTAAAGATGGCGGTCTGTACCTTAACCCTGTGGTCATGATGTCTGTCTAAGTTTATTGAACAGTTCTCAATCCACATACTTGGTCTGACAGTGAATATTGTTTTGCATTGCCATCAAAGCAGATGTACTCTGTAGACAAAAGTTTGTCATGATAATATCTTGTACTAGTGTTTTTGGTCTCGAGTCATGGGCGTATACTTTTCAGTGTCTGTGCGGCAAGTTTGCAACTGGCGGCCTCTTTGTATATGTAGACAGTCACATACTTTGTGGAAAGTCCATGTATTTATAGTATAATGAATTGAGAAAAGGCACAAATAAATATAATTTAATTTTTACATTTCACTGAAATTGATTTTAATTATCTGTGGCCAATTTACTCGCACATACTCAGATAAACGTTGTTTTATTAATAGTATCTGTATGTAGAGGACTGAAATGAAAATCAATTCAAGCTGTGGTGAAAACCAGAAATATTTTTTCAATTAACAGTCTGGTTTTTGGCTGTCATTGTGCACTCTAATTACATCAAAATGCTTTATTTGCAGTATTGAGAATGCTTTTGCCCCAAGCTATTACTTACCAACGATGTCAAAGCAAACTGCTTAATTCATGTAGAAAAGATGGGAAAATAGTTTAACTCAAATGTCAAGTGTGAATTGATTTTTATGTTTATTTTATGAAAGTTTACGGATATTACATTAAATACATATGCACACAAGCACAATCAACATCTATTGTGTTGTGTGCATTGTGGATGTAGTCTACTTTCTTTTTGTCTTTTGCCAGTTTCACTGGGTAGTACTGAGCTCTGACTGTAGTGGAAACGGTTAGCGGCCTGTGACCTTTACCCCTTGAGTGCGATTGTTTGTTTTGCTGGTTGTACAGAGTGAAAGCTGCTTCCTCCAGCAGGAAGAGTTGGGTTCTGCCTTGCCCAGTTACATGCGGCAGGGTGTTAGTATCTGTCAGGGAGAGGGAAGAGGGGAGGGACAGGGATCTTCTGTGAATGCATCGCCTCTCTAAACCTCTACAGCTCCTCACAGTGGTGTCTTACTGCAATGACAGGCAATGGAGGCTAAATTATTAGCATTTCACAAGTAGTGAAAACCTGGCAGGTCAAACTGAACTTATTATTATTTTCTGATTGCATGTTTACTATTTCATTTCACATCAGAAAATGCAAATGCAAATGCATCGGGAATGCGTCTCTTTCTGGCCAGTGGTGAGAACCTTTTAAAATAAATGCACACTTCTCTTTACCTTGTCAATATTATACACGGTACTTTATATATTTTTATTAATAGTGAACACAATCTAAGTTGCTTAAGGCTACAACACATAGGAATCCCATTTTTTTTTTAACCCCCTTCACGTTCTAACGCGTAACTTAATTCAAAACACGCAACTTAATTCAGAACAGACATGGAGATTTTATAATGGGTTTAGTGTTTTCTTGTGTTATACAAGTATGGAGTTCATCTGGCTTTGATTTCCTCTCCCCTCGAGTCCTTTAAGGGCTGATTCGAGGGCTCGCTCCAGCTGGGAGTGATGACTGAGCGGCTGAGGTATTTGTCCTGCTGAAGTGAGGTTCAGCGCATTGGTGGATCTGTTCGCCCGCGGCCTCCCTGTCACTCCTTGGGGAGCACAGCTGGAGGGAGGGCCTCCATTTCACATTCAATACTTTTTTATCTACTCTCTTTCAAAAACACTGATTTACACTTTAAAAAATGTACCACAATGGTCCATAAGTACCAAGTCTTTGGTGCTGTTTAGTGAGGCAGTTGATTTTGCTCAGATTCCAGAGTTGGACACGGAGGACCACATTGACATGTAAAATATTGGGAGAGAGACACTAGTGTATAGTTGAATTACGTATGTGGTATTTGAGCCAGATTAAGATGTGTTTGTCATTGTAGCTCTGACTTGTGAGTTTGGTTTGTAATTTCAGCACTTGGTGGTTGATAGGCTGTGGTTTCCGTAAGAAGTATACATTTCATCTCACCGTTCGGGGAATGGTTGGTAGTCCTCCAGTGCACGGTGACTCAATGCTGAGAATACTTCATAGGGAAAACCTCACAGTTAAGTACTCTGTATAATACATTTTAGGGTGAACAAACATTTTTTTCTTTGCCAAGTTCTATATAATAATTTCATTTTGCAATTCAGTAAATTTCACTTGGCGAGCACCCAAGGAAGGAAAATGTGGAAGTAATTTGCGTTTGTGAAAAATGACATTGTAATTACGTAAAAGAGGCACGATGGATGCATTACCTCCAGAGCACTGTGCAGCATGCGAGAGACAAAATGCATACCTAAAACAGATTGTGCCAGTCAGCTCTTCTAGACGCTCATAAGGCAGTTTGTTCATTTTGATTTACTTGTATCATAACATGTTCTTTATTTTATGGAATTTTTCACAGCAAGTTCACATCAAAACTTGGAACTTCAGTGTTTTGCAAATTTATTGTTTCGCAATTTTCCTTCCAAGTTTCCAGGCAGAGTTGAGAAATAAAACGAAAAGATACAATAATCCTGTCACCAAAAATTAAAATGGCATTTTATTAGATAAAAATTTTCAGGCCTATGAATTAAAAAGTCAAATACAATTATTTGGCACAACAAAATTGAATTAAACTTTGAAGGCAATAAAATGGCTAATTACTGTTGGAATACCTGGTAAATTTTCTACCAGCCAATGGGTGCTATTTTAGATTTTCAAAGTAAAGGCTTAGATGCAGATGGGGAAAGCTCACATGATACTGCCACCTTGCATATTTAATATCTTGTGCCAGATAAAGATTTGTTTTCATGGATATTGAGCAGTGAAACTTAATACAAATTAAAAAAGGCAACTCAACAACAACTCAGCTGTTTTTTACAAACTTCTTTTGTGGTGAAATAAACAGCAAGTTCATTTCAGTATCTTCATCATGTGTGAAACGATTTATGACTTTGGATTATATCTGTACCTGCATATGTGTTGTGTATTTCACTCAGTTACATGCATTTTACATCATAGAAAATATAACACCTTTTTTTTTTTTTTTCCCGCTGATATGGCTTTTTCTTTATACTCTCTGCTGGCTAATCACAGCATGTCAAGTGAAATTACCATCATAATGAATGAAAGGTTTAAGAGTGAAATCACTGCTGATGTATTTAGAGTATTATTTTCATTTACTATTATCAAACCTAGGCAGCTTTAAGGTTGTTCTCTTACTACAAGTGTAAACGCATTGTGCTGAACATATGGGAAGACTTTCAATATCAGGCCCTGGAGCGTACTGTGGCTTTGCTGTCTCTGAGGTGTCAAAGAGAAAGAGATTTCTCTCTCAGACTGACCCTCTGGTATGCCAGCCTCTGAGAGCGGAATGCAGGAATTCTGATGTCATGCTTTTTACCCCTGTTCCCAACTGATAAAACAACAGTCCTGTTTATGTCATATTCCCATGTGTTGGAGTTCAGCTGCCCCCCAGAAATGGGAGGCTGCCAGCATTCAAAAAGTGGAACTTCTTGCCAGAGGGGAAATTTGTCCTCTTGGGAATGGCTTGTATTTGCCCTTTCTCCGCAATTCAATGGACATATTCATTGTGAGTTCATGTTTCTACAAAAGATTGATCTGGTTACACTGAGCTGATTAGTGCCAATAAGCCACTCGCTTTGAAAGTAGTTTTGGCTGTGAAGCTTGTGGGAGTTTTTTTGGTCTTCACGTATTCAGCAATCGTGGCCTGCAGTTTCTCCTCTCAGGGCAATAAGTTATATATTGCACAGTATTGTGTATAGAGGGTGCACATATGTCAGTCTTTATTAAATGGATTATAAAATGCCAAGCCAGCACACTTAATTGGCTCACGTGGCAGCAAAAGCTGCATAGCAACAAAACAGTCAATACATAGCGCTAAGATATTTAGAATAAAGAGAAAAAATGCACATGACTGCCAGAAAACTTTTTTTTTTTGCTTGGGGAAGACTGTCAAAAGTGATAGAAAGGTTTGGTGGATGTGGTTTGCTATATTGAAAGTGTTGCGGGCAAAAAGCTTTGCTATCACAAAGTCCCCCTTGCAGCCTTGATGAGCGAGATCTTTTTTGGCACTTTGAATGTGGTTGCTGATACTCATCTTGGGTAAACAATGTTAAAAGGCATCCAAGCTACCTGAGCTCTGTTCAATTGTTTACTCTTTCAGGAAAATGTATAAATAATAATGCAGCTTTAACAATGGGATTTTAGTTTTCACCGTGATAGCTTCACACTTAAAGATTTTACTTATATTTATATCTTAAAAAATGGCCTGTAATTTAAAGTATCACAAGTGCTCATGCTGGTCACCATTTTGCAGATAAAGATTCTTCACATTTAAATGTTGTTCTTATTTTCATTAGACAGTCTTGGGATATTCTGTTACGTTATAAGAATATACTAAAGCAGTTTGATGTTATAACATCGCTCCCAGCTGCACAGTATATTATGAGTACAGAGGAAAGAAAAAACACACGCAGCATGTTATACGGGGCTTCACTGGGCCATTTGTGAAACGTTTCACTTTGTACATATACTTGAAACATTTATGGCCACAAACATGCGTGTGTTTGGTCAGAACAATGGCCTCCATTCATACAAATACACTGGGCCTTATTTGCTTACTTACTTTTTAACTTCAATTAACTTGCAAGTGATTGAAGTCTATTTTGCAAGGCGAGTTTGCTTTAAAACATGTTTTTCATAAACAACACTTTTTCATTTATTTTTGCAATCAGCGAGGTGATATTGAAGGAGTCGTAGCAGTTGTTTCAGCTGATCGTTTAAAATTTGAGAAATGTGGTTTTTTTTTTTCTTCCCATTTGTGTAGAACTTAAGCTTCCTGTAGTTTAGACACTCGTCTTGCTGCTTAGCTTGTGAGTTCCATCTACCAAAGTTGTGCTGCATTGGGCTCAGAGTGTAATAACAGTGTCTTATTTATAGCATGGTTCTGTTGTCACTCCATATTATAGGCTAACTGGGCTGATGAAACACTAATACCAACTGTAGAGCTTTACTCACACAGTTTAATAACTGTGCCTTATATAGAGCATATATCTCTGGTCACGGCTTGGTGGCTGAGAACCACCTGCACCAGCTGCTCTGAGTGTAATAACAGTGTCTCATATAAAACATGGATGTCTTTCACACACTCTGACGGGTGGATGGTGCTTTGTAGTGACGGGATGTTTTGAACACTATTGTAAGCACTTTCGATTGCTGCGGAGCATCTGCTCCGCATGTAATCACTGCTGCCAACTGCTGGCACAAACATGGAATAAAACAGATGCATGTATTTCTGTTTTCCATCAGTCATAGGGTTTATACCTCAGACATCCAGTGTCTGGATCCAGCTTTAGGCATTTTTCATTCACTAAAAAGGGAACTACACATACCAGAAAAAGCTCTTTGATACTTTATATTTTTGATCTGTCATGCTATCTTTAAAATTACACCAGTTTCTCTGGGAAGACAGCCATAATATGGCATATCCAAACAACATATCAGACGTCAGTTATTCTTCATAAAGTCATTTCAAATTATGAGAAAAAGAAGGACATTATGGAATGGGAGGCCTATTGAGAAGTCAGAAAGCACTTCTTAATGTAAAATTTGCTATTGCTATTGCAAACTTTCAGCTATTGCGCGAAATAGAGTCCAGAAAGACAGAAATATTATGTCATTTGTAAATGTCATGGAGCTTGTTTACATTATTTATTTTCTAAGCCCTCAGTATAGCTGTATTGACTTTCAGTTAGTTTTAGCTGCTGGTGATAATTTTTCTCTGAAGAGTGCATGAAAGAGATTTGAAGGGATTTGGAACAAATTGTATCAGAAGGAAGTGAAGGAGCCTGGCGCTGCCAGACAGGTTTTTACTTTGCTGTGATATCATGATGATGATATTTTATTGTAGTTATCTATTCTATTTTTCATCTTTCTGATATGTAGTATGTGGGGATGTACGTAGCTATCAGCATGTCCGTCCATCCATTCCAGTCTGTCTGTTCTTGTGTCTGTCTGTACATTGTCTGTAATCATTTTCGTTTCCGGACCATAACTCAGGAATTGTTCAATATTTTTTCTTCAAATTGTTTTTTTTTTTACAAACAAACAAGTACTGGAGTGATGCCTTTCCCTCGTGAGAATATCCTTACATTTTTACTTCTTTTCCTTTCTATGGGTACAAGGTGGATTTAGCCTTGATCTGAGGGTGACCTTTGTTTCTGGAACAGATTTAAAATTCCAATCAATATTTTTTCACAAAACTTTCTACGTGCGACCAGCAAGTAAAAGAGCTGTGCCTTTTGCAATTTTTAATTTTCCATTTTTTATCCCTTGACATTGATTTTTGTTATTAAAATATCTGATCTGTCCAGAACTTAAAGCTCACAGAGGTCACACTAGAGAAATATAATGTGTTTTGATATCTAACATCAATTCAGTGCAAACTAATGGCAACAGGCCATTTGCAGTCATTTCAGTTATAGACTGAGAGGTAATATTCACAAATAATACCTGGGCAGAACCAAATGAAGTAGTGAACGGATGGTCTTTAAGGTGAGCAAGAAAGCTAAAGTGGTGGCACTTGCATGCCCCCTGAGTGCCCACAACCTTGCAGGGCGCTTTTGACTGTGATGCAATCTAATGGCTGTTAATTTTCCATCATCGTTATCCAGTCAGATCTAATTCTTTTTCCCTTCCCTGTCCAGGCCAGACCAAAAGGGGAAGGTTTGACTCCATATCAAGGGAAGAAGAGGTGCTTTGGAGAGTACAAATGCCCCAAATGCAAGAGGAAGTGGATGAGTGGAAATTCTTGGGCCAACATGGGACAAGAATGCATAAAATGCCACATTAATGTTTACCCACATAAACAGGTATCTCAGATTCTTACAGTGTTAGTCAATAGATGTTCATCTTGTATATTGCATTCTGACAGACCCAAAACCAAAAGTTGGCAAGGCTAGTGAACTAGCTAGCTAAGCAAGCAAACAAACATTGTTGGGTAGTTAGCTAACGAAATTGCGAAGTTATCACTATTCGCTGTTTTTCATTGATTTCAATACACTAGTCCGAAAACGATACAGCTGTGCATGCGTACTGGAGGTCACGGCAAACACCTTTAGAAATGTAAAACCGGTTCACAGCAAAATATCCACTGCGTTTCTTCAGTGGAAACTAACAATACTGTCAAGAGTGCTTCAGCTGTCATATCCTTCAAGGATTTAAATTACTTTTGTCTCTGATTGGATATAGGCCTCCCTCTGATCTATATTTTTCTATGCTATAAACAACACTACGAGTGACATTTTAAACACATTCCTTTACGGTTCCTGATGACATGGTTTTATCTGTGGTCTTAATCTTAAAAAATCCAACTTTGTATGTTTTACTGTGCTGAACGTTGCATTACAAGTGATGTTCAACGAAAATAAATTGAATTTATTTATTATAATTATTTTCCATGCAGTACATTTTCATAGAAGACTGAAAAAAATGTAAATGTTTTTAATTAAAAAATTCAGGGTTTGTGGTGTATATGTAGAAAGTGATTTGGTATTCTTTCCAAATCTCAACATTGAAAATGCAGGATATTACCTACACGTATATGGCTTTTGGTTTTACAAAACCAAAGCCAGTGAAGTTGGCACGTTGTGTAAATCATAAATAAAAACAGACTACAATGATTTGCAAATCCTTTTCAACCTATATTCAATTGAATACACTGCAAAGACAAGTTACTTAATGTTCGAATAGGTAAACTTTGTAATTTTTTTCCAAATATTAGCTCATTTGGAATTTGATGCCTGCAACATGTTTCAAAAAAGCTGGCACAAGTGGCAAAATAGACTGAGAGAGTTGAGGAATGCTCATCAAACACTTATTTGGAACATCCCACAGGTGAACGGGCTAATTGGGAACAGGTGGGTGCCATGATTGGGTATAAAAGTAGCTACCCTGAAATGCTCAGTCATTCACAAACAAGGATGGGGTGAGGGTCACCACTTAGTGAACAAATGCGTGAGCTGATTGTCGAACAGTTTAAAAACAACATTCCTCAATGAGCTATTGCAAGAAATTTAGGGATTTCATCATCTACAGTCCATAAAATTGTCACAAGGTTCAGAGAATCTGAAGAAATCACTGCATGTAAGCGACAAGGCCGAAAACAAACATCGAATGCCCGTGACCTTCGATCCCTAAGGCGGGACTGCATCAAAAACCGACATCAGTGTGTAAAGGACATCACCACACGGGCTCAGGAACACTTCAGAAAACCACTGTCAGTAACTACAGTTCGTCGCTACATCTGCAAGTGCAAGTCAAAACTCTACAAAGCAAAGTGAAAGCCATTTATCAACAGCACCCAGAAATGCCGCCGGCTTCGCTGGGCCCAAGCTCATCTAAGATGGACTGATGCAAAGTGGAAAAGTGTTCTGTGGTCTGACGAGTCCACATTTCAAATTGTTTTTGGAAACTGTGGACGTCGTGTCCTCCGGACCAAAGAGGAAAAGAACCATCCGGACTGTTATAGGCGCAAAGTTCAAAAGCCAGCATCTGTGATGGTATGGGGGTGTATTAGTGCCCAAGGCATGGGCAACTTACACATATGTGAAGGCACCATTAATACTGAAAGGTACATACAGGTTTTGGAGCAACATATGTTGCCATCCAAGCAACGTCTTTTTCATGGACACCCCTGCTTATTTCAGCAAGACAATGCCAAGCCACATTCTGCACGTGTTACAACAGCATGGCTCCGTAGTAAAAGAGTGCGGGTACTAGACTGGCCTGCCTGTAGTCCAGACCTGTCTCCCATTGAAAATGTGTGGCGCATTATGAAGCGTAAAATACGACAACGAAACCACGGACTGTTGAACAACTTAAGGTGTACATCAAGCAAGAATGGGAAAGAGTTCCACCTGAAAAGCTTCAAAAATTGGTCTCCTCAGTTCCCAGACGTTTACTGAGTGTCGTTAAAAGGAAAGGCGATGTAACACAGCGGTAAAAAGGCCTCTGTGCCAACTTTTTTGCAATGTGTTGCTGCCTTTAAATTCTAAGTTAATGATTATTTGCAAAAAAAAAAAAATAAATGAAGTTCCTCAGTTTGAACATTAAACATCTTGTCTTTGCAGTGTATTCAATTGAATACAAGTTGAAAAGGATTTGCAAATCATTGTATAACGTGCCACTGGTTTTGGACTATATTTTCATGATGTTTTTGCAGCCACATAACATATTTTTTTAAGGAAAATCAAGAGAATTTAATATTTCAAAAAAAGAAACTGAGTGGTGTGTTTTGAATTTAATTTCAATGACAGACAGGAGTCCACTTGTTAGTGTTAATGGCGTCCAGAGGCTGAGAAATTATATGATTTGGTCACATTTGAAGTTTAGTTTACGGCAGCCATTCTTTTGTTCTGGCTGAACTTTCAACAACGGTTTCAGTTGAATGAATGAATTTATTTTGACAAGTCTTTAAGAAAATAATGCATATACAATACCAGCTCTGAAGAACATTAAAGTATACGCATAAAGTAAAAAAAACCGTCAAGGATAACACAATAAAGCTAAAAAGCTTATTTCCATTGTGGTCCTTTGATGTTAAAAATAGAGAAAGAATAAAAAAGGAAAGGAGGACAGATAAAGAAATGGAGAAAAACAAAAGCACTGGCAGAGTATGGCAGAGACAGGTTTGGCAGTAAGACAGTGCTCACAATAAATTACATTAAAAATTATCATAACTATAATCTTTCCATCATTCCAATAAAATTATTGTTTCTAGATAAATACAAACATTTTACTCTATACAAAGTTTACATGACCTATTATACTCAAGATACACGACCTACCCTCTCAGCCATGAGGCCCAAGTTCATAAAAATTTCACCGAAATATCTACCTAGTATTGATTTGAAGCCACCTCTTCAAATGATTTTTAAAACTATTTAGACTTGGTAGAGTTTTAAGTTGTTTTGGTAGTTCGTTCCATTCTTTTGCAGCTGAGTATAAGAATGATTCTTTCCCTATCATGCTTTTAAATCTATAGAGAACAACATCCGTAGAGCTCCCTCTGGTGAAATACTGGTAGTGATCCCTAATAAGGTTAAAATAATCACAGAGGTACCTCGGGACGTCACCCTGAATGATTTTTTTAACGAGACAAAGCTTGATCATTACAACTCGAGCATCAACCTTAAGCCAGTTAAGAGCAACAAAATGAGAGGTTTCAAGATGTGTTTGAGGGGGAAGCTTCAAAACTAATGTAACCAATTTGTTCTGAGATGTCTGTAACTTGTTCTTTAATTTTTTGTGTGTGCTGCTATACCATGATTTACATGCATAATCAAAATGACTCTGAACAAGAGCACCTGCGAAGGTTTTTAGAGCCTTCGTGTCCAAGAATTTTGATATTCTGCTCAAAAATCGAATCCTCTGGTTGACTTTGGTAAGAACTCTTTGTGCTATATTTACTCCGGTGAGTTGATTATCCAAAATACATCCTAAGTAATTAATGCACTCTTTCGCTGCGATTACTGTATCTCCTACCTTCACCTTAAAATCAGAAGATGTTCGTAATTTAGACCGCGTGCCAAACAAGATGGCCTCTGTTTTCCCTATATGCAATGACAACTTGTTATCAGAGAGCCATTGACTGACATTTAACAGCTCAGCGTTTAAAATGTTTTCTACCTCTTCTTTGTTTTTATGAGATACTAAAAGTGCGGAATCATCCGCATACAAAAATAAGTCACAGGAGCAGGCCATTTTCATATGATTTATGTACAATAAAAAGAAGAGTGGACCCAGGACACTGCCCTGAGGGACCCCACACTCAGTCATCATGGGTTTGGAGGAAATACCCCCAACACTGACCATCTGCATTCGATCTGTAAGATAGGACTGTACCCATTTCACTGCATGATTGCTAAAACCTAAAGCTTCTAATTTACTCAGCAAAATTACATGGTCAACTGTATCAAATGCTTTTTGTAGATCTAGCATAACCATGCCACAGAATTTGCCATTATCTACCTCTCCTCTTATATGTTCAGTTAAGTACAACAAACAGGTGTCTGTGGAATGAGATCGTCTAAAACCTGATTGAAATTCATACAGAATCTTTTTAGTGGATATATATTCAATAATCTGTTCGAATACTATTTTCTCCACTACTTTTGAGAGTGAACCAAGGATAGATACAGGCCGGTAATTTTTAAGCTCCAGTTTACTACCCTTCTTATATAAGGGAATAACACGTGCAAGCTTGAATTCTTTAGGGAACTTGGCCTGGAAAATTGATAAATTCACGATGTGTGTCACAGGGGGAGTGATGGCTTCTGCTGCGTCTCTTAAAAACCGCGCTGGCATATTATCCAAGCCAGTTGCCTTGGAGTGGTGGAGATCTTTTAACATTTTGAAAACTATTGACTCAGACACTCTATTAAATAAGAAATTATTTGCTTGAATCCCCTGCTTTGAATAAAACTCTTTAACGTGATCTACATCATACAATCCTGTTTGAGCAGGCAACTTCTGAATCAGATTTTTTGCCACTGATATGGAATATTTATTAAAGCTATTGGCAACTTCACTTTTATTTGATGTGAATGTATCCTTGTTGTTTAAACTAATGGAACTATTTTTTGTCTTCATTTTAGTGCTGTATCCAAGCTGTTTCAGGCACTTCCACAGTTTATGAGGGTCATTTCTATGTCCTTCTATCTTCTCATGGAAATAACTTTTTTTGCAGTTTCTCTCAATTTATTTACCTTATTTCTTAGTTTCTTATACTCTATGAAAATTTCCTCTTTATTTGTTTTCTTAAATTCAGCAAACCTATGTTCCTATGTTCCTATGAAGCTGCTCTTCATCTTGTACAAATGTACTGCAAGTAAACACTTTTTCCGATTATATTTTACAGAAAAGAGAATGTGAATCACTTAAATCTATGATTAGTACTTGAAAGACAAGCCACTCAATCCAAATTTGTAGGACAGCAGTAATCACTTATCGCTGGGGCTGTTCTTTTATGATGAGATGAAGGGAAAATAAAGGAAACACAAACAATTCATTGTAATTTCTCATCGGTCCCTTTGTTACTCGTTTCCCATTGTTTGTAAAATAATGTAAAGTAACATCTACACATCTCACACCCTAAGTGAAATGCACATTTTAATGTCTGCTAGGAAATGAAAAAAGATTGATTTCTTGTTGGTCAGGGGCCAGATTTTCATCTAGAATTTTCCATAAAATGTAGAATGCAAATGTACTCATGGATATGCATATATATGCTCGCACATCTGTGCTCACACACACACACACACACACGCATGCACGCACGCACGCACGCACCCACGCACGCACACACACACGCACATATATATGGACTCACATGCAGGAGTGGAGTGATTCATGCTGGAAGTAGGAGACAGGTACACAGACAAAGTCAGAGAGACAGACATCCATACAGGCAGAGGTACAGCGAGGCCTGAAGACAGAGAGACAGACATAAATTCAAGTTCTTAAAGGGATAGTTCGGGATTTTTCACATGAATCTGTATGGCATCACCGTCATTAGTCTCGTGCACACACACTGACTTTCCCCCGACAGTGTCCTGTGAGCCGAGTTCTGTCCAGTTTTGGTCAAAGCGAAAGTAGTTCCGGCAGGTTTCCTGGGGTCTGCAAAGTAAAACGTTTTTCTTCTCAAAACAGTATGTGTTCGACAGGTGATTTATTTGCATAACAAAACCCTGGTATTCCAAATAGTCACATCTCGTAATTGCTTGGGGCTACTTTCTCTCAATAGCGATCACTGCGCGCTGTTACTGCTAACAGCTGTGCGCACTAGCCAACTACTTTCATCGGTTGTTCGACAGTGTTTACATATTCCAGCCAGAGGAGGATGTCTCCTTACGGTCGAGGACGGCAGACTCGAGAGAAACTACTACTTCTTAGCGAACTGACCCAGGGATAACCGGAGCACTCGGAGTAACTTACCAAAGGATTTTATTATTATTTCGGGAAGACGCTGGTGCGTCGACACCAAAATAAATATGTATGCTGGGCGCTGCGGTCATCCCTCGCTCTAGTAGCTGAGAAAGGTATCCAAGTTTGTCTTGATTATGCTTGCCAACGCTGTGACTGGAGTCATGGACTTCTCATTCAAACCTAGAAACCATCCACACCCGTCCACGTAGTTTCTGACGATTGTAATAACAGTACAACAATAACAAAACATATTATGTTTCATAAGCTTCACTGGTAATATGACACCGATAGATGAATATATGTTGCGCTTACATAGCCCTCGGTGCATCACCAGAATGCTATGCACGGATGCTATAGAAAATCTTTAGTACAATTTTGTTTACCTGGGGTGTTGGGAAAAACGTTTTACTTTGCAGACCCCAGGAAACCTGCCGGAACTACTTTCGCTTTGACCAAAACTGGACAGAACTCGGCTCACAGGACACTGTCGGGGGAAAGTCAGTGTGTGTGCACGAGACTAAAGGCGGTGATGCCATACAGATTCATGTGAAAAATCCCGAACTATCCCTTTAATTATTTGAACTGTGACACATTTTTCATCATTTTGGCCCTGTAGATCACAGTGGATTTGAAATGAATGAAAAATATTGTGAATAGGAATGATAAACATTGGTAGTTTCTTTCCTGTATTAGGGGTTCAAATTCACAGTCATAAATTACATTTTCACTTTTAAAGCTTGGTAGCAAATCCTTTGTGGTCAATGATTACCTGAAATCTGGAAGCCTTATGTCTGGTTTCTTCCCTGAAGATGCTATGCCGGGCCTTCACTGCAGCCGTGCTCAGTTCGTGCTTGTTTTAGTGGCGTTTTGCATTTGGTTAGGCCTTCAGCCAGTGGGAAGTCTGCTCCTTTGGATTCAGGACAGGCAACTGACTTGGCTGCTGCTGAGCATTCAATTTCTTTACCTTAAGATTTTTAATTTGGTTGAATTTGCAGTGTGCTTTTCCGTCATTGTGGGATTTGAAGCATTTATCTGAATCTGAGTGGATCATACAGTCCTATACAATTCAGGATTCATCCTTATGCTTTTGTCAGCAGTTTCATCATCGGTAAACACAAAGGAGCTGGTTCAATTGACACACATGATCATGTCCCACGGATGAAGTTGCATGCTTTAAATCCTGAGCAGTTTCCTTCCTCCTTCATAGTCTTCTCTTCCTATCATTCTGGTACAAGTTGATCTTTGTCTCCTCTGCACATAGGATGTTGGTCTGCAAAGGTACAGCCTTTTTACCCTTCAGCCCCGACTAAGGGGAAGAGAGGTATTTTTGTCCGTTTCGCAGATGGGCGGGTGGATGGGTGGTGGGCCGGAAAATTTTGTCTGGACCGTTTCTCTGTAACTGCTTGGGTTAGGAGCTTGGTTTTGCATATGTGTTCTCGATTTAGTGGGTAGGCGTGCCTCGTCGAGATTTCCTACCCAAATGACCTTGACCCTGCCTCACTGACCTTCACCTTTCAAACTTTGTCCGGGCCATTTCTCTCAAACTGCTTGGGTTAGGAACCTTCTTTTCCATCCATAGACTTGCCTTGGTGGGTAGGCGTGCCTTGTTAAGGTTTTGTACCCAAATGACCTTTGACCATGGCTCTGTGACCATCACCTTTAAAACTTTGTCCAGGCCATTTCTCTGAGACCGCTTGGGTTAGGAACCTGATTTTCTGTATGTGGACTTGCCTTGGTGGGTAGGTGTGCCTTGTCCATGTTTTGTACCACAGTGACCTTTCACTCGGACTCAAATACCTTCACCTTAGATTCAGTGTGTCGGGCTGAGGTGTATTGCCTCCGCCCCGCAAAGCGCATTTTTTAGATGGGTTTTTTTTTTTTGCTAACATCCTGAATTTGGGACTTACCAGCGTATTACACCTTATGGTGAACCCTCTCTATGCATTTTATTTGGGATTTATAATATTCTCTTGATTGTTGATATCAACTCATATATGCTTTCCTCCTAGTTAGTGCTCTTGATCCAGCCAACTGCTGTGAAAGGATTTTTCTTAACGAGGGAATGAATTCTTCCTGCACAGTTGCTATCTGTGGTCCTCTGTGCTTTTTACTGCTCTTGAGCTCACCAGAGAGTTTTTCATCTTTAAGAATTAATCAAATTGTTGATTTGGCTTGACCTGCTGTTTTTACTACATCTTTGAAACTTTTGTTTTGCTTTTTCAGTCTGAATTATGGCTTGTTTCACTTGCAGTGGGCTGAGCCACAGTCAGCGGCCTATTTTAAGGTCCACTTCGGTGAGAATAAAAATTGCCAAGTATCAGTATAAATTTTTTTGGTCATTATAAGGAAGTATATTGGCAAAATTTTCTGAAAATTTCATGAAGTGACAACCAAACTTGACAGTGGTTGGAATACCTGTACATACTTTTGTGCATAGTGTTACAGACACCACATTTCTATTTAACAATGTTGATAATGTATATTATTATGATTATTTTGTTGTTTAGATGTTCATTTTCATGTCTATTTACATGGAAATAACATAAGTAGGATAAACATAAATTTAATCACTTTATCTTTTTGCATAATTTAGGAAAAAGGTCCGAAAAACATTTTTTAATCAATTTCGAGGAAACTAAATTTCTGTTCCACTAAAGTTATATCAACCATAGGGCAATCAAATTTTTCTGTAAGCGTGATGATTGATCAAGACCTCTTTAGTAACACCAATAAAACTTAAAATTTTATTGAATTCAAACAAGTTTATTCATTTTTAGGATATTTTAGGTAGTCTCAAGATCATATAAAAAATGTTACGGACACTACAGTATCTACCAAAACCAAACAAGAGTTTTTGTCTTTGACGTTATTTGTATCTCAATTGAATAATTATTATGCCCCGCCCTCCAAAGAGGAAAGGGGGCATTATGTCGACACCATGTCTGTCCGTCGTCCGTTAACTTTTCGTTTCCGTGGGATAACTATAGAATATCTTGTCGGATTGATGCCATGTCTTAATGGCGTACTGGGAGTGGCTAGAGGAAGGTTCCTTTCGAAAACCAGCGTCGTGCGATATCTAATATGGCCGCCACAGCAGCCATCTCAATATGCCCTTGATCAACATACAGGCGGGGGCATATGCCGCGCTCTGCGTTGCTCTTGTTTTTCTCAAGTTTTCCTTCCTATTGCTTTCTAAGAAGGTCTATCTCTCTGGCGACTTCATATTTGTTGGGATCCTGCCTCACCCTTGCACGGTGTTGCCGTACCCTCTCTGCAACATTGTTTTTTACAATGCTTTTAGGAGGTGCTTCGTTCTCACCCGGATTTCTTGGTAGCAGTTGCCTCATTTCAAACTATACTGCTAAAATAAAATTCAAAATTTGATGTATGGATTTAGACAAAGATTTTTTGCAGTGTACGTAACATATATTTGGTTAACGTTAAATCTCTTTTGGATCATT
Organism: Gymnothorax reevesii; assembly: GCA_029721435.1. NCBI lineage: Eukaryota > Metazoa > Chordata > Actinopteri > Anguilliformes > Muraenidae > Gymnothorax > Gymnothorax reevesii. The sequence goes on along the minus strand of CM056582.1, from coordinate 86,386,522 downwards.
AAAATATCCAAATTATCAATCTTTGAAGAGTTTTGAGCTTTTATGTAACTATGTATATTGGTAGAGAGAATGCATGCTCGCTAACAGCTGAGCACACAACTGATAATTGTTGCACCTAAAACAGTGATTAAAGTGTGATTGTTACAGGGATTAGCTTCATAGTCTCCAATTTAACCTGAGTGGTCTAGTGTTGTTTCTAATTATAAATGATGAATAACACACAGTGAGCCTTGACAAATTCTAAAATGGCATTCAAGATGATATCACTACATCAATGCCAGGCACAAGCTTCAAGGTATATCATATGTCATGGACACTACAAATGTTACGGACACTACTTTTCTTTGTAATATTGTGGACACATCAGTAATATTATGTACATCCTGAAAACTTTTGTGGCATATAAGTTAGGGATGACATCATCATTATAAATGACACCTAATTTTTCCCTCATTTCTCACATTTCTAGGAAAATATGGTGTTATGGACATTACATCATATTCCGGACAAATAAAAATACTGATTAAGTGTTAGTGCGCAATAAGATAACATTCTGACAGACATTTTTTACAACATTCTGGAGTCTGTAGGTGTTATTAAAGGAATAAGTCCCGAGAAGCAGTGGGTTACAGTGATTTTATAACAGCGGAGGGGTGTTCTATGGCACGACACGCAGCGGATTGCCTTAGGACAGAAGGCTTACAAGGTGATCCTAATAAACTGGGACAAATGGGAGTGGGGTTACACAAATGCATTGCACATGGCAGGGGTGGCACGCCAGATGCTAAATCACAGAGGAGACAGTGCATCTAAAAGACGTGCAAGTTGCTGGATGGGTGGAGGAACAAAAGGGCTTCACAGGAGGGTTGTGACACCCAACAGCCATACACACCGGCCATTTGATGAACAATTTTATCCACCGATACATCTTAAGCTCTGTTTTAATAGTAATCTAACAATGATGCCAGCAAAGCTAACAACATAAGCCAAAACATAAATTAGTTCAATAAACATGCAAGCTGTATGTTATGACCAAATCAGTGGTGAACTTCTCAGATTCCAGAACTATAAAAGTAGTGACATGCTCCTAGTAATGGTAATACCTGGACTGATATATACATACAGTATCTGCTCGACATAATTAATAAGAAAGGCAACCCACGTTTCACTCACCCGTACTTTCTAGAAAGGAGACTTGAGAGAAATGAATTGAATTTTCAATGAGAGAAAAAAAATGGATTATAAACAAACCTCCCATAGCATAGGTGGAATGATAGCCAGTTTAAGCTCACAAAACAGCTCAAAACGAGTGGGAATTTAGTCATAATTTCTGATCTCCATATGGGTAATTCTTTTATTTAACATTGGTTTTGTGCAAAAGTTGTCTTTCACTTTGTGCGATGTTTAGATTCAACTGGGCTGGCAGTAATGGCTGGGTTTGTCCGGTGAAATTGAACCCAGTTATCACTTTGTTTCATCGGTTGCTTTAGTGACTAGGGGGAAATTACTTTCTCACATACAGCCAGGTAGGAATAGCTTCAGCGCAAGAAATCGAGGGTTTGGAGCTCAAGGGGCGTTAGTGACATTTTCAGATTTTTACAGGAGTGCTAAAACAAACCTTCATTGATTTTAATTACTTGATTAAAAACAACATAGTTCAGCAATCTATACCTTAAAAAGTAACTATTATTGGGGCCTTTTTTTACCATTTGATAGAGCTCATTTAGGCCTTTAAAATTATGTATAAAACTTATTTGAGCCCAAAATGCTACTTACGCCCCTTGTGCTCCGAACCCTCAAAATCATCATTTACAAAATGCGTTTTGTATTTAAATTGGTTATTCTTTGTCTAATATTAAAATTAGCTTGAGGATCTGAAACATTTATGTGTGGCAAATATGCAAAAGTAGAGGAAATCGGGAAGGGGGCAAATACATCCTCTCAGAAGTGTATATTCATTCGTGGTGCTAAAATAAACTTTTAAATTCTTTAAATTATTAATGTTATACCTGCTGCAAAGATCAACACCGAACATCAAAGTGACTTCAGACTTTGTGCAATGGAGTAAACAGCACAGGCTAAGCACAAGCACAACGCTCAAAGGTATTCCTTGACGTGCCATTCCTTTTTACCAAATGACGAGTCAAATAAGAATCATGTCCTCTCTTAAGATTTCCCAAGTCTGAGCGATCCATATTCTGCAGGTTTTATGAGGGCTCTGGCTTTTCCTTGATTGACGTATTTGACATCATCAGTAAACTCTCTTTGTGATGTACCCCCTAACTAACACTAAACCTGGAGAGATATTTTGACTGATTATATTTCTCTCCTCCTTCAATTTAGAGACCTTTGGAGAAACCAGATGGCCTAGATGTCTCAGACCAGAGTAAGGAACACCCTCAGCATCTGTGTGAAAAATGCAAAGTCCTTGGCTACTACTGCCGTCGTGTGCAATGATCCCAAAGAGAATGGTCGAAGCTGCCATGTTCTCCAATTCTTTTCTGGCATGTTTGCTAGTATTCTTAAAGAAGAGAACCCTTTCAGATTTTATATACAAACAGCTACAGTGCTAATAGGCCTTAAAAACACAAATGCCTTGTAATGCATTTACCTGTGTGTGTGTGTGAGTTTTTGAATCTATTCAACAAAAAAAAAGTTAACATTAAGATTAATGATGTCAATGATGGTATTGATACCCATATCCGCTACAATACCTCATTTCGTTGTCCGATGGTCAATGTTGTTTCTTCATGGTGGTGTCTATTGTTTACAAAGTTATTTTCCTTTTCCCCTGCCAAGTGCTAGATGTAGATACGCTCAGTATTCTTTTGAATCATGTAGGTTTTTCAATGTTCGTTGGGATGGCTGCACAACTAATCAACTGTGAATTAATTTGAGGATTATAACGAGTTTATCCCTGGTTTATATGTTGCCTGTGTATTTATTATTGGAGAGCCTCCATATTCTGGCTGTCGGCTATCGTTAGTTTTGTAATGCGTAATTTTGATGATTTTAAGTGGGGCAGATATATGTATTCATATTTCATAGAGGGCATCTTTCATAGCAATTCCATTGGTCTTTAGAAACTACTGTAGGTGAAGCAGTCATATGTGTTGAATATTTTATAAGTATCAGCAAGCAAGACAGTAAACATTCTGTCAAAGTATCTTTTGGTCCCTGAGCTAGATTGTGTTGTTCATTAATATGGCTCATGAAGTATGAATTTTATGTGACAGATAACTGTGCAATACAATATTTTTAAATGATGCATGGCATAATATTTTTGAGACTTTTCACATTGTATTTGAACATCGCGGAAACTCAGACTTTCTGTTGGAGATGGGAAACAATTAATTGTTGATCCGGCGAACTGCAACAGAAAGGACTGGAGATCTATGGGATTTGACTTCATCTCTATGTATATGTTGCATTATGAATTGAGGATAAGGATAAGAAATATGATTGTATCGACTTCCCCTTAATGGCTAATTGACAAATCTTTGGATTCTGAAAAAAATGTAACATACACCAATCATTAATATTGAATTGTTCGTCTACTCATATTTCCTAGAGTTTTGATCTTATGGTCAGCTGTAATTTTCCCACGGGGATAAACATAAACATAAACATATCCACATGCTCTGATTTTTTTTTTTTTTTGTTTATGTTCGGACATCAGCAGTAGCGTATCTTTTGTTGCTTTAAACGGATTATTTTACATTTTAAATGTTTAATCTCACTCAGGTCAGCTGCACTGTTGAAATAGGAAATTATCGGGTATGTTGATACTTTTATTACATGATATTTACACTTCAACACCACTTAAATTGAATTGCTTCTCAGTTATATATATTTTTTCTTACTTTTGACTTCTAACACTGAACATTTAGTGAGTTTTTTTCACTCTCAAAACTATTGAATTTACCTTTTGCAAAGTCCATTTTAAGATTCCATCCAAAAATCTACTATTCCTATGAGGCATAGGGCTATGTACATATGCATCACAGTTTAGATTTTTAATCACATTTATAAATTTGAAAGTACAGTATCATGAAATAGTATATCTGCAATGAACATTCACTACATTCCCAAACGCAAGTGAAGAGGTTCTGGTCTGGGGCTGTTTATGGTTAAGCCTGTGCCTTTTTGTTCCACTAAATGAAAATCGTGATGCCTTAGCACACAATGACACTTCAGACAATTCTGTACTTCCAGCTGTTTGGGGAGTCTTTTTTTGTTTCAGCATGCAACTGTACCCTTACATAGAGCGGGAAGGAAACACAGCACATCAGGGTCAGTGCAGAAGAACTTGACCGGCCTACAAAGTAAGCTGACACAAACCCCATAAAATACCATTAAGACCAATCGGAAAGGTAACTTTTAGCCTCACCTAACCTTCCAACATCGCTTGCTGCCTTTCTATTTTCTTGATGGAATGAAAGCAAACCCCTGGAAAGTTTGAACATCTAGTAGAAGGCTTCCCCAGATGACTGGAGGTTACTTTAGCACCAAGGGGTGATGAGTCCCACTTTATTGTTCATAATTTTGGAGGTTGTATCAGTCCATACATTTTGCCATGTAGTGCATATTAGCTATGCCTAACTGCAGTAATTAGTTGTTGGACATTTAAATGCTCTGTTTGGCTGGAAAAGTGCTGTATGGATGCTTGAGGGTGATAGATTGTAGTCAGCTACTTATCAGGTCTTGTGGGTTCTGTATGTGCATACATGTAAACCGTCCATGTTTTTTTCATCTAAAGTGAGTAATTGTGTCACGCTCCATACTGCAGGCCTTGCGTTAGACAGATTAGAACAATAAGTTTTTGTAAGAGCTTAGCTTTCAGTGGTGAATTCCCCTTTGTAGGGTCAGATGTACCGTGAAGAGTTCTGTGGTCTTATAGCTTGTTTTCAATCATGTGATCTTGATGAGGGCGAAAGCCAGATGGGGAGCAGGAAGTGCAGAATGCCGGATGGGAATCGTAGTTCTGTATTTCTTTAGATTTAGCCTGGTATGTAGAGTTAAATCACTAAATGATTGTAGCCTTACCTTTAACGAAGTGGTCACGGCATACATGAGCGTTGTCAGACTCCGCTCCTCCAGACTTTAAACGGAGGTCTTAAATACATGTCCACCACAGTTTCTCTGCGAGTTTTTTCAATTTCTAATGTTTTTGTGTCTCCATTTTCGGGACTCAAATGTAGCTTTTTTTTGCCCAATTTGATTGCTTGGGACAGCCGTGAAGAGCACTAAACAGTGGAATTTTGACAGTGCTTCCCTATGTAGAAATCACTTCCTGCCCTCCATCTGCAGTTTCCGCTATGACTTGACATCATTAGTAAACCACCTATAAGACAATGAAGGGATGAAAAAGGACAAGGAAAGAAATTCTGAAATTTTAATTCTATGGAGTGTGTTTTACTATCCCTAATCTATTATATTGCTACTTTTGCAGAGGGATCAAGATTATTTTGACTCAATGTTGACTTTTAATGGAGCCACTCTTTTACTGGGCAATACGTTTCAAATAAGAATTTTGTTTAAATTTGTAATCTCGTTAAATTACAATTTTACCCATTAATAATGAAAAGGGCAAGAGTCAGACTTCAACAAAGAATTGGGAAGCTAGTTTTAAAAGTGCCTGGTAGTTATGAAAGACGTCTGGCCTCAGTTTTGGATTCCAACCCCAGTAAGTTACTCTGCATAGTTTGTGTTCAGTCTAAGAAAGTGTTAAAATTTAATTTTCTTATTTAAGGATGGCTAAGTCATGCTTTCATGTGAGGGTGAAAATAACCACTTTTTCACCACGAAAAAGAGAGATGATAATAGATAAGATTTACCCTAATACATGACATGACTCTAACCAAGTGGTAGTTTGGGAAGGTTCATATTCAAGGAACTGAATGTTTAGTTCGAATTTCCTCACTAAGCCGATGCAAGAGAGGGAGTAGACAAGTAATTTAAATGGATAGTAATTATTTTTGTGAAATTATGAACATAATCAGGAAACACAAAAAGTAATTTTGAAAGAAATGGCATTCTGAGATTTTCATTCATGTAGCAAGTAAAGTGGATGCATAGGGAAAGGTAGGCTTTAATTTTATTTTGGTTTGAATAACACGTGCAGGCCCTTTTATTATTATTTATTCACACTCCTCACTACTCATGTCATACTTAATAAAAAAGTGGGTCACACTTTATTTGAAGTGTTGCTCATAAAGGCTTTATACAGCATGTATGATGCCTTCATAAATGAGACATAATATCTTGATAAATCATACTTTGTAATACTTTGACATACTTTGTAAAGGTTGAAATAACACATACTTATTCAACATGTGACGCCAGCTGTGATATAACTGTGTCAATTAGCTAGTGGCTAAATGCAATAAAGGGCGACATTGTCAGCTAAGTGACATTGTCATTGTCACATCTGGCATCACATGCTGAAGAAGGATGTGTGATTCCACCCTTGACAAAGCATGACATTTGCTTATGTATGATTTATGAAGACATTATGTCTCATTTATGAAGGCATTATACATGCTGTATAAAGCTTTTATGAGCAACACTTCAAATAAAGTGTGACCAGCAAGTGAGTATAGCTAAAATATCCTTTTCACAATCATCTTGACTATGACTCCCCCTTCAGGATATTTGTGTAATTACCTAATGAACATCTTTAACATCATGCTAAATTTAGCTGCGCTAAGGATTGAGAAACTCCTCCAGTTTTGGTGTCCAAAGAGATGAACATTTATTTGTAAAATAAGGGTAATTGTCTAATTGCAGTGCACTTTGACATACATTTTGGCAGGTGTGTTCTTTATATTGGCAAGTGTGTTCTCTCTGTAATTTGTATGCATCTTTATTTATTTCAGTAACAAATCCAAAAAAGAGAAGACTTGTTTAAAGGTATTACTCCACTATAATAATAGCAGTTTCAAGCATTTGATCAAACTCAATGCTAAAGAGAAGCATTGAATTGAAAATGTTGCTTTTGATTGAAGCCTCAAGGGACTCCCCATGCCTCTCAGATAAATATGTAATTTTTTGTTATCGTTCATAAACTGTATTGTGTGTATTCCTAAAGCAAAAGCTGTACCTACAACCTTTTATTATTGAGATATCATCTACTAGCTACATAGTATATTCAATAAAAATATATACAGAATATGTATGGGTTACTTAACTTGAAATACTAAAATTAGACTATTTGAAATTTTTTAGCCATTGCTGTTTTATAAAACGAATAATAATATTAATTATTTTTATTCAATCAGTTGTTTCCCTTTCAATTTGAAAAACCCAGTTTTTGCCATTTCCCCCAACACCTCAGCAGAGTCAGGTAAATTCACACCTTTGCGAATACATTTACCAGCGATTCTTGACTGCACTGTCCATTGTGGCTTGATATTTGGACTTTGTTTTATTGACACTGCTTGTGTTGCCAAATTTAAGAGCCCGAGTGACAGCCGAATTCTACAGCCAACCTGCTATCAAAACAGATTCCTATGGGCCTCTCTCAGCTGGCACAGTCAGGATTAAATTCCTGACCACCCCAACAGATATTTAACTGCATGTAGCATGTGCATCTCCAGGCCACTAAACATATATTTTCTGGGGATGACTTTCCTGTACTTTTGTTGGGTTGGCGGAGATTCAAACTGAGCAGCTTTGGAAGCAGAGGTGAAAATGGGGCCTACAGAGTATTGAGGCTTGTCCTGGATGCACTGGTTTGTCAGTAAAAATTAAGCTAGTTATTCTGTATGATGGGATCAGAAGTAGCTGAACCCTCACCAGAGGTTAAATTTTTATTAAGCTAATCATTTCCTGCTCACCATAATTGAATTTTACTTGGAACAAAACTGATCTACTGAAAAAAAAAAAAAAAAAAAATAGGCGTGCAATGCACGGAATACCCCTCAGCTCGATGTCGAAGTTTTTGGAGACGCCCGCCCGCCCGCCCACTCGCCCAACCGCACGAAGGATAGCAATACCCCGTCAGCCTTGAGGGCTGAGGGGTAAAAACTAGCTTGGTTGTCATGGAAATAAAGAAATGCTATTCAAATGTAACACTTAACACTCATCACATTTTTAGCAGTTGCAATCTAGTCCTCTCAAACTGCAATCTTTTTTTCTATTTATGTGGAAATACATCGCTTTTTGTCAGCCAAATATGATTTTTTTTGTTTATTTAATTTGATTTTATTTGTGGATTGGTGTGATATTTAACTATAAAAGCCCAGCTGTTGAGTTATGTTTTTGAATGTCTCTCTTATGTGAACTTGAAATATGAAATTTTCATTGCAAAAGGAAGGGTAAGAAAGTCACGTGAATATTGTGACTATTAGGGCTCGTGAAATTATTATGCAAACAATCTTTCATTTTCTGTATCTTCTCTAAGTATAATTTACAAGTTTGGCTGACATCCTGAAAACATCATTGCGCCATTTCTATTATAAAGAAAAACTCGGACTACAAACAATTTTGCCTCACTTGTCATCATTACTTTAGAGTTTTGGTAAGGCCTTATATATATTGAAAATATCTCCTGAACTATTTTCCCTCCCAAAAGATGAAGGGTGTTGTTTTTGGTGGAATTTGTTTGTCTGTCTGCCCATCTGTCTGCCTGTCAGCAATCTAGCTCAAAAGTGGTTTAATCAAGTTATATAAAATTTTCAGGAAAGGAGTGTAGTGGTCCAAAGATCAACTGATTAAATTTTGGACATGATTAGGTCATGATCATGGCTCAGGTGAAATAATGCCGTATGTTTAGCCTGGTACCACTTGCCCAAAATTGCGCCAAGTCTAGACCACTATTTCATGATGATTTCTACAAAGATTCAGCTGACCCATATACATGAGTTATGAAGTTAGAGTGATATTGGATTTATCTGGAGATTTTTCAGTTTATTACCTTTTAAAGGTGTATTTTCTGTCCTGCCAATTCCTCTCTGTGAGAAATAGTCACTTTAATGCCACTCCCCTGCTCCTGGCACTGAGATGGAATTGTACAAAAGCTGGCTTCATACTAATCATAAAATTGCTTTTAAAATCTGGACTCAGGACATTTTTTCATTAGTGGAGAGATATTTCTAAGCATAGTGATGTATTTAATGAAATAAAATCAAAATAGGTGAGGCCTTGATGATTTCTGTAAGAAAATTCACTGAGTAAGCCAGCATGCCTAGAACGAGTTTGTAAAGAGCTAACAAATACTGAGATACAGTGCTCAAAATTTCAGTGAACAAAACAAGTGCTCAAAAGCGTGCAGATGTCTGTTCCATGAGGTACAGTTATACTTGACTTTTGCTGTTCTTTTAAATGTTGATTTTTCTTTTGTATGATGTACCAATTTCGGAAATACTTTCTTTTTTTTTCTACATTTTGTGATCTTTTGATCAATTGCTAGCCATACAAGTCATCTATCCTGCCTTTACGATTACTTTAACAATTACTGTTCTGCAAGTGTGTATATTTGAAGGCCACCATTGTGAGATTAATATGTGTTGTTAAATTCTTAAACCTGCAATATTAGATCTTTTTTATTGTATGGGCCTACATATTGTTGAAATATAAACAAAGCTGGGAGTTTTTCTTTAATGTTTTACAATCTGAAATTATATCCTATAAAATATATTTTAGGAAGGATTTTTACATTACTTTTGTTTGTATAAAATTGCAACAATACTACACTAAGAAGGAAATATTGATGTCGACAAAGATTATTATATCGAAGTTGGTACATAATTCTTAAATACCCTTGCCCTTGTAAAAGCCATTTTTCTGTATTTTATGGATGAAAATATTATCAGTATTATCTAACTAGTGACTACATTATTTTGAAACTGAATGTGTTTATCAAATTGTGTATATATATATTTTTTGCAGTATTGCGGTTTTAATGAGAAATTACAATTAACATAATTCCAGATGTGACATTTATCTTTATACAAGTTTATATATTGAGGAATACTTCAAAAAGCAATAATTTTATTGTATCATGCGATACATAACAGGACTTTTACGAAGAGTGGCACTCAGCACTGCTTTTACGCGAAAGAAACTGTGAGTTTTAGTTTAAGGTACCCATTTCTATACCTTAAGAAGGTATAGAAATAGGTGTTTAGGAACAAGTTATTGTCCTTTTTAAACATAACGGGCTTTAAATTCATTGATGCGGCGCAGGCGCAGCGAATGGGGGGAGCGCTGCACCAACGGGGTGTATCCAGACGTATTTGGCTATTTCGTGCCCAGCGGAAGTACTCCTCTGTCCCGCCTCTGTCCCTCCTGCTGGCCCAAGTGGCAAAGAGGGAGGAGAGAAGGCGTGAGTGGGTTTAACACAGCCGAGTCAAATCTTCACCAATCAAACGAGCTCCTCTCCTCACCTTTAAATGTTGGAATAAAGAAGCCTCTGTCCTATATCTGCATGATGCGTTAATGTTGCATTTATATTGCTGCTTCAGGCATGTTTTCTGCACCGCTTACGCCTATATCAAGCATTACGAATATGAGTTAGCTGGCTAGCTGGGCATTCGCAAATTATCACCATTAATGAACTTGAATGGAATTTCAAAACGAAACTACGTCAAATCATTCAAACTTACGAAGTTGGACACGAAACAAATTCTTCACAAGACAGATTACTTTCAAAGTCAATGCAAAGACTTGTACATACACTTGTGTATTCGCGTCTTTGCATTGACTTTGAATGTAATCAGTTGTGCGAAAAATTCTTCTTGCATCCGGTGTGAAAGCAGCTGATGGACACATACCCTCATAGCCTACACACACACTCACGCGCCGACATGCTTACACTTCTCTTTATCTCTCTCTCTTTCTTTGATCTGACATCAGGACAATCGATATAGATACTATAATTTATGTGCTGATTCAGGTAGTTACATTAAATAGTGGTTGCTATAATTATTTATTGCATTGAAATGAGCCTGACATTCTGGAAACCTGTCTGTGAGTTTTCGGTGACGTGTGCGCACTGTGCGCCAGTCAGCCAAATTACCACTGCACAGAAAGTAAACCAGGTTGGAACTGGCGAGCTCTCTGCGCACTTTTGGTGGATCCTTTATCCACAAAATTGTCACTGTGTCTTGATGAATATGTGACACCTCCCCCTACTACACCGCCACACCCATCTCGGCACTAGTCTGTCTACCAAATTGCCAAAGTGGCTGCGCACGGTGTTGCACCGCATGAAATTACCTCTGCGCGGGCTGCACCGGATGAAATTACCACTACGTGAGCTGCGCCACCCTGCGCTGCGCCAAGAAATTAGAGCCCAGTGTATCAAAATATACTGCAGATGATTTTCAATAAGCAAATGATGAGACTGTTTTTACATATTTTGCATGTGCATGTATTCCAATTATTTAAAAGCCATCATTACTTTTCTCAGCCTGTATATGTGTAACATTAATCTATTCTGGCAGATTGCCCTGTGTTCTATGCGTTATTAAAGTGTACACTACTAACAATTATATTATACTGAATACATTGTACATTTATGTTAAAGTAAATAATTCATGATGAGGTCCTGTTGTCTCCTAAATCAGGATGATCACAGTCTTTGTGTTATTAATTGATTAAAAGTGTCAACTTTTTGACTAATGCTAAATGGAAATGGGCAAGACACAGAGGGGGTTGTCAAAGAGAGATTATTTCAGAGTAGTGCTAAGATGGCAAAACTCTGTTGTTGTATGTCCATAAATTGGCATTCCAGAATGTGCCTTACTTGCTTATTAGAAGGAAAAGGCTTGCCTTTTTAGTGCTTTTTGAAAATTTATTGCTGAAATAAACACTTGAAACTTTAACTTTTTGTTCTGTCTTATTTGGTTGCTATTTTCACTCAACTTCTAATTCAGACTGAATCACTGGAGTTTGCCAGCATCCAGAAATCTGTTCATTTTGCAGTTTTATTTTCTATTCCAAGTCTCCAAGCACATTGTCATAATGCATGATATTTCAGTTTCATAAAACAGGGGTTATAAATGGCAATTACATTAAAAATGATAGAATACAATATTACATCTTACAAATAGGAGTTAGACTAACCGATGGGACACAGTGTGATATTACTATTCTTTTACAATCCTTTGGCCGTATATTGCGCCTATAAGTTTGTGCTAATTTGGCAGTTAATGGTATCAGGATACCTTGGTACCTAGATTTTTGCCCACTGGCCAAAAAACAAGTTCCGTCTCAGCCTTGTTTTGCCCACATTAAGGCCTGATTCAGCCTTGTTGAAGGGGAACTGAAGGGCCTCTTCCATTGACCACCTCCACCATATTCACCTCCTCTTGGCCTCTATTCAGTCATCTGCATGATTTAAGTTGTTGCTATGCGAATACAACTCCTTTTAAACCCTTTTTGTACCATCATGCACCTTGTTTCTGGTCAGGGTTGCTAGTGGGCCGGAGCCTATCCCAGCATACGATGGCAGGAACGAACCCTGGACACTTGGCTAATCTATCACAGTTCACACATACAATTCACTCACTCTTCTGAACCAATGGGCAACTTAGAGCCTGCAATTAGCCTGACATGCATGTATCTGTAGGAAGCTGTAAACCCACTTGAGCACAGGGAGAATACGCAGACTGAACACTGAATGAGACACCATCTTGATGTGCGGCAAGAGTGCTGCCCACGGCACCACACTGCTGCCAAATGAGCAGTCAGTGGTGGGGTAAACATCATCATACTATAAAGTAAGTGTGTGTGTGTGTGTGTGCGTCCTTCACACATCTCGACATTCCATCAACTTCAGACTTGGTGGGTGGATTGTTGGAAGAGGTAAGGAAGTGCAGTGTCCAGCGTGAAGGTGTTTGGCTGGGCAGATCTTTAGAAAGATGCCAGCACCTTATGGTTGACCGGGAACAGCGCAGCAGCGAAGGAGCAGTGATTGAATGGGCACGTCTGAGAGCGCTGACTGGAGCATGGAAATCAGGGATCAGTGTCTGATAAAGGATGATGAAATACGCTGCAAAAAGTGTCTGTCTTAACAAGTCTTTTAATCTTTCATGAGACATTACTTTTTCTCTCTCAAGTAGAACATATTATTCTATTTTAAATTGCTTTGTGCTTGACAAGTGAAATTTTCTTATCCCATTGGCAAATCTAGACATAAGTCAAAACTCTCTCACCTCCATGGCAAAATTTTTGACTCACTGAGAAAAAAAAGGCAGTAGAAGTAGGTTTTAAGCCTGAATACAACATGAATATGCTTGGGTAGATGGATTTATTTTACTTTTTTTTTTTTTGCTGAGTATTATAATGTAGTGAAATTACAAACATGATGCCAAGTAATTTTATCCCGAAACATTAATGATCTACACATGAAATTCCAGTGCAGTTACCATGAAACCATGCCTTGGGAGTGATGCGGGAAAAGCTCATCATTTTGAGCAGCTGGATTAATTTATTGTTAGATTCAGTGAAAAGAAATGAATCTATTATGAGTTCTGTGCTCACTATTTGAAAAATAACCTTCAAGCTCTGAAATTAGTGGCAGGTAAAACCATTAGTATGCATCATGAAAACTTTGAAAGTGAGAACCAACTGCATTATGATGCATTCTCCAGCTAGCGTGGCGGCCACAAAATTAATAAGGGCCAAGATTTACTGATCCCAATACACAGCAAAGGTCCATGATCTTAAATGCGTGCTACTCATCTTTAGACTGCATTACCACAGGTCACGTTACCACAGTGCCAGCTGGTTTCAGAACTAGGTTCGACCTCCTGGTTAAAAGTGATTGAAATAAAATACTGGGAATCAATATTTTTTTCCAAATCTGACCTGGATTTTCCACTTTTGTATGTTAAATTCAATTAGCAGATGCATGTAGCTGATTAACATAATACAAAATGCCAGACCTGGGCAACCATATTGGCAAAACAGCCAGGTTGGCAAAGGATCTGACTGTCCTCACGACTCAGTCTTTCCATGGCAAAACAAACAAGGCATTCAGTGACATGGCATAAGGCCCCACAAAACTTTGACACGAAACCACATCAAAGAGATGTAAAAAGATGATTATACAAAGCAAGAATGCAAATAGCATTGCCTTCATTGAAATAATTTAATCTGGACAGAAAAAAAAACCACATGTAGGCTTCGGCTGCCCATGTTTTCATTTAAACAACGCAGACTTTTCTCACAATGTGTCCTGCATTAAGACCATGGTCTCTTTCCAACTGGAAAAACAGCTACCACTTGTAAGAAACAATTTGTACTGAAACAAAGAGCACACACTGTACCATGGTTTTGAAATCACATAAACGTAATTCACGTGTGTGAAGAGAAAGGTCATGTGTAGCCCACACACAGTCTGGGAATGCGCTTTATTGTATGTAATGCAGTATGATAAAAGTGCTGAAGGAACCTCCTCCCATCCATCTATCCCAGAGGGATATATCAGTGGGCTGGTCCATGGGAAAAATAAGTGGAAGTACATGTCCTGGGACTAAGTTAATAATACAGCACAGCGGGACGAGCACTTTCTCATTTCTTTCTAAATCATCTTTCTGAATCATCCAGCTGATTTGTCATCACATGAGCCTCACTCTGGGACGGACTCTGGAGGTCTGCTCTACATGACACTGTAGCCAATAAGTTTTACAGTGGGAAATGCGACACCCTACACCGCCGGTGAGATGATGCAGCACTGTGTTTCTCAGACGTTATATTGCCAGGATGAAACTTCACTTTCTTGTCCTCTCCCTTTATTTTGGTTTCCGGGTGGGGAGGGAAGCGCACCATTTTTGCATCACCTCAAGAAACCATGCTGGTTTGTGAGTGTTCTGAGTTTTTTTTTTTTTTTTGTTCTTTCAGTGAAAAAGGTTACTCAGTCAGTAATTCCCAGGACCGGCAGAGGGAACCAACAAAGCACCAGCCCTCCTTGCATAACGGAGAAGTTATCTGGCTTTCAGGGTGAATCTGCTTTTCCTTCCCGCAGCAATGGGTCAAGATCTGGATTGTATCACTCTCATTTTTTGCCATATATCTGGGAGCCCTTATGAAAACATCCTATTGTGATGGCTGTTAGAAATTGGACGCCAAAAGCAGCGGCCAGAATTAAAAGGCAAAAACCGCAGAGAGCTGAGAGACTTAAACAGACTAAAAATGCGAGACTCGTGCTACCAACAGACCTGGATGCCGTCCGAGGTAGAAAGCAGGTGAGCCCGAAGATACCAAAAGAAAATGGAAAAATAAAACAAAGATTCCCTCTCTTGCTATAACTAGGCCTCAAATATGCAACTAAGTCCTTAACAGTGCTCTGTCTCAAGACCTTACCGGCTAAAGCGCAAATATAACACTGACACTCTTGCAAAGGACGCGAGGCGAAACTGGAGCTTAAATAGAGTGCGGGCAACGCCCCCAATTGATGCCAGCTGGCCCAGGAATCTGATTGGGAGCAAAACTATATCGTCCTGGTTGAGAGCAACAAAAAGAGCTCTCAAAGCTTCTAAACCATGACACCTATAGCTATTTCTTAGAAATACAAAAGTATTGATGGCATAACAATAGTATTACTAAAACTCGAATAGTATAACTAAAGTAGTACTATAGACATTACATTATGAGTAATATTGCAGTGAACAGTGATATTACTATACCATGATACTCCTATATTCCACACAACTGTATTGCTTGCATAGTCTGAATAACTATGGTATCACTATAATAATACAATACACCATGGTGGCAAAAATACCATCCGTTCATTATAGGTCAACTGCAGCTTGGAACTACAGAAATTCTTCATAAGGGAGGTTTGAGGGGTCGTGCCAGAACACTTGGTACTCCTTCATTTTCAAAGATTCTTAACAGAATAAATATACCATTATATATAATATGCAGGAATATGTTACTCATAAAATATAGTGTATGGCTAGGGTTTTTAAAGTAATTACAATTTTATACAGTTGTTTGCAACAGTTTGGGCACCCCAGATCAAAATTTCTGTTACTGTGAATAGCTAAGCGAGTAAAAGATGTCTACTCTCCAAAAGGCATAAAGTTAGAGGACACTTCCTTTATATTTTAAACAAAATTACTTCTTAATTTCCATCCTTTTACAGTTTCAAAGTGACAAAAAAGGAAAAGGGTTCGGAGCAAAAGTTTGGGCACGCTGCATGGTCAGTTCTTAGTAACACTCCCTTTGGCAAGTATCACAGCTTGTAAGCTTGTAAACACTTTTTGGAGCCAGCGAGGAGTTTTTAAATTCTGGTTTGGGAGATTTCGCCCATTATTCTGTGCCAAAGGCTTCTAGTTTTGTGAGATTCTTTGGCTGCCCTGCATGCACTGCTCTTTTGAGGTCCACCCACAGATTTTAAATAATGTTGAGGTCGGAGACCTTGACGGTTATGGTGACACCTTCAACTCGCACCTCTTGAGGTAGTCAGTTGTGGATTTTGAGGTGTCATTATCCTGCTGTGGAACCCATCCTCTTTTCTTCTTCAGCTTTTTTGCCAATGGTGTGATGATTGCTACCAGAATTTGCTGGAATTTAGTCCATTCTTCCTTCTATCAGTGACAGGTTCCCCTTATCACTGGCAGCAACACAAGCCTAAAGCAGGATCGATCCAACTAAGTGCTTGACAGTTTGAGAGGTGTTCTTTTGATGCAATTCCGCATTCTATTTTCTCCAAACATACCTCTGCTCATCGCAGCCAATGAGTTTTATGTCGACTTCATCAGTTCACAGGAATTGTTTCCTAAATGCATCAGTCTTGTTCAGATGTTCCTTAATGACCTTCTGATGCTGAATTTCACAGTGAGGATGCAGGAAAGGTTTCTTTCTCATGACTCTTCCATGAGGGTCATATATGAGCAAGTGTCACTGAACCGTAGGGCAAAGCACGATGACTCCATAGTGTTCGGAATCTTCCTGAAGATCTTTTGTTGCCAAACGGGTGTTTTGATTTACCTTTCTTGCAATCCGATGAGCAGTTTTCTTGGTCTTCCAGACCTCAACTTGACGTTCACGGTTTCTGTTGACAGCCATTTCTTAAATAAATTATGAACTGAGGAAATCGCAACGTAAAAATGTTTTGGCATCTTCTTGCAGCCTTCTCCTGCTTTGTGGGCATTAATTATTTTCATTTTCAGAGAGGTAGACAGCTGCATAGAGGACCCTATGGCTTCTGATTGTTGGGCCAAGGTTAGAGGAGTCTGGGTATTTATAAACTTTGAAATTTGCATCACCTGGCCTTTCCTAACAATGATTGCGAATAAGTCATAGCCCTAACAAGCTAAATACGATCTGAGACTTCAAAGCTACGAGTCAAAGTTACCTGAGAGCTCAGATCTTTTGGGGAGCCCAAACTTTTGCACAGTGCTCATTTCCTTTTCTTTTTTCCAATAGAATTGTAAAGAACAAAAGTAATCCATTAATATTGCTTAAACTGTCAAAATGAGCGTTTCATCTTTAAATTCGGAGATCAGTTCATCTTCTACTTGCTTAACTATCCTCAGTAGCAGAAACTTTGATCAGGGGTGCCCAAACCTTTGGCCCCTAGGAACTGTCCCAAAGATGTGACCACTAAAAATAGATTTAAAATGATAAAATACCAAATACAATGCTCACAAAAACACAGGGTTACTGGTTATGTCACGTGTAATATAAAATACCAAAGAATTGATATTAAATACCATTTATTACCCCCCTGGCATATAATGTGGGAGAATATAGTCATGGGTGCGGTTGTCCGTCCGTCCGTCCATCTGCATTTCGTTTCCAGAGCACAACTTCAAAACCATTCAATATTTTTTAACAAAACGTGGTGAGCACATTAATCATGACCTGAAGTGTTGTCTTTTGCTGATCCACAGTTGATGAATTTTGTTCTTTTTTTGGTTTCCATGGAAACATTTGAACTTAGAATTTCAGGGGGTATGGTCTGTTTCCGCAGTAGGTGGAAATTTCATTCTTTCAGTAGGTGGGGCCGGGGGGATATGCCGTCTCCTGAGGCTCTTGTTCTTCTGCCTAAACATTTCATTGGGCCAACTGAAAAAAATGAAACGTTAACAAGCAGTCTACCAGTCCGTAGCGAACGAGCAATGGAGTTGCCATATTCTGATGAAAACACGGAGGTGGGTGTGGGTGATAGGGGTCAATATCAAGTGTGACCACCTCTGGCAATCATCATCACCCGACACAGACTTCTCATACTGTTCACAAGTCTTTTCACCGATACAGAGGGAAGCTTCGCCATTCCTCTTAGCGCAAATGGAGTTCATTGCATGTTTGTTGGAGACTGAAGGCCATCCTGAATGCGTCTCTTTCATTGATCCCAGAGGAGCTTAATGGGAGTCAAGTCTGGAGAATGTGCAGGCCACTCTAAATGAGGAACTCCAGTCCTCTGGAATGCGCTCAGTGACAACTCGCGCATGGTGTTCTGGCATTGGCATCCCTGAACAGGAAATTTGGGCGGTGAAGGCAATGAGGCGGCACAATAATTGGATTAATTAATGTGTTCAGACAGTGTTGGTCAGTAATTTGCCCATTCATGACGACTAAATCTGTTTTAAAGTCACTAGACATGCCTGCCCACACCATAACGCTACCACCTCCGTGTCATTCACGTTCAACGATGGCATCAGCATAACACTCGCCCCTCCAACACCAAACATGCCCCCGACCATCTGATCTGAAGTTCACCTTGCTTTCATCAGTAAAGAGCAGTGATGACCGCTGCGGAGACGTCCAGTTGGCATGTTGCCTTGCCCATTCCAGCAGCTCCCTGCGATGTCGGGTTGGCCGAGGTTCAGCCTGCAACAGACTTCTAGCAATTAACTCATGCTGATGAAGGCGGTTCCAAATAGTTTGTCAGGACACCCCGAGTCACCTGACCTCTCCAGAGATGCAGCTGCAGTTGTGTGGCATTTCCAGTTCAGTGACGTAAGGCACACATACCGATGTAACGGCCATCTTGGTGGGTCGTTACACGACGACGCTCTCTGCCCAGTCTTTCCTGAACACTGCCGGTCTACCTAAAGGCTATCAGGAGTCGAGAGATGACGCTCTGACTTACGCCAAACTCCGCCGCTACCTCAACTTAGCAACTTCCTGTTTGGAGTCTGGCCAATGCCAGGTGGCGCAGCTCCACAGCAAGACATTTTCAGTTCAATATTTCAAGACAAATCATTGTATTATCACAGCAGCAGACTGTCTCTGAGAAAAAGCTCCATGCTCACTTTTATAGGAAAAATCCTATTCCTGAGTTCTGCTCTACAACGCCCTGTACACAAAACTAAGTACTGTTCAAAAATAAATTTTGTTGCGTATTCACAGTTGGCTAATTCTGAGAGCAATATGAATCGCTCAGAGAGAGCATTTAGGAGTGCCACTTCTAACAAAATTTTGGGTACCTTTACCATATTCCTGTGAGCAGTATATTTACAGAATATTTTTGAATTAAGATGTTTGGTACACTCAATATGCAAGTGATCAGAGCAGCCTCACAACACTGTTAGAAGCTTTGAATTAACATCCTGACAGACAAAATCCAATACAGCCGACAATATAGCATATATAACAATCACATTGAAGCACTGGAAAGCAGACATGGAGAATGAAAGCTGAGCCATCACTGGATATATCAACTCTCCCAAACAAGTATCTTTGAAATGGCACCATGCAAATAATGATACTGACACACAAAATTTAATTTTACTGGTACCAAGAGTGTGAAATTTGCAGGCGCAGCCATCATTCATATAACAATTCATTTAACAAAAAACTGAACCTTGTGGTTAAGTACTAGTGATAGAACTTTCAAACATCAGTACATGCGACTAACAATGCTACTCAACTAACATTAGGTCAGCGAGTTAGCTAGTAGCCTGTGTCTGTTTGGTTGCTTGTTTTCCTGTTTGTTAGTCCATTGGTGAACAAAATACTTCAATACATCCAGGCCAATACCCCCCCCCCACCCCCACCCCCACCCTGAATACAGGTGACCTGTGCACATGTGACAGAAACCCAGAAAATGCAGTTTTATCAAATGCCCATGCAGTAAGGTGCCGCAATTATTCTGCAGTCATTCAAAATAGCAACAATTTCCAAGATATCACTACAGGACGTTCAATCATGGATCATGCTTTGTCATTAAAAAAACATAAATATCACAGCATGTTCTCCTGTGTGTATTTGCAAGGAAAGAACACTTAAAGCAATTAATCCAATCAAATGATGAGACAAGCCATTAAAAAATGTTTTTTTTTCTTCTTGCAAAACCAATGATGTATTATGAGCACCAGGAATAAAACATATTTGCATATTGCCAAGAAAACATTTACAAGTAAAACCAGAGGCACTACTCGAGTGCAAACCTCCGCCAAGGCAGAACAGTCCAAATCTTGGTGAGTGGGAGCAAAGTTCAGTTATCGCGCGTCATAGGATTTCAAGATGGCTGCCGTGGCGGCCATATTGTTTCACTGATCGTGGGGAAAATCAATAGGGTCCACCCCTGATGGAACAGCGACCCACCCACAAAATTTCAAAGATATCCGTTGATTACTTTGAGTTATCTTGTTCACAAACAAACAAACGGCACCAATCACATAACCTCCTGCCAAGTTTGGCGGAGGTAATAATAGCCAAGCAGAAAATGGACAAAAGCTAAAAGCGATTTAAAAAAATTTGAGAAATAAATGACAAATACAATTTTGAGAGAAGGAATTTAATTTCAAATGCCAGAATTTTTGTAAACAAGAACAGTTCCTATGTAATGTACAACAAACAGTCATGCCCCATTCCTCCACGCTGTACCTTTTGCTTTTAATATTGCCAAACTGTTTCACATCATTGAGCGAGTCCATATTAAAACTCACAGCAGTTTAAAATAAAGCTATAACGGTTAATTTAACATTCCTAATTCAATCACCATCCCCCAATAAACCAGCAGTGTCACAGTTCTGTAATTTTACAACCACAGGAAAGTCAAATCCATTACCAAGACAACATGGATCAAATATTACTGAACTACACAAGTAAGAGAGATTAATTGTTCCATTTTTCCCTGATTTATGTTAAATTCACAGTTTATGTTATTCCCTGAAACCACAATTGTCTACTTGAGCTGCCCACACTCTGCAATGGTGATCCTCTTGGAAGTGCTGCCTGAACGGGACCCAAAGGACTCCACTTTATTCACTATGTCCATCCCTTCCGAGACGTGGCCAAACACAACATGTCTGCCATCCAGCCTGAGGGGAAAAGGCCAAACTCTGTAAAACGTCACTAAAATAAGCAGGAGGTTCTCTTCGCCATTTTATTCTTTCGACAGAACGTACCATTCCGTTCTAGCAGTGCAGATGAAGAACTGGGATCCGTTTGTGTTCGAACCGGCGTTTGCCATTGACAGCACACCTGAAAATGAGTGAATGGATCCAATAATGCATTAAAATAAGCCACTGCACAACCCATGGAGCACAATGCACATGCTCACTGTGTGCTGCAATGCCAGCCGTTTGAATCGGAGCACTAAACCTTTGTCATGTCGGTCCTACTCCGTCCCCAGTTTCCCCGTCTCTCCATACTGTCCAGTCAAATGCAGCCCAATATATTGCAAAATTTCCATTACAAAATTTAAATATAAACATTGCCACCATTTAGCACTCAAGTAATGGGATTAGGGCTGGGCGATATGGACAAAATCTAATATCCCGATATCTGTGACCGAATACCTCGATATCGATATTTTTCCGATATTATCGGGACACATGTTGGTGCTTTTGCAAAATATTTGCACAATAATATTTTTATAACCATTAATTAGTAACGTTGACATAACGATAAAACAGGTGCAGGCAACAGCTTCAACAGTCTTGCAAGTGCAGAAAAATGCAACCCATTGCTGTAATTCAGCTTTTAAAACCAGAAAAGCCAACACTTATTTTATATCACAATAGTACGATAGTCAAAATCCCTGACGATATTTTACTTTGCATCACGATATCGATATATCGCCCAGCCCTAAATGGGATGTGATTTATTTTAAAGATCTGGCAGGAAAAAGTAGAGGAAAAAACCCAACCGAGCTAATGCAGCAGGAGAGTACAATGCAAGGGGTGAGGTTTCAATTCAGATCCCCACATTCCAACACACAAGCGGCCACTATTTTAAGAGACCGTTTCACTTCTGGGGTTAATTTTACATTAAAAAAGTGTGACAGGACTGGTACAAGAAACGGAACAGTGTAAAAACAGTACAAGTTGTAAACTGATTCCTGTTGGGTGGCATGAAAAAAGTAGGTCACCATCCAAAGATTTTTCCAAATTCAGCATCATCATCTTGTCTGGGAAACTTTCCCCATCTAGAGGCAGAAACTGAAGTCCATTTTAATTTTGCTTGAAGGAGTTTTTCCATCAAAGCAGAGGATCATGTTTCAGAGGCTTAGAGAATTAAACTTTCAACAACTTCACGTCCGCTTTAACAGTGAATACAAATGTAAGGGAATCTCCCAGTTTAAAACATCATGGAAAAACAGCACAATAGTTCAAAACCTGCTCAATGAGTCCAAAAAGGACACCGGTAATACAATAGCTTATGTTCTAATCAAACAGCGCTATTGTAGCTCAGCAAATTTATGCGGCCAAGACGTGCTTGAAAGTTGTGCTTAATAAGCCAAAGCTACTTGTACACTGGTGTCTGTGAGCAAGGACGCATCCAACTGTAAGAAAATATAAGTCCTGTCACATATTTCTTCCACACATAAACCTTGCCAGCCTATCTCTCAAATGATATTAACCACCATGCAGGAGAAACTGAGGAATAGTTCCAGGTGTCAGGAACTAAACATTAGGGAGGAATTCCTGTGCAAAGATGTTGCACCTCTGCTTCTTTAATGCCAGTGTAACACAAGGTCTGCGAGACCCATTTCTGGATGTGTCTCACATTTTAAGTGGTCTACAAAGTCCCTAAATAACTGAACACGGAAAACCTTATTTCACCAAAACGAATTGGTTTAAGACTTGCGTTCGAAATTTTGCAGTAGCACTTGAGATTAGAATGCCATTTCAAATTAATTCTGATAAGCTTTTCGGTAAAATCCTTTATTAGTGTTAAAAAAAAAAACATTGCACTTACCTGGTCCAGTATGTTTTAGCTTGAAATTCTCATCTGGGAACCTGGGTCCATAGATTGATTTCCCACCAGTTCCATTGTGATTGGTAAAGTCTCCACCCTACAAAGAATACACCAAAGAATTTGAATAAATCAGGTCATTCAGTAATAACCAGGAAACAAGCAAATTTGCACCAATATCATTTTGTTTTATTCAAGGCAACTATTATAGCTATTCTTACCTTTCTGGAATTTTTACACTTTTCCTTTTGTAATCTTAAAATACTCCAAATAAGCGTATGGCACACTGAAATGTAAAAGAAATCCACCAGGTGCTGAAACTCATCGATATTCAATTCTCATATATTTCTGATAAAAGTCTGACCAATCATTTTCTTCGGTCCGAATAAAATGATTCGCTTAGCTTCCTGTCTGTCATCCGTTGCTGCGCCCCTTCCAGCTGCCTACCGCTGTCACTGCTTGCCAGTCGCGCGCCTCTCTAGCAGAGGAGTAGAGACAAAGCAGGTCGCTACTCAACGAAGTTAGCCTGCAAACAAAGCCGCTGCAACTGCTCTTGATTAAATGACTAACATTACTGGGACAATTCTGGTGAGGCAAGACATTATGAAAGCAGTTTTGCAAGAAACTGTGTATGAATTCTGCCGAAACACAAAGCATCTGACTGTAAACAAACAGGCGCTGAAATAATTACTAACGTTAATGGTAGTTCGTCAGACGTGACAAGGGCATTTTATTTTATACCACATATAGAACTGAATATTATGTAATTACTGTTGGTTAGTTTTCACAAACCGGTGCCTCTGAATCTGATTCCATTGCCCCATTTCAAGATGCTTTCACACCTGACGCGAAACGAATTTTTCATACGACAGATTACATTCAAAGTCAATGCAAAGATGCAAATACGACCGAAATTCGCGTCTTTGCTTTGACTTTGAATGTAATCTGTCCTGCGAAAAGTTTGTTTCGCGTCTGGTGAGAAAGCAGCTTCACTCACACTGCTCACTTTCTCACCGCACGCTTCCCACATGGTTGTTGATTTTCCTTGTTGTTTGTAAAATAAATGCATCAATAAAATAAATAAATAATTTAAAAAAAACTCTCTCACCACACGCGTCAGGGGAGGAGGGGAGCCTCAGAGGTCAGGCAGATGGAGGAGCTGTTCTTGTTCAAATTTCTACTAAGTGCTGTGCCGCATGCCAAAAGGGTAAGAATAGCTTTAAATGCAGCTTGTATGAACTTGTTCAATCCAAACAGACACACACACCATTTTAACTGAAACGTTTCCCCGAGGCAACGAGTACATAAGAAATGCAAGCATGACCAAACAGACCTGGCACATAAAACCGGGAATCACTCTGTGGAACGTCGATCCCTTGTATCCAAAGCCATGCTCCCCAGTGCAAAGCGCCCGGAAATTCTCTATGAAAATAACAAAGACCGAGAAGTATGTTTAAATTTCATTAACCTAGATCCATCAAGAGCTCTATGTGAACACAGTGCAACCATTAAATAAGACGTAGGTTATAATCACATCAATGCGTTCCCACCTGCTGTTTTTGGCACAACATCTGCATTCAGCTGAAAAAGAAGAGCTTAGTTGACTACAAAACGTCGACAAACAAATGCGAACTTAGAGCATACAGCATGCAAAAGCAAGCGTTTAACCCGAGAATACGAGGGAGGAACAGATGGCAACCAACAAAAAACACACATTTTTGAAAACACATTGGATTTGGCAGCATTAGCGGAAAAGATAAATGACAACCTGACAACGGATAGAATATGAGACGTAGGAAGACTGCGTTTTCGATCCATGAGACAACACAGATAACAAGGCCGTCGTTGAAAGGCTGAAAAATTACATGAGGTAAAGCAAAAAAAAAAATGTCCAGTGGCTTGACTGCGAACTGAATCTATAGCCATTATTACCCAAATAGGTCAACAAAGCGATGAGTTAACCGGCCAGCGTCGGCGGGTTTAATAAAAGCCATTTGCCCAAATATGCATTGATCAAGATCATCCCATTTATGAAACGTGAATGCAAAAGACCATTTTTATCCATGGTTAGTGGAGTCAGGTAAGACGAACTACTTGCTCAGTCCATCTTTAGTCGGGACATGATCTCGTCCTGAACCAGGCTTCGTGCTTGTCACTGAAGTGAAAGGTCATGAGAAGCGCTTCGCAGTCAGGCTACACAAGAATTACTCAACAGGAGACTTGGTAACTCTCTTACCAGTTTGACTGGTAGATTATAGGCGGAAATGAAATTATTTATGTAAACAAATGTTATCAAAGCAAGCGAAGTAAATTGCATCAGAAAAAAAAACCACACGCCAGCTCAAGCCGAACTTCGGCTTTGGGAAACGTGAAGGACGCGTTACCGGCGTGCAGCCACTTACTTCGAAGGTGACTCTTCCGAGAGGCTTGTTGTCGGCAGCGAGATCAAAGTAGACGATCGGGTTGCTGGCTGGTGGTCCATTAGTGAACATTCGCGCAGCAGAAAATGCGAATGCACAAAATTTCAGTGGACTCCTTACTTGCAACATTGTTGCTAGTTTTTTTTTTTTGAGACAGCAACCTGCCTTGCATAAACCGCAACAGGAAGTAAACCGCCGAGTGCGCGGTATCACACGAGGGCACCGTCGAGCCGTACTTCCGCCCGCGAGACGCTTCCGCTAATTGGTTCTCGCAAACTCGCAGAAGCCAATGAACGGAGGCTGCCATGTTGAATTGTTGGGGTTTTTTTTTTGTACCACAGCACACGAATTGGGGCTTTTTAATGCTATCATAGACTGTACAACAAAGAAGACCACAGCAAGTGCACTGGTTACCCAACGTGGAAATAAAAATAAAAGGAATAAAACTTCTGTCAGTTTCCTAATTTCTGCCACAGAGAAAATAAAGTAATAATAATAATTATAATGATAATAAATCAAACACATACATATCATCTTCAGCCATACAGCTCCATTGAACTAGTTACAGACATGGACTGTATTCGTACACTGACTGTATATGCAGTCAATGTATTGTAAGCTGACAAAGACCAAACAAGACAAAAATATTCATGTGACTTCCTGTATATTTTTTATACACTACTGCTACTGCCCGATCCCGTGCACTTTACAGGAGGGGAGCCGTTCATCACGAATGACCGTACACCCTCGCCCCTGGATACAACCAACACCTCCAGGAAAATCCCTCCATTGCAGTCTGTACAAGGGCGATATTGGTTGATAACCATGATGACAGGCTACAGTAAAGATACCCATGTGATATTTACTTCTAAGAGTTGCATGCTAGGGTGTGTTTTTGATTTGGTAAGTGAAATAAATGCTGCTAGGCATAAGTGAAATTGCTCAGCTGTCTACGGCACGTACGAGCCGGTGAAAGCACAATTCAAAATACTTCAAAATAAAAACATTTGCTCCCACTAATGGAAGTCTAACAATACACTTCAGTTTGAAGTATGAGGGGCTGTTTTTTAATATATGAACCATGTCTGCTTTGCATTTGCAGTGTTCAACACTTAGTCTAAGTAACAGAAGAAGTCTACAAAACGAAGACAAGAGTATGTGGTCATCTTCCAGTTGAAATGAAAAAAAAAAAAAAAAAAGCAATTTTATTCCCCAATATTTTTAGATAAGTCTCCCATATGTAAAGATAGCCATGTAAAGTGTAGTAATGCATCCACACGGCAGCCATGTCAATGACGTTTTAAGAGTCAATAGAGATCCAAAATCAATAGAGATCCTCTAAATATCACCAATGACCCACAAAGCAAAAATGAAAAAGAATCCAACAAAAATTGTAGTCTATAGTGCGAGAACAATAAATTGTGCACAGAGTGAAGGAAGGACAGAGGCGATCACTATATACCCCATGAGGTGGAGTCAGCATATTCAAATGTATTAAATTTCATCTGGCACCTAAAATATAAAAACCGCCATTACAAGTGTGCATTAGTGATGAGATGTGAAGATTTTAACAAAAAACATAAGTCACTTGAACACCATGGTGTACAGGTATCATCTGAATACATATTTATTAGATAAATATTAGGTTGTCACATCATCTAACTACATACAGTTCTGCAAGACTAAAAATCACAATTAGTTTTTTTTTTTCTGACCAGTTTAGAATATGAAATGATTGTACATACAATGTACAAACAAAGACAATGGCCACTTTCGCATGAATCACCTTAGATTGTACCTTTTAATTTATTTTCTTTGTGTTTGATCATGATATCAAAAATTGTACAAACTATGGATTTGGTTACAATCTTTTTGACACCCCTCCACCCCCTCTCAACCTTAATGCAGTTCTCTTTTATTAAGCTTTTATTTCCTGTAGCACCTTAAAAATATGCAGGTGATGGACAGATACACTTAGGCTAAATATCATATGTAGGCAAAACAAATTTCGTGTTTTTTCTCCAATTTCATTGATAGAGGTAAAGTATATCACATAAGGGAACAAATGTTGATAGATTCCACAAACGTTAACAAGCAAGATTCATTTCCCACATTGAATAACTTCTGATGAAGGGTGGCAAGCTTTTTTTTTTTTTTTTTTTAAATAAATTTGGAGGAAACAACGCACATTCCTGAGGAAAATGAATACATTTCTGTTAACATGTTTATATAGTCATTTACATATGTACATGCCTTCCATGAGCCTTCCCATCATGGCAGAAGCTAGTTAAGAAGCCCTGGCCATGAATGGGGACACTCAAATCCCCTCCTCTATCCTACTTCTTTTTTCCCCAGACAGAAGTTTCCTTATTTGATGATTGTGCAACTACAGTATGCAATGGTGCCTATTGTATGGAAATGGCTCATACATAAAGGTAAGCAAAATGTAAAAATAAGTCCAAAAATATGACTATTTATATACAGTATGGGGGAAAGAGACAAACACAGCAGTGCAGATATACTGCTCACTTAACTCTGTTGGGCACACAATTTTCAGTTACTGTACCAGCACCATTCAGCTATTAAAATTGCATTGAATTGGAGCAATTCCCAATAAATGTATATGATTTATGTAAGAGTCATATTCCTTTTTCTTTTCTTTTTTTTTTAAACTGCAGGGCAACAGTAGCATAAACCAATTTAAATGAGCTTGTTAACCTCGGAATTTCATTATAAAGAAAAAAAAAAAAAAAAAGACCAGAAAGTAATTTTTATAATGGTACAAAATTTGAAGGGTCTTCAGCTTTTGCAAATGTTGCATCATCTATTATAAAAATAAAAAAGTCTATCATTTAGATTAATGCAACATAAGGCTGAGATTCAGTACATCGTTTTAAAAAATATCACTCGTACAATGAGACCAAACATGAAATATCCCTACAGCTCACTGTCATTACATATGTGAACCCATCAAGTAAAAATACACATTCCTTGAAACCTGGACTTTTTTTTTTTTTCTTTTTTAAATTTTTTTTTTTACTTTTTGCTTTAGTTTTCTGTATGTACCTTTAAGTATTTCATGTCAAAAAATGAGTGATTTACCTTTGAGTTTCAATGGACTCATGTAAGAAGTAAACTGCTACAACAGATCAAGTAAAAAGTGCCTTAATTTAACAGCCTTTATCTCAAAATCAAAGAGTCATGAAATGTAAATTTTTCCTTGATGTGTTCACGTATATGAACTAAACTCCAGTGCTGCTTTCCCAGCCATGCCTCTATGTTTCCCCTTCAATAATAATGAAATAATGAGCCTTCCAACAGATTGAACAAATCAATTTTTCCGTATATTCTTTGAAAACCATGAAATGCTCAGGATATTGGAATATTGCTGGATCAACATCGTGAGTAATGCAGAAATGATGGCCCACAAATTTTGTTCAGGGACACCAAAATCAATTTGAGGGGGCAGTACGTTGCACAAAATGACAAATTATGATTGAGTAAAGCCTGCTTGCAGATTCTAATGCTGTACTGGGGGGGTTAAGAAATGATGCACACGAACATCACACTAAAAGCAAGATCATCTGCGACACATAGCTTATGAAAGACCAACTGATAGATTCCTGCTATACAGAAGAAAGCTCTTATGTTAGAGTGGGGGTAGTAGTGGTGTTGGGAAGGGGGTATTAGACAAGCAGAAGATGAGAACCATGGACAACCAATCATGAACAGGATTAATATTATCTAAGACAATACTAAAATATTCACAAAAGTATTTACAATAGCTTTTTAAAATAATACATTTTGCATACTGAACAGCATTTTTTTTCTGTTAAAATGAAATTGGAAAAAAAGGATGGAAAAAAATCTCATACAGTTCAGCTTCCGGATATCAGACATTAGTTTAAAAATATCTACATAGAAACACTGGGGGCTACCATATATTTCAGCTTCAGTGACTAATTGTTTCTCATGATTTTTCTCTCGGTCTTTGCAATTAAACAGTAGCCCCGCTTCTCTCTTCCCTTCCCAAACTTTGGTGATATAAAGCAATTTCCCAATGATTACGTAATTGTGATGCATTCGCAGCACTGCAAAACAAGAACAAAAGAGATTAAATAATAACAATAATCATTACAAAAAATGAACAATATACTGTAAATATCAGAACATAATCCCTTCCGAGAATAGTTAGTGTTACAATTAATTGAATGACAACAAAAAAAAAGAAGGCAGAAGAATAAAAGCTGCGGTTAAAGTCATTAATAAAAAGCACGCCGTCGTAGCTCCGAATATCACTAAACAAGGGTAAAATTGGCACACATGCACTTTTTATACCACTTACTGTACATAATCCATCAAGGAGAGAGACAAACGTCACAAAATGAGTACGCTAGCGACGCAAGGCCCATGCAGGAGACAAAAGTACAGAGGAGAAGCTCTAGCTAAGGGTGCAATACAGTGACTCGGGCACATAGGCCGACTAGGGCTGTAATTATATCCCAACTACAAGTTCCCTCTCTTTCTCTTGTATTTCCCAGCCTTGTTTCAGATAAACTCTCCGGTCAGGTAAGATAGAGACTATGATCACTATGTAACAGTCTTGTACAAAAAAGCTGCTTTTCACCGCATGGATACAAATCCATAACAGCAAAGTACAGAACACAGGGAGGCACGACCTTCTGATGACCTCTACATTTACCCAGAATCCTCCTGCGTTTCATTTTTCGTTAAATGTTGTGAACATGGGGGTCTTCATATTACAAAAGAATAGCAAACAAAAAACAAAATGCATAAAATTGCGAGAAACATCAATTTTTTTTCCCTTATTTGCAAGATGATAATGTGCTTTCAAAATTTATTGAAAGCCTTTGAACACTTGGACATTTTCTTTGCTTTACAGTGGGAACATGATGGGTAAAATGGGTAAAACAAATGATTGAAAAGGGGGCGATTCGTCCGTCTGACTGTTGTGAGTGTTCTTCCCTTTGAGTTGTTTTCCGTTTCACACGATTCCGGTTTTTCCCCAAATCTTGTGCTTTTAAATGGTGCTCAGTGGAAAAGCAGTGCTATTGTTCAGTTGGACAAAAAACCTGCGATCTAGGAAGCGATATTTCATAGACTGGAATAATAATGTTCAAAGGGGTTACAGTCACTGGCCAGGATGGGCACTTTTTTTTTGTAATTTTTTTTTTCCATTTATTTAATTTCTTCTTAAAATGAGAAATAAAATAAGAATAAAAAAATGCTACAACACTTTCCTAGTGCTCACACAGAATACTGTGTGATATAAAAATGAACTGAATTATAGCTGCACAGTTTATTAATGTTCAGGGATATTACTTAATGGCAGCCTGCAGGACTGTCAGAGCTGTGTGTTTGCGATAACGTTCAGTCAATTTGCTCTGGAGAATGAAACATTTATAAGAGGAAGAAAAGAAAAGGAGTGCATCTTTGTATTTGTCAAGTACTGAGAAGCTGTCCGAGCAGTGGCTCCATTCCAGTCAGTTCAAATGAGTTCTTGAGAAGAAAGCGACCTCAGTTGTTTTCAAAAAGCGAGAGAAGATCATCATTGCTATTGCTCGGGAGGTCAGGGGGATCCAGGTAGGACAACAGCTCATCGGGGTTTGCAAGTTCTGGAAGAAGCTGCAAGACAAGGCAAATATTAAACTGAGGGGCGATATTGCCAACAAAATAATGTACTTTTGATGACAAAGCAGGAAGGAAAGCAGAGATGTAAGGCCAAGGACAGCTTAAGCTGGAATCCTGTAATTTCATGAGCCAACAATCACAAACATTCACAAGCAGAGCTCCACTTGTCCAGTTTATCATCTCCTTTTATCAACTGTGCACAACCTCCCACTTCTATAGGCATGAAAAATATGTGGAAGAGGCTTCACAGGGACTTTATTGGGAAGGAGAGGATGAGACTGCTTGTGACGGTCACTTAGAATTGTGCTGATTGTGCAAATCAGAATGATTGTGTGAATGATTGTGATTGTGCAAATCAGAATGCCAGCGTGTAACAAACCAGGAGCAGTGCAATGCAATGAGAGGAGTGGCAGCCCATTTGCTGCATTGGGGCCCTGTGCAGGGCAAGGAGAGCATGATGCACACTTACATCCAAGGAGGGCTCTGGCATATCAGGGGCTACCGGCCCACTGGCCTGACCCTCTAAGGCGGAAGAGGGGTTAAAGGTCAGGTCGCCGTGCGGATGGCTGTTAGGACCGGGCTGAGGAGGCGGGGGCTGGCGTGAAGGCTGAGGAGGGCCACTGTGATGTAATGGCTGCCCTGATTGGCTGCTGGGGTGAGGAGGTGCGTGCAAGCCCTGGGGCATGGAGCCGTGGGACTGATCAGTGCCGACGGGATGAGGCATCTGTGGAGAGCGAGAGGAGAGAGAGTGAGCCTGTGTGGGAGGGTGCCAGGTGGGCGGTAAATGTCTCACCTGGGGGGGGGTCATACCTAAAAAACCATTGCCTTCAGCAGATAGAACCCACCACCCCCCAAAAACAACAATCAACTCAACGACTGACCACAAGTTCAAACTACAGCTTCAACTTCACTAAAGCTCAAGTGTCTCAGGAATGTCATTTTTTTTCTCCACAAAGTTCTCAGAAGGTCTTCTAGAATTCTATTGCTTTCAATTACCAGCACCGATCGTCATTAACCACCATTAGAATTATTGGTCAAGAACATTTTATCTACTCTGTACTCTTGCAACTCATGTTTTAAAAACAGAAGTAATATTCTTTGCTGCTACGAAATGTAGAAGGACAACCATATAAGAGAATTTGAAAAAGAAAATGTGTTCGCAGAACACTGATGCCCCCGGCGGCAGGTTAAAGGGTTTTTCCACTGCAGACAAACAGACAGATGGACAGACGGACAGGTGAAAAACTATAATAAATCAACACCAAGGGAGATTTTCCACCCTTGGAAGTGGGTATGTGCTAACATTTAGCAGACAGAGAGTTGTTTATGATCAGGCCCATTCAAACCAGTATGGAGTCAAAAAAATCTTGCCCACTCAATTGATTCAATGCCATAATTACCAGCATCAAGTTTGTCTTCTGTCCTCAGTAGGCTTTAGACAGTATAGTCAATGAAATGCTCTTTAAGAAGATTACACAAGCTTGTAGAAGAGGAGGGACTATTATTATGGGAGAATTAAATTATCCTGGAATAAATTGGGAAATGGTGAAAAGACAGGGTAAAGGGGAGGAAGAATTTCTAGATGTTATACATGACAATTTTTTTGGTGCAGTATGTTAATAAACCTACTAGAGAGAAGGCAATTTTAGATTTAGTGTCCTGTTATGACCCTGACAGAATGAGCAATGTTGAGGTACTGGAGCCACTTGGGACAAGTGATCACTCTACTGTTAATTTTGATGTTTCATGAGAAGTTAAAAAGGTGTCTTCTTGAAAATGTTCAATTTTAGGCGAGCAAACTTTGACAGGATGCGCTCATATCTAAGCAAAATAAAATGGAAGACACTCCTGGACTGAGAGTCAGTAACTGAGATGAAGGAAAGATTAAAGGGGGTTTTACTTGATTCACAATGGAAATTCACTCCAAAGGTGTCCAAAAGTAAGCTGAAAAAGCAGAATCCTCAGTGGATGACCACAGCTATTCGTAGGAGTTTGAGGGAAAAGAGGAATCTTTAGAAGATGTACATAAAGGATAACAATGAGAACACAAAGGCTGAATACTGTAAAATGCGGGCTGTGGTCTAAAAAGAGCTGAGGAATGCTAGAAGACTGTACGAAAGACAAATTGCAGAGGAGGCAAAAACTAACACTAAGCGCTTCTATCAGTACTGCAGCAGAAAAGGGAGAGTCAAAGAGCAGGTTAAGTGCATAAAGAACAAAGATGGATCACTGCTAAATGATAACAAGGATATTGCTTATACCTTAAACAGTTCCTTTGTTGAAAATTTAACCTCGGAGCGGGTTTTTTATTCGGCCAGAGGGTATGTCCAATGCTCAGGATTATTTTGTGGAAATTGAGGTTAGGGTTAAAGAAGTATTAGACAAGTTCCATAAACTAAAGGCAGATAAGGTGGCAGGTCCTGATATCCTAGAGTGCTCAGGGAAGTTAGTGAGATCATCTTTAAACTGCTCTCAGCTATCTTCAGACGGTCTTTAGAAACTGGATAAGTACCAAATGATTGGAAGTAGAGCAATATAATACCAATATATAAGAAAGGGGAACCTACTCAGCCAGGAAATTACAGGCCAGTCAGTTTAATTTGCATTGCATGCAAAATACTGGAATCTATCATAAAAGATGAGCTGGAATTATTTCTTGAATGTAATATCTCCAGGGATAGTCAACATGGTTTCCATAAGGGAAGGTCATGCCTGACAAACCTTCTGTCATTTTTTGAAGAGGCCACCAAGACTTATGATCAGAGCAGGGCTAATGAGATCATATACTTGGATTTTCAGAAAGCATTTGATACAGTACCACATAAGAGACTAACTTTTAGAATGAGCTCCATTGGAATTACAGGAGGTAGTCTGAAGTGGATTCAAAACTGGTTACAGGACAGAACACAAAGAGTGGTGGTCAGAGGAATCTCATCTGAACTAGGTATGGTGGGGAGTGGAGTCCCTCAGGGATCGGTGTTGGGACCCCTGCTGTTCCTCATCTATATTAATGATAGGAACATTGAGAACAAGTTAATTAAATTTGCAGATGATCCGAAATTGGGAGGTTTGGCAATAGTTTAGAGTCCACTGAAGTGATTCAGGATGATTTCAATAGGATCCAGAATTGGGAATTAACAAGTAGATCAGAAGGATCTAATAGCTGGGACCTCGCCTAGCATCCGTCAAGTGGCCTAGTGTCCATGACTGGTGGTTTCTTGTACAATTGTGATCTCGAAATAGGCAAATGACCTTGACAATCAACAGGGGATCCTTCCTCTGTACCAAGGAGCTTGTTCTAAGATGTAATAGCCATCCATCAAGTTGAAGTGGAGTTACGGTGCGAGAACTGTGAAATCGGGGCAAAATCGACACTTTTTTGACCGGTGTTACCTTGGGATTCGATAGATGACCTTGAAAATCAATAGGGAACCCCTCCTCTATACCAAGAAGCTTGTTGTAAGATTTCATAGCCATTCATTGAATTAAACTTGAGTTACGGTGCGAAAATCGTCAAATCGGGCAAAACTGACACTTTTTTTGCCTTTGTGACCTTGGGATTTGACGGATGACCTTGAAAAACAATAGGGAACACCTC
The DNA here is from genome assembly GCA_029721435.1 of Gymnothorax reevesii. Taxonomy (NCBI): domain Eukaryota; kingdom Metazoa; phylum Chordata; class Actinopteri; order Anguilliformes; family Muraenidae; genus Gymnothorax; species Gymnothorax reevesii. The sequence goes on along the minus strand of CM056582.1, from coordinate 86,351,743 downwards.
CTCAATGCCTAGAAGCTATTTTCAAACTTTCATAGCGATCCATAAATTCTACCAGGAGTTACAGTGCGAAAACCCGCAAACAAGGTCGTGACCTCTGTGAACTTGACCTGTGACCTTTGACCTCGACCTTGTGCATGGACATCACTTTGGTGAAGGTCAAGAACTCCTGAAAATTTCATGATATGACGACAGGAACATGGTGAAAAAGGTGTCACAGACGGACAGACAGACAGACAGACAGACAGAGGCGTTCATAGAGCTGCTTGGTCGCAGCTAAAAACATTCAACGGATTACTTCATGGGAGGTTTAAAACTGGAATGTGCTCCACATGAAAAAGATCTGGGAGTGATTGTTGACCAAACCCTAAAGTTCTAGCCATTGTGCCGTAGCAGTTAAAAAAGCCAATCAGATGCTGGGATACATTGCCAAAAGTATTGAGTACAAATCTAAGTAGGTGATCCTTTTTTTGTACAACACATTCATCAGACCACATCTGTAGTATTGTCTACAGTTCTGGGGACCATACTTAAATAAAGGGACCATACTTTAAGAAAGATATAGAGGCTCTAGAAAAAGTTCAGAGAAGAGCCACTAAGTTAATTCCAGGTATATCAGATGAAAGCTATGAGAAGAGGCTGAAGATCCTTAATCTCTTTAGTCTTAGGAAAAGGAGACTTAGGGGTGATCGGATTGAGGTCTTTAAATATGTTAAAAGGGATCAACAAAGTGAATTATGTAGGATTGCTTCGGCCAAGTGTTGTTAGTAGAACTCGGGGTCACGAATGGAAGTTGACCATTTCTTCACCAAAATAGTGATTTCCATATGGAATAGCTTGCCTGGCCATATTGTTGAGGCAGAATCCTTGGGAATTTTCAAGAGCAGGCTTGACGACTTAAAGCTAGATAACATTGAGTCACTGAGTATCTGAAGTGATATATTCACAATAGTAAAAAGAAACTGGAGAGCTAGTTGGACTGAACGGCCTGTTCTCGCCACTCATGTTATGTTATGTTATGAAACGAGTTTCCCCCTGTGCTACAGTATTACAAACCGATAGGTTCCATACTGGGAAGAGCTGATAAGAGCTTCTATATTGATGACTTGATTGCCATGTCACATTCATAAAAAAGATCACTTACAGAGTCAGGCATGTTGTGGCTGAGCGGCTTGTCCGGGGCCATTAGGCTGTTGGGCATATCTGGTGGATGGGACAGCTGTGGGCCATGCATGAAGTCATTCATGGAAGTACCACCGGGGTTACCATGCGGAAAGTCAAAGTTTCCATGTCCCTGGTAGCTGTTACCTAAAGAAAGAAAACAAAGTCAAAGTAAGTACCTGCAAATGCTCCAAAATGTGCAAATACAAGGAGAGTTCAATATGTTGTCAGCACGAATAATTATTAACCAGCTTCTTTCATAAGCTGGAAAGGTAACAGTCGCATGTTACCTTGGTTGCCATATTCATTGTTGTTTCCCCCAGGAGGGGGAGGCATGGACGGATAGGGCGAGGGCCCAGGACCAAGCTGTGCGATCATCTCCATCACATTGGGCATGATCATCTGGCTTGGGCTCATGGTTTTAAATCTCTTGGCCATTGGTCCATCAGGGTCCTCCTTAATGTGAATGTCTGACTTTATTGCAACCGGCCGCCAACTACACGTAGGGTCGATGGTCACTTCCTCAAACTCCGAACTGAGGAAAGGAAGGTATCCAAATGAATTTGCATTCCAGACATTTGTCTTAATCTAAAATTTTCAAAAGCTGCCTCGCATAGGGTGCAAAATAAATATTGCAACACATTTTCTCAGCCACCGAAAAATGTAGCCACGTAAAGCTCAGGGAGATATTTCACATGTAAATGGGCTCTATAAATATCCAACAATGAAGTCGATGCACCAGAGTTACAGTTTCTCAAAAGTCACTCATGTGGTGAAACGAGAAGGCAATGATGGCAAAATTTTTGCAAAAAAGACAACTTACTTCTGAATAGCGTTCAGGATGCCCCACATGTATTGGTCGACTTCCAGTCCCTCTAATAATGCAGTTTTACTGAGAAGAGATGATGATGACTTAGTGAAGATGGAAAAGATCTGAGACCATTCGAAAGAGAGATACTACATCTAATTTTGTTCCCACAGTGATTACGCCAGAACAAGACCTGCTTTGTGCATATAAAACCTAAATTTTAAAATGTATCTTTTTATTTGGACATTTCTTCTTACTTGCATACAGGACATCGCCATGTTCCCCGCTCACAGTTCAGTTGCAAATAGGATTCCAAATCGAAACACTGTTGGGAAAAACACGCAGAGCGTATGTCAGTGTACTTGAATAATAGGGTGGCCAAGTGCTTACACAACACAGAGAAAACGTGGACCTTGAGTTGATCTGTGGAACTTGCCTGTACGTGTTTACAGTCGTGGCCTCTTGCAGGAAGCTGGATGCGCCTGAAAGTGATCGGACACTTTAGGGAGACCTTGATGGCTGTCTGCTCAACCCCATCTTCCCCATTCAACGTGGCGTTTCCAGAAGATGCCGCAACACTGCTGAAGTTCCTCTTGACTACAAAGGGAAAGACAGAATTAAAGCTACAAGGAAAACGAGTAACAAACTCAAAAATTTGAGCCCATGGGACACAGCTGCCCCTGCATTTGGGAAAGTTGACGAATGTCAAATTTACCCAAGCTCAAACACCTGAAAAATTATCTAAATTTAAAAAAAATCCAGAAACAAAGTCAGAGATGCACACCTTTTGGGTCCCTACGAAGCGCATCTAGAAGCTCAGTGGATTCTGTTGAGCAATTTTTGTGAGGACAGACCACACCCCCTTTTACAGCAAAGTGAGAGGGAACGTTGAAAAATTGACGTAACTTCAAAAATGTGAAAAATCATAAAAATTAAGAAATTCAGAAACAAGGTATAAGATGCACTGCTAAGTGTCCCACAAAGAACATGGATAAGTTCAATGAATTCTGTTGAGTGGTTCTTGAGAAGTGGATAAACAATCAGCCCCTTACACACCTTACGTATGCATTTACAGGCTGACAAGGGTAATCCTATATGCCCTCAGCCACATATGGCGCAGGGGCATAAAAATACAGCCCTGAGGGGTACCAGGACCTTAAAGGAGCAGTGTGTAGAATTTAGATTGACATTTTGGCAGAAATGGAATATAACATTCATAACAACTTTTTTAGTCATGTATAATCACGTGTAAATAATCATCTTTGAGTTTCATTTCGCTTAGAATAAGCCCTTTAAACCAACATGGAAGCGGGTACACCTCTGTGGAGGCCGCTATGTTGCGCGCTGCCATTTTTTCTGCAGTAGCCCACGACAGGAAAAAGTCAATGAATAAAGACTTGACACAAGACAGCGCCTTTCACGTTTTCTCAAGTTTTGCGGCCATCCGTAGGTTTTCTGAGAAAAGGAATGGTCAGTTAGTTGCAATCTATAATCTGACCACTAGAAAATCTTACACACTGATCCTTTAAAAGTAAATACCCATGCAGCTAAAATGTAAGGTCAGACATACAGTTGAGAATCATTTGATAATAAGGAATAGGCCTTTTCCTAAATAATGGCCATGACTTCTTGCTATGAAAAATGTAGCACCCATATTAACAGCGCAGTCAAGTACACATTATATTTCGACCGGGAAATTTATTTTTCATAAAAAATGCGACCAAACTATATTAGGCCAAAGAAGAACAATAGTTCAGTTTACTTTAACACAAAGGTAAGCACAACAGAGATTAGGCTGAAGCAGACCACAAGGCTGCAGGTCGCTCACCAAATATTTTTCATGGACAGCACTGCTGCACGACTCTTACCAGAAAAAGTAAAACTAACTGATAGCTTTAACAAGTACTAGACGCAGTCCAGTCGGTCGCCCGCGACTGGTGTCACCCGGTGCGCAGCTGTCAGATGAAATTGGGCAAAACCCCATGGGCATGTCCATTGCCCATCTAGTAGATAATGCTGTACTTGTAAATGTGAAAAATGGTGTGTGTGTGTGTGTATATATATATATATATATATATATATATATATATATATATATATATATATATAATTATATACGTGGGGTTCAGGATTCCAAGGGAGCGGCTTAAGTAGGCAATGGAATCAGTCAGGGTAATTTTTGTTGAATTAGACCTCCTTTTGAATGTTTAGGTGCAATGGATATGCCAAAGCTGCGACGGCATCTTAGTGATGCCAGTAAAACATCTAAAGGTATATGGGTCTGGAATATTTATGCCAAATTTTGTACAAACTCACTGAATGGTTTTCTCTGTATGACTGGAATGGCACATGGAACATGATGGCAGAAGTCCCTTGTACCATAGATCCAAATAACGCATGCATGGTGTGGTGTGGTGTGCGTGCGTCTCTCACTGTCTCTCTCTCTCTCAAATACCATGATGTACAACATATTGGGCCACTGGACGTTAATCGGGCTCCTGGAGGGAGAGGCTTACAAAAAATTCAAGATGGCCGCCATTGAGGCCATGTTGTTTTTCCGATTTAGGCAAAATTCAATAGCAACCTACCTCGGGACCAGATATGTGTGTATGAAAAGTTTCGTAATGATATCTTCATAAATATTCATAAAAAGTGTGTGACGTCGTTTGGTACGGCGCACGATAACGATCACGATAACGATAACGATCACGGTGCACAGGAATTGTCACAAACGCTATATGTCCCCCCTCCGGGGGACATAACTACTGCTCACCAAAAGACACTGTCCACGTGCGTAGCCTTTCCAAGTATCATTGTAAATGCAGGAATCAAATGCAGGTATTTCAAAGTCTTTTTGTTATTCTTAGAGCAGTCAATGACCCAGACGTGAACCACAACAAATAATTCCTCACGCTCTTTCGAGCCAATCGTCATTTGTCGTCTGACATGTGTTTTAATCACAATATTTACACAGCTCTTATTACCCTAAATTCACAAGCAAAAATGAGATGTGGCTCCTTCAGCTGTGCAACACTGTTAGCGCAACGCTCACCCAAGCAGAATGTTGCCAGATTGGGTGGTTGAACATGCATTTGGCTGCTATTTGAAACATTTAAAATACAACACAATGGGTGAAAAAACGTGTTTCAGCACTTATCGTGCAGTGAATACAGCACTTTGGCAGTTTTAAAATGGTTCTGGTCGAATTTGAAAACATTTTGTTTGGCTGCATAAGCAATTCAATCTGGCAACCCCAGAGTTGTCTGGCAACCTTGATATATGAGCAGTGGTAGCGCAAAGTAGGAAGTGAAGTCTGAATTACAGGTGAATGAATTAAGAAATTAAAATGTTCAAAAAGCTGAAAAATGAAGAAGTGTTGCACTATTTAAATTTTCATGCAAAAAATACAAAGCAAGTGGTGAAACCAAACTTGGCTACTGGGAGCATGGTGACAGAGTCCTCAAGGAGTCTGACACATCATGGAACAAGAGGGACAAGCTATCGTTGCAACTGACGTGAAGTATGCTTAGGTTTTCATTCATTTCATTTCCTGTGTTCCTGTTCAATATAAAACCGCCATTGTTTTAGTGTTGAACTGGGGCGCAAATTGCAGGTTCATTGTCCAAATTATAACATTTTTCGTGAACTCATCATCAGAATATGACCATAAAATTATCTTTGATTGAAGGTCAAAAGCTCCTGCGGGGAGCCCTTTTAAACAAGTTGCCACATGATAGGTTTTCAACAGCATCTGATTTTGACATCTTACATCACTGCCACGGCGCTGAAAGGGTTAAGAGGTCCACCCACCTTTGGTGATGCAGTGTTCAGCTGGCAGCAGCCTCTTCTTCAGCAGGCCCTGCAGCACGGACCGCACCGACGGCCTGTGGACCAGCTGGAGGACAAACAAGTGCGACTGCAGGGGAACACGGCACAGAGACGAGCAGGTTACACACTACACACCCTCACCCGCGGTAAGAGCAACACTCAACACATCCCTGAGCAATACTATGATGAACCGACCCACACACCCCAATTCAATACTGCAATACACTCCGCAGTGAATCAACTGTGGCACAAGCCCAATTGCACCACGATGACAGTCAACATGGACTGCTCATAATCGCAGCAGTATCTCACAATCTCAGGTACCATCTCAGCGCCTGCGGCCCGCATTGCCATTAGCAAGGAGGGAAACATGGCCTGAGTCACTGGGCCCAGCGCACGTAAGAAGCAGCAGTCAAAGAAGCTTAAGTCAAAGATCATTAATGGCCAACCACATCTGGATATCCACACTGCCTCACTTGGGAGTCAAGTGTGAGGTCAGTCTGGTTAATCAGAAGCACTAATTGTTCAGTAAATTACCCAGAAGAAAACAAAACCAGGGCCAGGTTTGGATTTGAGCGACCTGATTCAATGGTCCCTGCTACATGTCATCGCCACCAGCAAGATGGACAAGAGCCATCTGGCAATGGCGGATCCCCCCCGGCTGTAGGTTGTGTAACCTACAGGTTGTGTGGACAGACGGACGGACCGAAACCCCCAAAAGGCACAACTAGACCATAAGGAGAAGCTCCATACCAAATTTGGTGTTTCTAAGTGGTATAGTTTTCGAGTTCTGGTCCAGAAACGATTTTATTACAGACGGACGGACAGGCGAGCGGGCGGACGGACGGACACACTGATCGCTATATCCCCCGCATTATATGCAGGGGGGATAAAAATGCAAGAGCAGACAGCCAGGTAGGGCGGACTCACGCAGCAGCAGGCCGTGACGGTGATCTGGATGGTGTTCCGCCCCGGTTGGCACACGTGCTTCAGGTGCAGGGGCTTGTGGGAAGTCTTGTTGTCGCCCCTCTCAATGGTGAGTGGCGTGGCGTTGACGCTGACCTGCACTGAAGCTGGCCAGTTGGTGTTCATCTGCCGGTCCTCGTGGTGGTAGCACTTAAACTGCAGCTCCAGATCCGACCTGGAGCACAACAGGAGAGTCAGACCACAACTGCCTTACATAGCAGCACAATATCGCCGGTCAGGGGAGCACGCCAAACTCCTCTGAGTTCACTGACCACTGAGGCCAACAGGTTCCCACATTCACCAGCTAATTCCACTATCTTGAAAACAAGATATTTCAAAGAACAAGCCCTCTGATTGACTGGCTGTTACCTAACAGAGTAGCTGGAGGATTAGACCCACCAGCTACAAATAAAATGTGCCGTCATTTGTCTGGTGTTTATTTCACATCCTGCTGCCAGATGTGATGAGAATACACTGGCCCTTTCTCACATCCAATTATCTACAGTTCCCATGTCGTGATACATATGTTACTAAGCTAGAACCGCTGATGCCATAAATGGTTATGTAATTAATATATCACCATTCGATTAAGAAAGCACTTAAGGGGAAAATGTTCAAAAGGAATCCACACTAAGTTTCCAAACTGCTGAGGAATTCAGTCAAAATAAGTATTCTGACACAGCAGCAGAAGTGATGATAAGCGGGGCAGCGGAGTTTCCTCCAGCCAAAGTAATGCGAATAGATGAGGGGCTGCATTTCTGCCACACGAACGGAGGTGTAACGCGAGAGCAGGCCCACCTCCACATGAGGGTCTGGTGCACGGCCGGCCGTAGGTGGAAAACGTGGTTACTGACGGCGAGGTTGTGCTCTAGCCGGAAAGGCTCCAGCACCACCCCGTCCCGCACGGGGAAGGTCAGACGTAACTCCTCGTTGGGGTTGGCTGGGATCGAAGAGGGAGAGAAAGCGTGAACTTTCCCCTTCATGTCTGTGGTGCGATAGCAATGTGGCTTTTAATGATCACAGGAAAGAGAAGACATTTGGGCGCTGTGTGGAGCACAGGGGACCCAATCACAATGCAGAGTTTTACAAGAAGCATGATGTTCACACTTCCAATACAAATTTAGCATTTTACAAGTCACGTAATTTTACCACAGTTTCAACGCATAATATTACTTTTTTATTTACACAGGACAAAGTACAGGAGACACAGAAGGAATATAACTGCCTGTGTCAATAAAAATAAATGTAATTCAAAAACTGTCAGTGATGTGCGTCAGGTAGCTGACAGAGGCTTCAAGTGCATAATTGTTAATGATCATTAAAGCATCTTTAATGCAAGTAAAGGACCCATCAGGTGGGGGACATAGGTCTTTACTATGAGCACTCACTTGGAGGGGGTGGGAGGGCGCTGATATTTGGTTTGATTTCTGGAGGGAACGGGGGCTTGACATCCTGGTTGGGCGAGAGGTACGGGGGAATATTGCTCCCCGGCGTCATGGGGGGTGTGGGGTTTCCTGGGACCGGTGAGTGGGGGTAATTCCCGACAGGCCGCGGAGGCTGCAGGGGTGGGTCAAAGGGAAAAGGGATGTCATTGGTGCTCTGAATACACATCACAACCCCACAACACGTACCCCAATGTAAGCCATTACAAGAAGAAAAACCACATACCCCATTAATGTTGCCTTGGCTGTATGAATATCCACTCCCAGAGAAGTTGTTGCTCTGCCCATTGAATGGATCTTGCTGTATTTTCACAAAAAATGAAGGACAAGCATAGCAATTAGCAAGGATGGTATGATCGGACGCATCATGGTATGGTGCTGTATTTAAGTGATTAAGGAACCATGGGGGCTCCTCACCTTGTAATACTGGCCCATAGCCACACTAGGTGGGGGGTATTGGCCCGAGCCTTGCTGGCCTGGCACCCTCTGCCCAGCGTAGTTGGGGGATGGCAGTGGCCTCGGGGGGTTTGGAGTGGGGTACTGCCCTTGCTGGTTGGGAAACTGGCTGTTTGGTCCATACTGCTGGCCTCCATAATTAGGCTAATGTCCAAAGAAATTGTTCCAAAGATACCAAAGCACAACATAGTCAAGATCATGGCCTGGATTCAGTCAGTGTTTGCTACACTGATCAGAGGCGGACAGTCTAGGTCCAATAAGACATACTTCTTCCCAGTATTTAGCTCAAATCACTGGTATTTGCAAATCCAGCCCAATTCAGTGGACAGAAGTAAGAAATGATCAAAGTAATGAGCTGCCTGTATTCATGGGTGTTGAAAAAGTATAACAGGACATTTACTTTCTGACCAGCGGACTGTCTCCCTCTGGTTTTCAAGAGAAGTGCAAACAAAATTAATTTCAATTTGGCCCTGAACACTTTCCCCGCCATTGTCAAGATTTTCCAATATTCAGTGTGGTATGGTAGGGGACGCTGTTACGGATCATCTGACAAGGATGAGTCACACAAACAGAAAAAATTTATGCATGTGCACCTCACAAATTTGTCAAGGTGGAATTTTCCTTTCAAGATCCATAGCACCAGAGGTTACGAACTGTAACAAATCACCATGATGCATGTGGACAACTTGAAAACAATGGTCCAAGTCAAGGGCTCATGACATTGATACATTTTTTCTTAGCTTTTAGTCTGAAATGTGGGTTTTTTGCTGAAAATGACAAACATTTTAGTGTTTGTGAAAAAGGAATGAATTATGCTAAAATCAGATGGTTTCTTAGAAGCCCTGATCTTTCTTTTGATAAAACATTACTCCCTGTTCAGATATTCACAGCACTGAATTTTTGGGGTGTAGAAAGATCAGTGAATATTATCAAAAATGCTGGCAGTGTATCGCAACTTAAAAAACATACTTCGGCAGGGAGAGTGTTAACAGATAAGCAATTTGGATAGGTCCCTGTCGAGCTATGAAAACATGTTAGCACTGAAGGATGTACATTTGTGCTCATTTGCAAGTCAAGCTTAAGGACAAATATCTGCGCTTAGGTTTACAAGTTTTTAAAAAAATCACAATGGGTGGGCCCACCACATGCAGTAAAACAGAAACTGATAATATAAATTAAGCATGGATTAATTCTCAATATTTATTACTGGTGTGTCAACGTGGGAACTGACCTCCCCAGGGTAGGACCTCTTCAGGCTCTGCATGCCCATGGACTGGGGCCTGGGGCCCGGGTAGCCCTGCTGGGGCATCCTCTGCCCGTGGTTCCCAAAGGGATTCATCCCAGGGGCGCGGGGCTGGCTCATGCCCATGGGGGGCCCGCTCATGTTGGAGGCGCTCATCCCCGAGCCCATGTTCCCAGGGTTCATATTGCCCGGTATGGAGGGCGGCCCTCGAGGACCCGTCTGGTTCATGAACTGGTTGTTGTAGGCCTGGCTTGGTCCCATCTGGAAAGAGGAACACATCTGTAAGAGAAAACGCAGGCCGTGTTAACCCTCGCCGAACAGGGCCAGAGCCGGGCCGCCCCCTCCCTGCCCCATCGCCAGAGGTTAGGGTGGGGGGGCTATGGCAGCCGCTGGCACAGCTCGGCGAAGTCCCGCTTCGCTGCGTTTTTCCGCACAGCTGACAACGCTGCCAATAGACAGCGCTAGCCTGGCGTTCCACGAGCTCGTGGAGACTGACATACAAGCCAAGCTCAACAGCTTTGGAGAGTTCAGGCTACCAGGAGCAAAGCAAAAGAATAAAGCGAGAGGGGGCAGAGACGCAGCAAAGTGCAAAGAGAAGGGCGTAGCAGTAAGAGCAGTACAGGCAGTGAGCGGCAGCGAGCGGGAGGCGTGTCCGAGCCGGCTCATACCGGTCCGTATTGGTTCATGTCTTTGTTCTGGGTCTCCTGCAGGGCGGCAACAGTGGCGGTGGCCGTGGCGGTTGCCGTGGCAGCGGCGGCGGCGACAGCGGCTGCGGCCGCAGCAGCAGCAGGTTGGGTGAAGTCAGCGGGGGTCCGGGAGTGAGGGGGAATGCCCATGCCCCCCGGGGGATTCGGGCCGCCCGGGTAACTGTACAGGATAAACAGGTCGCGTCACGCAAGACACCAAGAACTCTAACTATAAAAATTAACAACACCATAACCCATGGGAGCATTCACACCAATGAATGACAACATTGCGTCAATAGTTTCTTTGTGATGTCATCAGTATTTTGAACTCAGTGCCTCAAAAAATTTAGATGGTCCAAGTGTTCATCATTACAGTTCCTGTGTAGACCAGAGTGATATTTATACAAAGAAATATTTAAAGTTATTGTTATAATTACTGTTCAGTAATTGTGGATAGCCAGATAAACATTCAGAGACAATTACACTTCCAAACACCCAGCATCTGGTAATAAGTGTTAAGTGTTTGGGACCCAGTTAAATATTAGAACATGTGAATATTTCCCACTGCTTTGTTAATGGAAAAACTAGTCTGCAATTCCTACATGAATCGCTTAATATGCCAGTATTATATTATACCTCTTCACTTTAATCTTTAATTAATCTTCTAATGCAATTTTCTGAAGAACAGAGCCAAAAAAAGAAGAAAAAAAAAAACGAGTCGATCTGCCACACTCTTGACAGGCAGCATACATTATGCCAACATGGAGTTTTTCGCTGGTTTAACCCATTTATGCCTGAATTCTCTTTTTTAAAAAACTTTTTTATGTTATTATACTTCAAAATCCCACTGTAATAGTCACTCAAACAGGACGCTTTTTCTTAACAGTCCTCATGTGAGGACGCTAGGCATAAATGGGTTAAAAAAAATTGCATGCACGCTGAAATATATAACTAATTGCGTTTGTCGCATTGCTTTCATCCTGTGGCTCCCCCTGCATTTTGCAATGGCACAGCTTGGTTCAATTTATGTTGCATTTGCAATATCTATCAGGGTGAGGACTGCCGTGCTGATCGATACATAGAACTGCTTACGCAGTGTGATTCCAGTACAGAAAAATGACATAACAAATGCAGTAACCATACATGAACAGTAGGGGGCCAACTTTAGCCAGGGAAACGCATTGCCCTTTACATTTACTCAAATGTACCAACAAAATTCCAGCGGTCCTTAACCTGTTAGCACATTACAATCAACTGCCATCGAAGCCATTGTAGCAGGACGGCTGCTCAGCGCTCAGACGGAATACGGATCGCCAGACATTTTCTCCCCGCTGAAGTGCTAGTCGGCTGTCTGGAGCTGAATGCGGTCAATGAGAGCTGTGCTCAATTGATCACCCGCAGAGAGCAGCGGAGCATGAATGTTCTCTTTGTAGCACGTCTGTCTCCACCCACATCCTGAGCTCCTGCCTGCATTCTCTACTTCTCCTGCGTCTGCGCTTAAAAACGCTCAATGTGCGCTCCCAAATACACACACACACACACATACACACACACACGCAAGAACAAATGAAAGAGCATGTATTCACACACACACACATACACACAAAAAATACAAAAACACATACAAATACACAAACAAATATAACAAATCCACCGCACGCACACACACACACACACACACACACACACATACACACACACACACACACACTTGGATACACATACACAAACAAGTGCAAGAACATATATACATACACACACAAACATGAGAACGCTGATGCATGCGCGCACAAAACCAGCGCACACACAGAAACGCTCATGTACACATAGATGCAGGCATACACACACACAAAATGACACACACACCACACAGAAACACAAACCCACACACAGATACACACACAAGTGCACAGAAATGGACAGATGCACCCTCTCTTACCTCCCACCAAACCCTCCTCCCCCAGGGTAGCTGGGCCGGCCGTACATGCCCTGCTGCATGTAGGGCTGGTTGGAGCCTCCTTTGGCAGGGAACTGTTGCTGTTGGCCGGGGAACTGAGGCGTGTTGATTCCGGGGTTATTCCCGGACATGCCAGACGCCATGGGATTGCCACCAGGATTCATGGGGTTGTTGGCGTTTGCCATGGGATTGCCCAATACCTATTTCAGACCCAGAGTTATCAACGCTTATTACCATTTTTAAAAGTTACAAACCACGGCCGATGTTTCTGATCATCTGTGATCAATTCATGATGTACAAATTCTTATACATGAAATTATAACCACATTCCACTCATCTAAAATGGAACTGACTACACACAATCACACACACACACACACACACACATAGAGGTTGTCTTGGATAAGGTCATGTGCTTTGTCCTAATAATAACAACAACTTCAGACTTAATATCTAAGTCAACTTCCACAGTTACTCGTTCAGATGCTATTTAGATCCTAATTGTTCAATGAAGTCACTTCGCACCCTTCAGAGACCGAAGGAAGCCTGTTTGCACATGCTCAGGCAGTGACATCATTACATGACTGCCTCTGACAAGAATGTGTAGCAGCACTCTTGGTAAGCACTGCCAAGGTGAACAAAATAGGCCAATCATACACTATGCTAGTTTGAAATCTTCTCTTTAAGGTTTCCTACAGAAAATGTGCTTCACTCTTTAGGACAGACAAAGAGATGGGACATTGAAACAGTACTGATTAGTCACAGTTTTGTAGGTGGAACTGAGAAACCACAGAGTAGGCATGTCACAGTTTTTTTTAAGCTGGCACGTAGTGGGACTGACTTCAAATAAAGTCACCCAAACTATCTTACAACATGAAAGTAGATGCTGAAACCTGTCAAACCACCGAAACAAAAAGTCAGACATTGGATTCAACCAATCCTCATTAGAAGTATATTGTGCTCGGAAATGTGATTTGCATTTCTGCCAATCTCACCTGACTCTGTGACGTGTTGGTAACTCCCCACACTGTGGTCACCACCGATAAGGAACCAGGTGGCTGATTGGCGTTCTGTTGCCAGGGAACGGAATCATATGGAAAGGGCCCATCACTGCACAAAAGGAGGAAAACGACATAATGATATATATATATATATATATATATATATATATATATATATAAAATAATATATAATCATTATAAACTATTACCTTTATTGTGGTTAATAGCGGCACTAAGTTCGTAATCTTAATAGATTCAGTACCTCCCTCCTATCACCATCAGTAATTGTTAAGAAGCAGTTAAAATGCTGTTAAGAAGAAACTTAAACAACTCCTTAAATGCTCCTTTTTATGTTCACATTTATATTAGTAAACACTAATGGCATTTTTAAGCATGACACCCATTATAGCCAGCTTTTTGGGCTGTATTTATTACATTTGAGATGAACAACATTGCGTATAGTGTTTGGAGCAAACTATTAACATCTTTCTCATGAAAACCAAGTTCATACACTTTAACTCTGACAAAACCCCAAACACCATAAACATTACAAATGGACAGACCAGCAAAGCATTTTTTACAATGATGCAGTCAGCGAGGCTGTTCTCTTGGTCTCTGAAGAATGCTCTGTTTACTACTTTCGCAAAATGGAAGAAGTTTATTTTATTGAGTGTGAAGTTACACAGCTTCAACTAACCTGCCTCTGGCAACTTATCAGGGTCCAGTTCTGAGAGAGAGTACACTCCATTGAGCACGGAATGTTCTAGCAAACATGACTCCAGTGAACCAGACTCAACAGACCAGTGAGAGCCCTCCGATATGTTTCACTGACAACAAAACAATAGCTATTCTTGGCCCCAAACCAAGAACCAGCAAGTTCTCACTGTTATTCAGGATCTGATTCCAATTCAATATTTGATTTATTTAATTTAATTCTTTATTAACTTGGTATTACTTACGGACAAGCATGAAATAGGCCCTTATTTGATACATACACAGAGAGGTTATGTATTTCATTAAAAACCAGACACCAGTGACCACAGAAATAAGAGAGGCAGTAAAAGCAGACAGTTTATTTATGCATCTGGAGTGTAAGGCATGATGGCACACCTGCGGAAAAGCAAATAAAAATACTCTTTCAAGAGCAATCCAGAAGTCTAGCGGACATGTGCCCTGGTGTTCCCATGTGAACAGTCAGACAGGCGGAGCCCCGAGGGCGAGATGGCAGGGCCTGAGCGTGAAACAGGAAGGGCTCTAATGCCAGGAGGACAGAGTCTGATGGTGATATGAGTGGTAAATACAGATGAATAAGAGGTGGACTTTAGGTGGATGAGTTCGCGGCCCGTGAGTATGAAAGGTGAACCTGAGGGCAATACAGGTGGGGAGTGAAGCAACCGTAACTAAAAGCCATTACTCAAACAAACTTTGTGGCGACTCGTACCACAAATGGAGGCCGCCGTTCCAAAAAGCTGGGTTTTGCCTGGCCGCGAATGCTGACACTTGGTGCTAATTACAAGGC
This sequence comes from Gymnothorax reevesii, assembly GCA_029721435.1. Classification (NCBI taxonomy): domain Eukaryota; kingdom Metazoa; phylum Chordata; class Actinopteri; order Anguilliformes; family Muraenidae; genus Gymnothorax; species Gymnothorax reevesii. Next base: position 86,336,679 of record CM056582.1, on the reverse strand, counting down.
ACATAAATCTGACATTTCCTGATGATAACGCCACTCTTGTATATAGATTTTGTAAAAAAATAAAAATAAAAAATTCTGTCAGTATAAACACTCAGATAATTTAGTTTTTATATGTTTTGCTTGTGAATGTCCAAACATGCATAATTTATGCCGTACTACTCGGGATAAAACTGAACAGAAGTTGGAACCGTTCTCTTCTCAGTTTGAATCGTTTGACTTTCCTTTACGTCAATAATGCACAACTTGATTGGCAGGGGAATGTTCCTCCCATTGAGTCCAAACACTGAGATCTCAGTCGAAGTTGATGGTGAAGGACCGTTACGGGAGCACGAGAGGAAGTTCCAGTGGGGAGTGAAGGCGAGAGAGGTGAACGGAAAAAAAGTTGGGGAGGTGGACAGGTGATATGGGTGGGGTCAAATGTAACCTGAGGGTGTTTTGGGCAGGGTCATAGGTGAGAGAGGCAGGGCCAGAGAGTGAGAAGTCTGATGGTGAGACAGCCACTGCCCAGTGAGAAGGACAGGCCTGAGAGAGAGAGAGAGAGAGGCGCTGACCTGTGGGAGAGGGATGGCTTCATAGAGCTCATGGGCGGCTGCATGGGCAGTTTCCCCGGCGCGTCACTCTGCCGGTTCTTCTGGTGGCGGAGGAGGAGGAGGCGGCCCAGCTCCTCACACCAGGACGACAGCAGCGCTGTGGGATAAAACGTCACCCATATTAGTTCCACCGGCCCTGGCTGCCTGCTCACATGAGCCCTGCCATGTAACGCCTCCCAGGGAGGCTGGCTGGACCTCAGGCTCCCCCAACCCCACCCAAAGCTGTCTATCTCCACTGCATTGTATGCACTTGTTATCAAATAAAAACAACTGCTCATTCTAAGCAATGTAAGGCTGCAGGGTAACAGCCATGAAAAACTAGAAAAGTTGGAGTTCACCCTCGAGTAAACACTTTTTGTTATCATAATACCATAGCACTCAAATGTATCACAAGTGGCACTATATTCTCATAATAATGATAACATTTTACAATGTACACGTGACACCTAAATTGGGGTAGCAAAGAAATGGAAAACTTGAAAGAGATGAGATACCATGACAAGCACAAATGAGTAGGCTAACAAAAAAGAGCAAACATAAATAAGAGCTAAAACAAAACCATTACTCATGATGATTTTTCCCCACCGTTGATTTAAAGCAATATACTTACTAATTTACAAAACCATAGAAATATGCATGCAGCCTACTTATTCCACATGTAGTAAAGAACAATGTCAAAAAAGATCCAAAATATGTTTGCAGGTTTAGAGCCGAGCGTCTCATTCAGAAAACAATGCTTTGCGTAAACACAACAGGTGCAGCATTCTTTTTTTAAAAGAGAAATCAAAACTCGTGTTTTAGAGAACCAACTTCAGATAGTGACGCAAGCGAACTAAAGCGACTTCAGATGAGTTATTCAATAGCCACACACAATTGTTGTTATTACTCTTTGCCAAAAGGGTGCGCTCTTTCCCTATTCGTCGTCCAGAGCACCACTAAGGTGGGGAACAGAACTGCCAGTAAGGATGTGATCAAGCCGTACGCTTTTCATCAGCAGTTTATCCTTAACAATGCGCAAGCCGCAAAACGACAATATCCCTCCTTTTTTCATGCGGAAAAATTACACAGCGCAAGTCTGTTATCTATGGACGGCAATTAATGATCCAGCTCTCTCTCACTTTCAACAGCCACAGTAGTAACACTTCCATTCAAACCCGGGTGTAATTCAAGGCGGCCGCTGTTGCGTTGGTGGCAACACGCATACAGCCATGGCAAAGAGCGGTAACAGCGGGTCGAAATCACTGCGCTGTGAAATGGAAGGGCCGGCTATTAACGTACGTCTGAGACTCCAAGCGTATGAAGGCCGTGATTTCCATCGCGCACGACTGCACACAAAACTATTAGGCAAAGAAGATATTTAAAAAAGACGAGAAAACGAGCGGAAAACAGCAGATTTATGAGGCGGATGGGCAGAGTGAACAAAGGCGTGGGGTATTACTCACAATCAGGGCTTCGAGATAACAGCATGCAGCACCCGCTGCCAGATCTCTCACCCCAAAGTGGGGAGGTGATGCTCTGATTCTGACTCAAGTGAGCGGGTACACTGCCACTCCCCTGCGAGTCATGGGCCTCCTTTTGAGACATAGTCAATGTTGTCCAACAAAGCCATCTTCTAGCTCTGCGCGGTGCGTGAATTACGACACTGCCCAGGCGCAGTTACGCATGGAGGACAGTTATTGAAAAAAAATTAAGTCACTGTTTTCTCTTCTTCATGCAGCTTATGTACACACAGGGCAAAGGGACGGGCAGTGGAAGGGAGTCTCATTAACGTTAAATCTGCTTCAACACCAACTCCACTTCGATTTTCTCACAATAACCAGTGATTTCTGATGTTCGTTTCACCAAACAGCAGCACAAGACAAGACACACGGGCTGCTGTTCTGAACATAGCTTGACAATTTTCTTAAATGGCGATCCAGATCTGGAGCGCGTAGATCGAGCCACAGATATGCTCTCATCGGAAAACAGAGCACACAGGCTTCAGTCTGTGCGTTAAGATGAGGAGAATACAAAAGACGTGTACAGATGGTACCGCCGTACCAACAGTGTCTCTCCCCCTCCCGAGCGCGCTCACCATCCCTCCCTCCCCGGTAGTGCGGGCGCTGGAGAGCTACCGTAAGCAGCTGGGGCTTCTCACCCCCTCTCCCGAGGCAGGTGTCAGGAGACAGACTGCGCTGTTACTCCGGGGTATCGATCAGCCAGCCGAGGCCGGCTCTGTGCAGCGCAACGTGACCGATCAGCTCTTTTTATTCGCCCTTACCGCAGTGCAAAGTGTAAAGGAACCAGAACACGCCCAGAGAGTGATCCAGAACGGGGCTCAGGGCTACGCGCCGACACGCTCTGGTACAGTGGGCGAGGAGATGAGGCTTGATACGCGTGGCGCTCTCCGTCTTTGCCCAACACAGCTGCCTTACAGCCATACAGTCTATACTTAAAGCCAGCGGGCTGGGCTACGTGACAGCTCAATTACATCCAGCGTTTGCGCAATTTATGACATTAGTACTCGGTCAAATCAGTGCGCTGTTCAGACAATCAAAACATACATTGTCCCCGTTTGCGAATATTCTGTCCCGACTGTGGGGACACCATACCATTATCAATGTATCCAACACCTTATCATTCAGAGAACCATCGAGATTTTCCTCGACTGCCTCTAAGCATTAAAGCCCCACACCAAGGGAATTACTGCGCACACGCCCGCGCTCATGTGCACAATGTAGCGACGGCTCAAAGCTGAACAGCTACTTGTAGGCTCCTCTCCTCCACAGTGACTTTAAGGAGAAACAAGACTCCATGGTCTTATCAAGTGTATAACTAGGCAGCAGTGTTTTAACCATCACTTTTTCCCGTTTAAAACTTCATTAACGCTCAACTATAAGACTATAAAACTATAATTACAAATTAAAGTACAAAAAATGGATCTACACGCATTTCATTGAATTCACCTCGACGTTCAAGTTCGGTCTCTTCGAGTGCCCTTCAACCTCATAAGTAAATATACATTAGCAACTATAGGGCAATGGCCTTGTATGCACTCTTGATCTGTTTAATATGCGATAACTTAAGCTATCATTAGTTCCAGAGTCTGTCATGATCCCATGCACTTACGACTAAGAACAAACTGAAAGTCACTTTGCTTCAACGAATGAACAGTCATTCAGCCGAGAAGGGCCTTCATACGCAAAAAGTAGCTTGGTCTCGGCCAAGGATAGGTCTGCGTTCACAGGAGAAAACTAATTACCATCACCCTAGGTCTCATGTCTCACTCATTTTGAAGCTTTTAATATTCACCAACCCTCTGACTAAAGATGAAACTTGTTGATCAGGAGGTTTTGAACAGTCTTCCAACAAAGATGGAAAAAAAGATAAGGAAAAAAAAACATTGCTCTCTGATTGCACAAACAATATTTCACCACAGAAAGATTTTATTTTTCACTAAACAGAACAGACATGATGTTGTAACAAGTTGACCATCTGCTCTTTGCACCCCATACAACTTTCCATCGTGCAAAAATAGTGTCAAATACTCTTTTTTTTTACATTTCTAAAACAATTGATTCTTTAAATGACAAAATTAAAAAACACGTTAGCCAAGTTCAAATTGATGTGGCAGCATGTAAGCATCAAAGGTCATCCTCAAGGCTAACCAAAAATAGTCAGTCTTCCAGGCACTCAGAAAAAAAGTAGAGTCCAAACGAAGCCCAAGATAAAGCCTTTATTAAAGCATGGCTGAAATAAATTAAAAAGCTGACATGTTAACGACCTATACGGTCTACCTTAGGTTTCATTTGGACTCTACTTTTTTCTGAGTGCCTGGAAGACTGACTATTTTTGGTTGTCCTCTCATCCCACTTCTTCCAAGAGCACCAGATTTATTCTTTTAACCTATAGATTTTTTTTTTTTAATCCCATGAGCGCCTAATATCCTTCTCTCTCAATGCTCATCCTCGAGGCTACTTGAAGTGAGAAGGCCAGAGGCCTTTAGCTACTCATTCACCAAAAAAAAAAAAAAAAAAATGCAGGTCCATAAAATGATATCAGAAAATGATTCCAGTCCTAAAATCGATAAAAAATAGAGTAGTTAGGAGAAGAGGCACTGGATAGGAAATCTACCCAGGAAGCTTTGAGCAAATGAACCGGCTGCCTAAAATTGCTGCGTGATTCAATGTGACAACCTACCTCTAATGCACAGGTACAGCACACTTCAACCAAAACTGCCACCACTGGCCCTCAGAACAATGTTTCACAACCCAATGTTTTCCTGTTTGGGTTTTGGATCCAGGAAACAAATTTTTTTTCAGAGGAGCAGACAGGTGTGAATCAGAAAAATAGGAAAGTATCTCTTTTGGTTCATATTTGCAGTGTATATTGTAGAAGATGTAGCGAAATACCAGGTTGTGCTTAACAGCCTATTACAGTTCAGCCAGTAACCAGGCTAGATTCAAGGGTTTCTTCAAATCGGTGCTTTTTTTGGGTCAGCTCTGCCACATGCTTTACTGTTGAAATTCGTAAAATCATTGATGCCAACACATAGGAAAAAGCTGAGTCTTTGTTTCCAAAAAATGAATTTCAATGAGTTTCACCAAATCCATACCAAAACTGCTTACACTTTATTTGAAGTGTTGCTCATAAAGGCTTTATACAGCATGTATAATGCCTTCATAAATGAGACAAAATGCCTTCAGAAATCAGTCATAAACGAATGTCATGCTTTATAAAGGGTGAAATATCACATCCATATCCAGAGTGTGATGCTAGATGTGACAATGACAATGTCACTTAGCTGACAATGTCACCCTTTATCGCAATTAGCCACTAGCTAAGTGACACTGTCAGTAATATCACATCTGGCATCACATGCTGAAGAAGGATGTGTTATTTCACACTTTACAAGGCATGGCGTTCGCTTATGTATGATTTATGAAGACATTATGTCTGATTTATGACGGCATTATACATGCTCTATAAAGCCTTTATGAGAAACACTTCAAATAAAGTGTGACACAAAAACCATATACACACTGATTTTTTTCATAATCAAAAAGACAAAAATAAAAACTCTTTGACCTTATTCAAGTGATTATGAGCATTTTTAAAAATTTAGCAACTGAAGGTAAAAAAATAACCAGAATTATAAACTAGAAAGATTGGTCACTCGTGACCAATGAGTGTAGCCCCCGATTGCCCACGCTGATCACTTGGGTTTATTTTTGACGCAAAATTGTCAAAATCTATTATTTAGTGAATTATGTTATCATGGCAACCAAAATCAATAGGTGCCATATCCTAACAATGGGCCACATGCTAAGTATAAAATGAATAGCATTAAATTGGTAGCCTGTAGAGCGTTCACAAGGAAATCTCTTTGGCAGTGGTGGCGGACACGGACGCGTGACAAAGCCAAATCTACAGTAGCCCCGACTTGGTCAAGGGGCTACAAATATAGCCATATCCAAAATCTTTTAAAAAATGTTCAAGTATTGTAAGCTATAGTGACTATGACCCTGTTTCCAAAAAAAATTGGGGACACTGTAAAATGTAAATAAAAACAGAACGCAATGATTTGCAAATCATTTAACATGACTGGGTATAAAAGAGCAGCCCAGGGAGGTTGAGTCCTTCAAAAGTTCAGATGGCGAATGTTCACCTCTCTGTGGGAGGCTGTAAATAACAATTTATGAATAACATTTCTCAAGTAAAATTGCAAACATTTCAGAATATTTTAGAATTATAATAATCTACTGTACATAATATCATAAAAAAATCCATAGAATCTGGAGAGAAAACACCAGGAACAAGGCGGAGAACTAATATTGAATGGCCGTGATCTTCAGACTCTCAGGTGGCCCTTCATTAAAAACAGAAAGCATTCCGTAGTGAAAATCACTGCGTGGGCTCAGGAGCACTTCTGGGAACCATTCTCAGGGAACACAATTTGTTGTTGCATCCACAAATGCAAATTAAAACTCAACTACGTACAGATAAAACCATTTATCAACAAGATCCAGAAATGCTGTTGTCTTCTCTTGACCCAAACTCTTAAGATCAACTGAGGCAAAGTGAAAAACAGACTGGTGGTCTGATCAATCAAAATGTGAAATTCTTCTTGGAAAGCATGGATGCCGCAGTCTAAAGAGGAGAGGGATCATCACAGTCCAAAAGCCAACATCCGTGACTGTATGGGGGGTGGATTAGGGCACACAGCAAGGAAAAATTTCATATTTGTGAGTCAGCTTGTTCTGAGCCCAGTGGCCCATCAGGCAGGTGGTTAGCATCGGTTTCTGTGGCATGAAGCAACTAAGAGTATTACTACTCCCCCTGGATGGGATGCCAGTCCATCTCAGGTGCTCCCCCAGCTCTTAGTCAAGTTTCCCTAACAATTTTTTGGTACCCATTTATACACCTGGGTGGAGTGAGGCAGTGTGGGAGTGAAGTGTTTTGCCCAAGAACACACCGCACAGCTTGAACTCAGGACCTTTTGATCCAAAGGCAAGCCTACTTAACCACTGCGCTACTGCGTCTCCCCACATTTGTGAAAACAGTATTAATTCTGAGCAACATATACAGGTTTTGGAGTGACACATACTACTGTCCGGATGTCTTTTTCGAGGATGACCTTGATTATTTCTGCAAGATAATGCCAAACACCACACTCTGCACACATTACAACAACGTGACTCCACAGTAAGAGACTGGGTGCTAAACTGGGCTGCCTGCAGTCCATTGAAAATATCTGGAACATTATTAAACAAAAATATGACAAAGGTAGCGGCAAAAAGTTGAGCAGCTTAAATTCATCATCAAGCATGAATGAGAAAATATTTCCCTTTCAAAACTGCAATAGTTTAACCAGATGATTCCCACTGAGATCAGGATCTCATTTGGCCTCCTCAGTTCCCAAATGCTTAGAGAGTTTTTAATAGAAGAGATGTTGCAGCACAGTGGTAAAACATGCCCCCATCCTAACATAGTTGAAATGTGTTGCTGGTATCAAGTTCAAAATAAGCAAATATTTTTCAAAAGACAATAACATTCCTCAGCTCAACATCTGATATGTTGTCTTTGTGCCATTCTCAATTAAATATCGAGTTTAAATGACTTGCAAATCATTGCATGCTGTCCTTATTTACCTTACACTGCATCCCAACTTTTTTGGAAACAAGGCTGAACATGCCTTCGTGGTAATAAAGTCAAATATTGGCAGCGCCAAAGCAAAACGCACTTTACCTTGAGTACCAATACGGCAGAAAAAAGGATTTGAGCATCATTGACTACACCTCTAAAATGTTAGACACGCTAAGTACTTTGACCCATCATCGACAGTCGGCTCTCCTGCCAGCAATAACTTCTCCTTACAGACACTTCATCATTGCGCTTATTAAAAATGAAACCGATACAAATCACCCGAATGTTTAAATGACAACCTGCCAAGAAAGCACGAGGTTGCAACACCGCGGAAAATGCAAGCAGGAATAGAAAGGGAAGGACAAGATCTCCCAAACCTGCTTGCACAAATTACTCTACCCTACCATTAGAGACAGCTTTTCGCCACGCCAAATCACCACTTCCACCGAGGAAACCTGTTTAAAGGGGCGGCAACGGCTATTTCCTCAAAGACCAACTTCACATCTCGTGTAACACCAGGGAAAGTGTACGAGCAGTCAGGCCCAACAATTTCTGCCCATATCCTTCCCTCTTTCTAGCTCTCCCTCTCTCTCTGTCTGGGGCGCTGCCTCCACTAGCCTCCTGTTCGCAGTACACGGCCCCAAACCACCGCCTCCTCCCCCTCCGCACACCCACAGCCGTCACACTCCCCGGGGAAGGCCCGAACAACACAAAAGGATTACTGTTATTCTCCCTGCCACACCAGACCCTTCAGCAGCTCACCACAGACTCATCTGTTTGCACTGACACCATCTTAAAGCCCTGCTGAAACTTGAGATAAGTGGAATAAATCACTTTCAGGTGTGTTTTTTTTCCCCCAACGTTTTCCTGTCGAGAAGCACCTGGTTGCATTTTACTTCGTTGTGTCATACACCAACCATCGCTGGCTTACAGGTCTCCAACCGACTATGATGCTCTAGTGTAATGAAAAACAAATTCCTAAACTCATTCAAAGGAGGGTATTGAGTTACAGTAAATACTTGTCAATAACATTTACTTCTAAAATTAGTTTTCAAGGTTTTGTAGTTTCACGTTGGGGCGTAGACGATGGTCACCTTTAACAGAACGTATACTAGACCCTTTCTTCAAGGGGACGTCCTTCGGTCTCAAGATGAGAACAGTGCATCCCCCTCATGGTAACTGTTGTGGATTTTTCCAGTGGGTAAGCCATGGCTAGGATTTATTGATATTGCTGTCTTTAACTGTAATGTGTGATGGTCAGCCACCAAACAGAACAGTAATGCATCTACCGGGACGTACCGGGTGGCTCACTGGCCTGTTTTAGCCTGCAGCCTTCCCCTCGTATCATAACACCCATGAGAGAGACATGATAAATTAGCTGTATTGGTTACTTGACAGTTATCCAATTCTCTTTCCATTGATGTCTTCTCCCCCTCCCCCTTACAGAAGCCACACAGGCACAGTTGTCTCAAAGTTATCAGCCCTGAGCACAACATATCAGGTTATTTCTTTAAAAGACTTGCTGCTTTTTGACCGATTCTTGTTTCTCAAAACTAAAATCACAGGTTCCTCCTTTTTACTGCCATTTTGTGGACGGTGTCCAGATGGGAGAAGAGGCCCAGCAGTGGTGTGGTCCTCAGGCAGGGCTTAGCTTTAGGGGGGGTGTGGATACGAGTGCGGCAGGTGTGACAGATGTACAGAGCTCTCACATGACCATTCCCTGCCAGCCCACCCCCGTCTGGCCAGCCCCACTCCAGCCGACACCTGTTCTTTCATCAACCCGGGGCATTAACCCGCTGCCTAGCACCGGCCAACTCCCGCTTAGGCAAAACACCGTCTGCTGACAACCCAACTCCCCTCCCCACGGGTCTCGAAATAACACCGAATGGCATTTCACCAAGACGCCAGCCGCTCTAGTGACCGTGGGTGCCAGCTGCCAAAAGTGGGGGGTTGCACTGTGTGCCCAAGCAAACCTGGCTGACATCGTTACGCCCCAGCCATAACCAACCAACCAACCAACCAAATGGAGCCGTCCAGCCAAAAAACACCCAATTAGCACATGGCATGGTCGCATGGGTGCAGGCTAATCAAGCGACATTATTTAGCTTCGCTTTCAGGAACTGACTCAGCCTGCTCGTTCTGATGTCTATTTCCTTCTGTTTCAGACTCCGTCCGCTCCAAAATCACTTCCCTCCGCGACAAGAGCCTTTAAATCGAGACGTGGCTCTAAAAAAATAAATAAAATCCATAAGGTGGGGCCCCATCAACTGAGGTGAAATGACTGGAGAGCGAAAAGGCTGGCAGTGGATTTGTGAATGAGCCAGAGAAGCAGCACACAAGTGAGTGACGGCAGAGATGGCGGTAGTTGGGAGGCATGGCAGTGCTCCCAGAATCCCCTGCTCTCAACAGCTCTGCCACAGAGGCCCTCCCCAGTCCCTTTTTCTCTTTTTTTTTTGTACCCGCGGATGTGCCAGCCCTCCTGCTGACCAAAGTAAAGCGAGAGAGAAAGGGACGACAGGAACCCAGTCGCCCCGGTAACCTAAATCACCTCCAGTGAGATCGCAAAGTATCTCAGGCTATAGCTTTTGCCAGACTCAACAGACCTTTCTCAAGTTTGAGAGGCCACAGACCCCTACTGAATGCATGAGAACCTCTTCGCTTCGAGAAGTCTCCAAAATGGCCGTCAACTTTGAAATTTAAACTTGAGCCAGTGCTGGGTGAACTTGCTGGCTTGCAAGTCAGATCTTCCTGAATGGGGCTTCTCAGGCAATCGGGGCAGTGTCACTTGCTAAACAGATCAAAACCACCTTAGTGTTCACCCAGGCGCTATCGCCAATTTATCAGGTTTAACATGTTAATGCAGAGAAAAATGGGGTAAGGAAGAGGACCGAGGGGCTGATGGGACACCCATCAATGCGCAAGGGAGTTCTGCATCCTAATCACTGGCCCAAAAGAGCTTTTCCGGATCATTATGCACCTTCATCCAGACAAGTCGAGAAATAGTCCAACAGTCGAGGAGACAGAATTCAAGGGTGAGCGGTATCTCTTGCTAAGAAACCATGAAAATTATATGAGAAACCAGAAAGATAAGAGCGGATAACAAATGACGCTAAACCCCCACCCCCCCAGCCCCCCGCATTAGCTGGAGTACACAAAGTAGCCAACTATCCCCAGTAATTCCGCTAAAAAGGCCTCAAGTGTTCAGTGAAAATGGGCACAGAACTACCTGTAAGATCACTGCCTCACAAAATCAATTTCTCTGAAGTACTGCCCCCAGCAGTGTCATTGTAAAAGGTGGGGCCGCAAATAAAAATGAGACTGCTTGATGAAAAGCAGAAAGGCTAAATACATGTAGGCAACCCCGTCCATATCACTACGTGACATTTTTATCAAGTGAATGGGATTCGCAAGTTTACTATGGTCGGCAAAAATCAACATCAGGAATACATGACAGATGACTGGCTGACTATAAAAGCACAAACACGTCCCTTTTGTCTCAGTTTACGCAATTTTTTCTATTTTTCAGGCTGGCAAATTAGTTGATAAGGAGCTGTATGAGAAACCAAACATACAGAAGCACTTTTGACTTTTAAACACCTGCAAAGCACAGTGAGGCAGAAGGAAGCATGGAGACTTTGATTACTTTATTGGGGTACTATGGGAACAGGGCAATGCGTTGTTTGTTAAAGGCTTTTTCTGGCTGACTGGGTTGAGTGCTAGAGCACGGCAGGCTTCCTGGCCAGTCAGGATAACGCACACTCTCTTTCGCCCCTTTACATCCCTCGTCTCTGGGAACCCAGGGTGATGTTGGAACCGTGTCAATGGGCAGTAAGACGCATCACTGCATGGAGAGGCAGACTTGCTGGCTAGGTTTTATGGGCCATTTCAGACCAGGCCAGGCTTAAATACAGCCTCCTGCTGGCCTCACGGCCACCGCGCCCACCCTTCCCCATCATGAACAGCACTCTCTGGAGCTCAGCCAATCCCATATTACTGCAGCGAGACGTATGTATGAATCAGTGAATGCTCAAACGCACAAAGCGAGGCACTGACAGTAACTTCCTAAGATTTGACATTCATTCGCAAAATAATATCTAAAAGGCAAGTTTAGCATGAAAAACAAAATCATGCTCGTCATGTGTGACTGCACAACAAGATAAACTCACTTTGCATTTGCACATGCTGCAATATTTCCTTGGAGGAAAAGGTAAATACATGCTGCATCACACAATAAGCAAAATGCAGGATTTGGAGAGTGCTATAAAGCAGGGTTGCCGATTGAGGGAGAAAAATGCCACAGGCTAAAATTAGGTGAAACAACACTTCCTGTTCAACTTGGTCCATACTACAGATAATATGTGCATCTAAAAGCCAACTCGTTCACCGCATTACTGATATTTACAGTCAAACTCTCTTCATATTCCCCGCCAACAGTATCCATTTCCAATTGAACAATAACAGAACACTCTTATTCTTTTAAAAAATGGAAGAAAAAGAAATCTGACTGGAGAATGCACCCTTCTAAGTATACATGGAAACTGTGAAATGCCACATTTTTATGCCACGTTTTAGCATTTGGACATTTAAACAAAGTACATCTAAAGAATGAACTCAGTAAAAACAAATAGCAGGTTCCCCTTTGGCACTCAATGGGAACTTAAAGGATAATCAGGAGAAATATCTTCCTGTTTACTTTCCTGTTCAGTATTTATACAGACGATACGAATCGTACAGATCATGTCGCGATAAGGCACAAAGTCAAAAGCAAAGAAGAAACAAAGTCAAGGGCCAACAATTTAATGACTTAAAAGCTACATTAGCAATGCATTGCTGAGTTCAGCAAAGTGGCCTCGTCAAAGTTCCACTGTGCACACCCTGACAGAAAAACAATTTTCTTATTTTCTAGCTTAAGGGTAATTTGTCTGGGAAGGAAAATTCAGATTCATGTGGGCATCTATAATTTATGAATAATAAATTTTAACACTCTGAGGGCATGTTTGTGTAGTTAACTGCAAATACAGTATTATAGAATATTAAAACATTTTAACAAGAGCCATCTGGCAATGGCGGATCCCCCCGGCTGTAGGTTGTGTAACCTACAGGCTGTGTGGACAGACGGACGGACCAAAACACCCAAAAGGCACAACTAGACCATAAGGAGAAGCTCCATACCAAATTTGGTGTTTGTAAGTGGTATAGTTTTGGAGTTCTGGTCCGGAAACGATTTTATTACAGAGGGACGGACGGACGGACGGACACACTGATCGCTATATCCCTCCGCATTATATGCCGGGGTGATAAAAATGAACTTGAGCCCTTAAAGACAAAATATATGGAAAAAATTAAACTACAAAACCTGAAAATGTTTGATCGACTCCAACAATAGTGGGATTGTTAAATCGCCAACTGACATGACAACATTTTTCACTAAGGCCCAATATTATGGAAAATGATTCTTTCTCCATTTCAGTCCACCAGAGGAGTGGTCTCCACTATATCTTAAAGCCTGTGATGCAGCTGTAAGACCGCCCCTCTCTACTTCAAGTGTTTAAAATTGCCATTTGAATTTTCTGCTGTTTTCTACATCACAAACACACCTCTTCGGCATGCATGGGGGGGAAGAGATGGCCTAGAAATAATGGTTTTCATTGACTTTTTGCTATAAAGTTCATTATCCTCGCTTCACGACACCCAAGAACTAAAACAGCACACTAAAGGACCTTTAAATAAATGCTTCTTGAAAGTTTACTTTGCCTTGGCTTCACAAAACCTGGACTAAGGTAACCTGGCTGTGCATACGGAGACAACTTTCATTATTATGTAGGAACTGAAACCTTGAAAGCACTGCAGGAAGTCAACTCAAAGTGCGGACAAGAGGCGCGAGATGTTGCTCACCCCGCACCAGCAGCAGTAGTGTACCTGCACCACACACCGACCATTCAGAGAACACCTCTTTTTGGCAACTGTTAAGTTCCCATTGGCCTATCAGGAGAAGTAGGCCAGCGCACTGAACAGTAATCTACACTGGAATGTATACGGTTGTTTCCCCCGTGAAAAATACAGCCACCCACACACTATTCCCCAGGAAAACGCAGGTGCAAACATACTGCACTCGCTCTCCCACCAAGAACTCATTCCTCAAACATTCCCCTAAAAAATATCCCAACCTAAATGCAATCTTCAACCTGTTAATGTATATATGCCCTCAATGGAGTGTGCAGATTTTGCGGCCATTAAAACCTTTATCAAAGCTTTACATCTTGATGTCAGCAGCAGCTTTAATAAGCGCCATGCCCACACGTAAGAGGAGATAAAGTGAAGTATCTTTCAGATATACAGAGGGAAATCACCATTTTACAGTCATTTGGGGAAGATCGCAGCCCTGCGTGTTCACTTAACCACTGAAATCTCTAACACCCACATTAACTTCATCGCCTTATCTCGACACTGGCGACCAAGTATACTTGTTGTAAAATGAAGAAGCCATTAAATGTTTTTGTGAAGTCAAGCGATCAGGTTCATGCTTAACCCTTTTGCGCAGAAGACAAATTATGCCAATTTTTCCTACTGTTCGAAAGCATCCTGAAGGCTTTATAACTCAGAATTTGTATCACAGAGACTGTGCAAAATTACTCCAGTGAAGCAGGACATTTGGAAATTCAATTACAGAATTATTTAGCAATTACAGGGAGGGGAAGCAAAACTTGTGCTGACATTTAAAGTACAAACAATCCCACAACCACTCCCCTGAATTGTGTGCACCTGTTATTGCTAATAATGGTGGACATAGTGAATAATGGACTACCCATTATCTTTATTGTCTGCTTTATAATCTCATTTTTTCAATAAACATGCCAGTTGAGAATAATATACAATCTATGGATGGTGATTTATTTTGCAAATTTTGCTTCCCCACCCAGTAAATTTCGAAATGTAACAACACCAGTGCAGAGGGCTCAAATCAGCCCTCCGAAGAGACGGTTTTGAAAAACATTTTCAAAATTGTTTCAAAATTCTGTGATCCACAACTCCTTAACTTTGAATTAACAGTAGAGATTGTTGCCTCACATTGCCATTTTACACCTTTATGGGTTAAGGTCTGGTTTCACAGGTCCTGTGAAAATCATAAAATCCATAAGAGTCTAACAAAGTAACAATAAATAACACACACTTGTTCCTTCCAGAGGGGGCAATGAAGTATGACAGAAGGTCTATTCAGAAGTGAGAGCCCTCAAACATGCGGAGCTCCTGACACCAGACTATTACAGGCACCCACATGAAAGAAGCTTCCTACAGCGGCTAGATCATTTCCCTGAGCAACAGGCTGTTATGAAAGAGGAGGACTCTCAGCCTCTGACTATGGTGATGCACTAAATTAACTGCGGTTACTACAGGTCTGGGTGGACTTTGAGGGTCACGGTAAAGCCCTAGTGCCCGCTGTTGATGAGCACAGGCAATACATGGTACTATTCAGCAATATTGAGCAAAGCAAATTCTTAATCATGTGTCACTCAACAATATTGGCAGTAAACCGTGATCAATACTAGATGAAAGAGAGAAAGCTTTCCACATCATCCACTTGAATTTCAGCATCCATACGAAAAAACCCAATCACGTACAACCAGACTAATATGAAAGAGTACCAAAAAAATAGCCCATCTCAATACCCATTTTCATATAAAGCAAAATAAAACCTGAATGTAACTAAGGCCTCTGTTGACCTGGCAACACTGTGCTTTGTCCACTATTTCCAGACAGAACTCAATAAGCCCAATAGCTAGGCCGATGCCCGTGTTTGGGCACGTCTCAGTTAGATAAACTATTTGGTATCAAAATTGGAAGGATAGGATAAAACTATTCTTTCGTCCAAACCGAAGATCGCTTTAAAAGACAAAGCGTGCAGCGGTCAGGGCAAGCAGGGGCCTGTGCTGTTATCAGTCTACCCGTTAATGGCTGTGGAAAAATATAGAAGTTAAAAAAATGATGCAAAAGAAACAACCATGCTTATGTAGCCTTGCAACAGACAACGATTTGGCAGCCAATGGAACAGACACACCCGACCCCCCCATGACCTGAGAGGAACACATCTAAAGCAAACATGTACGAGTCACTCCGCTCCTGGGAGTCACGGGGAAATGGAGTAAGAGGGATGAATGTCGGCGGAGAGGGGGGGGGGGGGGGGGGGGTGACGATGGTAGGGACAGATAGTGCTGAGCTGATGTACTTCACAAGCCGTACTGTACAGTATTAGAACAGATAAGAGTACCTGAGTCACTCTGACATCTCCTGCAGGAGTTGGTTTCTGTAGGGTTCAAATTCAACATTGGTAATGACACCTTGGTATTTGCAACAGAACATGCTGGACTTCAGTTTCTACACTGACATATCAAACACTGACTTTTTACCAGATGTGGGGGGGAAGGTTCACATGCAATACGGAAATGGCACTCTTGCACTGCTTTTGAATGGAAACAAAACCTTGAGATAATCATTAAGCATACACTGAATACGTAACCGGAGCGAAATGACAACTGTAAATGAGCGAAGTGTCTCAGAATGAACCACAGGGAAAGGCTGTTCCTGAACTAACCAGCGAACATATGATAGCTGGGAATAAACTTTTGCACAAATGCTTGTGACATCCAGCTGAATGCTAGGCCTTAGATTTTCTCCGCCCACATAGGACAACCCTGTTTGCCAGTTAAAATGGCTGAAATTCTACAGGTCACGAGCACAAAAAGGCAGTGAGGCTTCGCACTGATAATCTGAGTCGGGAAGTCCTCTGAAATACTCCAGTTCAGTTGCACATTTGTCTTCAAACAACATCTCCACAAATGCCGCAAAACAGCTGCCTACTTTCTTTCAACTGATTTCAGAATTCGTACTTCTGGTCACTTATTATTCGAGGGAAAATTCACAATCGCATGAATTGCTGACAATAACAGAGGCATTTTATCAGCATTTCTTTTTAAACAAAGTGAGACGAAGCACAGAGGGGCATCATAATTCAGCACCAGGGTGAAATAAATGCCAAGCATCAGAGGCAATTCACACTGAATTCTAGAATAAAGTTGTCAAACTGATTGTCAAAAGTACAGATACTTAAGTAGCCAGTTCACCCCATTCACACTTCAATGTCAATAATAGTTTCCATTTCCACAAAACGTTAGCAAACAGCATGCTGAACTATCCCTTTTCTTCCTTTAAAAAATCTGAATCTGTTCTCATTAAAGCTCAACAGTGGACGACTTTCATCCACTTCATGGAAAGTACAGCTGGAAACCTGGGGGGAGGAGGCAGCGGTTTACTGGCCGTCACGCGGTTCCTGCCCTCGCCATCGGTTTCTGCCTCCGTCCTCTCAGGAATTCGATTACTAAACTGTAAGTGGTCTTGCAGGAGCAGTGGAAGTGCCCACTCCATCCAATTAACTGAGCAGCAGGGGAGCCGGTGTGGGATCATTAGGACCGGCAATGACACTCAGTCACAAAGACTCTCAGCGCAATAGGCTTCCGCTCAGGCTAATCGCTAATGCACCGATTTCAGGCATTCAATACCGACCCTTTCTCCGATATTTGCTATCAGGAGAGGAAATGTGTGGTCTTCGACATGCAAAGAGGTGAGGGAGCCCCTTCAAGCCTCACTACACAGAGGGAAGTCCACTCGTGTTTGGACAGTGACACAATTAAAACTTGCACAGAGCGCACATATACATGCCCACACTGTCAGCTTTCATTTTAATACATGCAAGTCATTGTCAAGTAAACCATGCAGGAATTAAAACCCATTTAAATAAGGGGCTGTCTGAATATTTTACGAACCTCACAGTACACATTTTCCTTTAATACCCCTCTGCGTGGGAACATGTTGATGCGCATTTCAGCGGTTGTGACTATTTGAGTGATATCACAGATGAACAGAGCGTTCAAAGTACTTTGCCACCACTGTATGAGGAAAGGGGGGGAAATATAAACAGCATTTTATCTTAGTTGAGACGTTAGTTTGCCTGTGTGTGACATGTTTGACATGAACCAGACATAGAAGTTCTACTTTGCTGAGAGCACCTAACACCGTTCAGTGCACCTCAAAACTGACACGCAATTGCATTCCCAAGGGGCTGATTTGCATGCTGGCGTGTTTCCTAGGGATATAATTGGGATTGGAACAAGCACCAACATGAGCCACAGAGGGCAGAGACAAGCGTCGGTATCCACGGTTACCTTTTGAAAAAGTTTCCCCATTTAACTGAACAGTGAAAA
This sequence comes from Gymnothorax reevesii, assembly GCA_029721435.1. Taxonomy (NCBI): domain Eukaryota; kingdom Metazoa; phylum Chordata; class Actinopteri; order Anguilliformes; family Muraenidae; genus Gymnothorax; species Gymnothorax reevesii. The sequence continues at coordinate 86,318,708 of CM056582.1, read as the reverse complement.
AAAAAAGTTTCCATCAAACTAAAATAGAACTAATAAATACTACAGATCAGCCAGAAAACAGTTATTTTCTCAATTTTGTACACTGCGACTGTGGCCCACAATTCGCAATAAGCAAACACAATATTGGCAAAACCTCATACTCCAAGAACAGCCTGGCATCACAGAAATAAACCACCAAGCTGCTTTCACACCGGACGCGAAACGAATTTTTCGCGCGGCAGATTTCATTCAAAGTCAACGCAAAGACGCAAATGTAATCTGTCGTGCGAAAAATTCGTTTCGCGTCCGGTGTGAAAGCGGCTTTACTCTTGCCGCATACTATTTCACAACATAAATATTCACGCGTAAGCGAGCACCAAAAAAAAAAAAACAAAAAAGGCGGCCAAACAATATAAAGGGATGACAATGTTTATTCCGGCAGGCAAAAACCTAAACAGAATAGGGAAGGGAGTTCAACAGTCAAATCGAGACCTGAAAAAAGAAAAGAAAAGAGAAGAAAAAAAAAAACAAGTTTTGTAGAGGAGGAAACAACACAAACTAAATGATTCACCGGAGCAGCGCAGCAGTTAGCAGCCGCTGCTGTTGGTTTCCTGGGGAGACACTGAGAGGTGAGCCGGTGAAGCGGCTGCTTTAATGTCTCACTCCGACACGGGGATGAAACAAACAGCGCAGGGAAAGTCTCTGAACCAGCAGCATAATGATCAGCATGAAAAGCGCCTGTCCTGCGGACCCTCATTAATATTCCAGAAGCTTCTGAGGAGCCGTGTGGCACCGCTCACTTCTTACCGCATGCTGCTGGAAACAGCTTTTTTTTTACGGTTTTTTTTTTTTTTGGCCTTATATATTTATTTATTTACTTACTTACTTCACAAGGAGTCAAATTCAAGCTTCTCCAGAGAAAATTTCACAATTCATAAGCCTCCCGAGAAAACAAGAACAAAAGCTTCATTCATTTCCTCTGCTGTACAAAAGAAGTCAGATAAATGTGCGGTATTACTCAGCAAATGCCAAGGGAAGACCGCTTTATTGCACAAAACTTCGTGTCCTAGCATGTTTCTGTCGATGCCAACAAGTAAGACCATAGGGAGGTTAACGGGGGAGGAAAGTGAATAATTTACACAGATAACAGTTAATTTGATCTGATTTCAGGGGTGGGGCGATGCAGGGGTGTCTCTTAAATAAAACCAGAGCACATCTGCTATTAAATTAATCCCCAGGCACAGGAGTCTAACAAGCCCTAATCACAGGGTTCATCAACTTAGCCTGCTTAGGAAACAATAGGTTCAGCAGATTGTCAGCATGTCTAGGTTTAGGAGGAAAGGGTGGAGGATATTTTGGGAAAAGAAGGAGTGTGCGCACACATCGGTTTCCTTTCAATTATCCCATACTGTAGAACTGGAGTAACTGATTGGTTCTCTCAAACCAAAAAAAAAAAATAAAAAATCAATGAATTCTCCTCAATGGTGGCTTAACACAAAGACCACTCTTTGACACAACAAACTTCTCTGAGACCGGCAGAGCCCTTTTCTGACATGCATCATACTCAGTTGTTGATGTCAAAGCTGGGTAAACCCCTGCATGTCGACAAGTAAAGCTAACGGTTTCAAGGCTGCAGGACCACTTGCTGCCGCCAAGTAAAAGTCCTCACCACGTGACTGGCCGAGTGTGTGGAGGCGCAATGTCACGGGCTGCTGTCAAACCGTTTAAACAACCTGCGCAAACGTGGGCTCAAGTAGGTCAGCTCATCTCCAAGGAATGATCAGAGCCATTTTGACCCTCTCTGTGTGAGTGGTAACTAGGTCAGTTGAAGTCAGCTGTTCAGCCTCTGCCATGTTGGGGGGCTGCCATGCGGTAGCCTCTAATTTCACAGGTCCCTTTCCATTTGTTCAAACATAGGCAGGAAGCCTCCAGTTACCCTTCCCCCCCAACAACCGGCAACCCTTGAGGGTATTATTGTGACAAGTGCCCCCTTCCCCCAATCCCCCTGTACCCTACTCTCAAGTGCTACTCTCCGCTCTTGACAGCTTGCAATTTCCCACACTGCCCTCAACATGGCAACACAGAACTGAAGAATGCCCCCTCAACGCACACACACGCACACACACACACTCGCACACAAATATCAGCACCAGACTTACCCACAAACAGCCACGCAATGTCTCTGCCTGAATTATTTCTCTCTTCACTGCATAGAGAAGGACTCATGTGTCTGAATGCACTTCTAAACTGGAATCTGCTTCAGAACAACAAAGGCGCACAGGGCAGCCTTAATCTCAGCACTGTGGAAGCCGGCAGCTATTTTCAAGCTTTCAGTTTCCCTGTCTCTCTCGCTCTCTCTCTCTCTCTCTCTCTCTCTCTCTCTCAGCCTCTCACTGATTCTCTCTCTCTATCCCTCCCTCCCTCTCTCTCAGGGCACCCTCTCTCTCTGCCTGTCCAGTGACTGCACAATGTACATCAATTATTCATTGCCAGTCTCTCAGTTTCACAGGCAAAACCAATCACAGATGGAGTCCTTGCTAATGGGCTCCTGCTGCACTTGCCATCGGCTCCCTTGCACTCAGGCTCGCAATCCTCAGGAGACAATGGGAGGGAGAATAAGGTTAAGCTTTTAAAAACTTCACACAGTGAAGAAGACAGATAGAGAGAGAGAGAGAGAGAGAGAGAGAGAGAGAGAGCACACTCTGCATCCGCACAAGCAGTGCTCACCACAAACGCCTCCGCAAACAAAACAGGAAGCAGCACTTTGCAGTGTTTAAGGGTTAAAAAAAAGGAGGAAAAGATGCAGAGAGAGAGAGAGAGAGAGAGAGAGAGAGAGAGAGAGAGAAAGAGAAGCAAATGCTTATCTCCTCACCTCAGATGAAAGCAGCTGTTATTGATGCATCTTCCTTTTCTGTCTAGTGATCCATCGCTCTCTGTCCCAGAACACACATCACACACAAGCAGCCATGGCCACTTTGCCAGAAGGGAGAGGGGAGAAAAAAAAAAAAAAAAGCCCAGGCAGCTCACATTTCAAACTTGCGAGAGAGGGGGTGGAGCCTAACATGCTAGACAGCCTGTATCTCGGCCTGTGTCCAGAGCTCCATCAATTTATTTAAAGCAACATTTGTTTTTCCTGGGAGAGACGTGCGAGTTCTTTCTCCCAGACATTATAGATGGGAGATTCTCCTGCCTGGAATATTTCGCGGTGATAATACCCACGCGTGAAGAGCGCGAAAATCAATCAAACTACTCATGCTAATTATGGGCTGGAGAAGAAGGCGCTCCGAGCAGAGCCAGTGGCTTCCTGGCTGTGCTCTGCAGGAGTCAGTGCAGCGTAGGGGCGGGGCTGAGGTCAGCAGGGGCGGGGCTGAGGTCAGCGGGGGCGGGGCGGGGGCGGGAGGTGAGAAAGAGGTGTTAGGGAGCTGAAGTGGATGTTGTCAGAACATGAGTGCTTGTCAGGAATACAAAAAACATGCACATGTAGCTAAGCTTGAAGTTTTGTTGAATGTTGAATTTTACCTCAGGGCGTTCACCTCACTCTTGTTTAATTTGATGCAATAAATGGCAACGCAACAAAAGTTATGTCTCGTTCAGTACCGCCTTCAGATAAAACTGGCGCAATACCGTGCCAGTAATAAAGAGTATTTAAGCAAACCAATTATTAAAAAAGGAAAAAAATAATAATAATAGGAATGAGAAAATGGCAGCGTCTTTCATAGGCTTTAGAGTTCTGACACAACAAATACAAAACCCCGGACACATATATGATTTCTGGGTCTAAGCTGAAAACCCCTGTGGAAAAAAATGAATAGAGTTTTACATAATTGTCAGTCTGTGAATTAAGCTGGTGTTTAACAATGCAAAGTTTTTATTCAACTCATTTCACTCTTACATATTTCAGATTCCTATGAAATCCTTTGCCAATTTAATCAAGTAATTAATTTGCTAAAAAATAATCCTGCACCGTTCCCCATGATACTACTGCAATCAGATCTCTTTCGAGGCACGAAGCAAAGCTAATGCTAGCCACAGTTAACCTGCAAAGGCATTCACAGCAACTGCTCAAATAAGGATATTACAAAGCCGAACAGTAAAAAATGACAATAAAGATAACTAGAGCGGTAAATGCACGTTGGAAAAAAAATTTCACTCATTACATTAACCGGGCAATAGTCATCCGCAACCATAGATTGTATAAAAAGATGGACAAAGCTACCGTGACGTCACCTATTGGTTGCAGCATACCATAAAGCAGGGGTCTCAAACAGTCCATTAAGGAGCAGAGGGGCTGCAGGTTTTCATTTTACCTGAGCAGAAGCGCACCTGACACAACTTATCACCTGTGCAGGCTGACATTATTTGATAAAATTAGTTGTATCAGATCTACCTCTGCTTGGTTGGAATGAAAACCAGCAGCCCCTCGACCCTTTTACGGATCAGTTTGAGACCCCTGCCATAAAGGAAGCCTCGATTTTGGCAATTTGAATTGCGCCATGTTGTCATTTTGAAACCGGATGTGATTTCAATCGGACGAGAGCGTGTACTGAAGATCCGGGGAGGACCGAGGCTCTGGATCCGACCGCACTGGACGAGGACCAGAGGACAGCCACGCTCCTAAAGCATATTCTGGCTTTATCCTTTATTCTAGTCTACATGGGACCTTAATTTACAAAAATGAACATGATATATCGAAGGAGACTTGAAACTTGCTACAGCTACCATAAAATAAGGTGAAAAATCATTATTTAAATAAAAAATCAGGTGGGAAAGTTGAGTAATTTTCTCATTGACTTCTACAGCATTGAACTTCTTTCTGCAACCACCGACGTCGCATCTGCTGGCCACTAAATGGAATGCCATTTTACAGTGCTTCCGGATGGGCTTCATTTTTCAGACGGGGGTGCTGCGTCCATCTTTTTATACAGTTTATGTCCGCAACGTAGGTCAGAAATGCTAACCAGTCAGCCCTTAGCAATATTCCTCCTAAATGTACAGAGAATTTTTTTTAGATCATAGAAATTGCAGCAGCGAAAACATTACCTTTTCATTCACAAGCAAACATTCAAATGCTATAATTTAAGTGATCTAGAAAAACTCCGTTCTTTTTTTCCATACACAAATGTTTTTTCACTCTGAAGCCGAAAAAATGCTAAAGGTCCAAAAGAATTTCAATGCAAATTATGAGGCTAATGGCACCTGAGCGGCGATCAGACAAGACCATCAGAGTACCATTCCTGATCATGCATACCTCCAAGCTGCTTTATTCTTACTAAAAGACGTCAGGGGGAAATATAACTACACTAAACGAGAGTTAAATGCTAAACATACACAAGAAATTACATGCAAAACAAGACATGAGTGAATTTGGAGCGAATGCTTTTTCACCCACACCCATTTTTAAAATTTCTTGTCTTGAAGCTCAAAACAAGGCGGGTGATTACATAAGGTATTTCCATGTCTATTTTCCAAATTTTCTATAACAGGCAATATTTTTTGTCTGGCTCTCCTACTGACAGTATTCAGATATTACTAGCAATACTATGCAAGAAATAAAGACCTGCAGTGACATTTCTTAAAGATTGAATGGGCTGTTCTCCTCCTGCAGTTCTACTGTGGTAAGCCCTGCAAACTGTCCACACTTCAAATAAAAAACATATTCAGCTAAAATAAACCAAGCATTTCATATGAAGGAGAAGAGCGCAGCAGAATTTCTCATGGAAACTATACAGTAAATTCCTCGCAGTATTTTATTTTAAAGGCACGCCACAGTTGTCTAATTAGACAACTTAAAAACCGTTAGACAGTACCTAAAATAATAATTAAGCCGAGGAAGACAGAAAATAATCAAAGTGGAAGCTCAGTGTGCAATTAAAATTGTACGAGTACATTTTTTTATAATTATAAAACTTCAGTCTCCAAGCTTGGCAGGATCCAACCAGGCGTTTCATTTCGTTGACGAATAGAAAAAGTAAAACGTCGAGATAATTTTTACTTTTCACAATTCTGAATGCTTAATACAGTCGCATTCCCCCACCCCCCTCCCCCCAAAAAAATCCATGTTTTAAAACAGGGATCTTGTTTCTAAAAATAACACGCATTACACTGTATTAATAATTAATTATTGGCTCTCTTACCAAGAACTAATCTCAGCCTAGTAGTTCACTAGCTTGCACTGTAAGGTCAGTTTCTCAGTGATGGCCACACCAGAGCCAGCCCTTGGGCTTCGGTGGCTCCAAGTTGTTACAGCTCAGAAGAGCATGAATTTAAATGATACCAACCACTCTGAACTTAGCTTGCGTGGCCCAAGGATGTCTTTGGCCCTAAATGACTGCAGTGAGCCCAGCTGCAGGGTACGCCCTTCACCAGAAATGGACCCTGAAAACTGACTCTTATACAGTGAAGTTTAGCACTGACGTCATGGCACTCCGGCCGAATACTGAAATCAGGGTTGCGAAAGATGCACCATCGTCATGAGAGCCAAAACAAACCTTGTCTTGGGTTCCCACAGTATTTGCCTTCTTGTCAGCTTCTATAAACTGTGTACACGACATGTGAATTACAGCCAACACGGGAAAATATCTGTCATAGTCGACATGGACACTGCGCGCACTTTCGCACCGCGAGACACCAGTCAACCTAAACTGGGGCTTGGCTGAATTTATGGCCTGCCGACAGCATTCCTATGCAAAGTGAGAACATTCTTTGCAATGGGACTTTAGTGAAGTCGTCTGCTCATCGGTTCAGGCGTCGGCTACACCCTTGATCCACAGTGAAGTCACACTTCATCACTCTAAGGCAAAAAAACAGCACAGTGTAATTAAATGATTTCACAGCATAATTGATTAGATTCCACTAATTACAGAGGTTACGTACAACAGATAAGAAACATAAACCTGACTCAGTGAGGAGTTCGGTGAACAACTGGATTTTGAACCTGACTTTATCCCAAATGAATGAAGTACCACTGCACCTGTCAGTACTAGACTGCCCAATCAGATCATTGTTTCATTTCGCAAAACAGGCAGAGTTGTCTTGTACAATATTCTTGCATAAGGAAACACTGCAATGTTACTAACAAGTTCAAAGGCACCGATGCCATGAAACATAAGGCTTTAATTGCATTTCATGTCTGGCCCACATTACAGCAGTCATAAAACTAATGAGTTTTCAAAATTTTAAGCTAATTTGAGCTTACTGGCGCTTGTTCATGCAAAGGTTAGTGCACGGCAGTTCAATCGCTTCTGTCACAAGAAATGTTTTACTTCCCAGGCTCTTAAATACCCTCCAAATTCTTCCAACAAGCTAATATTGGCTCGACCACCAACAATGTTTTTCAGTTGTATATGTTATTTTCTATTTAGGAAAACCCACAGTGGAACCATCATTAACTTCATGTAAACCAAAAGTGGGGGGGAAGGTTTGGTGCGGAAAAGGCAGAATTTTAGCTTAGTACATTCCGCAAACCATTTTATGCATAATTATCGGTTGCTGCCTCAGCTCCGTGACAGCATGTCTTAGATCATACGACATGTCGACGAGCCTGCAGCAGCACAACACGGCAGCTCACGGAATCAATGAACACAAGCAAAACACGCTGAGAGATTCATGAAAGCCCTCCAAAACACGCAACAGCTTAGCAGTGCTATATTACTCATTCATCACGGAGAACCAAAAATTAGCCATTTTATTTCCATGGGTTCTCACGGCTGCCTCGCTGTCATTTCATTTCTCTGTTTAGCTGGAGAAAATTCGAAGGATGTCAAAACTGTTTTCAGGAAAAAAAAAAAGCAATAATTTGAAATGATAGAACTGAAGCAATGAATGCTCAAAGAACACAGAGAGATATTAATTGAGCACCAATATAATTTGATTAATAGTTTGAGGCATGGTTCCGGAGGAACTGAAGGTCACCCACAGTAAACTGTTACATTTATCAAATCCTGATTAGTTTGCACGACAAAAAGTGCTAACTGCATTAAACTGGGGTAATCACTTGAGATTGTGTTTCCTTCAAGTGCCAAACTGTTGGGGTTTAATTTTTTATATCAACAAGTCCTCACAATAAAGGTTTTAAGAGGCAAATTTAATTTCACAGTGCCGTGGTATTTACCTTTCAATTAGCTTAACTAATTAACAGCGGGAAGAGATATTTTCCTGCATGGATACTCGAAAAATCGGGAGGCAACATTTCATGCTAGGACTAGTTTGAAACACAGAAACCTTGGCTCACAGTCACACCTAACTGTGTCCTGTCAAAACAGCCAATGAGAAAGAACAGGATGGCACAATCGATGCTCCCTCCGGAAATCAGGAGAGTAATTGGTGGAAAGGTGTTTTTATGCAACCGTGTTCTGCAGGGTCTCTAAATATGTCCCCGGTGAGCAGGAAGCCTCAGAACGAAGCGACAAATGAGCTCGCTGTAGCATCGCTGCGGTGCTGTCAAGGTGAGCGCTCCAAGGAATAAGATGATCCAAAGCAGCTCGCCACAGCAAGTGACAAGGAATCTCGAAAACCCAGCAGAGGATGACGGCTAGGAACGCAAAGCTGCAAAATCATTTAGCGTGCGCGCCCACCCACTCCCCCTCCCATCCCGCTCCTCCAACACGCCTAGAGCAACTTTCACAAGCACTCTGAGCCCGCCTGCACATTTCAAAGCGGATATCTCAAGCACTTAAACTTGAAGGAATGTCATTTAATTCTCAGAGTTCTGCTCTCCCCTCTGCATGCTTCTCAGTGTTTTTTTTTTTATCATTTCTTAAATGAAAACTCTTTTTCATTACCAGTAAGGTATACTCAGTGCAGTTCTGGTTATGACGTCAGGCAGAAATCAGACAAGCATATACATAACTGTACATTGCGGCACAGATCATATCCAAAATGGCCGCCTCCAAACCGCAATTTCCTGTGGTGAAGTTGAGGGATGGAATTATTTGCGGAACATACACTGCAAAAAATAATGTTCACGAAATACTTGTGTTCAGCACAAGGCTGTAGATACAAAAATGATTAAAAATGTGCTTACAAGGGCATTGTTCTGCCTTTAATAGAATATTTTCTGTTTTTAGTCAGAAATTGAGGATTTCCTTCTGCTTGTGGAAGCATAAACAATCTGGAATGTGCCACCCTAGACCACATGGGGAGAGCCAAAATCAAACATTAAGCTTTACGCAATAGCAGAGGACTGCACCAATGACCAGTAAGTGGGGGCTTCCGTAAACAAAATTTAGGCAGGGTGCTTACCAGCTCAAAAACTTCAACTATTTTGAGGGGAAGAGCTAAAGGCATTTGTAATACAGTGTTAACTCACTATCCTTCCAATATGTTTCTGTCTTTAAGCATTCTGAGGCCGAGCAGTCTCATTTATAACCGATTAATAAAGCAAGCTAATCTTGTTAGCAAAGAGGTCACAACTGCTTAAGCCCCCAGCAGCTCAACACTCCACGGTCTACCAGCAATGATCTCTTCTCTAACCTCAGACAGACAGTTACAGTGTATCATACGCCAAGGATATGGACTAATTACTAAGAGGAAGGAAATATGTTTTGACTTGAAATCCATGTGCTTTAAATGCTTACTTAAATTCAAGTCCATCATGGTTTTCTGCAACACAGAGTTTTGGTTATCAGCACAGCACTTTTAAGTGGACACGCTTTGAAGAGTATGGTTTGATTTAAAACTGGACAGTTCAATCCTGTTGATGCAGATAAAGACATTCTCCCCTAAAGAGCTTACTGAATGTTTGTAGGCTAGTTTATTTCTGTTGCCAATTCAAATTATGACCACGCTGTGGCAAAATGTCTTCATGGGTCATGTTGCATTAGTTTAATTAAATGAGAATATTTATCTAATCAGCGCAGCAGCTGAGAAACTAAGCCAAACGAAGTTTAGGAAAAATATTAGGTTTATGAGAAACCGACTAAACTGTTCATGTCTTCTGCGATCAAGATCACAAATATGGCTGATATGCTTCACTTGTGTTTTTGCTTCCTATCTAAGGCTCAGTTACAGTTCTTTTAGTAAATAGGCCTGATATGTATAATATTCCCATTATGAGAGAACGATAAGTATTACTCATTTCTATACAAATCTCATAGGTTGTACGTCACTATATATATATATTTTTTTGGTTCACAAAGAGGACATGAAAGTTATACAAAGTACTGCCGCTTCTGATTGTAAATAATTGGAATTAAAACTCTGTGGCAGCTTTAATGTAGATATGAGTCAAAACACGGTATTCAAAATCTCTCTGACGGGACATTTTAGAGACAATATGACAGATCAGTGGTGCTAAATGATCCTCAATGTTAATTTCAAATTCATTTTTGCTTTAATTGGACCATAAGGGCGTATTCAAAATAAGGAGCTACTTTATATTTACATAAATGTTGGAATGACTATCAGTTAAAGTTCAATCTCTGATCTGACTTTTTTTGGCCCCTAGTATTTTAGACTAAAACTACAACTAAAATTTATCTTGGGAAGTTCATTTAATCTATACCTTTGCAATTTACATTGCAAGGTATAAGTCTTAAGAAGTAATTAAGGCATAAGTAGACCATTTTTTTGTACTTTCTTTGGCAGCATGGGCTGTTGAGTGTAAAAAGTCATTATCTCTGACGGGACACTTTTGACCACTACATAAAAATCTGACAACAAAGGTTTAAAAAAAAAAAGAAGAATCTGAAGTAATTTATTTACAAAATAACTTTAAAATGACATTCTGCACTTTACAAACATCACCCGATGCATTGTGTTACAAATATAAAAAATTATAGTGACACATTGATAAGGCACAATATAATTTTTAAAGCAATTCACAATCCATTACTGCTACCTGTAGTCAGTAATAATAAACCTTTTCCATGATACACATTTGATTGTTCATATAAAAAAAATGTAGTTTTTTCCTTACTCCGGGAAGCCATAGCCTCTCCACATTTGGAATTTCAAGCTGTAACATCAACAGCTGAGGAGAAGAGGTAATGTCCGCGAGTGTCTATGTTGGGCATGGAGAGAACTTCTTTTACATCTGGCATGGGAATCCGGGCTCTGTCTTTTGCGAGGAAGACAAAGATTCTTTTGCCAGAACCTACTAATAAGTTTAAAAATATGTTTATCGCCCTCCTTGTTCTCTGTCCACCGCCCGCCACTGCTTATCACATGTTGCAACAGACATTGTAAAAACAAAAAGACAATGGACTGCAAGTCACAAGACATCTTGTGAGCAAATCATGCATATCCACATGTCAAACGGCCCCTGCTTGGCAGGTGATGCAGTGAGGTGTGAAACACAACTCACTGAGGCCTGACAACACAGGCCAACTCCTGAACACTGAAAGGCAACATAACTAATCATCATTAAAAGTGCCTAATACTAATATGGATACACTAAAAAAGAAATATAACACAACAGAGCAGTCAAAAATAACTGAATTGAATAACAAAACCTAGTCAATCAGATTAGTCAGAAAATGTCCCGTCAGAGATAATAATAGAATTGTGGCAATATTTTCCCTGTAAATGATTTTAATTCTAAAACTTGCAGTTATAATTGTTACATATCATTAGTAAAAAGAAGTGTACAAGTTTTATTGATATAACTTAACAGTTGTGGAAAATATGAAAACTTTTCAAAGTCAAATATCTCTGACGGGTCACAAGACCCACAGTGGTGTGGGTGGTGTGTCCCGTCAGAGATATTTGACTTAGAAAAGTTTAAATGTAAGTATTGGGTGGCAGTTTTCTATGTTAAACTATTATTTTTCATTAGTTTCACATATTCGAATAATAAAAATATGAAAAAATAACCAAATTTCTGGCCTTGGACAATGTAACAATGTGTCCCATCACTATATGTTTGCCAGTGTCTCACAGAAAGAGTACTGGGTGCATATCAATGAAACTTATGAAATCAGAAAATTCAGGTTGTTTTCTACAATGATATAAGAATTTTAAGTTTCAACGAAACAAAAAAAAAATCCTGACACCCAGGGCACCATTACTGTGTCTTAACCCATATAGAAGGCTCTAGAAACAATTATTATTGGTTCCAAGTGGCAACCATTCACTTTAACAAGATCCATTTACCTCAATAATACCATAGGAGGAAAAAAGAGATGGCAAATCAAATACAGTAGTGCAAATGCAGTTTAAACTTAAACTCTGTCTTCAGAAAAGTGCTATAAATACATTGTACTGCAGAATCTGTTTTTTAATGTGGTTCTGTCTTCATCACTGGGAGTCCTTGCCATCAACAATGCCCTTTAAAGCCTTGCTACACATGCCACCCAATCCTTCTCAGGATTCAATATTTGGTATTGATTAGAAATGACCATTTTGTAGGAAACACCCGACAGTATGCAAAGCGTGGTCGTCAAGATCCGAGCATACAATTCCGAGGGAGCCATGTGTGCACAGAGAACTCCAACTTTCTTCTAAATACTCTGCTCATTATACATCATTCATTAATTTTATTATGAAGACTTTGGATGCTTTGACTTTGGATTTTTTTCATTAAAAATCTTAGTTACGCACCCATTAGCTTGTTTGTGCATTTAGGCCTAACAATGCTCGAGCAACTCTTGAAAAAAAAATAAAAAATCCAATTGGCGCAAAATGCACATCTTACACTAACGAATCGAACACAGAAAAGCAAACATTTCCTACTATCAAATCAGACTTAATCAAACAGAGTCATCCTGAAACCACTGAACTGAAATTACTCAAGATCTGAGAATTATTACTTCTGAGCAGGAAACGTCAAAATTGTTCCAATTCATTCCATGTGTGCAAGCTGCTGCTGTGGTCTGTGCATTACAATGTAAGGTCACTCACTCACTCGTGGATGTTTAGCGGGTCGATTAGTGGGATGCAGGCGAGTTACGCGCTGTGAGTCTGCGCGGTTTTGTGCTTGTTTTTGTTAAATGGTGCCTGAGAAACCAATTCAGCCCACCTCTCCAGCCCCCTTCCACCAATCCTCCCCCTCAACTGTTTGCATTTGTCCCCTACAAAGCACTCCTATGGAATAAAAATCACAAACTTCTCTTGACATCATTCACCTGACTTTGTCATTTTCCCAAAACACACTCTGACAAAGACAACCATGTATAACTGCAGCAGATAATCCATAATTGATAGTGGACCATTTCTAAAGGTATGTGAAGCATTCTAAATCAAATTTTGCTCATAGGCCAAACAATTGCCTGTCATTGAACACCCAAGAGTAAGACGTTAATTTTAGCACGAGCAAGGAAAGGAGGGGACACTGTAATCCAGACAAATCCATTTATATAATTCAGCCCTTCTGTTGAACACAAAATGGCACAGTTTCCTAAGTTGGCCGAGTCGATCATTTTTTATTATATTTTTTTAATCAAAGCGCTTAAGTGCGGAGGACCATAAATATGACAGGAGGAGGAATCATGTTCGCCGAATTAATTTCAAGCCAAGGAACACACAGAAGTGCCAGCCATTCTGGCTGACCAATAACACAGGAGTAATCAGAGGATTTCCATCAGAGCGCTTGTGAAGCCTCATAAAGAATTAATGATGCTTTCCAGCAGGACATTTGCTAGGGAGGCACAGGTGGCTACAGAACTGATAAGGCGCCTTTTAAACTGCATTTCCGATGGCGCTGGCGCAGGCAGATTACACGTTCTTAACAACCATCTGAAAAGCAAGCAGCAAAATGGCTCAACCGCAAAACAGTTGTCTGATGATTTATTTAATCCCCCACAACAGACCGGTTAATTAAAAGTTGAAATTATTTACCTAATGGCTGACTATTTAATTCAGAACTCACTCCAATATTAGACTTTGTCATTTCTGTTTCTAGCTTGGCAGCTAATGCCCATTCTTCATTTCTACTGGCCCAGAGCACAAGAAAAGCATTTTTTTCTCCAACCAGTCATTCAGTCTCAATATTCTACAGCCCAATACACTTATTCTGTTTCACAAACAGCAATGAGATGTTTTCATCACTTATACATGTGCCATCCACAACTTCCTCATGACTTTATCATGCCAGATCAAATACAAGATGGAGCCGATTAATTAATTAGGAGCAGAAGTTGCATTTAGATTCAAAAGGGAGACCGGACCCCCTCATACAGTGTTGCAGGGACTTAGAACCTTTTAACAATCATCTCAACAAATGGAGCTCAATGTAGCGGAAAAAAAGGTCCCACTCACTGCCTCTAACAGAACACCCACCCACACAAGTGTATTTAAAGGCTTGTTGAAACTAACCAAGGTCCACAGTTGTGTTTTTCACCGACAGACAGATGGCGAAGTGGGATATTTCATCTAAATGCAGAAGTATCAGACACCAAAGTTATTTAAAAACAGCATTGGTGTCTGCAAATGATACATTCTTCAGCCATGTTCTACTAGCTTTCTAATAAATACATACGGGCTTCGGTTCTCCGCTCCTACACTGACCTAGCAGTTATTGCAATCGGCGCTGGAAAGAGCCCAAGAAAATGAGCGGACAAGCTAAATAAATTACTGCAGAACGATGTTATGCAAAGAATACCCTATTCAATTAAAACCTTTTATCCGCCCGGCTCCCTCCCCACTCTCAAACTAATCTCGTAACAAATGCATTCCAGTGTCGATTTGTTCGCTGGGAAATTCTGCGCCTCCTCCAGCAGAATTCGCAGACACCGAGCCCCGATCTCGGGTGTCGGATGTCCGACCCGCTGCCGCCATCCTGGCTGTCATGTGACCCGCCCGCCGCAGTTTCTCAGCAACAGCCAGGAGGATTTTCAATACTGCCTTGCCCCTGGGCCTCTGAGAGTGCTTTTTAAGAGCCATCTTTGTGACAAGGCGCTCAGTATGCTCCAGCTTGGCCGTCTTCCTGTCTGCGGGGGCCGCGTGCCCTTGCGACAAAGGTAAGAATGCCAAGGCCGAGGCGCGAGGATCACGCTGCTCTCTTAACATTCCTCCCAAGGTGCTCTTCACCACATTTAACCCGCCTCCATGACGCGTCGTATCTGACTGCTGTCTGGTCTAAATGTGTTCCGTTTTTTTCCCCACATCCTTACAGCAAAAGGAAATGATTTAAAATGCACTGGGCTGTGGGTAATCAATTGGAGGCTGAAAATCTGTGTCTTGAGGAGTGACAGTGAATGAAATGGAGCTTAATAAGTAGAGCGCTTACGATGTGAGGGGTTGTAAATTAAGTCACATAAATTTAATGATACATCCCCGTCCATTAGGGCTTCTCCGTCCGGACCCTGTTCTCTCAGGGGTAATCACAAAACTCCAAATATTACACATTTATTATGACCTTGCAAAACATGGAACAAAACAATCCCAGAATAACCAACTCAGACATCAGTCTGGCCCACATTATGAAGAATGAAATTAGCCAAAATCCTTAAAAAGGTCTTCACTTTTTGAAAACATGAAAAAAAAGCAAAACCAAATTATATTTATAATAATTATGAAAGAAAAAAGATAGCGGACATACGATACGAAGATGTGGGGAGTCTGTTAAACTCCGCAATTATCCTGCAGAGTTTCACTTTTTCAAACAAAGCAGAGGCAGATGAGCAGCACAAATCACAGACTTTCTGGACGTCTGCAAACACCCCCGAAACCCCGCCCTCGTAACCATGGTAATCGGCAGAGCTCTTAGCTGTCCATTTATCTTCATTCTCGACAGTGAGCTTTGTCATGGCTTTTCCAAGTGCAGAGGGTAAACCTCGCCAGCCCACCTCACGCTGCCTGTCCTAGCTGTATATCGCTCACTTGATATCCACCTACATTTTACTTTGACAAATGTACAAGAACGGGACACTTCAGGAGGTTTCTTTTTCAAATAAGCGAAGGAACTGTAGAAAGACTGGCATATAAGCTGTTCATCAACAGCTTATATGCCATTCTAAATTTCGCAGCTCGATGTGTGAGCAGGTATGTTGTACTCTTGGAATGAATCTTGCGAATACGCTAAAAGCGAAGCGCAGGAAGGAAGCATGGAGACAAAAACAGCACATTTGACACATTTTTCATTAGTTCATCAAGAAGAAAGCAAAACAGCGAAACCAAACGCATCTCACTGCTGTTGCACACATGCAAAACCACAATAGGGCACATTTTTCCATTGAATTACATTCGGCCAAACCTATAGCAAATTTCCTTGAAAGCACAGGTAAAACTCCCCAAATTCCGAACATAAAATATCTTTGAAACAGGGCCTAGTCTTGACAAACACTAGTTTTCCATCTTTCGTTTTCAACAACAGGAGACAGAAAACTGCTTAAGACACATTTTAAAAGCACAACCCGAGTACTAGACGCAGAAGTACAACATGCTACAGAAAATGATTTAAAAAAAAGACAGCAGCCACTCAATAATTTCAATTTACACCTCAGGTATGCTCAACATGTCAACCTTCGCTGACACTGCTTCACAATTTCTACTATCTAAATCTTGCAAACTTAAAGCTAAAGAAAAAAAAAAAACCAACATTCCAAGATGAACCATAAAAACCATGCTCGCTAAGTCAATAACTTCTCTTTCACATTTAAAAATCCAATGTGGTTTTATTGGCAATAAATAAATAAAATGTAGAAACAATCAGGCCAAAACACACCATACAAGAAAACAATGACACAGTGGAGCTTCCACACTGATTTGCATGCCATGTACATGACCAGAGCGATGAAGATTTACTGTCCGGGTAATAATGGTGACAGGCAGAGGTCAAAGTGCAGCATTAGGAGATCCTGGAGCAACCAGGTCATAAAGAACTCTTCCCACTGGAAGCAAGCAGAGTCGACAAATGACGAGGAAGGAAGCGGGGCTCTTACCTGCTGATTTGGGAGTGAACTTGTCCCTGTTGGCTGCACACACTGCCAGGAGCCTGTACCCCAGGTCCAAGTCAAAGCCCTGCTGCGCAGCAACTCGGCTCACCACCTGCGCGGGAAACGCACGGTCAGGAGAAACGAGAAGGAGGATGGGCGAGCCGGGGGCAGGGGGAGCACGCACGGACTCGCTCTTCTCTCAGATACCTCGCTTCGGAGATGGCACGAGCTGTCCCACAGCAAGTGTGAGAGAGAGAGAGAGAGAGTGTGTGTGTGTTTGTGGGGGGGGGGGGTACAGTACTTTACAGCTCCCCTGACTTACCCGGTGTTTGGGCTGCTGAATATTTAACGATGTTTATAGGATGAACAGAATTATGCCATCCTAACCATCTTAAATTGACTCCCACAGGAGGGACGGGAGCCACCCCTGAAGCCAAGACTTCGCTTCATCCTTTGTCCTGCATTCTTCTGAAGAAGCCTCCGCAAAAAGTTCAGGTGAAAAGTTTGGAAATGCAATTTGCAGTCTTTACTGTCTTAGCAATAAATGGACACGTATGATGGTTGTTTTAAACTATGATGTAATTTATCAAAAAACAAGTGATAAAGTGAGCACAGCTCACCAATACCCCAACCCTTGTGCACTGAAGATATGGAATGTTTTCATAGAAACTGGCAGGGCACCTCTGCATGAAGTCCAGAATGCATGACTGAAATTTGAAAACAATCTGATAAGCAGTTTGAGAAATCGGTCGAAAAATTTGCAGGGGTAAATTTTCTTAGTTCAAATTACGGAAAACGAAAGTCATTTTTGAAAAAATTAGCACATTTCCATGAAACTTGGCACGGCACCTCTCAGTGACGTTTAGAAAGCATGACTGCAATTTGAAAACAATCTGATGAGCGATTTTTGAGAAATCGGTCGGACAAACTGGAGCAGACGCACGGATGGACGGACGGAATTCTTTGGTACATACTATATAATATACCCCCACCCCTTATGGATGGGGGTATAACAAAAACAGAACAGGAATAGTTTAAAATATTGAATACACACACAAACACACAAAAATGCTATGACTTGATGAAGGGAGGGAAAAAATCTCCACCAATCAAGGACCGGAGGCCGATGATGTTACTACTGCTACGTCAAAGAAGTAACTTTCGTCCCATACAGGATGATCTGAGGACATGATCTGAAATTCATTGAATGTGACAATGTCAGCCGTGCAATAACATCAAGGCAACTGCTAATAAATTCAAGGAGTGGCTGGCATTTGCAAATAAAAATGAGCCAAGTGATGCTACGGCACACTTACACCCACTGAGAGGCGACATTAAGCGATACCTCAAATGGTACGAGAGGCATCATAAATCATGATTAAGTGGAGAATCTTGCGATGATTTACAAGAACTACTTTCAACAGAAGCTGCCTTTCAATCCTTTCAACCCTAAATGCAAAATGTATTCTGACGTATTGAGAGACTCTGGAGGTGATGACACGTTTCTTTAAACTCAAACACAAGACTTCTTTTTTTCCCCCAACACAAGCCAAAATGAGCAGTATTTCAACTTGCCGCATAATATCCAACCTACGGTGTTATTACCTCTTCAAAATACAGCCTTACATAGCAATTGCACATCAAGCGGAGATACATATGCATACACCGTCTAATTAAAATAATCTAACATAAAAAAAGAAAGCTAAATCAACTTGGTTCAAAACAGTACACAGCAATTGTGAGGACTAATTGCAACCAGGAGTGAAACGATATCTGCTGTGTTGCACAATTATAAGTGTTTTCGTTTTAGCAAATGCTAAGATTTCAACCATATGACTGACTGAATCTCCCCATTTCTGCCAACTTCAATTTCCATGTTGCAATTCTAAGGAAAATTCCTGCCAAGTGCGAGAATGTGCTGTTCTGCCAGAGACGCCAGAATTAGTTCCACTGGTTAATAACTGCAATTCATCTGGCAAGGTAACATTAGGCATGAGTCTTATGATAAAATAAGGCTCGTGCTTAGTTAAAAAATTATTCACAAGCACTGTGAAAAATGAATTTCGTGTGAAACACGGTTTAGCCTTTAAGACACTAACAGAAAATAATCCATTTTAATAAATCAGCGTTGTCATGAGCCAGGTAAACGGCTATAAATAATAGTTTTACATCTTAATGTTTTATACTTGGTGTAAAGTTGCAGATGAAACTAAAGACCTACAGTTTTACACCAGTTAGCAAACGTGTCGAGAGACGGCCCATCAGGAGCGAAGAGGATATGAGCTCGGTGCGAATCTTTAAGAAACATTTTACAGAACATAAATCTTTGAATCCCAGGTTTGCTCAATTGCAGTTGACTCAGTTTAATTGTTCAGCAACTGTACAGCAATACAGATACATATTTAGTGGGAGGATGCAATTTTATGCAAAATCTACTCTTTTGGATAATCTACTCTTTTGGATATCACATGACCAATACTAGAGCCTCGGTTCTGAATTCAAGTGGACTAAATACACAGTCACATCATTAGACGACCACATTTGAGCGAACTCAGTTCCACATCAGCAATAAAATACGCAACAACACGGCGATATGTGGTACTTTGTTTCAGTAGTGCAATTTTAACTGCCCTATAGCACCAAAACAGCAAATGCTGAATGTTAATGGAAGACTGTGAAACATTAGTTTGGAATGAAAATAATCTGAGCTTCAAGGGCCCACAGACTTGAAGGGCAACATTCACAGTGTGTAACCAAAAAATCCTCAGCATTTTCACTGCAGGAAACAAATTGAATGAGCACAATGTAAAGAACAAAAAACAACCCCAGATTCACATAAAAGAGATAAAACCACCAGCTTTTTTGAAGCTTTGAACTTCGAAAACAGTAAATAAAACAAGTATTTGCCACTAACGTGTCTTTGTCTCCCGCCACAAAATGTGAAATCGTGTCAAAATGAGCAATCTCTCGGTGTGACCTTGAGAGCGACGCGAAGGTCACCAAAATCAACTGGCGCCGGGGTATCACCCTAATACATGTTGACATGAAATTTGAAAAAAATCCGTCAATTTGTTCTTGAGATATCTCGCTGACAAGGATTCGAGACGTACGGACGGACGGAAGGACGTACTGATCAATAATAATAAGTGATTCAATTATTGAAATAATGTATTTGTCTATTCAACAACATTAATGCACCTCAGCACATTACTGGTTTACATAAAGCAGTAAACAAGCAGTTATTCCTTCAGAATTTGAAGGCTATTCCCCTTCCAGTGGCAGTGTGCAAAATGTCCAGAGACACAACTGGCAATGACTTAATGCAAGTTTCAGTGATGTAAGGTGAAGTGCCAAGGGATAACAACTTTTTTTGATCTAAGGTGAGAAATACAGCGGGTATGCAACACCCCGACACTCGGGAGCTGAATGGCAAATGAGACTCCGCTCGAGGGCTGAAATGTGACTGACAACTCCACCACCGACAGCCAGCATTCAAATATTCTACCATCTGTAATCTCTACATGACATTCGGCTCACTCCTGTAAGCGAGAGGAGCGGGCGGGCCTCGTAGCCCGCAGATTTTCACTCATACAGAAATGAGATATCTATTAGCGCTCCTTATCAGAGAGCCGCAAACTAAACCCGGTTTGCTTTAAGGGCTTCCTTAAATTGAGGTAGGAAACCACTGGCAACTATGCAACATCTCTCTCTGAGTGACAACTGGGTTAACTAGGTTAGGACAGATCACTGTGCAAACTAACATTGTGATGATTCCTGTTCTTAATGAATGGTGCGTATTTCACGACGAAATACCTCTCATTCTATTTTCACAAAGAGGAAAAGACAGATGATATGGAACAAATAGAAATGCAAAAGAGGAATGTGTGAGGTAATTTGCACTTCATATTCGAGGAAGCTATAATTGTAATTAAATGACTAAATGCTCTTATATGCTTCATAAAGCGTGGCTAAACTATGTGCCTTTTTTTTTTACTGGGGAATTAAAAGCTTTGAAGCCTTATTACTTAAAGAACATTGATTACTTGGTGGTTTGAACACTTATTGCTCGTTCCCAACTGTGTTCACGGGCTCCACTTAA
The DNA here is from genome assembly GCA_029721435.1 of Gymnothorax reevesii. NCBI lineage: Eukaryota > Metazoa > Chordata > Actinopteri > Anguilliformes > Muraenidae > Gymnothorax > Gymnothorax reevesii. The sequence goes on along the minus strand of CM056582.1, from coordinate 86,297,819 downwards.
TCCTTCTCTCAGAGTTGACATCATCAAGTGCCTGCCAAAAATGGCACATGACTGCACAGCCTGAAGTATCGTTATCGGAGAGCTCAGGGAACTAGTAACAGGTTTCAGCTTAAATCCAGGCAGGTATTAAGACAACAGATTTTCATTGAGGCTTTCAAGGAACAGCGCTTCCTGTTTCCTTGATACAACAGATAAACAAAGCCAATTGCTTTCCAGACAGACAAAACAAAGAAGAGCCCCAGAAACTGAACACATTGCCGTGCAGCAAAGCAGAAGCTTTCATGAGGGGTTTGAGGATAATGTTTTGGCCAAGTTCAGCCCTGGATTTTTGGGCATTGGCATATGAAATAGAGGCGGGGGGTGTCATCTGTTATCCTTGATTTCAGTCAATGCTTTTTCAACTGGACGAGCTCAGTGGTCTATTCCTACTATAATACATGCTTACGGTTCATGTATTGTTTTTAATACAAATTCCCCGGAATCTTGGGGAAGTAAACATTTTTGGGGTCCACGTTGAGCCTCCTCAGGGCATGGGTACCTGCCTCTTTTACTTCTGTTATTCAGTTTGTGTTACTTGAACCTACGTAACAGTTACTTCAACTTCAGATACTCTTATTACTGACACTTTAGCCTCTGTTCCCTTGTTGCTGTTCCTTTAACCCGTTACTCTGCTACAGTTGCATTAATATCTGCCACTGATCAAAAACTGAATATGGGGTTGACAGTTTTGAGGATTGGGATGATCAGAACGGGGGTTAACAGGTCATAGGGTTGACGTCAGCTGAAGAAAAGTTGGGATTTCAGGCGTGGGGACCAGGGTTAGCTAATGCAGGGCTGTCAGGTTTGGCTGAAGGAGACGGTCGCCAAGTTGGGGAGTGTGTTTAGGCGAAGATTTGGGGAATGGGGTCAGTTAAAACTGTGGGCAGGGGCTGAGGGCTCACCGTCAGACAGCCCATCAGGCTCTGCTCAAACGGCCGCTGGAACGCCCGCGGGTCGCCACACCAATCCAACAGCTCTGTTGCTGCCGTCTGGAAGTTGGCTGGATTCTGTAAGTGCTGATGGACAAACAGAAAAAAAGAACAGATTCAGAGTGAGGGACAAAGTTCTGCTGAGAACAAACAATCTCTTAATTCTCAATTGTCCTCTGTTATAAAATTGCGGACAAATCTGAACTGTGCCTCGGCCTGACAGAGACGCACAGCCGCTTTGTGAATTCCTTGCAAGAAAGTACGTTTAAGTGATTAGTATGCATGTGACAAACCGCACGGAGTTGGCGCTGACCTAACGACTGGTGGTGGTCACGAAGACACAGGAAAACAGACACACAACAGACTGAATCATCGTCACAATAATCGGCAACGGCAACAATAAGCTAAATGACTGCATCGCGCCGATGTGATGAAATCTGATGCAAATTGCCGACACAACAAGAGGCCCTTTTATTCAGCCGGAGGAGGCCATTGTGGATAGGAGGAGGCACGTTGAAGGACCCCTTCACACCCGGCCGTTTCGTACTGGTCCCACTGGTTAACATCAGATGCTCCCACCACTCTATTAAAGCCCCGAGTCTCCACAGTCCTGCAAGAAGCCTGTCTGAATAGCTGAACCCCCCCCGTTCCCCATTTCATTGGATTCATAGCACAGCACTCCATCTGACAATGAGCTCTGCGACCTTCAGGGTCTTCGAACAGCATTCTTTCCCAGCTTAATCCACTCTTCCAATGATCTTTTGTTTGGTCAGGTAGGCCCTGGCAAAAGGACAAGGATTTGAAGGTTTAAGGGAAAAAAAAAAGAGAAGACTGCTGGGCGAGACAACAAGCCAGGGCTCTGTTGCAGATATGATGACTACCTGCAGACACTGTAGCGCAACTCTGGCAGGAGTAGAAATACTCCACACACAGTTGGCAGCGGCCGTCTTGCTTGCCACAATTTCTGAAATCTGGATAATTCCTTTGTAGTCCCGTCTAATACTAATTTCAAAAACTTCGCTTTAAATCTTTCCAGCACTCATTTGTCTTTTTGACAGACAGACAATGAGGCAGACTGACAGGCAGGCAGGGATGATCGCATTGCATTCCAGCAATGATTTCACGTCCAACTTACTTCCCTACATAAAAAAAATCGCGAGATTCGCAAAGTGTGCCTTGAAGGAGGTAATGCCCTGATTTCTTTCGGCTGAAATTGCTCAAAAGGTCAAAGAGTATCAGAAATTATCAATGAAAAGACACCTGCAGTGTAGCGTCGGTTGTTTGGAGCAGTGTGATGTTTTCAACGGGAAGCTTGTCAGAGCACAACGAGTCCTCTCATCTGCCGGACTGAATCATATTTATTTTCGCATCGCGTTGAAGCAGTACCGTCATCCGCACCTCTTTGAATTTCCATTAGTCAGACTGTAGGGGGCAGCAGAGGTCAGAATTTGAGGTGGAAGCTTGCATATCCATTTACAAAGCCCTCATTTGACAAGGGCCGGATGAAACCAGTCTTGTTTATTTCATGAGCCGGTCCCAGCACACTGCGGTCTCCTACAGTGCGAATCTTTGTTAGGAGGGACATTTCTAAGCGGTGTGAATTCCGCTGACGGTTAAAGTCTAGGGGGAAAAAACCGTCTTACAATCGACAACATTAAATTTAGAGGGCATTGCAAGAATACATACCCGTGCTATCAGTACTTGGGAGGTGGGCGCAGAAGGATGCTTGCAAGCAAAAGGCTCAAAAAAAAAAAAAAGAAAAACAATACTTCAGCTTGTTGCCAGTTTCTGCCCAAGGAACGACTGGCACCGCCAGGATTCCAGCTCTGGTGGGCAGTGCCAGAGATGCCAGACTGTTGGCAGGGCTCAAGCACAGATGTTCCTGATTGTGCCGCCAAATCCCACCAATCAAACTTAACCAGCGGCCAAGAGACAAGGCCCCTCTGGATACGAAGGCAAGCCTCGTGCCGTCGGTAAGAGCGATCCGCCACAAACGCAACGGGCCAGCGAGCAGGCTTTACACAATGAGAGAGAGGCAGTTAACACTGGTGGTGAGTGATGATCCAGTCTCACAACACAAGCTGCACCCTGAAAACAACCAGGGGCCAAAAACCATTTCTCTCACTGCAGGTTCATCAACTCTTATGCACTGGGAGGAGATGATATCCTCAGACAGTAATGGAAGCTCTTTGATAACCCAAAGTCCCTTCAACCCCAGTTCTTGATCACGCCACACTGGTCAAGCCGTGATCCGTATAATCAGGCAGATATTCGCTTGCATCGTGTGTGAGGAACCGCCAAACGTAATTAGCATGTCGGCCATGTGCAAACACATTCTGCCTATTTAAGCTGAAGTGTCACGTCCATGGAGAACATAAAAAAATGAAAAAAAGAAAGGCGAAGGGGGGGGTATTCTTCTTTATATTCTTCCGGCATGAAAAAGGATAATTTCTTCAAGATGCAGAGTTTTGTATCTGAGAATTTTTAATTAAACCCAGCAAGTGGACTGGTGAACAATATTTCCTTAATTATTTTAATCACTTGAATATTCTACACTGGTAAGGGGAAGAGGATAGCAAGTTAATTGTTCTGATCTCCCCTGATAATCATCTTTCTGTGCTTTGAAGAGAATGGCTGGCTGGTGAATGGGCTTACTGGTGGTGTAATTGGCAGGACATAAATGGTATTTATTATACTGGGTTCCAAACTGAGCTCGTCTGTCAAACACAAAGCTGCCTCTATTAGTGGGGTGCTGGCTCACTTTGGATGATATAAATTATCTACAGCTTAACTATTTATTAGATCAACTCAATGGAGATTCAATTACACGTATTATTGTAATTGGCATGTTTACCCACAAGCTACCTCAGCAGCTAACGCTGTTTAAGTTTGGGGGGGATCCGGGTTAATGTGTTTGACCCAGGCAGTAGAATTTGTTTACACTTGGTTTAATTCAGCCCTGCGCTTTGCACTGTAATCCTCAGATCAGGGGAGTGGGTGTCAACACTACCATTTGTGCTGGCGATGAAAAATATGCCTAATTTCCCGACGACCTACTTATACAGGGAAATTAATTTTGTAATGGGGCTGTGAAGTGGAACGTGCTCGAGGTGTGGCGCGATATCGAGCGGCTGCGACGAGCTGGTTCGTTTTTCGTCCCGATCTGGTCAGAAATCTGCAAGGCCGTACAGAATACGCAAACAAATAAAAGGAACAGAGCCCCCCCCTCCCTTATGGGAAGAGGACCTGTACAATCGGCCGTTAAATCATCATTTCCTGTCTGACTGCCTCATGTTTTAAGCCCCCCACACCCCCCCACCCCCAACCCCACCCCCTACCTTTGAATGGCTGAGGACTACAGCATCGAATGGCCCCAGGGACAGATTCTTAAATGATTGTCAGAATGCTGCAGTAGGAATGAGTTTGGGGGATGGGGGTGGGGGGTGGGGGGGGGGTCTTGCGGGGCGGAGGGAGTTCCCGGGAGACTGGTCCTGTTTGGTTTAGAACGCGGCAATGACGTCGCACGCACGTCCAACACCACCCCCACTACACCACTTCACCGCTTCAAAGACAGCGCCCCCCCCCCCCCCCTTTTAATTGAGGCGGGCTTCCCTTTGTTTATCCCTGATGGAGAGCAGCCTTTACCTGTTTCACCATAAACCAATTCCGTCCGATCAGGACCCCCCATCCCACCCTCAGTTCCTCCAAGCGCAATCTAAACACCCCGCTAATAACATGTAAATCCCCCTGGGCCGGCCCACCGCGAGGAAGAGAAGCGAGAGTGCGCATTCGCCTTCTCTCTCCGACCATGGGCGTTCTGCGCATTTATCCGCTTTGACTCTGCAGTGCTCCCAATTTGGGAAACAAACCCAAAATGTGGAATAGTTTCATTGTTTTTTGACTATAGTCTAAATGTATTAAGAGCCAGTTTCATTCTAAAATAATGCCACGTCTTTTCTTTCAGTCCACCCAACCTCCCAATACTGAGAGACATAATGGATAAATGATAAAACATGCAACTTTAAAATCGCAGTTTAAACTATGGCCTAGGGAAAGATAGCACACAGAGGTTGGCTGAATGAGTCGCTGATGGCATTATTGGCCCCATTAGTGCTCTATCTTGTTGTGAACAGTATTAGTCACTTATAATTGTTGTTGTTTTTTTTTTTTTTTATACTGACAGGTAAGGGTAGGCTTTTTCAAAACGCAAACCCGCAAGATCACAGGTTAAGCCTCAGACACTTCAATGCAAAATTCCACACAGCAGTTAAAGGCACACGCCAAAGTATTCCAAAAATTCACGAACACCAAAGAAACTCCGCAAAACTTGAACCAACACTCACATTAACAAACACACAAAAAAAAAGTCAAAACAAAAGCAAACATGCTGTCAGTACATGATCAAAGGCCCAACTCAGCAGCCCTGGGGTACGCATGACTCGCCATTTCTTTCTGTCAAGGAATCCATCCTGCAATAAAAGGTGGTAGGAGCACAAAGGCCTGTTTGCGGCGAGCCAGGAATCAGGAATGAGACGGCCAATTGGAGACAATTGGAGCTAGCCTTCCCGCGCTGACCCGTCTGAGTAACCCGACCCTTTAACGGCTGATAAAAAGGCTAACAGATTACCATTTATAGCAGCTGTGAGAGACAGGGGTGCTCTCAACCCTGCCCTATGGAGTAAATGCTTCTAGAAAGTTCCCTCCACCTGAGGCCACAGAAAGACAGAGAGCTTTAACTATTTTCTCATCCGGCAAAGCCAGCCTGCTTAAGTCCAGCACTGGAAGACTTCAAAAGAGTGCATAACCGCCAGGTTCTAGGATTTAGCCTCGTATTTCTCAAATTAAGTGGGCGACAAGGGGAGTCTGAGGTGAGATTTCACCCCGAGAATGCAATATTGCATCTCTAAGGTGAAAAACGCAAGCCCTGACTGGCACTTGCTCCCAGATTTCAAAAGCAAAAGATAATGCCATTTGGCGCCCACGTACAGGGCAGTCTCTGCCAAAATTATGCGCTCTATGCTAAACTATGCGCTGCAAGCTAGGTCCATGTGGCAGTGGCTTTCTGACAGCCGACACTGTAAGAAAACATGCTTGAAAGACTGTCAATCGATGGCTTTTGCCTTTGCAGTCACTGGGTCAGACGATAGCATGTCATCACTCACCTGTTTGATACACAGCAGGCGGTCATTGGTCTGCTGTATATGCCTGTCCATCGACGGAATCGAGTTCATCTTGATTGTCTCTCGTTGGGCCTCTACCTGAAAGCCATTAAACTTCTCCACTCTGAAAAAGAGAATGAGGCGGGACATTACAGGAAGATCTTGCAGTCTCATCCACCACTGATAATCAAGTATTAGCTCGAGTCCAATATGGCAGGTGACGAGGCCTTCCAAAACTAACTACTAACACACGTCCAGGTCACCTGACATGACCGTCACAAAACTAGTCAGTCTACAACAGAGTGACTCAATACACGGTGGTGAGTGAATGAGAGACAATTATTATATACAGTACTGTACAAAAGTCATAGGCACCCTGCACTTTTTAAAATTTAAATCCATCTTAGATTTTATTTTTTGATTCCATATTAGAGTTCCAGAAGATAAAAAGTAAAGTTGAAATTCCAAATGCTAATTTAAAGAAAAGTTAAATAAATAAATATTTGTAGTCCATTATAAATAGTCAATACAGATATTATAGTCTTGACAGAGCCTTGATGTCAACATCTTCATATCGGTATGTAATTTCTTGGAGGGACAGACGCAAGTGAGTCAGTCAGTATGCAGAACAGCGGTCAATCATCTTATAAAACTACAGCACAACAGGACAGTGTCCCAAATTTTTAGGCAAAGCATAGACACACCAAATATTGGTTTGGCTTAGTTTTTAGCAGTATACTGCTCTGTTTAGTACACTTTTCAAAACTTTATTAAAAACTTAAAATTTCATAATTTTTGCAAGCATATTTGCTCTATGAAATTATTTTAAATGTGTCTATAAGTTCTGCACAGTGCTGTACTGCCCTTTCAAACCAGACGGCAGCATCTGCAAATTTCTCAAAATTGGGAAAACCTGCCATTGACCCTCAACAGCACAAACTCCATCTGTTTTTAGTAGGGATTAGCCTGATCAATACACATGTACAGAGTTACTGCATGTGCGAGTTAGCAGTATCTACAAAAGTAGGGCAGGAAGTCAAGCCAAAGGGCAGTATCTGCAGAATCTCCTCTCTGGGTCAACTTCTCAAATATATTTCGATTCACCAAAAATTCAGGGTATGGGAAATCAATGTCATTGATAGCATTTTGGTCCATGTAATTGCCTTCCAGAAGTAAAACTTTCAGGCCAATTTTCTCAGTTTCACTATTTTGCAGATACTGCCGTCTGGCTTGACAGGGCAGTGTAAGTCTCCCCAAAATCTCACTAAAGGGGTTACGGGAGGCAAAAGTTCCTGTCAATGTGGGGAGGCTTTCACTTTGTTTGCGGAACATAGTTGATACAACAATAAAGCAAATCATAATAGGACCAAAAACACACTTCTTGCATCTCCCTCTAGTTCAAGACAAAGCTAACGTTCAGTTCCCTGCCGCAAAGAACATTAAGCTGGCACCCGCACACTGTTTACATTACTCAAAGGTTAAGTCATCCTTTGCCTAACAATTATCTGCGCGGGTTGTCTGAACAAGTTCAAAACAGCATATTCTTCAGTCATCGCCACAGGGCCAAAAAATGAGATGAGATATTGATTTTGGAACTGGCTGGGATGGGTGCCTAAGGAAGTCTTGCGACACTAGCCCCCCAACCCGGAGGTCACAAGCGAAGCTCAAATTACGATATTATCACAAGTTGCAAGTAATACGCCCAGCATTCAAGGTTATCAATTTTGCTTCAGTGGCCTTGATTTATCATTGTATTCAGCGTCAAATAAATATCACACACTGTGGTCCCGCCGGTAATTTATAGCATCCTGCAGCTCTAAACAGACGGGTGGCTGAATTAATAGGTAGAAATCGGAGAGCTCGCTCTCCATCTCACCCCCCTTCAGAACCTCAGTATTTATTGCCATCACACAGTGACAAATACCAGAGCACAAAGAGCCAAGAAAGAATCCCACGCAAGTCTGCATGGGAGGCCACAGCCCAGTGCAAATAACACTGACACCCGGGACCCGAGAGGGAAAGCTATCCACTCCACCAGACAGCTGAAGAGCTTTTACGGTACGTATCAGAGCATCTCACACTTACACTATGGGCATTAGACTGCAAACCAGTGCACTCCTCTTCGTAAATTACAGCAGTCATAAAAACCGCTCGTCGAGTTTTAGACCGGATGGAAGTGATTTGTTTGTTAACTCCTTCGCTGCTTAAAGAATGGCGGTATTGTGGTTGGGTTACTGTGATAAAATTAAGATAACTGAGTCACCTTGATGGGTGGCATGAATGAATAGGATAGGACAGGGACAATGAAAAAGATGAGCATAACGGCACCACAGAATCACAATGTCTGAACATGGACCTTTCATATCTGCCTATTGGACTTCGGGGAATATTTGGTGAAACCATTTCCAGGACAGACTTGTCTACTGAACTAATATTTTCATCCTGGCTTCATCTGAAATAACCTGCGTAATCCCAGACTTTTAAGGGTAAAAGAGGTAAATGGTTCTCGTTTTTGAAAGCAGCTTTGCTTGGAGGCAGATGTGATGTAATCTCTAAATGCCCACAGTAACAGTACACCCTTAGTCATGGAATAATAGACGCTGTGTTAAAATATTCACAGCAAATGACCAGCTTCCACAAAGCTGATTTACTGATCCGTATCATTTTATCTAAATAATTGACTGAAATTCTTCTAATTTGGCACAAACAGAGCAAGACCAAAAAGAGCGCAAAGCCATAAAAAATGAAATAGCGAGAGAAACTGACTCGGCCGCGCATTTTTTCCCTCAATGAGCTCTTCCAAGCGCGACCACAAAGACGACACGAGAATGAGGGCTTCACGGAACAGCGCAAGGCAATAAGGAGCCGGGTGCAGTTTGCGGTATCGGCCAGCAGGTGGCTCTCTCCCCTTCTTCAGTCTCCAGCTTTATGTACAGGCGTGTGGTGTTGCTTTAAGCCGTTACAAGCCCTACAAATCCTCAGCTGCTGCCTGCCTAACAGGGTGCGCTGGAGCCAGCACAGCCTGTCTGACCTTGTGGTTATTGATGAACTATTTCCCTGTTCTCTGCCAATGCTCACACCTCCTGCACCAGGCAGAGTGAGCTGGGGCCAGAGGCCACCTCTTCTACATTTCCTGCTGTTTTTCCCTCATCTTCTTACCCCTAATGTATATAAGGTTTTACTTATGTTTGAAGAGAAAGAGCAACATAGAGACCCAAAGCCAAACATAATCCCCAAGGCAGCCTTTGCACCCTCTTCAGCGATGAGGCTTAAGATGACAAGGCTGACATGAGACACATTGCCATTTAATCGCACATTTCCAAACTCATTACCAAAGCAGCAGAGTCCTTCATGGAGTCAGAAACTAGTGAAAGATACTGAAAATAGTCATTAAATAGCCTAAAGGCTTTTAAAGCACCAGGACGATACTCTGAATGCATTATTTTGGAATGCGTTACATTTAGGTCATTTTATTGATATCGGAAACTAGACGCAACAAACAAGCTTTTGTGTTCGTTGTTACGTAGGTTGAATTTGTTTTACCTGCACGCCAGTTTATTTCCTCCCAGAGCTGGTCTCTGTTCAAGAGCACATGTGTGAAAGATCAGTCCAAACACTGACATCACAGCAGATGTCGTGACTACAAGTGCAAAGCAGGTCTTACACGACTAACAATGAAAAGCACATGCTGAAAGCCAAGAGATCGCTCAAATTAAAGGAGCGTGTGATAAACACAAGGAAGAAGGCTACATAAAGCAAAAAAAAAAAAAAACCCCACCACCCTCGCACGCATGCACGCACACATGCACACATATACATTCACACACACCGCAAAAAGAGACATTAAAGCATTAGAGCACAGAGATTAAAAACTGACTTAAGAAGAAAAGATTATAAAAATGAGGACGAAAGCGACGGGAACAAGTTGCACAGGTCTGGGTGAAATGATCTGTCTGAAATCGTCCCTGCTGCATGACTGATTTCTTCATTTCTGCAGACAGATGATGCTCACATTTTCAAACCCTGTTTGGTAAGAGCAATAGGACCACAACGCCTTTCAGCAAATGAGCCTATTTTTTTTTGTCACATCCCCGACTTTCCTCTGTGCTGCTGGTGTCTGAGTTAGAGTGCAAAAGACCACCTCCCCTAACCAAAACAGTCATTTAAAAGACAAAGGCGATAGGGTACAAATGCAGGCAATTCATGGGGGGGGGGGGGCTTACAGGCAATCAATGACAATCCTCAGAGTCTTTCCTCACTGTCACTAAAAACAATATCCCAGGCGCAGCCTTGTTTTATTTGCACGTTGCGCCTGGTGAATAGCTGAATAATCACAGCACAAGCGGTACACAAATTTCTTTATTCACATCTACGGCCCGTGTGGAGCAGCAGGGAAGGCAGCAGTGGGCGGGGCGGGGGGTGAAGGTGAAGGATAGAGGTTTTCCCTGCAGGGCAGGGGCCCCAGGAGCACGGCTGCAGACTCCCTCTACAGAAACTCAAGCTGCCTCCCCATGCCATTATCCCTACAGGATTTAAGGACCTGCTGACCACTGACAGAGAGAGGGAGAGAGTGTGAAAGGGAGAGAGAAAGAAAGGGCAGGGGAGGAAAGAGAGAAAAAAAGAGAGGAAGGAGAGATCAAAAGAGAAGGAAGAAAGGGGGGGAAGAGAAGGAAAAAAAGAGATGGAGAGTGAGAGAGAGAGAGCAGAGTGAGAGGAGAAATGGAAAAGAGGGAGAGAAAGATGGAGATAGAGGGAGCGGGTGAGAACAGAGAAAGAAAGGAGGGGGAAAACAGGAGGAGAGAGGACAGAAAAGGCAGGGATAAGAGATGAGAGGACCGCTCTCTATCATGGTGGAAATCACACAATCCTCTCTCTCTGCTGGCCTGGAAAATAACCACACGTAGGGGAGTGGGTAATGACTCCGAGAGCAGTGAGAAAACAAATACTTACCAATACACACACGCGCGCACGCCCACACACACACACACACACACACACACACACACACAGGCAGAGGTCAGGGCTGGATGCGGCGGTCGCGCTCAGGGTAGACTGCCCAGGATGGCCGATCACAACCCCCGATAATCTACCTCACTTTCACACCCCATTGAGAGAGACGCACTCGGAATCCCACCTCGAGATGCCCCAGCCCCGTGTACACTGTTAACATGCAAATCACATAATTAAGCACTAAGCCAAATGATCTCCTCCTAACTGGAACAGGACTATTGATCCCCTTAATATTGTATAAACTGATTTTTCCCCTCCCCCCTCCACTTCACTTCCACTCCGCCCCTCCCCTAATTCTCAGCCGTCTCTTTAAGGCGGGAGGGAAGCGGCGATACGGATCGGGTTCTCGCCGCGAAGCCTTTTTCGCGCGATGCGGAACCGCCGCGCACGAAGTCGGAAGAGCGGGGACCGCCAGGGGGAAAAGTTCCCTCTTAATTATTAAAGCGTTTGGAAAAGGAAATAGTTTTATTAAAGCTTTATTTACTGCGGGCAGTTAAAAGACTGCAGGTGCGGGCTCTCTGTCTGGGTAAGTGGCCAGGCACCGGGGACAAAGTGCTGTTTGTTATGCGAGGCGAGCAGGAGGATGGAAATGTGTACTCTGCTGCCTTCCATTGTTGCTTTACAAAATGTGCCATAATCCCCAGCAGGCTCTGGGCCACACACTCACCCCTCCCTCCCCCTCACCTAACCCCTACGACACCCCCGATACTGCAGCTACCACACACACACACCCAAACACACACACGCATGCAAGTGTGCGCAGGCAAATACACGCATCTGTACACACACTTACGCAAAAACACACGAACACATACATGCAGTGCATGCACACCCCATACACACACACAAACTCATATACACAAACAGCAAATGCACACGCCACTCAAGCAGGCACACACACCAACACACACACACACACACACATACTGCTCAGTGCCCTAACAGGCTGGGGAATGGATTTATTTTATTTAATGTGGTTTGCTCTGCACTGAGGCGGTCAGGCCCAGCAGCCGCCCCACAGCCCTCTCATGCGTTTTCATACAAGCCAATCAAGAGGCAGCGGCGCTGCGGTCGCTGCTCCAACCCGAACCCCCTCCTCACTCACTCCTGCTCTCCTTTCTCTCTCCTTTCTCTCTCCTCCCTCTCCCTCCCTCCCTCCCTCACTCTTTTTTTCCCTGACAGCTCACATAAGCAAGTCTGCCGGATTCCTCAGGGAAGCCTGGCGCTCGGCACACAGAAATTGTTCCGCCATCAGGCACATCTGCAGCGTGATTAGAAAAGCGCAGGCTGGGCCGTCCGTCCGTCCGTCCCCAGCCGCACGAATCATAGGGGTGGGATCAAGGAGAGGACGGAGCAATATCTGCTCTCTAACCAAGTGTAACATTTCAGCCGGTCTCTCAGGCAGATCGGCAGCCTGATAACGGCCAGACAAAAGCAGATGGGCCGGCTCTTTCACTCCACTCCCTCCCCCACCCCCCCAACATCCCCAGGACCCTGCCCTCCTCCCCCCAAATCCAAACCGTCAGGGCCCCCCGCGTTCAGTACAATAGAGCCTGGGCCCTGAGTCCATTCTCAGGGGCCCCCAGACCCCTGCCGAGACGTGTGGACGAGCACCAAGATTCCAGAAGGCTTTCTTCCTCCGCTCTCGTGCTCATGGTGGGGGGAGGAGAAAGAAGAGGAGGATCGAGGAAGGAGGGGAGGGTAGGCAAGCAGGAAACTAAATACAATACATACGCAAATACACAGAAAATGCACGCTAAACAAACACAAACACACACAAACCCACGCGTCCATCCGTTGCCACCAGGGCCGGTAAATTCCTCAGTCCAAAAGGCAGCGAAACTGAAACACAACCAGCAGTATTACCCGTTTGCTTTACAAGATGGAATGGCCTCGCCGCCCCAATGCAGCCCTGAAGTCACTGAAAGACACTTCGCCAACTTAAGGCAAATGAAATGACCAACTCTACATTACTACAATCACTGACTAACCTACGGTTGAAGCAACACTAAAGAGCACTAACAGTAAAGCAAATTTTTTAAAAATATAAACACGTACACATCTCGTACCCCCTCTACCCACGTATTTTCCCATACTCCCATCTCATCTGTCCATCTTACACCAGGGATCTCAAACTCCATACCTGGAGGGCCAGTCTTTACCAGTTCTTGCAACGGCAAACAATTTGGGCTTTGGAAACAAGGTGAGAAAACTGTTTACTCAAACAAATGGTAAATGAAGCACTTACGCATAGAAGCCCATGAAAACCGAGCGGCGACATTAACCTTGTGGGATTTGAGTTTGAGAGGTACCATGGTCTACAAGCACTTTGCATGCAATTTGTTTTCTGGTGGGGGTGGTTTTAGACCATCCGTGAAAGAAAAGACCTCCGACCCCCCAGCACCAGCCTGCTGGTGACATTGTTGGTCGCCACTGGGCTCAGGAGACTCCTCCAGATTGCTGGAGACTTGCATGTTTTTGTTCTCTCCCAGCCTCTGGTTCATTATGCAGTCAGCTCATGTGTCCTGCTTTGAGTGGCTGTTCATTTTCCACATACCGGGCTTAATCCTGGCAGCTAAACTTTGAAATGGCAGGAGCTGGAGCCTCTGCCCAGGAGGAGCCATTACGGGATGGGGGGGCGGGAGGAGGAACCGAGACGGATGGAGCCCGCGGGAGGAGCGACAGGCGGGCGGAGAGATGCAGGGGAAGGAATTCACAAAGGTTGCAAATGGAACTTAAGTATGTGGGTGGGGGCCACGGCTGTGTGCGCGTACGCGTGCGCGAGTGTGAGCATGCCAGTGTGTGCGTGTGCATGTGGAAGGAGACATGTCTACCTATGTCTGTGTGTCAGTATAGGTGCGTAGGTGCAGCCAATTTTATATGCATGTTTTTCACCTTTGTAATTTTGCTTCTTGACCAACGTGTCCGCAAATATGTACAGCAGCACATATGTGAAGGCAAGCCTGTCCGCAAATGTTTCAGTGGGAGAGGGAATGAATGTTTTCATTGTTTCAGTGGGCCGGTGTATACCTTTATGAGTGTGTTTAGGTTTGTTTTGTGTATAGTGTCCCTGAGAGAGTGTTTGTGTATTTCCTGTTGCAATGTGATTAAGTGTAAATGTTTCAACGTGTGTGCATGTTTTTGGGACCAGTGTGGTTGTGTACACGTGCGTCCCTGTGTATGTGTGTGAATGTCTTTTTTTTTTTTTTGCAATATGTCAGTCCGAGCCAGTGGGGAGGGGATGGAGAGAGGCTTCAAGATAAGGCTTTTAGCCACAACATTCTTCTTTATCCAGCATGCAGTAGTGACCCCTGACTCTTTGTAGCCTCATACGAGCAGTTCAGTGGGATGAAAGATCTCTGCTAGACAGCAAGTGAGAGACTACCGTAAAAAAGCAGTCGACCCAGCACTCCTGTTCAGCTGGCATTTCAAGAAAAAAAAAAAAATCGGCTTCCTTCCCAAAGGCACTCAGCCCACTTCTAACAAACAGCAAGGGACAAGCGGTTGCTAATAGAAACAATATCCTATTCCATGTCATCACCGACCGGGAATACACGTCACACTTCCCAGCTGCCTTCTGAAAATACAGCAATTATTTTCCTTCAGATGGTTGCTGCTCTTTGCATACATTATGCCGTTAATGGTTGATACACATGCCTTGAGACTGCTCGCAATCTAAAAAGGATTGAACCAGTGCTATGAGCTGAGAGTGCGCCGCGCTGCGACCGGCTGCCACCAGATTCTCCGGGGACGGTCCCCTCATTCCACAAATGTGTTCAATTAAAAAAAGAACAGACTACTTAGAAAAGGTTGTGTGGGGCGAAGTGCTCAACGGTTTGATCGTATTTCCTAATTAGCGTGCAGCGATTCGCTGGGGCGGGAGGTTAGACACGAAAGGCCGTCCGCACTTGACAAACCGTCACAACGCTGATTGGGGGAGGGTACGTTTATTCAAGGGTGAGTAGGGTGCTTCCGACTTGGGACGTCCCGAGGAGGTACCGCCGACAGGGGGGCGAAGGAGACTGATTTAGAGGGGCAGGCGCCGCCGGTGCCCGTAAATCTGGGCCACAAATCTCGCTTATCGAGACGTGGGGGACACGCAAGCATGTGATGTATTCCAGGCAACAGACAGGCCGCCACCTTCTGCTGCCCTCTTGCGCTCCACGTTTCTCGCTCTAATTTAGCAGAGATTGCCGGTTGCCATGTTTCTGATTGTCCTTGGGTAAATGAATCAGGAAAGCTTTCATCTCGACCCAGAACCGGCAGCCAAGAAGAATGCTAATGCTGGGAGAGACTGCGCTCACGCGGAGAGCTAGGCAAAGACAGCGAAGTCGTCCATATTTATTTCCATTTTTCATAAGCAGTTGAACCCATTATGGCTATTTTCTCAAAGGCAAAAAGACAGTCTCAAAACCCTTCAGGACCTTCAAAGAGGTCTAAAGTTGTTTACCAATCTCCCCGCTCATTTCTGAGTTGAGGATGATGTGGCCCACATTTGCAAAGTAATCAAATCAGGTCAAAGCAACTGAACAGGCACAAATGCATAACGCAGATCACATGTTTACGAGGCCCTGCTCCTTTTATATAACCTTACAGGGCTAAAAATAGCGGTTGTTAGAATGCCGTGTGCTGTGGGTGGCACGGACAGGGCAACAGTGTTATGCAAGTCAAGATTTCATCTGCCATGAGATGCAACAAAACTGCTTCCAGCGCTAAAAGTGCTCGTGGCCTGCCGAGTTCTCCACATGCGAGAGACCATTTCCCCGGCCGTCGAGAGGATTCAGAACCAGGTCACCAGAGATAACTCTGAAGCTACATCGTGTAGCTCCATCCGATCCATTAGCCACCATTATTAAGAATAAAGATACGATAGCATGACAAGAGAGGATTTCTGCCACAGGAAAGACACGGAAACACGCAGAGCTCCGCATGTGCAGTATGACAATGGCAAACAAATGTAAAACTACTCAAATATGAATATGACCGCATTAACGTAAATACGCATGTAAACTGCATACGCCGCATTCCTTAAGTATTTATGCATCAAAATCAGGAGATACATAAATTTGTTTGAACTGCATACAAAATGTCTTTATTTAAAAGTACAGCTGGACTTCGGCTTATACACGACTGTTACTCCACAGAGGGGTTAAGCAACCCCAAAATGACTAGGTATCTTGACCGAGGGGCATAAACACTACTTTGCAGGCACTTTTCCAAGGAAGCTGTGAGTGGACTCGGCGCTAAAGAGGGAAGCTGAGAGACTCCATATCCCACTGTTTCAGCTGTAGAATCCTGCTGAACCATTAGCAATTACGCCCTTCCACAGGTCACGAATCATTCCTAGCAGGCAGGGGGTGGGACACACCATCGCACTACATCATTTCTCAGTACCACATGGCCATCTCCTGCCCGTATGCCAAAATGACACCGCAGCCATATTTGTGCTGATACGCGTAATCGACCAGCCTTTATAGAATGTATTATTTCACGAAGTAACTAGAAAACGTGTGTCTTTGGGACATGCATGCCCCCGCTACTGTTAAGTAAAATTCTTGCTGCATGCAGAATAGAAATTGACAAAATGTAAATAATTTGAAAACAATGTATGAGGTGTACACCTTAAGGGTCCTTAAAAGATTTGTGTGCAAGCACACTAAACATTGTTCATTGATTTTTGAGGGGAAGTGAATACCCAACATCCCCCATCAGGCAGGATGGACACACATACGTACGCATGCACAGGCTAACGGACACCGGCAGCTACCCTACATGTCCCTGGCCGTAATATGGTAAGGGTACAAAAACTAACATGGGCCTTGTTTTTCCCCCACATTCGCTATTATGACTACCATATGACCATGAGAATAAGTGAGTTAGCAAACACCACTCTTCCCTCAAAAAGGCATATTAATGGGATAGTTTACACTCCACAGTTTGCAAACATTGTTTTAATTTTAATAACTGTTTTGATAGGCCTGATTAGATTCTGCGTGCTACAAACATTATTGTTTTAGATTAACAGAGGATTTGAGACAGGCTTTCCTCATAATTGCTGATGTAGGGGCATTTGGGTGTTCCTGCACTAAAGCAGGAGACCTCCACATTACAGAAAGATTGTGCTCCCAGAGGCTAGAAAAATTAACAGACCTGTTAATATTTGATGACAGTTATTCACAATTACGGAGATAAGAACAGATTTTTACAACTTGCTGGAACTAGTTTTCATGAGTGTAATAGCCTCCATGAACTCAAATTTCCAAATAGTGTGCTTCTCATGCACAAAACATAGAAAAAAAAGTAATTAAAGCCAAAATTGACCAACCCCCCCCCCGCAAACTAATCTTTTCCATGAAATGAAAGTGAAGAAAAAAAGCTTCGGTTTCAGAGAATGATTTCAGATTGAGAAGCTAGCGATAGCACGGCGCTACTGCACTCCCTTACACCCTCCAGATGACAAGTGCTGAACAGTTCATTACCAAAGTGACTAGAAAGCAGAGATAGGCTGTTACTTCATTAAAACCATTAATTAATGGCAATTAAATCCCTGCGTTTGAAGCTAGCGTCTATCAACTCCGCAACTGAGAGAGGATTGGGAACAAAAGCGCTCGGTTCCTCTCGCCTGCTCGCATTAGCGCTCTCTGCTAACGCGCGCGGACATGTCAGGAGGGAAGATGGAAGGCAGCCGGGGCACTTAAAGCCTGGTCGGAGTGCACACCAGGCCCATTCTCAGCTGTCAGGCCTGCAGTCACAAAGTGATCGATACGGAAAAGGCGCTGGCCGACCAGCAGCACCTCCCAGGGGGGATTTCACGAGGGCCAAAGAACTCAGGTGTCAGCTCTCTACAACACAAAAAGAGTTCAAACAGCCATTATGCACAAGCCCAGCGTGCCTTTTATTGGGATGGATGGCCCTTGATATCGTGTCAAATTTTTGATTTAGATCGGGCTGCAGCTGGTGGTTGCTATTCACCATTTATACCGTAACAGCAGCCATCTTATATTACATCAAATTTTCAGGAGTGGCCAGAGCCCCCCAGAGCACGACAGTCGGTTAACTCTGCAAGCAGAGGGGTCCAGTCATGTGTTTTACCTCTTACTTAGTGACTGGGGTCCTTACCTCAGAGAATCAGCTACTGGCGCATTGCGCCAGCACGCTCAAGATGAGAAAGAAGAATATTGCTGACTGATTAAAGTTGCAATTCGCAGTGCACCTCTGTTGCCTGATAACACTTTAAGTGCCCTGAATAACAACTTCTCCTCGGAAAATAAATAGGCGAATACTTGCAGGGAGGAGAAGGAGGCTCTGAATACTGTTGCATTTCACCGGAGTCGACCAGTGCCAAAGTCATAAATTATTTTTTATAGATCTCCGGGAAGGCACAATTTGGGAGAGAAGTGGCTGTGGTAGAGCTCACTTATCTCTCAGTTTTCACCTTTTTTTCCATTTTTTGACAGAAAATAGGAAGCGAGGAAATTCTGATTGGATTCTGAGAGAGGCCGGGACTGCGGTGCTGGGCCTTATCGAGGCAAGAGAAATACACACAAACGCAGGGGCTGAAAGAGGGGTGTTGAAGTGTCCGTCACAAAGAATAACAACCGCCGCAGCGTGACCGGGAGCTGCAGACGCCGGGGCCGGAGGGAGGATCAATCCGGCAGACTTGCGGCGTATCCCGGCGGATTAAGATTTAAATTGGAGCCGATCTATTCTGTCACTAAAATGGACATTCTATCCTTCTGCGTGGGGAGAGAGAGGAGCGGGAGATGAGATGAGGCGTTTCTCTCTCTCTTTCTCTCTCTCTCTCTCTCTCTCTCTCTCTCCCTCTCTCTTTTCTCCAGCTCTCCCTGCTTCTTGTCCTCCACCGCAGTGGCCAGGCTGGACCTGCGTAGTGTGGGTTGCTCAGACAATAGAGTGTGTCTGAGTGTGTACACAAACACGCTGACCCCGAGAGGCCCGCGGAAACAGAGCAGTGTCATTAATCATCGTCTCCGCGCGTCCCGAGCGCAACCCCCCGCACTGAGCCAGCTACGCACAGGCACGCAAACGCAAACAAGCATGCACACATAACATACACTAACACGCGTCCGCACCCCTAAAACGCACTCGCACACCTGTGTAAGGACACAGACGCAAACATCATCCCCAACGCAAGCCGCACATCGACCAACTGACGCACAAACCCTTTCCCAAACGTAACATTCAAGTTTCGGAACCAACACACATGCTTGCAAACACGCCATCCCTAATTAATCCCACACGATAAACAACCCGCACTCACGCTCACTTACACACACAGCCTAACACAAGCCTCCAGACTGATCAAACAACACAAGTTAGTATAACCAAATGCTCTTCACTAACACAATCCCCACACAAAATACCCAAATATGAACATTACCCCGAGCACAACTCTTACACTGTCACCTATCATACTCACCCACACACTGCACAACAACTCAATACTGAGAACCCCACACAGACAATTTAAACATTACACAACATGACACGTTACACATAATCTCCACATGCGACATCCACGACTCTCAATAACACCCAATACAGAAACAGCATTAACACTATGGCATCAACCAATAACCCATGTAAACTCCATATGTAGGTTTGTATAGCATTTACATTGCACCACCCACGCAAACCTCGCAGATGGAAACCCTTCTCAGGCCACTGCAGATATTAACCCTCTCCTGGGACAAACCACACAACATCCAGTCAACATAAACAGCGCATTCATACTCAACACATCCACTCAACAAATGCCACTCAAATACCTGCAGGGTACATATGTTCTGCAACGAACCACACTCCACTCTCTCTAACCCAAATCCCCAAATCAGACCAAACGCACCCCATCAGATTCCCGAAACCACCACCAAAATGCCCATGCAAGCGGAAGAGCGCGAAAGTGAAAAGCTCAAAACGAGTCAAAAGTATCGATGGCTCAATCTGTGCGGTCAGTGGGCTACTGACAAGTTCATACAGCATATAACATGGCCAAAGCGCATTGTGCAGGGCACTGCAGGTAAGCACACGCCGACCTTTCATAATTTCCAGCTCAGTCGCAGACGCCGTCACGTGCTGCGACTTGGCAGGTAAACCAATTACAATCCGACATCAACCGCCATGACGAAAAGTGTCCCAGGCGGGCGATTTCTCTATTATTAGCCGTGTCTCTTATTCCCCCCCAGAAAGGCACCTTGTCCTGGATTCCTGGCGTCAGAGTAAGGGCTTATCGTTACGCCAACGTTCGATGTTACAGCTTAATCCTTCTCTCGGAGATCAACCGTCAGCCATTGAAAATGTACTCCCCCCTCCCCCGTTTAAAACCAGCCCTTAGTTTTTCAGAAAATGTCCGCCGATGTCGCAGGATAACACGCAAGTTTATGCTTCCTTCTCAACGCTGCCTTTCTGTTATGAAATCGTGTCTAAACTGTATATCCTACATAATATTATCTGCCCTGTGCGAAGACCACAGGGTAGGCTGGTAATACACTGGCTTTTAGTGTCTTGAAGGCTTATTATCGCTATCCATTCCTGAAGTTTACACAAAAAACTGGCAACCCATTTCTCAGTCAGATACTCCACTTTACAAGGTCGGAGTGCAGAGCCAGCAGGATCATTACAGGGCTGTTCCATTTTTATTATTAAAAATAATCATTATTGACTGTCATACAACAGACCTGCAGGGTGAAACTGAGCAGGAGAAAGAAGCCATTTAATACATCTAGTTTCTATCAGACGGCACGGCTGGAAGAGAATTGCCGCACTAAATACACTTTTAGATTCAGTAAGCTGTTTTTACCATCTGGATTAGAGGGTACTTTGTTCTTCCCCCCATTCTCAGGCCTAAAACCAGCCTTCGGCCTCATATGACTGTCGCCATGGCAACTGTGTTCATTCAGTCCTTGCAAATAATGAAGACAATGTGTTTTCCATTTAGATGAGTTTTTAGCACAGGAGATATGTAGAGTCTGCCTTAACAACTCTTTCACTGTCGGTAACATGAAAACGTGCTCTGCCTTGGTCGGGGTCTCGCATCTTGAAACAAATCAGAGTGCTATTCAGCAAATAAGGCACATTTTTTGTTTTGCGTTTCGATACAAAAAGTTCTGAGGAACATGTCTTATTATGAAGTAGCCAGTGAGAGGGACTGACATGATGATAATCATTTTAACTGCACAATCTCAAAAAAATAAAATAAAATACTGAATCGGGTAAATGAATTCAATTTTCACCTAAGACTGGACTCTCATGGAATGAAAACCAGGAGCAGGGAACATCCAGGAAGGGCCAGTGCGGGAGCAGTTTTTCACTGCGGCCAAGCAGGGACTCACCTGATTCCACCTCCCAGACATTAGAGTCTTTGCTAAGGTTTTGGATGAAGTTCCCCACCCCTGATGTAAACCAGTCACAAACTGCAGAGGCCAACAGGCAGCTGAATGAATGAATGAATGAATGTTTGCTTTTTACAGACCTCAAGAAAAGAAAGAAGGCACAGGTAAGCGAAACGAGAGGAGTTAAGTAAACAGTCTAATCAACGAACGGTGAAAACCATCCCCATCCACCACAGCTATTCACCATGCATTTTGCAATAAGAAAAATCAGGACAATGCAAAATCACAAGAAACAAATGAGCAGTCATGGAAACCCAAGATTCCGCCGCATACTACCAGAGCAAACCCACTCAGCAAATCTTCACAGGCAAAACAAACAAAAAAGTGTCTACTCCAACAAAATACTACTGCTAATACTATCACCACTAATACTCCTGATAATACTCATAATAAGTCTCACAATAATTTGAAGAACAAGACATTTCAATGGAGCTCAAAAGAAATTCCGGTGATAGGCCATTTAACATTTAACAGATGAACCGAAACTGTATTTGCAGAGAACATGAGTGACCAGTAGCTGTAAGTATGACGGAGGTTTCGGGCTTTTCAGCCATTTCAGAAAGTGAACACTTAACGACCATTTGCACTCAAGAACCAGTATGAAACATTTGTGGAATCAGGGTTTGCGGAAAGTGAGTCACAGTTAAACTGAATGTAATTCTACCACTCCTGAGTAGCATGTGTGAGCGTGAGTGTGTGTGTCTCAGTTTGTGTGTGGGGGGACACTGCCCCTACAGTCACAGTTAATCCCTGCCCTGGAAAAAGCTCAGGCAAACAGGTCCTCGGGGCGGCCCACCAAGAGGCCAGCCGAAAAGTGGAAAGCGTTTTGCGTGTTTACAGTGGAAACAGTGAGTCGAATGGTTTCTTCAAGTCCCTTTTCCACTGTTTATAGAGAGATGTTAAGAACAACACTTCCTGAAAGGACCGCCAGGTTTCCAGACTCCAATTCATTCCAACATTTTACAAATCAGCAGTGAAGAAATGTTGTCTTTCCTATTTTCACGTCTCGCAAAACCAATCCAGTAAACAAGTTAATATACGTATCTGTTATTCTTTATTGTGATGTAAAAACAAAGATATCCCTCAGAGACTGAAGACAGGAATTTTTTAGTTGTTGTTAACAATGAATCAACAATTTACTTTGAGTGGCTACGGTTTATCGTAAAGGCGTAATGAACATTCCATTGGGACCCTTCTCATCCAAACCGAGCTACTTTCAACAGTTCCGTTCTGAATGGCGGCCATGATCTCCCTGACAGATCTACTGGGATAACACAATCACCCATGGTCATCTGGGAAGCTAAAACAATTCACAGATTTGCGCAGGGCAAACTCCGTGCAGAAAATATTGCAATTTGACTTGACGCCCAGCTGCCAACAGTCATTTCCCAACCATATTACTTCCTTAGCAACCAAAGAACAAAGGCAGAAGAAAAACAACAATCAGAGGCACAGCGTGGCCACTTTGCACTTCCAAAACAAAACTCTTACAAAGCTGACTGCAGCCGTGTCCTGATGTATGAAGGCAACAGAATAAGACTGACCTCCAGTTGAGGGGCGGGCTTTGTGGTTTCTGAATACACAGTTCTTTCTGAACTATTAACACCAACAAACATCAGTGTTTGAAAATGCCCACAAGATACTGAAAAACACTACCAGTACCACAATCTCAGACAGGAGTGTGAAAACATTTTTTGGAATACTTTCCTCTTTCAGTTGTTTAACTTAATTATGTCATTCGCTAACATTCACTTACAGTGAGCATACTCCCTGCACGCACTAATAAACCTGTTACATCCACTTACTTCGAAGAAAAAAAACTGAAGAATCACATATGGACCCCATTCACAATGAGTAGTTTGAAAAGAGGACAGGTTGTGATTTGAGCTTGTCAAAAAAATGTTTTCAGCATGATTTGAAACAAATAGCTTGACAGGGTGACTGTAAATGAAAAAGACAACCACAACGCTTCTTGACACGTAATGGAAAACATACTTACAGGTAGCGCCAATAAGAGGCGTGAAGCCCCTACCTGATGCTGATATCACACATTGTAAGCACCCATTCATTGTTATGAAGGGCCAGACTAATTGGCACACTCAGCTCAATACACCCCATGTATTTTTAATGAGCTGTTTTTGTTCATCTGATCCAAAGGGACAGAGGCGTGACTGTGCCAATTTCACGCACAGAAAAGAATCACTTATGCTCTGCGGTTTGCTTTCTTTGTTTTATCAGAGCAATTGCATTTCCGCCAAAACTGTTTATCGAAAAGTAACTTACTGAGGGTGATTACAAATATTATGAAAAATGTTAAGAGGATTTTTTTTTTTTATTCGGCACCATGGGGAAAAATAGGAAATTGATCTTTCCGTAAACCAAGCCATAGTAATGTGAACGCATTTCATATATTTTCAAAACTGGAGCCAAACTAAACAGCTATTTTTAACTTGAAAAAAAAATATCTTGGAAACCACTGCAGGCACCAAAAACAGGACTTGAGTCCATAAATTGGGTCTTTGTTTATTGAGATCTTGGTTAAGCGTAGGACTCTATAAGACAACTAGCATGAAAAAAAAAAAAGCCAGAGAATCAGGATCTCTCCAAATGACTTCAATATTCCATGTCCCAGCTCAGTCCTGTTTTGTCTGGGCTCCTTTAATTATATCAAGGGCAGAGACTAAAACACCTCATTGAAATAATCAACGAGACAAATGATAAAGAGAAAAACAACTCTGCTGCAACTTAGAAAACCAACTGAATTTACAGTAACAGATGTGAGTTACGGCGATTTTGGGACAAACTGAGAAAAACTGACATTTGCAAAAACAGCCAAAATTAAATGCAAAGCTGGAGTGGCTACTCATTTATTTATTTTTTGCTATTGGGAAAAGGCGTGAATAATTAGCCTACCACAAAAAATCCTGCAAGTCTGTAGCCAATGCCTGCTTTACATGACCGTTAAAGAATAATTTGTGTTGTGTTGAGTACTTAGTTAAGATGACAGAGTAGGCAGAGGTGCAACTCCGCCTTATCCACATCACTATTTAGGCATGACTTGTTCAAATAAAACCCTTGCCTTTCATCCCCTCGCAAAAGCATTAAAACGTCTTGATTGAGAAGCTGGGGGAAAACTAATCCTGCTTGCAAACCGTCCTATGTGCTCTCACTTACACTCACGCCGTCCTATGTACTCTCATTACACTCGCGCCGTCCTATGTGCTCTCACTTACACTCGCGCCGTCCTATGTGCTCTCACTTACACTCGCGCCGTCCTATGTGCTCTCACTTACACTCGCGCCGTCCTATGTGCTCTCACTTACACTCGCGCCGTCCTATGTGCTCTCACTACACTCGCGCCGTCCTATGTGCTCTCACTTACACTCGCGCCGTCCTATGTGCTCTCACTTACACTCACGCCGTCCTATGTGCTCTCACTTACACTCGCGCCGTCCTATGTACTCTCATTACACTCGCGCCGTCCTATGTGCTCTCACTTACACTCGCGCCGTCCTATGTGCTCTCACTTACACTCACGCCGTCCTATGTGCTCTCACTTACACTCGCGCCGTCCTATGTGCTCTCACTTACATTCACGCCGTCCTATGTGCTCTCACTTACACTCGCGCCGTCCTATGTGCTCTCACTTACACTCACGCCGTCCTATGTGCTCTCACTCACACTCGCGCCGTCCTATGTGCTCTCACTCACACTCGCGCCGTCCTATGTGCTCTCATTACACTCACGCCGTCCTATGCGCTCTCATTACACTCACGCCGTCCTATGCGCTCTCACTTACACTCGCGCCGTCCTATGTGCTCTCACTCACACTTGCGCCGTTCTATGTGCTCTCACTCACACTTGCGCCAGCCTATGTGCTCTCACTCACACTCGCGCCGTCCTATGTGCTCTCACTTACACTCGCGCCGTCCTATGTGCTCTCACTTACACTCGCGCCGTCCTATGTGCTCTCACTCACACTCGCGCCGTCCTATGTGCTCTCATTACACTCACGCCGTCCTATGTGCTCTCACTTACACTCGCGCCGTCCTATGTGCTCTCACTTACATTCACGCCGTCCTATGTGCTCTCACTTACACTCGCGCCGTCCTATGTGCTCTCACTCACACTTGCGCCGTCCTATGTGCTCTCACTCACACTCGCGCCGTCCTATGTGCTCTCACTCACACTCGCGCCGTCCTATGTGCTCTCATTACACTCACGCCGTCCTATGCGCTCTCATTACACTCACGCCGTCCTATGCGCTCTCACTTACACTCGCGCCGTCCTATGTGCTCTTACTCACACTTGCGCCGTTCTATGTGCTCTCACTCACACTTGCGCCAGCCTATGTGCTCTCACTTACATTCACGCCGTCCTTTGTGCTCTCACTCACACTCCCGCCGACCTATGTGCTCTCACTCACACTCGCGCCGTCCTATATGCTCTCACTTACACTCGCGCCGTCCTATGTGCTCTTACTCACACTTGCGCCGTTCTATGTGCTCTCACTCACACTTGCGCCAGCCTATGTGCTCTCACTCACACTCGCGCCGTCCTATGTGCTCTCACTCACACTCGCGCCGTCCTATGTGCTCTCACTCACACTCGCGCCGTCCTATGTGCTCTCACTTACACTCGCGCCGTCCTATGTGCTCTCACTTACATTCACGCCGTCCTATGTGCTCTCACTTACACTCGCGCCGTCCTATGTGCTCTCACTTACACTCACGCCGTCCTATGTGCTCTCACTCACACTCGCGCCGTCCTATGTGCTCTCACTCACACTCGCGCCGTCCTATGTGCTCTCATTACACTCACGCCGTCCTATGCGCTCTCATTACACTCACGCCGTCCTATGCGCTCTCACTTACACTCGCGCCGTCCTATGTGCTCTTACTCACACTTGCGCCGTTCTATGTGCTCTCACTCACACTTGCGCCAGCCTATGTGCTCTCACTTACATTCACGCCGTCCTTTGTGCTCTCACTCACACTCCCGCCGACCTATGTGCTCTCACTCACACTCGCGCCGACCTATGTGCTCTCACTCACACTCGCACCGTCCTATATGCTCTCACTTACACTCGCGCCATCCTATG
This sequence comes from Gymnothorax reevesii, assembly GCA_029721435.1. Classification (NCBI taxonomy): domain Eukaryota; kingdom Metazoa; phylum Chordata; class Actinopteri; order Anguilliformes; family Muraenidae; genus Gymnothorax; species Gymnothorax reevesii. The sequence goes on along the minus strand of CM056582.1, from coordinate 86,271,172 downwards.
TGCTCTTACTCACACTTGCGCCGTTCTATGTGCTCTCACTCACACTTGCGCCAGCCTATGTGCTCTCACTCACACTCGCGCCGTCCTATGTGCTCTCACTCACACTCGCGCCGTCCTATGGGCTCTCACTCACACTCGCGCCGTCCTATGTGCTCTCACTCACACTCGCGCCGTCCTATGTGCTCTCACTTACACTCGCGCCGTCCTATGTGCTCTCACTTACACTTGCGCCGTCCTATGTGCTCTCACTTACACTCGCGCCGTCCTATGTGCTCTTACTCACACTTGCGCCGTTCTATGTGCTCTCACTCACACTTGCGCCAGCCTATGTGCTCTCACTTACATTCACGCCGTCCTTTGTGCTCTCACTCACACTCGCGCCGTCCTATGTGCTCTCACTCACACTTGCGCCGTCCTATATGCTCTCACTCACACTCGTGCCGTCCTATGTGCTCTCACTCACACTCGCGCCGTCCTATGTGCTCTCACTCACACTCGCGCCGACCTATGTGCTCTCACTCACACTCGTGCCGTCCTATGTGCTCTCACTCACACTCGCGCCGTCCTATGTGCTCTCACTCACACTCGCGCCGTCCTATGTGCTCTCACTCACACTCGCGCCGTCCTATATGCTCTCACTCACACTCGCGCCGTCCTATGTGCTCTCACTTACACTCCCGCCGTCCTATGTGCTCTTACTCACACTTGCGCCGTTCTATGTGCTCTCACTCACACTTGCTCCAGCCTATGTGCTCTCACTTACATTCACGCCGTCCTTTGTGCTCTCACTCACACTCGCGCCGTCCTATGTGCTCTCACTCACACTTGCGCCGTCCTATATGCTCTCACTCACACTCGTGCCGTCCTATGTGCTCTCACTCACACTCGCGCCGTCCTATGTGCTCTCACTCACACTCGCGCCGACCTATGTGCTCTCACTCACACTCGTGCCGTCCTATGTGCTCTCACTCACACTCGCGCCGACCTATGTGCTCTCACTCACACTCGTGCCGTCCTATGTGCTCTCACTCACACTCGCGTCGACCTATATGCTCTCACTCACACTCACACTGACCTATGTGCTCTCACTCACACTCGCGCCGTCCTATGTGCTCTCACTCACACTCGCGCCGACCTATGTGCTCTCCCTTACACTCGCGCCGTCCTATGTGCTCTCACTTACACTCGCGCCGTCCTATGTGCTCTCACTTACACTCGCGCCGTCCTATGTGCTCTCACTCACACTTGCGCCGTTCTATGTGCTCTCACTCACTCGTGCCGTCCTATGTGCTCTCACTCACACTCGCGCCGACCTATGTGCTCTCACTCACACTCGCGCCGACCTATGTGCTCTCACTTACACTCGCGCCGTCCTATGTGCTCTCACTCACACTCGCGCCGTCCTATGTGCTCTCACTTACACTCGCGCCGTCCTATGTGCTCTCACTTACACTCGCGCCGTCCTATGTGCTCTCACTCACACTTGCGCCGTTCTATGTGCTCTCACTCACTCGTGCCGTCCTATGTGCTCTCACTCACACTCGCGCCAGGGCGACTGAGCGCATAAAAAAGGATATCATTCTAAAGGTAGGCTAAAGGTTAAAGAAAACATAAAGGAGACAGCTGGAGAATTTTGATTAATGTCGTGCTGCCTCCTGCTTCGACCGCATACTGCATGAGAGGCGCTGCCAAGGGGCTCCGACAGCGTCCTGCCAGCCGCACAGAGACCACCAGGTGAGACACATTCATTATTTACCAGCTCAGGCGCGTAGAGTCAGTCAGAGCGCCCAGCGCAATCTCCCATTGTCAGAGAGAAAGACGTGTCAAGATCTGATGAGATTGGGAATCTTTAAGGCAAGGGTGGGGAAGCATTTTGGGTGACTTGGCTGCTTCAGAGAAAAGAAAATTCACCCACTCATCAAAAGAGTTTGCGACTGTGCTGGAACAATAAAGATGATCGGCCAGCACACAAAAAAATTGACCAATCTTAATGTTTACAAACAATATGCCATCTACACTCCAAGTGGTGGCAGAAAGCTGCTCAAGAGAGACGTGAAGTGTATGGTGTTCTGTCTGTTGTGACAGTTTTGAGCCTCTGGTAGCCCTTTTGGGTTATAAACTAACAAGCTAAATGAATTCAAAATGGCCAAATTGTTTTGGAATTTTTCTCAGGAAAAAAATGATATAAGACTGTAAACTTATGCTTAATAAGACTAAATTACTGCATCCCCTGTAATTTCCATCTTTTCAATAGGTGTTTGAACCAAGTTCAATGGTGATTTTGTACGCTTATCTACTGACACACCAAGCATATAATTTATATGGTAAAAGCTTATCGACTGCGTGATCCATACAGTTACAATCATAAAATCTTGAATGTGGAGGCAAATTGTATCTATCACAATATGACTGGCAATTTCTGTGCTATGCGACCATGAGTACTGCCAAGTTAGCTTTCAAGGCAGAAAGCACTATACGATACCTGGGCCATGGCCAATAGAAAATAAAATTATGAACTGATAGCAAATGGTTCTGGGTAAGTTGTGTTTAAACTAATCGCAGTCACAGATTAAAATTTGTTCAGACCAGTGCAATAGCTAGCCTAGCTAGCCAGCAATTCAGTGACCTCGCCAATAAGGCAATGGCTATATGACTGATCTGAATACATGTTTACCAAGATTTAGATGTTAAAAGTTAAAAAAAAAAAAAAAACAGGACCAAAGGTCTAGTAGTCCAACAGCCAAAGATTCTGGCAATAAAAAAAAATTGCACTTTAAAGGTCAAAGGTCATGGTACCAATGGGAGAAGAGGCAAAATATACATTGTGTTTCCAAAAGTGCTGTAAAAGTGAAATGCATTCTGAAGCTGTGGGGACACAAAATCGCAAAAAATAACCACCATTCTTGCACATTGTTGCTTTAAGCCAAGGTTACTGCTGCAGTCAGGCAGCTGCACTTTAAATTCGGATATTTAGGGCCATATTGTAATTTCCACACATTGTATTTTAACTAGATATTTTGTCCAATCAACCTCAGATTTACTACAGATCATCAAGAGACCATGCTGATCAAAAGTTGTGCTCTGCATGTTTGTAGGTTAGTGGCCGCGGCCGCTAACAGGAAGTGACCAGTTTTTACTTTCACTTGTACTGATGACAAATATTTGAACCCATCAACTTCACTCCACTTCTAAAACATGCTGAACAAGTTGGTGAAGCTATGTTATGAAAACAGTGAAGCTATGAGTAACGGCGTCCGTGTGGCGACGCGGCGACTATAGATCCCTCTCCATGAAAATACGTTTGGGTTTTTGATGTCTTTAATGAACTCATATAATCATGAAAATTGATACACAGGTGAAGATGGCAACCTCTTGCATTTGATAATTGGGGGGTAAATTTCTCTCTCGCGCCCCCTTGAAGTGTTCAAAAATCCCTCTCCATAGGGGTTTTTTTGTAGTAGGAAGATGAAAATTGGTACACATGTGCAACTTGCCAAGATGAAAAAGAAAGTCTCCGGTGCCATTGGTCCACTCCAAACTGGAAGTCGGCATTTTGATTTTAACGCGTCATTTTGGCCTGATTTCCACACATTGTATTTTAACGAACTCCTCCAAGATATTTTGTCCAATCAACCTCAGATTTATTACTGATCATCAAGAGACCATGCTGATCAAAAGTTGCGCTCTGCATGTCTGTAGGTCAGCGGGCGTGGCCGCTATGGCATGCCCATTTCTGATGCCTCGCCATGCACATTCGAGCAGCTCTCTCTCCCTCATACTTCATCCAAACGGCTTCAAAATTATTGTACATGATAAGAGCCCTGCCCTGAACGCCTACATATGCTCGTATGCAATCTCGCTCATGGCGCCCCCTTGAGGAAACAGGAAATGCCATATTTTACATTGACATTGGCCGATTTGCTCGAAACTTCACATTTGTGCTGAGGGTCTGCTTCTAAATGCACCTGCCCACATTTGGTTACGTTCTGAGTGCCCCCTGGTGGATGAACTATCAACTTGTCATAACTCCTTCGTGCTTAGAAAGCCTGAAAAGTCGGAAAGGTACAATTTCTTTTTTTATTACATAACAGTTCAATCACCCATAGACAACAGAAAGCGATCAATACATCTAATAAAAAAAAGTCGCACGTAGTACCTTTAATACCACAGGCCTATTCTGCTTAAAATGTAGTTTATTCTCAAATACCAAATGCAATATTTTTTTAACTCAAAGTCCAGGTAAAGCAAAAAAAAAAAAAAAAAACAGTATGCGTACTGACTATGACTCACCACACAGACAAATGTAATTAAGCACCCAGCCAAAATTTCATGATAAAAAAAAATCACTTTGTAAACAACATAGCGAATGAAAACTGAAAATGTAAGCCCTATTCTCAGCTCTAAAATGCCGTAGGCCTGTCCGCTAATGCTGCTCAAACCACGCCTGATCACAAGGAGCAGCCTTTCTCAAATCGACCTCAAGTGCACCACAGATAGAGAAATTGACGATCAAGAGAAAAATTTATTAGATTTGAACAGCCATAGCTAGCTACATGTTTGAGCCATCGAAGCCGAAGTCCAGGCTGAAACCAGAAGGTACGGATTTATTCGACAATCAACGTTGTTCCCTTTCGTCTGCAACACAATAATATTTAAACACATTTTGTCACATAACAAGACAGACTTATCTGTCCGTAAAGTATTTCTCACAGAATTATTCTGCTTGTGGTACTAGCTGACCAGGGTGTTGGGTGATTTAGCAAGTGAAAGACCCAGCTGTTACACCAGAATAACACCAGATGCATGTCTGGTCCACTTTCGCCCTGCAGCGTGTTTGCTGAGCGCATTTCCGTCCGTCGTCACCCACCAACTGCGTTTGTACTGCGAACCAGCGCCGGGGGAGCAGCAAAGTGAGACCAATGAGCGAGCCTGACAAGATCACATGGTTATTACAGAATCTCGCCCGATCACCCGAGATAAATGATACATGTTGTATTGAGTGCAACAACAAACAGACAGCAGGCATTGTTCATTACCGAAAGAGTTGAGGAACGGTTGACTTACTTAGACTTGTTTATTTTTCGAGATTTTGTGCTTCTACCATGGGTAAGTTGCCTATTTATTGATAAATGTTCTTAATCTCCCATTTGTGGTGGGTTTGTAATTTCTTTGGAAAGAGTTCGGTCGACAAAGTTATATTTTCTTACTACAGTTGCTGTCCGAGCCTACAATACGAACTGGCGCCAACAAGGGTTTTGAAAATTAACCGTATATTTTACAAAACCCAAAACCAGTGAAGTTGGCACGTTATGTAAATCGAAGATAAAAACAGAATACAATGATTTGCAAATCCTTTTGAACTTATATTCAATTGAATACACTGCAAAGACAAGATGTTTAATGTTCAAACTGAGAAACTTTTTTTTTTTTTGCAAATAATCATTAACTTAGAATTTAAAGGCAGCAACACATTGCAAAAAAATTGGCACAGGGGCCTTTTCACCACTGTGTTACATCGCCTTTCCTTTTAATGACACTCAGTAAATATTTGGGAACTGAGGAGACCAATTTTTGAAGCTTTGCAGGTGGAACTCTTTCCCATTCATGCTTGATGTACAGCTTACGTTGTTCAACAGTCCGAGGTCTCCATTGTCGTAATTTACGCGTCATAATGCGCCACACATTTTCAATGGGAGACAGGTCTGGACTACAGGCAGGCCAGTCTAGTACCCGCAGGGAAGACGCATTTTCAGCACACTGAAGGTGGCTCAGCAGACTTGCTAGCTAGGAAACTGAACACTGGTGACTTGGATAGCTTGCTAAATACAGAACGCCAGGTTTAAGTTCAAAATTGTGCTTCTAATTTTATATTGTGGGATTGGCGGATTATGTTATGGAGGGCCTGAGTGTGTCATCGAGCCATGCTTTAGTCCCGCCGGTTACCGCCCCTACTCTGCTTGCATTTGAGGCCAATTTGCAGGTGTCTGGTGGGCGGAGCCAGGGATAATTGGTACAATAGAGACCACCTGTGGTTTGTTTGCTGAGAAAATAAAAAAGCCCAATTGCCCAAAAGGGCTCTCTCTCTCCCTTTTGACTTTGTTTTTTTTTGGTTGGATTACACTGCTTCACTACTCTTTGCACACATCCACTCACTTACATTACTGATGATACTGACTTTTACACCCCATATTCTTTTTTTGGTAAGTTCAATTTGGCGAAATAAATAGATTCCTGCTATTTAAATGCTTCAGTGTGCATCTCCCTCCTTGTTACGGCTTTTGAGCAGAGTCATAACACCGCACTAAAAATCAGAAAAATAAAAAAGGTGAAAAACTCTGTCTCCTTCTACAATTCTGCACTAGTTTAGTTAGCAGTCTTGTCGCAATCTCAGCAACTATTTCATAATATGCAGAATGTATTTAGTAGAAAACTTCAGATTTCACTTTACCCCGACTTTAATGCATTTATGTATTTGGAAAAGGGCTAATTTTGAGCCATCTTCTGGTCTGGACCTGGGGCGTTGTTCCCGGTAGCCACCCAACACTCCTACCCCTGCGCAACATCACTGCACTGACGCATAAACATCATTTAACAAGAAACTCAGGGAGCCGCTACAATAAAGACTCTCACCACATAGACCAATTCAAAGGGCAGAAAGTAGAAAAAATACTGATTAATACTGCAATGACCTCTGGTGCAATTTGAGAATGAAAGATTGGACAGAACAGGAACCAATCCAGGCTAATGTCCAGACATTTTAGACCCATTTTGTTATTTGTTTTCAAACACGGCATAAATGTTCCGAGTACTACACATCAGCTTTGGCATCTTTCCCTCCAAATGAAATCTATCGCATACTGATTAATTTAGGAAAATAAATCCTGCATATTTAACTCTACTTCATCATCTATCCTATTGAACACATGAGAGAGAACCACCAACAACTTAAGTTGATTACAGTGCACCAACTTAAAGGGTCTTGAAGTTGCAGGAACAAAAAAAGAAATCTGCATTGTTCCCCACAGATTGCCAGAAAAGCTTAACACAATCAAATGCAAATTTATAATAACAACAACAACAACCAAAAGAAAAGAAAAAAAAACTGACCAAAATGATTATTACCATAGGTGTCGGAGAAGGAACTAACTTAACCGCCGTTTGAAATGAGCGCGTTACGCCGACAGTATGTACACATGGACAATACCCGGCCGGATCATTCCATTTCCCTGCATCGAGCTGCAGTCAGTGCCTTTCACTGTGGAGATGAACGGAATAACCAGAGTCAGGAGAGACTGGCTTAATTTCATCTCGTAACACCCTAATGGGTTTATTGTTTCACTTCTCTTCTGCCTGCAGAAGCTATTATCGTATAAACACCTGTGTTATCAAAGCACCGCAAACAATTTCCTGGATAATTTAACAAAGATGAAATTGCTGATTCTGTGCGGGGCGTGAATAGCTGTTAGCACACCGACAGACAACGCTACATTTCATAGGAGTGTGTCAGAAATGCACTGAGACCTGCTAAAATTAAGACAAGACTGGACACTAGCAACATTTTCAAACCGACAAATAAGGAAGATGACAATCTGGATTATAAACATGGATTTTGCATTCTTCAAGACATGCAGAAAATTCTGAATGGTCCATCTTTATTTATTTCTAAAAATGTAGTGTGAATCAATACCCGGGCCAGAACAACAAAATTGAAACACTTCCATTGCGGCAAAACCATGACGTTATCTCGTCATCTGGACCCTGAGCTGAATTGCTCGCTAGCTCACTCATGGCACAGACAGACAAGGACAGAAAAGAAGTGCAGGGGAGGCGACTCATGGTCTCTGCAATCCTGCACAAAAACCCAACCTTCACTAACGGCCCAACTGTCCTCATTAGCGATAAAGCTACGCGGAAAAGCGGGTCGTTATAAGGCAACAAGCCCATTGACGATGCCTCCGTTTCCTGACATTTCGAAATACTTCCCTTGTTCTGAACAAGTGCAGCCGAGCAGACTGGCGGTGCCACCATTGTGCTGATCGACCGACAACATCAGGCCGGCCTGCTTTGACTTGAGGGAAATGAAATAAGCTGTGCGTGGTAACTCCCCTCGCAAAACAACCATGACCTCATGCGTCTGGAGACTGAGAAACACCCACTGCTCCAGAATGTCTCATGGACTTCACACCGATTGATCCGTGACTGTGTAACCATATTATTCAATACATGACGGTTCACCTAACGGTGAGGAGGGTATATTTTTATAAAATAAAATAGCGAAACACAGTGTGGTTAGAAAAAAAGCCTAGATCTGAAACTAATAGTGGAAATGCTACCCTCAGTGCGGGGTGCCTTTGATGCATTGTTGTGGAATAGCAGGGAGAATGGACAGAAAGTGTTTTTATCCATCGATAAAAACAAGCATTAACGAGGGTAGCCTGGGAGAAAGTAAAACATTGATTTTGCACACTGCCCTCTCTCCATTACAAGAATCAGATCAATACACTGAAGTAATACTCAGCATAGGTTTAGAGCTGGAGCTGTATATCTGAAGCAGACACATGGTATGTCTGGTAATTTTTCTTTCTTATTATTTCTCCCCAAACAATGTCTATAATGAGGGCCCAAAGTATATCATTTGTATTTCAGAGCATACTAGATAAAGAGAAAGCCTGAAGTGGTCAGGGTTCAGCTGAATCAATGAGGCGTGGTTAGGGTTGTGAATACCCTCCCCCAGATCACCGGGGGTCACCCTCAAAGGGTCAGAGCCCCAGAACCCTGTGTACATACATAAGTGAATAATTACCCCACCTCCCCACCCCAAACCAAATCTACAGAAAGCGAACCGCCAACCAACCTCGCCTTCTTCACTTGAGGAAACCCAATTTTTTTTACACCATGTGCAAAACATAAAAGGTAAAATATTGGGTGAGCTTAGATGAGATTGGTCCAAAATTGGAAGAATATCCAAAGTTATTCAAGTCTACCTGACATATTATTCAGGACAGTCGGGAAAAACATTAAGAAGAGAACAAAGGTGATCAATTATTCATGAATCCCCCTGGGAGGAGAGAGAAAAAAAAAGATATATCGACACGAAAATGTTAACTTTTAAAAATGTATAATGATCGTATATTGCCAAAGTTCACAATTTAATTTAGACACAAGTGTTTGCCACTAACATGGCAATATCGCCCACCGCCTCAATTGTATGTGTCCGTACGGACGGACGGAGCCCAATGCTAATCGCGCGGCGGGGGACAAAATACAGCAGTCCAAAAATGAACACAACACCTGTAACATGTTTAAAAGATTGACCCCCCGAGTTTAGAACGCTCATTAAGCCCTTTAAGTGGTACAGGGCTTGAGATATTCAGAGTCAGAACTCTCCTTCTGTGCAGACCAAATAGTAAGTCAAGTTCAGGAAATAAGCCAGTTCCTGTTGGGGGAAGAGGGAGAGGTGGGTGAGACAGAGGCCAACACTGCTGAGGGCCTTATATAACCGCAGTCAAGACATGCCCTACAGGAAAGGAAACTCCCTTCGCGTGAAAGAATTCATTGCACCTTTTGAATGACTTAGGACTCTCAGCTCGATTTTTATTAAGCAGAATACAACACACCCCATTCAGGTCACTTGTGCACACCTTTGCAAAAATTTTGCGCTTGAATTCAGACACGCTCATAAAACGCAGCGGCTCGAACTTCTCACTGAGCGTAAAAGCACATGCCATAATTTCCAACACCCTTCTCGGTTTCAGAACAGGCTGAGGATTTACATATCAGAGGTGCGTAATGTATGCGCAATACTGCGTAAAATGTGAGAAGGTGATATTTATTTAGTTCTTCCACTTCCTGATGCTCAGTTTGCTCAAAGCCTTGCCATGTGGGTCTTTGTCTCGTAGCAGCCACAAGTCAAACCCCTCCTGCATTAAAGGCTGAGTTTTATCGTTTTCTGTCGACGGCAGAAAATGGTAGCGAGGTGTACCAAACAGCACGCAAGAGCAAAAATATGCGCTACCCTCCATTATGGGTCTTCAGCACAGTGAACTGGAAGACTTTCTGTGTTGATCCTGTGTAAATAATGTGGCCATTAGGCCATTTAATATCCGCAGAATCAATCGGTGGGGACCCCCACCCCGAGACTTGGCTCCCGTCTAGACATATGGAATCACTCAGAGACGAGCTCTGCGTGTAGTGCGTCTCTCTGGACATCGTCGCCAACAGAGCCACAGGAAACAGAGATGGTGAAATAATCAAAAACACTCCGCCACCTCTTAGTATTTACCAAGCAAATACTGGGCGCACCGACCTGTTCTTCTGCTCCGACAAAAGCAGAAGTGCTTTTGGCCACATTTCCTCTGCTAACAGACCTCGACCAAAACAGAAACCAAAAATAAAGAAAGGAAAAGGAATAAAGGGTCTGCTGACTGACAGGGTTTTAAAAGGGCCCCACACAAGCTTGGCCCATAGCGTGCCTCTAGACGGGTGACCTTTAACCCCACCAGAGGCCCGCCATACTGGGAGCTACCACAGCTTGAAACCTTAGCTTTGCTGTTTCCATTCCATTCTGTTCAAACAGACAACTGGCCATACAGCGTATGTCTCCGACAAAATCCATGGAAGTGCACTTAGGCTAATAGGCTCATTGCGCAAGTGAACAGTGCAGTAAATGTTAACAATCTTAACTTAAGGTGGCTATTAGGAAAGTCTTTCCAACACCCACTGTTTATTTTACAGAGTGACAGTCATTGGTAGCCTTGCTAAGGCATTCCTTTGTTGCGATAGCCTCGCTCGTTTGTGTCTTACAAGGAAAGTTGACGTCGAGTTTACAGGCTGGACCGAAGACGGCCAGCACATTCATGCCCCAATAAGCAGCAATCTGATGTTTTAAAAGACCTGCCCACATAAAATTCCAAGCGAGAAGAACTGCTGTGTGTCTCCAGCTCAGAGAGAGAGAGAGAGGAGATATTTCAGCTCAATGTTCATTTTGAAGCCGGGCGATTCATTGAGCACGCTCAACGGCGAAGCTGAAGATAGAACAAAGAGGCGGGAAGGAGGCTGGTAATGATCTGAGGGAACTGCTCGATGTCTGGAGAAATCCCCGCAGCCGCCAGGCATGCAGGCAGGCTCTTGAAAAACACTGCTGAGAGGCGGTTAGCATGAGCAATCTATCTCGCGGAAAAAAGGCTGAACTAGCCAGACTGAGCTGGGAGACTGCTCCAACAGTCCAACATCTGTAATATTTCTCCTCCTCCTCAACTCTCTCTCTCTCTCTCTCTCTCTCTCTCAATCACAGTCTCACTCCCTCTCCCTCCCTCCCGAACAGCTCGGCTAACGTGAGGAGAGGATAAAACAAACGATGGAGGGCGGGGGTCGAGGGGGCTGGAAAGAGAGTTTCAAGGAAACAAACCACTGGGTGTTCCACAACTAACACAGCACAAAAAATACCGTTGACAGGAGGGAAAGTCCCACTTAGTAAACAGTGATGTAGCCAGGGTGCGAGAGGCCGAACAGTCTTTTAAGAGCATAAGCATGGCTACAGTTTAAACTGTTTGTTTTTGCAGTTTGCTGTGCGCCAGGAGAGTGAAAACCATCTCACAAACGTCTGAATAATGTCAGACCGACGCTTTATAAAAACCCAAGAGCTTGGCTAACTGAGCGTCGACTCCCAGTGGGCTCTGCGCTGGACTTGGTCAGCAGGTTCATCATCCTACATAAACCAAAATGGCTCCTGCCAGCTGCCCATCCCTGCCGGACTGGTGCTCGACGCATGTTGAGCGTGCCGTTCTTCAGCTAAAAAGAGCTCCCAAACCCAGATGCCACCCCCTCCACACACACACACACGCGGCTCCATTTATTTCTCCACACCAATAAACATGCACGCAAACACACACACAAAAACAGGCACGCTTAGCATTTGGCGTGATATAAATAGGCAAGCAATACCGTCACCGCTGCAGTAATTAAAGTCCCACACTGCATCTCTCGCAGGTTGGGGAGGTGAACCCCCGCAGGACCTTCGCCCAGTTGCTGCAGGCTGTTCTGAGTTGAGGAGGGGGTGGATGTGGGGTGGGTAAATGCTCGCAGACAAACCCTCTCCATCACCCCCCCCCCACTGGAACCCAGCTCCTGCTTCTCCGCAGATTAACCATTAAAAAAGTACATCTTTTCTTCATAAACGGCTGGTGAAACGGGACAAAGGTACGCACGTTGCCAAGGCACCCATGCCTAAAACAAAGGCCCTGTCCCGACTCAGATGGCACCTCCTGTTCATCGGAGGAGGATCTGGGATTAAAACGGGCTGCCCTCGACCCCGTCCCCAGCAGTGTCCACCCCATAGGGTGATTTTTAATAAAAGCCCTCCCAGCCAAATGTTAAAAAGGCATGCAAATGACTGCACTCCTTCTGTTTTCCATTTTCCACTGGCCCAGAAGGATTATAATAAATCAGAAAGGCAGTGTTTGTTTTCTTGCCTTTAAAAAAAAAAAAAAGAAAAAGAAAAGAATGCTTTTCGCTTCTTTTATTTTCCTTTTTCTCCCTTAAAAACCACTCCTGGGGATTTGACAAAAAAAAAAACCCACCACAATGATTACGATCTGAATTAATTACACTCTGACACACTGAAACAGAGAAAATGCGCCATAATATAGACTCCTGTTGTCTGTGTTCAGTAACAAATCCTTTTCAGCACTGCAGACTGCATTTCCAAATACAGAAAATGAAAAATTATGAAAACAATATAATTATTTTTTATTATTATTTCACGGGCATAAAAATGTTAAATGTTTAATTTAAAATGCATTATTTTTATCATTATCATTATTATTATTATTATTATTATTATTATTATAAGTGGTAGTAGTAGAAAAAGCAGCAGTAGTATAGTGGTTGAAGTGGTGTAAGCAGTAGTAGTACTGGTAGTAATGGAGGAAGTAGTGGTAGCAGTAGTGTAAGTATGTGAGCAGTGGTAGTAGTAGTGTGAGTATGTGAGTAGTGGTAGTAGTAGTGTGAGTATGTGAGTAGTGGTAGCAGTAGTGTGAGTATGTGAGTAGTGGTAGCAGTAGTTTGAGTATGTGAGTAGTGGTAGCAGTAGTGTGAGTATGTGAGTAGTGATAGTAGTAGCGTATGTGAGTAGTGGTAGTAGTATTGTGAGTATGTGAGTAGTAATAGTAGTAGCGTGAGTATGTGAGTAGTGGTGGTAGTAGTAGTGTGAGTATGTGAACAGTGGTAGTAGTAGTGTGAGTATGTGAGTAGTAGTAGTAGTGTGAGTATGTGAGTAGTGGTAGCAGTTGTGAGAGTATGTGAGTAGTGGTAGTAGTAGAGTGAGTATGTGAGTAGTGCTAGTAGTAGCAGCGTGAGTATGTGAGTAGTGGTAGTAGTCTTGTGAGTATGTAAGTAGAGGTAGCAGTAGTGTGAGTATGTGAGTAGTGATAGTAGTAATGTGAGTAGTGGTAGTAGTAGTGTGAGTATGTGAGTAGTGATATTAGTAGCGTGAGTATGTGAGTAGTGGTAGTAGTCATGTGAGTATGTGAGAAGTGGTAATAGTAGTGTGAGTATGTGAGTAATGGTAGTAGTAGTGTGTGTATGTGAGTAGTGATCATAGTAGCGTGAGTATGTGATTAGTGGTAGTAGTAGTGAGAGTATGTGAGTAGTGATAGTAGTCGCGTGAGTATGTGAGTAATGGTAGTAGTCATGTGAGTATGTGAGTAGTGGTAGTAGTAGCGTGAGTATGTGAGTAGTGGTAGTAGTAGTGTGAGTATGTGAGTAGTAGTAGCAGCAGTATGAGCATGTGAGTAGTGGTAGTAGTAGTGTGTGTATGTGAGTAGTGGTAGTAGTAGTGTGTGCATGTGAGTAGTGGTGGCAGTAGTGTGAGTATGAGAGTAGTGGTAGTAGTAGTGTGTGTATGTGAGTAGTGGTAGCAGTAGTGTGAGTATGTGAATTGTGGTAGCAGTAGTGTGAGTATGTGAGTGGTGGTAGTAGCAGCAGCGTGAGTATGTGAGTAGTGGTAGTAGTCATGTGAGTATGTGAGTAGTGGTAGTAGTAGTGTGAGTATGTGAGTAGTGAAAGCAGTATCGTGAGGATATGTGGAGTGGCAGTAGTAGGGTGAGGATATGAGTAGTGATAATAGTAGCGTGAGTATATGAGTAGTGGAAGTAGAAGTGTGTGTATGCGAGTAGTGGTAGAAGTAGTGTGAGTATGCGAGTAGTGGTAGTAGTAGTGTGAGTATGTGAGTTGTGATAGTAGTAGCGTGAGTATATGAGTAGTGGTAGTAGAAGTGTGTGTATGTGAGTAGTGGTCGAAGTAGTGTGAGTATGCGAGTAGTGGTAGCAGTAGCGTGAGTATATGAGTAGTGGTAGTAGAAGTGTGTGTATGTGAGTAGTGGTAACAGTAGTGTGAGTAGTGGTAGCAGTAGTGTGAGTATCTGAGTAGTGATAGTAGTAGCGTATGTGAGTAGTGGTAACAGTAGTGTGAGTATGTGAGTAGTGGTAGTAGAAGTGTGTGTATGTGAGTAGTGGTAACAGTAGTGTGTGTATGTGAGTAGTGGTAGCAGTAGTGTGAGTATGCGAGTAGTGGTAGCAGTAGTGTGAGTATGTGAGTAGTGGTAGTAGTAGGAGTATCAGATAGCATAAGCTGGAGGTGAGCACAGTTAAGGTGGGCCCAGATGAGCTCTGCTGTGGTAAAGGTCACAGAGCGCAGGGTTTGGGGGGCACCAGACCCTCCCAGACAGCAGTGTGGCTCTGCCCAGCACTTCCTTCCCAGTTGCTTGGCTAGCTGAGCAATCAGGTCACCTCTCTTTCCCGTGTCGCTTCTGGTCAATTGTTCTCTCCGCCCCGCACAGCCTGCAGCTGTTGCAGATGATGTCACTTCTGACACGGTCTGAGGTTTTCTGTTTCGCAGCGCAAACAGGCTTACAAGCTACTGCAGGCCTGTTCCCTTTCAGCAGGGAAAGTGAGGTACTGGTACATACGCACGCAGGTGAAGGCCAGGTCATGAGGGTAAGCATGCTTCTCGGATTTGTAGGCTTTTCAAATGAAGAACGATAAGGGTTGACTTGTGTATGCAGCTCTGTATTGGGTAAAATTATGTCATCTATACACTGATAAATAACACTCACTAAACAATGACGATGATAACTGCACAAGGGTTTATAAAGATATGTAATAATCAAAGAGAACCTGCATATGATGTATGTGTACTGATTAAAAAAAAAAAAAAAGAAGATACTCAGTAATGAGACTGTTTTTGCCACCTAATGACAACATAATGACAACGCATTCAGATTTTCCACAGAGTGTGATACAAGAAACCAATAGCAATGCTGTTTTACAAGAGAGCGCATATTCCATCATCACTGAATTTTTTGTTTGCTGAATTCAGATGGAGAAAAAGCCACAGGACAGCAGACGGACTGCTGAGCACACTGGAAGGGGACTGAATCCACAAAAATACAGTGAGCAGGGATAGGGATGCAGCCTGACAGCTGGAGACACTACTTACTGCACCAAACATCTCATCATTAACATTCAATCTGTGTCCAAAACTGAATTCTTGTTGATGGCCAAAATACTTGCCAGTAAGCTGAGATAAGTTCAGCATCGGGTTGAGAAATTTGTCCAGAAAAGATAGCCCGGAGCTATCTTCTCTTAAGTTGTGATATTCCGAAACCAACCCATAACTCCAAGCCTACAGTAATTTTAACCTCAAAGCTGTTTTTAGATTCAGGACCTTTCATATTCAGTCCGAAAAAAAAAAAAAAAAAAGACTACAGCAACTGCAGACAGCCCAGGCTGAATTCACCTCCAGGATTTAGTGGCTGTTAAACAGTTAGTACTGTTTGTAGAACTAAAAAAGTCTTCTGTGGAGTCAACTTGAGTGCCTTAATTGGTTAATTGTTTCTTAATTACCTCCGCCAAGCAGGTCATGTTTTCACATGTCTGTCTGTCTGTCGTCTGGCTGTTGACAGGATAAAAGTTTTGAAAGGTTTGGCATGAAATTTGGCAGGATGATAGATGGGCGTCAAAGCAAAGGTTGATTTAATTTTGGAAGTGATCCGGAACATACTTGTGTACCAAAAAAAGATGCACGCCGTGTTCTTTTTTTTGCATGTGGTACAAAGTGAACAACTCAGCCAACAAAAAGATAGGTAGAAAATTCAAGATTTTTGACTTGATAACAGGAACTGGGCCAAGGGAATCCAGGCCTTGTGCAAAGGTCAGTTCCTGACTAGACTTTTGGCGACGAGGAACCACAGAATACAAGTTAAAAAAGAAAAAAGAAGCTAAAGCAGTTGCTGACTTTCATACACGACTCTTAATTTCTACCTGCATTACCATAATCTGTTAATTATTAATCTTGGGCTTAACGAGGCTGACCTCCTCCAAACACAGACACCCAATTATTATGTACTCATCAAGGCAAAACAGAATTCTGGCCAGCACATTTTCAGAAAAGGAAAAATGACACAAAAATGGATTTTAGGCATTGAGGCATATCTTTTCTCCAGTTATTTTCATGCTAATGCCTGCTGCTGTTCTCCCTCTCTGTTAATCGGCGGCACATTAAGGCCCCACGGCCAAGTCTTTTCTCTGGAGGCAATTGCAGTATTTGCACAATGCGCAGTGTTACTTCTCACAGGTTTCAAGGGCAAATTCCAACACAAATTCAGGACTACTTGGCGTATATAAAAGCAAAGCTCATGGCACATAGTGGATAATATTGTTACACAACTGCTGCAAGTGCGACTACATCAACAACACAATTATTCCACATTCTGTCAGACCGCAAGCTAAGGCCGAATTATTATGATGATGAGCAGGCTTAAATAAAAAAGGTGATCGAATAACGGCAGAACAAAACACTGGTAGAAAATGAAAACAGGCTATTGACCCCCAGCTCGGCAGCACTATGCAGTCGTTAACAGACCCATGCTTCCTAGAAACTTAGGAATTATGTTTGCATTGTACGTGTAAAATTACATAACCAACGGCCCTGAAAGCTTGTTCAGCAAGGCGGTTGATAATATTAGTTAGAAATATGCAAACATACAGACTATTGATTTAACTGTTTGCATATCTTACTAAACGATTTAAGTTTATGTGCATCTTTTCTGATCAACGATAAATGTCACCGTTCTGAAATAAAACAAGAAGAAACGGAGTGGTGCAACAAAACGGCACTGTCAAACACAGACCTACGTGCTCCAAAATTAGTATGTCGAAGTAACTAGGTCTCAGCATTCATGAAATACTATCCCGTTTTTCCAATGGCATTTTTAACAGCCACTCCTTTGTACTAAAAATAAATTTTCATGTTGATCTAAAACATTGCCATGGAAATAAGCTTCTAAAAAAACTAGTCACTGGTTGAAGAAACCATTTAATTTTCAAATATGATACAAGAGCATTTGGTTTAGCTCAAAGACAGCAATTGGTTGGGAAATAAGCAATTGGTTGTTTGTTTTTTTCTGTAAACATTAAAATTAGGTTGCAGATAAACAGTGGGTGCTTCTCAAAGCCAAGGCTGCAGCCTAGGCAGATCATGTCCTGAGAAGGCTGCACCCTAAGCAAGCTACAAAGCAACTATGAAGGCTTCTGATTTGAGACAGTCACCAAGACTGAATGTTTGCGTCATCGAAAATGTTGATGTTTACATCCACTCAACGCTCAGTGCACTTAGCAATTCCATTCTGCCAGCTTTGTCAACATTGTTGAAGTTATCAAGCAATCTGTACTATCTGTACTGTGCCTGCAGGGTTATAACCTCCTTTAAATGTCTCTGGTATCATATACCATGCATATAGAAGAACACGTCCAAAGCACGATTTTACATATTCTATAATTCTATTTGCGTGAATTAAGGAATTCCACCGGAGCGTCTGCAACTGTGCTCTTTTTTTTTTTTTTAACATGGACACTTGGCTCCAGTGTTTGCCAACAGCTGTGAGGATACAGGTTCCAGTACTTAAAAATCCAGAAGATTGAGAAAGCATTTTTCTGTTATATTGAAGGCACCTTCACATTTGAACGGCCCAAGATGATATAGCAGTCTAGCAATGCAGCCTACCTCGGCCGTAGCTCATGCATTCAGAAGCAGCCCATGAAACGGAAACCGTGTTAAGATGTACCAGCTGATATCAATTATATCACCCTCCATTCGAGCACCCTGCCTTGAAAAAACCCCGGCGCAGAGATCTCAGTATTCCATGGGAATCTCTTCTTGTTGCAATCCTGTCTAACGAACACAGGTAATAAGCCTTTGCAAAGGCATACATGTCAGGTGACTGTCTCCCGTAGCTTTCAACCATACAAATGCTGAGCTCATCGTTCAAATAAACAGAAAAACAAAATGCTGACTTCACTTGCAAACCTAACGTAAGACCTCAAGTCTCTCCAACGCCGAGGCTGAATTTAAAGTTTGGTTTTACAAGGGGCATCCACGTAGCCATTAAAATGAGGTGTATCCAACTTGCATTCTAAGAGTCTGTGTCAGCCTAGAACCTTCTGCCAGTCTTGGATTAGATCATGCCTTGGCCTGCATTAAGCCAGGCATTTTTACAGCATTGGGTCATATGGTACCTCACACAAAACATCAGGGGCTCATCAAGGAATTCCTCCAAGCCAATGGGGTGAGACGGAAACCTGGCTCGTGGGTAATATGTGGAAATGCATTTAAAGATTTTTAGAGATATGCTACATAAATGCATATAATAATTAATTACTCCATTCGGCTGTATAGCGGGAATAACAGTACAGCTGTAACGCTTCACGCAGTGATAAATATAGCATTCTGCTAATTAAATTAGCAGCCTTCTTTGCTCTGAAAAAACATACTTAGCACAATTAAGCAGGGTAAATATACACTTTGGTGGCGTAAAGAAGAGTTATCTGTTATGTACTCAATGATAAGCCACCATCAAAACTGGAAGAAATTTCAGTGCTAACACTATGCTCAATAATCTCCCTTCCATCTCAATCCTTTGAAACGAGAACTGGGACAGGAAAACTGGTGCAGGGCTGATTCTTGGTCCAAGTGGCTCCCGCAATACTTCCAGGAAATGTGAGGTTTCTGACAAAATGCTGAATATGTCTGAGGTTTGCTATTCAGTTGAATAGATACCACACTTCGTAAACATAAAATACCCTTCAAGTACCAACTGTTTTTTTCATTACGCTGAAACATCATAGAAAATGTGCCGGGTAAAGACGACATGCTGTCTTGACTTCAAGGTGACTCATGTAGGCGTAAATCTGTTTAGGTATGAAATATCCCAGATTAGCCCTTAATTCTAGGCCATCACCCAATCAAAGTCCAAGGCAAAAACCCACTTTCATAAGGCATGGATATGAAAGTATGTTAAAAAGTAACTTTAACAACTTACAACTTTAAAAGTCTTCCAAGTCGTTTGTAGACAAAGCAATATCACAAATAATTAAAAAAAAATAACATTTACGTAAGTAAGTATTTTTTAAAATAATGTAGGCCCACGTTTGCATGAGATGACCAGTCACACAGCTATAAAAGAGGAAAATGAGTCAATGTTTTCATAATCTTTTGTAGAAGGTGCAGGTTACACTATTTGAAAGTCGCCCAGTTTAAAACGAACAAGTAACATTTAAAGAATATGATTTGCCGCTCGTTCACTGTCTGGAACTGCAGGTGAATATCCTGTATGGATTCCCCTGCCTTGTTAGTGTCGTTTTGGCGCCATGTGCACCAAATTTCAATTTTGATCAACAAAATAAATTGAAGATTATCATTATCCAACAGTATCAAGCAGATAGCCAAAGATATCATAAGGGCACGGAGAAACAACTGCGAGATCGGAGAAGAAAGAGGGCAGGAGACCAACATTACTTTGGCTTTCATAATTATAGACGGGTCCTGTGTGATACAAAGGGATTCAAAGCTGCCTGCTTTTATCTGGATAGGTACAGAACACATTTAACCATTTTTGCTACCTCTGCTCTATACGGTTGGGGTTAGTTTCACTGGGAAGTTACATAATATTTGCAAGAGCATCCCTTACCATTTTAGTCCTGTCCGAATTCACAACCAGGCCAAATTTTACAGACTGGACATACCCGTGTCAGTAAGCATTCCAGTGTCTTTTAACTGCTGTGAAACGCTCTGCAAAAATAACCCCAGGTAATAGCAAACCCATACAATTAAAGTCCTTGTAAAATATTGTGCCACTTCCGTGACTTGCAAATGCATTGCAGAGGTCATGCAACAATCCGGAAAACTTAAACCTGTCCAAATCAAGCTTTATAGGGCTACACGAGTTTACAAAAACTTCGACCGCAACATTTCCTTTTTATGGCACTAGTCTCATCTTTATTGCTTATTATTATAGGCATTTCTTTTGATAGTCAGACAAATAAAGATTATTTACAACAAAGCCCTGAGGCAATGTACTGGACATGGATCCACTGTGAATAATGATAACATTCGATAATAAATGATTATCAGTGTTATCAGGTAAACTAGGAAGAAAAAGGATTCTCAAATGATGACCACATCTGTGCTGGATGTTTACATAGAAGCTGCTGCACATATAATGATAAGGAAACAAAAAAAAACTCACCTCTGATTCTGACATCACTTGGCTGAGAAGAGCAATGGTGATGACATGATTTCAACTTCTTCGCAACAGAATTAGTATAATGTGCCACTGAGGACTGACCACATCATTTGTTTTTTTAATCTGTGCAGGCTGGTGTGGGCAAAGAGATCAAGAGCAGGGTGCTTCTTAATGTGAAGAAGAGAGTTTGAGAAAATTACTTTGTGGACCTTAACACTGGTTTTGTATTTTTTTAAGTCAGTTTTTTTTTTTTGATCCAGCACTGCCTGTCCATCTGAAATCTCATGAGAGCACACACTGGTATGGTGAACTCACAAACTTCCAGAATAATTCCCTCCAATAAGCTTAAATTCACCCTTCTATGCAGTTACCTCTGACCAATACCATTAATACAGCCACATTAGCTTCATTGCCAGAGCTTATTTTATGAAAAAGAAAAACTCATCATATTGTACTTGATCTAAGTTAACAGAACAACATGACATGACATCACACCCAAGAAGAATTCATTCTGTGAATAGCAGCAGTATCCATACATGGGGGTTATAAACCTACAACACCGAGTCTCAGATTTCAGGCGTTAAACAAACCTGCCTCACTCTCTGCCCCCTCCCTCAGCCACGCAAATTAAAAGCCCAGTGCCGTCCCCAGCAGTGCGGAGCGCACACAGCCCTGAACGGCAGAGCCAGGAGGATGACATCATGTTTTCACTGACATTATCCCACCATTTTACTCTCTCAGATTCAGAACGGCTGAGCTCACAACTACACCAATAATCAGATAACCACTCCCTCACTTTATGCTGAAAATGAGGCTCTGCACTCATCTCCAGGGGAGTATGAATATGTGGTTGGAGAGGGTTGTACGGTACCGTATGTAATGTAAAACATTAGCGATGCAGGTACTACCACAACCTCTCTTACCCCGGTCCTGCGTGCTCACGATCATCACGCACGAGGGAAATAGCACACGTCCTTCAGCCGTTCGGGATAGATGCGGTTTTTGAGTGCATTGAGGCAGCACACAGCTGTGTGCGGAGCAGAGGCCGAGATGCTCTGCGCTGCAGCGGATGGTGATCCTTGTGAAAGCTGGCAATTTCTCAGCGAGAGCAAAATTCCACAGCCCTCACGGCATGACTATAATCAGGGACCAAGCTAATTTTGTGGGCCGTACTTTAGCGCTATCTAAGCACAGGGATTATGCATTTTTCCTGTTAGGGTGTAATGCTTTTCAAAAGCCGAAAATTTGCTATTACAATGGTTGCACATCTGTGAATTATTATCATAGCTTTAAGGACCATTAGTGCCGAACCAAACATTAGAATATATGTTTTCCTCTATTAAAAAAAACTAATGCTAACACACATATAACCTTTACCTTTCCTTGTGAAACGACCACCACTTACACATACAACTGCTATGAATAATTATCTACAACTACTGCTTCTGTCATTTGTTCTTTTGTTCTTTTCCTGAACATGTAGCTTTTGCTCTTTTTCTTTTTTTTATAAACCAATTAGAGCCTTCACCACTAGTCACCTGCCCAAACTGCAAAGCCGTCTCCATTCTATTCAATTTTGCTTCACCTTGTTATTAATTAGCTAGCCCGCGGAGGATGGGCTTCCCCACTATAGTCGGGTTCCTCCTGAGATTTCTTTCCACTGGGGAGTTTTTTCTCACCACTGATTGAGGATTTTTCTCCCTACTGGGAGTTTTTTGCCTCATTTGCTCTAGTGGGGATGAGGCTGGGCTCTGCCCTTTCATTTCTTTAATCTCTCGCTGTAAAGTGGTTTTGTGACAGTCTATCTGTGAAAAGAGCTATACAAATAAATTGAACTGAATTGTGCTTCGGTTATAACATGTAACATCACTGTACTTCACTTACGCACATGCATAGCTTCGTTCACTGTCAAAGTACATGATTAGAGCGGATGTCACAATCAACTCAGTGTAGAGCGAGTCATTGTCCTTGGCTGTGAATAGGTGATTGACAAAAATATGCAGCGGCGCAAAATACAGTATGTGACTGTAAATATATTCTTTTCTCATGATGTGAATAAATTGAATAATTAATCAAGAGGACGCTGGGCCTTCCTGCAGAAGGTCAATCAGAGGAGGGGAGCCCAGATGAATTGCTTCCTTCCCCAAACACAGCAGGTTCTGGAGCAGGGTTAAGTGCACCGCCCCTTCTGACCCCGACCCCTGAGGTCAAACGCCCGGAGACAACAGCAAACAGGACCTGGCTCAGTTCCCTCCGCTGAGACACACAAACGCAACCACACAGGGCCGCGGCGGTCAGATCCTCGACCACAATGCATTTATACTGCAGTTTTGTAATTGGGAATAAATAAATAAAAGGCAAGAGAGCATGCTGAGAAAGATGCTTCCCCTTATTGCTCTCATACTCAGTGCAATGAATCAAATTAATCTCCACTTTACACAACAAGTGTAATGAATCCATCTGGCAGACGTTTACACTCATCACAAGCAACTTAGTAGCCGAGCACAGAACTTTCCTAAAATGTAAACAAATTGATAAATAGATAAACAAACACACTGACTACCCAGTATAAATGACAAATGCACACACCCAAAGCCATATTTCAGGTGCAGCTGAACACAAGGGATTGCATCCTGACATGAAATGGAATCTTTGAACTGAAATGCTTCATGCAGTCTATAAGAATAATCAGTGCAGTTCACTCAATTACAATTACAATTGTTACAGTTAACTACTACAGTTAGAACTAAATACACTGAGCGTGAGGACCAAAATGGAAAAAATACAGTAAAAATGGTTTAAGTAAAACAAAATCTGATGTATGAAAATAAAAATAAATCATCAAGTGGACAATTTCAGGAAACAGCATCCAAAGACTGATGCTTGGTCTTAACTGCTGACACAGGACCATCATGAAACTGAAATTGTCACCAACAATTTCTAACACACCCCTCCAGCATGATGTGTAGGTCATACTGCAATGCATTTTAATGCATTACATTCTAGTGTGCCTCTACATGGGTGCGCAGATCAAGGAAATTAGGCATTTCCAATATTCAAAGCCATTGAAGATTATTATTAGCCCGCGCCAGAAAGTGGACTGGGGGGGAATGGCGCTCACTCGTCTGTGGTTCCGTCCGTCCGTCCGTCCGTCCGTGTTCAATGGGGACAAGTTTTCTCGGAAACTATTGCACCTAATCGAATGAAATTTTGTTTGTGGCCAGTACTGATTACCCGACTGAATAAGTTGACGATTTCGAGAAATTTATATTTACAGACTTATGGCCCTCGACTCTGTGGACTGAAGTGTATGGGTGTTGCAATGGGGACAAGTTCTCTCGGCAACTATAGCACCAACGTGGATGAAATTTTGTGGGTGACCAGTACTGACGTCCCTACTGAATGAGTTCGGCAGTTGATTCAGGGAAATTTATTTTCAAGGACTGAACCAAGTCTGTCCTGGAATGCACATCTTCCTGCATCATAGGTATCTATTATGTTGCTTCATTTTATTATCTCCTTGCATATGCTTCACTGGATAATGTCATTGCTCTGTGTGTTTTTTTTTTAATTTTTTTTTTAAATGAATATGGAATCTCCCGTGACCATTCTTACCATGGTGGGGGATATAGGTGACAAAGTTGCCTTGTTATTATTATTATAATAATAATAATAATAATAATAACAAAAAACAAATGTTAAGTTCTGTATGAATAGTCAAACATGAACAGATAAATAAATTGTACAGTAATTATAATTTAAATTCGTAATTGAAACAATGCATGGGTTAAACCACAGCTTCAGGGAAGTGAATTCCCTGAGTGGAATTCAGTGTTTTTATGTTATAGTCAGGGTCTGAAGAAATAAACAAACACGCGGGCACATGATTAGCCCATATAGTCCCTGTTTGTTTGCATGATTTTAAAAGCAAAAAGAGATAGGAGTATGAGGATGAGTCATTCTCCCAGGAGGTCAATGTGGCAATAGCATAGCACTGCAATGAAACAAGCCACTCTGTATGTTTATGGACCCTCAGGAAATACCAGGAGGAGCATTCCAGCTCGACAGCACTCCCGACCCATGTGACTGCAGACACACAGGCCATTCTGTTTTCATGTTTGCCGTCGGACCATGATAAGAATATTTAGCTTAAAAAAAAAAAACAGAGATAATGAAATAATTCTAGCCGCACCATTGCAGATTTAATCTGGCATCTCCCCGCATTTTGGCTTTTAAACGCCAGTCTAAATGTTCATTTGTATGACGGCCATAATACGTCTTGGAGCAATCTGACTCCTGCAGCTTTTCTCAAGCATCCAATCATCATTAGCATATTGCGGACGCTACTGAAATCACTCACCTTCGAGCTGCTCAGCGTAGCACAAATAAATTAACTCATCTTACAGAGCTGTGGTACTGTGAATATTGCAATTTACAGTCGGATTAAGTGCTAATGGTGCGATTACTGAATTGTTCTGAAGATTAAATAATAAAAATAATAACATAAAATAATAATATTATTGGAAAATACACATTTCTTGTATGCAAGTATGGCACCAGCATGTACGCAAACATTCTACTACACAGGAGTCATATCCTGTGCAGTTTCAAGGAAAATGTTCAACCCCCCCAACCACTTATTATAACAAAAGGAAGTGAATACATCTGTCCGGGGCTAGTGGTTTAACGTTTCCTTTTTGAATCATACAAGACTTCTCAACACCACAGAAAAACTGAATAAAAACAAGACAAAGGATGCAGAATTCACTGACGATGTGCAACTGAGTCCATGTTGGTCCGGACATCTCATAAATCAACAGGAAAACTAATATTATCATTAATTGTAATGGTACCATGTCATTAACGCAAGCTTAAGTGCCATTCAATACACCATCAACACATGTACCATCATACAAACGGAGTCTGTAAGAAATTCATGTATATAAAACTGAGGGAGGCAGCAGTCCTAGAAATATATTCAGTGCTTCTTGAAAACTTTATGGGCCGCCATTACTATTGTGGCGTGGGAGGGAGAGAGGGAGGGCTGTGCAGCTGTAGATTATAGCAACACAGAACAATTACTGTCAGACACACTGAAACAGAACCTTTTTGTTTTGATGCAATCTGTACAGCAGGCCTGCTAAGTCTGGCTCCACTGCTGTCTACAGAGGCACTTTTTCTGTGAAAATAACAGCATAAATGCAGTTACGGACTCTCTCATAACAGTGTGCATATTGTTGGTATTACACTAAAACCTGGCATTTCCTTTTTTTGAACTTGCTTTTTTTTAACAGTCAACTTTTCATCTGGCACGATGCAGAGTCAATTTCATAACTCAAGAACTAATAACATTGGTTCGGAACATCAAATAATAAAACAGTATTGCTCATTGATAAATGGAAAACCGTCAGTTGTTTTTGCTGTTCCTGAGAATCGCATCTCTTAGATGTAAGGTTTATGCACAAAGGAAATGGATATCGTCTCATCCACAGACACAAAACATATCAGATTTACTGCTATAGAACTGAGTAAATCCTGCTCTTTGCCTCTGAAAACAGGGTATGGATTCCTCTACAATGGAAACGCATTTAGCTGGATAGAGGGCATTTTGACTGACCACCGTGAGGTATTGGGCGCATTACAAGAGCGATCCCTCACCAGAAGCTAAGCGCAATGCCTTATATACAGCGAACTCGCAATACGCTGAGCATACCACAATGCCCTCAAGGATTTTACAGCATCTGCAAACAGGCTTTGCCCACCCATATCTGTTTATATACACCACCACAACTGGATATCAAGTTAACACCAAATAGCCAGAGCTCTGCAGAGAGCAAACCTAAAATGTGTGTGTTTGTGTTTTCTTTTTAATAACCAAATTTTATGAATGTGTTGCATGAATTCAGCCGAACAAATGAATCATATTTCAAAGGCCCAAATTGATCCACTATTAAAGTGAAATTATTACGGCCATCTTATTTCGGTTTCCGTTATATGTTTGGTGGAGTGTGGCTGGCAATTTAGTTTTTTCGTGGCTCATCGGCGTATCCCACATCTTTATGTAGATAATGTTAAACTGATGGTTTGAGATTTTTTTATGGCCGTACGCATTCGATTTGGAGATGTTTCATTGCAAAGCCTGCTCCAAAACAGACTCACTTAGCGTGCAGTGCTAATGGCCCTTGTACTGATGTGGGCTAGACACACACCCAGCCTCGCCAATTCTCATTCACTGTAATGGAGGGATAATACAAATTCTGCCTGTAATATGACTGCAGGCGAACAGGCGGGCAGGATTTGAGTTAGAGCCTTACCCAATGTATCCAAGAACAAAAAAATGCAGGCAGAAAAGCTAGAAATGACAAAACCTTGTGCACTGCGCATGAACAGCTGCCTACAAACTTTTTAATGTCTTTTAATACAGACCAAAAACAAAAGCTTCAACTCAGTACTAAACTGGATATCATCAAATACTACAGTAAACTTCTATCTGCAGAATTTATATAAAGCCCCGAGATGCCATGAAAGCCTGCAAAGTAAATTAACTTTTGATTCAAGTCAGAAATACCTTGACAAAGGAGCTCAACGCACAGCACAACCAAACAGCCGAATGTCTAAGTGCGATACTTCTTATGAAAAATGAAAGTATGTGCAGATTCTTACCTGTGGATATTCAGGAGTTCTTTTATAGGTACACTGTAAAATCACCCTTATTTCCCCATCAATCACAGGTTACACCTGAATAAAAAAAAGAGAGAGACAAAAAGATGTTAAACCAAATTAAAATGAAACTTTTATACAATACAGTGTGTTCACAATGCTTCCCTGATGGAGAGAAAGATTTATAAGGACACTAAATGGCAGGCCATGAAAGGCAAAGGAATGGCAAACGCCTCATAAAAAATAGAGGCCTTAACATAAGGGCTTTGAATTCAGTAAAAGAGGGATGAAAGTGTACTTCGATAAAAATATGTCTGTACTGTAGTTATTCTTGGACAGTATGCATGGATTACTGAACAGAACTAAAGCTAACCATAGCAAAACTATAAATGGCCTTTATACTATAT
Source organism: Gymnothorax reevesii (assembly GCA_029721435.1). Classification (NCBI taxonomy): domain Eukaryota; kingdom Metazoa; phylum Chordata; class Actinopteri; order Anguilliformes; family Muraenidae; genus Gymnothorax; species Gymnothorax reevesii. Next base: position 86,243,527 of record CM056582.1, on the reverse strand, counting down.
TTTGTTGTTCAACCAAAACATAGTTGGCTGTGATTTTTATTCACTGGTGTACATAGAAAAACTGGTACTACAACAGCTTCAGAAACAATTTCATTCCAATTAAGCCCAAAAACATGATCGAGGCAACCAGCAATTGATTTGGTACGTATCAGAGTGCGCTACGAGTAAGTCTGACTGCAAAGTAGAGATGATTTTTTTTTCTGAACATGATGGAGAATTTTTAATGTTCCAATGCAGAATTAAACCAATTTTTACATGCAGCCACAAAAATACTACAGTGGGAACCCGGAGAGAGTAAGGTGTGGTTACACTAAAGTCCCTGCATTTTCTGTCCAATATTAGTCGCTCATTTCAAACCATAAATGCACATGTAGAACAAACAAGGCCCTCAATATCCAGTCTTTTTTCATACACATACATACGCACTCGAGCCGATCGCATTCGCGCTACACCTGAGAGCAGGGAGTGAGAGTATGTATACAGTACATCCCTCACGCACCTTCAAACGCTGTGCAAGGACAGGTCAGTCTGGCAGGTGGGTTCTGATGCTCCCATAAAACACAGAAATGAACAGTGACAGCCAACTTCCCTTCACACAAGAACACGGCGGAGGTCATTACCGCGAGCCTTTAATGATGCAGATTACCGCGCGCCACCTTGATTTCCCCGAGCTTTATCGCAACACTCGAGCGCCGTGCCAGTGCAGCAGGCACAGCCTCAGACAGAAATGATGGGCTGTCTTTTGCCGCAAGGAAGAAAACGCCATTTCTGAGCTCAGTAAGGCAAACTGGCAGTGTGCCTGTCATCAAGCAGAAGGTTATCCAATCTGGAATTCATTGCCACATCCAGGCTAATAAGCAGTCTTCTCGTTCACCTAGTCTTTTAGATCGGGAGTTACTTTGGGACTCAGTGAATGAAACTGTTAATAAGACCCAATAATAACAGCCAAGTGTCAGGCAACTAGTGTTCAGTTTTTGGAGGTTTCGACCAAACTTCAGAGTTGGACAGAATAATTTGATTGATAATGACCTGTGACCTGGTGATGGGTCCTGTCCCCCCCCTAAATACAGGAATTTCGTCTGTTCGGCCTACAAGCCCTGGTGCGTACATTCCAAAGATGACCCTTTTAAGGTCATGAGTCAAGCAGAGGGTCATGAACTATGAGTGTACTGTACAACCCAGCAATGCCCAAGACAACAGACAACACCATTGTTACGGCCTTGTGACCTCCAACAAGATAAGAGCTTAATTTTAACTTAATTATTATTATTTTTTTTAATCTTATTTTCTTTTTTTTTTGTGTTTTACCCCTGAATATCACATAGGATTTGCCCGTATCACTTATATTTTCAGGAGCAGAGGTAAAACTTTTCAGAGGTATTTGATAACTGAGCTTTATCACCACCAGCAATATTGATGTTTGGTCTCATGAGACTTAATCCATTAATGAACTCATGAAAATTCCATTGTGCTCATCTCTGCTCCAAAGAACATAAAGGCATTTTAATACACGAATGGCCAGTTTCATGAGAGATAATTTACCCGTTCTCACACCTTCAGACAACCACAGCTCCACAACTCAGCACAGCTTGCACTCCCCTCTTCCCAACCACAACAAATGGTGGGCCTGTCCACGGTACCGAGGCTTTTTGACACACTGAAAAAAGTGATTTTGACCCCTAGTAAATGTTCCATATATTAATTAAGCATATTTTAATAGAAATTAGTGTGTTATTTAACTCTACTTAAAAAATATAAGTAATTTCAAATAGTCAACATATTAAAAATATCTAGCTTCAGATAAAAATATTTTGTGCAACCACTTACCTTAAAAAAATTATGTTCATTCAACAAAGCATTTTTTTCAGTGCACCTAAAACTAAGACCAACTAGGAATTTTAACATCTCTGTAGAGGATTTGGAGATCTGATTGTGATCTGCCTTTTTCATCAGAAGATTTCACTGTCTTTTGTTTCTGAAGGTTAGATTTTGGCATTCCTTTAAACAATTTCAAGGAGGTACAAGCTGTGGTTTGGTTCTTTCTTTCTTTATCTTCCTTGATTGTTCATGTCACCTTAATTCTTGTTTAAGGTAACGGACCCACATCTGTCGATACAGACGTTGTGTATTCTGTTGCAACTTTTAAATCTCCTATCTCTGAATTAAACTCAGAATTCAGAGTGACGAACATTAAGCGAGGGCATCTAACTGCTGAATTCAGACATTGCACATAAATCAACTAAACTTCACCTCCCCGACACTTAAAGGCACTTAAATTTCTGACATTCTGTTTATCTAAATGGTCAAACAATCTCTGGGTTATTAGGAACATCAAATATTTAAGGTACTGTGATAAGGTTGTTGTTTCTTAAAATATAATTAACCCAAATGATGTCAAAGATTACACGAACAGATTTAAGAACTGATCATAGCACATCCCTCACAGCCTGATACTCAAGACACTATTCAGGTTGAAATAAAGAACAGCAAAGCCTTTCACGTGAAATTCATAATACATGATGCAGTAACAACAGGAGAATACATGGATATTGAACTACGTACAACAAATGTCAGCATATTTTGGGAAAAAAAAAAGCTAAACATGAGAAATATACTCACACTTTAATATTCACGAATAACTGTTCCTATGAAGTAAACAAATTCAAATTGAAGTTTGCTTAAGATTCTAAATGAAATGTCTCTTGAAGATTTATTACACTTTGAACTTTGTTCCAGACTTAATTTGAAAATCATTTTAGAAGTCAGCCCTCACATAACTGTAACTGCCATCTCTAAAATGTCCTGATATGATATTCATGTCCTGACTACTAATGGCCAGTTTAATGATGACTACATTTTAACTCCTCTGTTGCCCCACTAGCATTCAGATATTAAGAACATTCCAAAAATGCAAACATGTTACAAGTAAAAGGGGCCAAGATTCACAATTTCAAAATAAGCACATATTTTTAACCCCTTCCCGACTATGGACACGTATACATGTCCTTGCGGCAGCCATGCAGGGGCCAAGGACATATATATACACACACAACTCCAAAACAACAGTTTGTCCCAGAGTCTGGTTGTGTGAGAATAATTACGCAACTTACGCCGATGACTGAGGAGAGACTGTTTCACTGACTGCTAAGGACCATGGACAACAAGCATACTCTCATTTCCCAGAAAACCCCACTTGTTTATACTTTGAGTGTCAAAATGGCCTCGTGCCCTCGTGAATGCACATCAGACAAAGATAAGAAATGAAATTTTCACAGATGAAAACTTGAAATACAATGAAAATAGTGAAGACAGTGGTTCGTGTGTGTCAAGCGGTTTTGAGGAGAGTTCTGAATAAGAAAATACCGCCATATGCAGTCAACTGTGATTCTTTGTTGTCCTCATCTTCCAAGCCATCTTCATCCTCTATCAGAACTTTCTTCTTTCAAACTCTCCTCCAAACTGCTTGTCAAATACGAAAAATTTCGGACAGATACGTCCTTAGTAGGGAAGAGGTTAACGAGACAAATATTTATATAAGTGATAATTTAAAATTCAATTCCAGCAGCTTTTGCTCTGAGGAAACTGGATTAAACAAAGAAGAAGCCTTTCAGTGGCTCTTTTGTCCATGAGGGGACATTAACTGCTGGTGACAGGTAGGTTCAATCACAAGTCTCTATTGGCTCAGTGGAATGGTTGAGTGTTGTATTTGTGAGGCATTCCTATTGGTAGAGACACAATGTAGCACCATCAATTGAAATATTAGCCCTCTGTGGAGTACCCACCTTCAGTGCAGCACCCCAAATGATGAGCATGAGGAATGAGCTACCAAAAACACCATTTCGCATTTACTTGTCCACAGCCCTCGTCGAATAAAGAAGAATTAGCAATAACAAAATAAGTGCTTTTATGCCAACAGAAAACCCTCACACTATGCTTTCCCCAGAAATCTTCATTTTATTTCAATTTGAGACAGAGAGGCTAAATAGTCTCTCAGACGGTCGCAATTTCCTTAAATGATTCAAAAGAGGCTGATCTAATTTGGGGTAAGCCATCTTACGCTAATACGTCTGCAATAATTTAGCGAGGAGCTTTCCTCAGCGAATAATACTCTCCCAGTTTCTCGGGGAGACCATTTTTGCACCTGGAAGGAGGGCTGTTCACAGTGAGACCTTTTCTCACGCGTTTTACGGCAGTGCCAGACTGGGTCCAGAGCACGAGCTCTTGGTTTGCTGAGCGTCGCGGGCCAGATCATGTGTCTGCCTCTCATCGCAGCAAGCACGCCCGCCAAGCCCATTATCGCAGGTGCTGCACATGAGAGCACGATCCCCAGCTCGTCAGCGGGAGCTGGAGCGACAGCCCTGCTCGGCCTCTGAAAGCAGCCCTGTCTCTGGCACCATCTTCGGTTACCTTCGGTGTCAAAACAGTAAGTGAAAGAGTTTTTGAACTGCTAGGCTAATGACGAAAGAAAGCAAGTCCAGATATAATCATAGTAGGCCTAGTAAGTTTACATTATACAGTAGATCGACTTTAGTCTTAAGTAAATAGGAGAGAGGCCTCTTCATGGGGCTCACTTAGTTAGGTCGGTGATCAGAATACTAGCACGAATCCAAATAGGTTAAATGCTGCTAGAGTCAAATGATCTGCAATGATGGAAAAAACTGAAGATGTAACGCTTAAAAAAAATAATATGTGATTGCCTAGGGCTCTGCTTGTCATAAAACAAATCAGTGATGCGGAAAATGCAGACAAAGGCTTAAAAAAAAACAAATTGATCTGTGCCATCTTTGTTCGCCGGCTTTTTAGAGTGAAATCTATTCCACTGTTTTGACAGTTTTTGGGTGGCACACAGTGTGATTGCAGGCGATCTCGCTCGAGTATCTCGCACGCTGTGATCGCCTTACTACTGGATTAATCTCATTCTCAGATAGATGCCATTATAGATGCCATTAAATGTAGTGGTTAGTGAAACGCGCAAGGAACAGATTTGAATAATTCATTCAGACGGGTCACGCTGAAGGGAGTATTTCCCCATATTGAAATTGAAACGCGCGTTTGTTATGATTGGCCATGAGAAGGTCAATGTTCGACGAAACCTTATTTTAACATCCAACATCAATTAGCACAGTAACTCGTTTTTGGGTACTGTGTGCACGGCTGTGTGTGTGTATGTGAGTGTGTGACCAAGTGAGAGAGAGAGAGAGAGAGAGAGAAAGAGATTGCTTGCTTATCATGCTGGAACAAGGGCCCATTTCCGCAAGCGAACAGAAATAATTGAGAGGTAGACCCGTCCTGCCCATATTTGCGACCAGAATAGTTTTGTATTTGCCTTTTCTTAGGTCAAGCATATGATAATAACACATGGGGGAGAAAATAATGGTTGTATAAAATTTAACATGTAATGGGTTCAAGGTCTCTCAAAACCAACAGCAAAATCATGTAGTGCCGGGTTTCACAAAGAAAAATCTACAGAACCGGTGAACGGTCTGTCCAAGAATCGTGTCCGAGGATCACGCCCGAATATATGAATGGGGTGCTGCCTGCCCTGCTTTTACCGTATCCTGCTTCAGGAAGCATTTACAGAAGTAGCGTTCTTGACCACTGAGATGGATTCCATTGACAATGCGAGTGACATATGACCTGAGGGAAAGCCATTTGTCAGCCAGTTCCTTCTCCCTTCACTGTAGTTTATTTCAGCCTCTGTAAGCCTTTAAAAAGCACTGCAGTGGTTGGGGGTGGGATGTCAGACTGACAAAAAGGTGGTCATCAAAAATACACTTCAGTCACTTTTCTGGAAGGCATCTGTTTACCTTAGCCTTACAGACAGACATAGAGCATGCCACTTAACTGCAAGAAGTGAAAGGGCCCCAAGCAAAACTGTATGGATACAGCATTCAATCCACACTCTACTGCCTGCTGCCCACACTTGAGTAGTACTGAATAAGAAGAAAATGGCAAGCAATCAGGTCAAGAGTGTGAGAAAAACTGCAACGAGCTCACCAAAACCTTTAGCCAAAATAACTCCAAGCGCCACGTCTCAGAATTAATGATTAGCAACACTGGATATCAGCAGACTGCAATTTTGAAACCTCACACAGCACCCTCAATCTTGAAGTTCAAAAAAAAAAAATGCTTAGGGCATGAATAGCAAATGTCATTTTTCTCCATTCAAAATCTTGGTGCTTCATTTGAATTTGGGTGATGGCTGCTGAGGTGGAATTTCAGAAGATTGGAAATAATCCAAAACTAAGTGGTATTCAAAATGTACTCCAAAAAATGTCAACTGCCTTGAAATGTCATGCATTTCTGAGGCAGAGCACGTAGTTTAAAGGACTGTTCCGTAGCAAGAGTATAACCAATCTCACCAAGCAGCCATTTTAACAATAGTATCAACGCATTAAACAAATATTTGCGCAGCACCAGCTGTAATCCGGTTCTGGTCACTGACCAGGAGAACAGGAAACTTTGAATTGTTTAAATATTCACTTGCACTCAGGCGGCCCAAACATGCTGCGGTGGCATTTAAGTACACAAGGCCTCTTTCTCCAAGACTGCAGCGTAGACACGTCGGCAGCCTGCCATCCGCCAGCCCTAGGTTGTGATCCAAGCCCTCTGCCAGCCTACCGCAGAACTGCAGATGTGAGGCCAGCCGTACAGGGTGAGCAAAGTCACCAAACGAAAGCGAAAACCAGTGGGAGGGGCGGTCGATAGCAGACGTGACAGTGAGGCCCAGTACAAGGTGGACAGTGACTAAATTTTAAAGGGGTTAAATTCCCGTGGGGCTCACTCAATATGAATATGGGTGCATGCATGTACTATCAGATAAAAAAAGTAGAGTCAGCTTCAGTTTGAGGGTAAGGCCGTCCGTGTTCAATGACCTGTGTACAAATTCAAACCCAGGAAAACTGTGACACTATCCACCTACCAATGGACCTCATGGTTCCATCTGACAATTCAAGCACTGACAGGCCTGATAGTTTTTTTTGTTTGCTGTATCTCAGCCCACTTCCCAGCCTGATTTTTCCTACGCATGGTGCTTGCATGAAGTACCACATTTCATTGGACAGTGACCCATTTTTTGTCATTTAATGTCTGCAAGTAGAGTCAATATCCAGATCGAAATCCAATTGAGCGTGGATTTAACCTCCCGAAGAGACAAGAAATGACCTTTTACAGGAGGCAGAAGGTCCCTAAAACTAGCAGGACCTGAAGCTGGCTGCAGTACAGGCCTGGCAGAGCATCACTAGGGATGACACTCGGCATCTGACAGTATCCATGCGTCACAGGCCTCAACCAATCATTGTGTGCATAAAACAAGCAACTGAACTAAATTATTCCTTAATTAAACAATATTTTAAAAGGCCCAATATTTTTTGATACGCTCGAAAATGGGGGTGAATATCTTCGTAAACTGCAGTAATTTCTAAGTGGTACGTCTGACATGGATGAAAACAACCTCAAAGCGCGACTGACAGTCTGCTATTCAAATATGTTGCCTTTGTATGCCTTTCAATTCGAAGCACGAGAGTACAAATCCAAAATTAACTCGACAGTCGCTCGCCCGCTGGTCAACGTGTATTCCAGGACCTCCTAAAGCAATCACTCCCAAAATTGATAGGCTTCATGACCTTACCACACACATGGCCCATGCCACCTATGAAACAAATCAGGGAAAAGTGTGGCGTGTTGAGCGCTTACGAGAAAATCTCGATGGATGCTGCCAATACTACGTAACAACGACTGATCCACTGTGTCCCTAACGTGTTGTCTGGGATGCAATAATATGCCACTATCCAAGACTTTTTGGTGCAGAGGTGAAGTAACCTTTTGTACGTACACAATGAAAAGCATCCAGCAATCATTCACTCATATGTTTTTTTTTCATAGCAGCTGTGAGAAAACCTCTGTGATTCAGCCTGAGCTACAATGACTGCCAGCACTGCAGCAGCGTGTGGAGAGCTCATCGGTTCACAACAGGAGAGAAGATGCATAGGTGTCAATCCCCTCAAGAGCGCAAAACAGTAGTCCTTCACCTCCACAGAAGATGCCTTAGCCTTGGTTCTCTCTATTGCCCTTTCTTTGTCAAGAGGAAGAAATACCTGCATCAAGTGAAGAAAAATATTGGCGCATTCCCACAGTCATTTGGAGTGCCAATCCCTGCATGTGTACAACTCAAACATACCTGCTGCAGTTCAGATGCACTCAGCTAATCTCCCTCTGGTCAGCCTGCCGTGTTTTATTCAGTGTAAAAATACAGGAAGGGAATGAAGAATCAGGCTCATTAACCCATCAATAAAATACATTAATTCGACAAGGTGCACCAAAATCAGCGAACTTCAAGACTTTGAGCTCACCAAGCAAATTAAAGCCAACTAATCATCGCCAAAAAATTGATCTCGCGCGAGAGGGACTATTTCTGAAGACTTGAACTTTCAAAGAGTGAGGAGATTTGGTTCGGGGGAGAGTTAGGGTTAAAGCAGTGCGTTTGAGCTGTCAATCTCGCCAATCTAACTCTGAGTGAGAGGCGCCAGTGACAGTGATGACATACGTCAGTCGGAGGCTCTGATTCATGCCCGGCTCTTGAAGTTCAGACATCACCAGAACTGGAAAACCAGTCATGCGTCAGTAGAAGTGTGGAGTCGCAGATGAGGGAAAATACTGCTGCAGGACGCAGAAAGAGTGGAGCAAACTCATCAGATGACAGCGAGCGCAAAAATCTCAGACAGTCACCAGCGCAGTCGGCCCCAGGCCAAAATCCTGATAAATCTCCATGCATCTCCTGATGACCCTGCGACAGGGTTATTCAGTGGACACAGCCTGTTCCAATAACTGGGCAAAGCCTTGTCTGAGATCACACCCAATGTATGCAAAACAATCTTCTTCTCAAAAAAAGGAAAAAATACATATACCATTGTCTGACTTCCAAAAAAAAGCAGTGTATTCACAAAATAAGGCATAATTAGCGAAAAAGAATTATGCTGGCAGTTCCATTTGATAAATATGTACATTAGTCTCACTCCACTCAGCTTTCCCCATTTAAGGCAGCTTGACTACCACATTTAGGCAAATCACATAGCTAATATGGCGCTTGGCAATTAGGCTGCAATAGCGGCGTTTTTAATTAAAGCACACAGTGGTGACTGGGGCTCTTTTTGGTTTGTGACAGCGGAGCAGGAGCGATGACACAGGGATGGCAGCAGGTGTCTGTTTGGAAGTCTTGGGGGCTGCGCTAAGGAGACAGAAATACCCACCTCTGACAGACAGGGATACATGGGGCCACACGTGCAGCTGTCTAAATATTGCTTCTCTCAGTCTCGCTGTCACCGCCAAAGCACATTCCCCTTTCCGTCCCATGGCCGAAGAGAGAAAACGAGGGCCACTTTCACAAGCGGCATAAGCGCAAGACAGGCGAACGGATGCTGAGGGCGCATCGGTCAAACCGCTTGGAAAACCACTGGTATTTTTTCTTTCGATTCAAATGGTCAGGGCGCTACAAATAATTCACATTCAGGTGCAGATTCACAATTAGAGCACAGGTCTGTAGCCAGCTAGACTGATTTTTTTTTTTTTTTTTTTTTTTTTCTCAACAGTATAATACACCCATTGCACAATACCCACAGGCATGTTCTGTCTTCGTGACCTTCATAAAAGAACAGTTGTAGATATTAATTATGAAAGAAAAATTCCGAGCATATGTATGCATGCCTGAAAAAATATGGACTGTGTGAACTTGATCACCGCTGCATACAGGCAGTTGTTATTACAATACCAAATCAGAATAAGTAAGGACAGCATGTCAAATTAAAATTAAAATTGAAAGCAGTGATTTGTAATCAAGGCAGTCAGAGACTGCAGCCAAAGGACGAACGCACGGATGATCAGATGGACCGTTGGGCATATGGAAGGATGTATGGACATAGCCAAAATCAACAGTCCCCTGACCTACCCATCCAGTGGTCAGGGACAAAAAAAGCAATTTTGAGAGGCCGCTACAACTAGTTTGGGAGATATTCTCCAGAAACAGAACAGAGGAGAGGGTCACAAGCCAAAGGCAACACAAAATGTCCTGTAGAGGTTGTATGTCAATTTTCATACTTGCACTGGTTTCCTTGACCAAACGTAGTAGATTTTGGTGCGTTTCATAAAAATCATCTGATCTTTTAACGTAAGTTAAAAAGAAAAGTCCAAGGTCAATGTCACAGGGAATATGGTCAAAGGTCATAGGTCAACAAAACATTCAAAAGGCACAACAAGAGGATGCGATAAACCTACGCAAGCAATTTGGAAAGGCCACGGTCAAAAGTGTTGAAGAAAAACAATGGAAAAGAAAAACAATGATGGAGGTCATTGCTGAAAAGTCAAAGATCAGAGGTCACAAACAAGGTACCAGATGTGAAGCTTTTGTCTTCTGATGTGCAACAGAACAAGGTCCTTGCTGTCATATTAGAATGTACCACACGCTCGATACTGGGGTCAGAACTGCAGGCTGACCAGTCCAGCACCTGCATCCGCTTTTTATCACAGCCATTCCAGTGTAATGCCACAAAAAGTGGTTTTGCTTTGCCTTACTGAAAAATGCATGTGTGTTCCAGAAAATGATGAGCTTGCCTTCAAGATGACATGTTTCTTCAAAGGCACAGGGTACTTTTCAACTTCGAAGGTGTCTTCGCAGAAGCGCAAGTTACCGTTGCTAAGGGCACTGTCTAAACTCCATACCATGAGAGATCGGCTTTTTGACTTCATACTCGCAACAGTCTGTAAGGTCCTTTACTTCTCCTGTACGTAGCACACTGCATCCATTTCTTCCCAAAAAGACCTGAAACACTGATTCATCTGAACTCAATACGCGTGCTCACAGTGTGATCGTCCATCGCAGGTGCCTCCAAGCAGAGACAGGTGAACAGTGTCCACAAGCTCCATAGATATTAAGCTTTCTTTTTGCATTAATAAGCTTTGACTGACATTTGTGGATGGATATATGTAATGAAGTATAAGACAAAGGTTCGCTAAAGTAATCATGACTTCAGAAATAAATGACTATTCTTGATGCAGTGCCATCTGAGTGATCAGAGATGACGGATATTCAGCTTTAGCTTTAGCTCTCGTTCTTGCCCAGAAACGGCCTATAGTTCACCGATTGGAGCAAAATCTTAACTTCAGAAAAAGTCTTCCTTTAACGATACCCCAATATAGAGGGTGAATTTCTACTTCATTGACGGGAACCAAGATTTACTACCCAGTCATACTGTCCCGTACTTAATATCCTCTCTATTTCAATCTGGTTCCCACTGCCCCACTTCTCTTTTTTTTTATTTTTTTTCTCATACTGCAACACATCCTTGATGATTATATAATATTTCCCCAGTGTACATTTTTAGCAACTGAAAGGCTGGAAGTGCCCAGAGTGTATGCACACACACACACACCTGTGAGTTCCTTCATTCTTTGTGAGGGCTACCCACACCTGGCTTGCCATCAGAGGCAGGTGAAATAATGCAACTCCAACATCTGGCATGTGCTTTCCGCTTTACAAAAAGCTCTAATGGAACCAAAGCAAATCATGATCTCCCGCAAAAGAAAATATGATGCAGTATAGCTATTAAAATCTAAATTAGTCCTCTTATAACCAGACCCATCACTGCCTTATGTGGTGAATATCAATTTTCATCCCATATTTTTCAAGTTACCAATACAGGCAAAAACAAATAAAAATAATATGTTCATGATGATAAATATCAAGTGCCTCAGTCTATAAGGGATTCACTGAAGTCGCCTGGAGAGTGAAAATCACACTATTCCCTTCTGAGAGTGCTCAGCAGGTGAAGCATACCTTTCAGAGATTTCTACTGCATCATCCTAATTAATATAAAAACATGATTGGTTATTATTAATGAAGAACATTTGTAAATTGTGTTTGTATTCAGCACAATGATGTTGTAAATTTTCCTCCAAATTCCCCATAATCAAATATTTATTGTCCGCATTATTAGCATGCAACATTTAAATATGTGCATGAATATTTCAGAAATTTGTCACACTTGTACAAGTCTCCGCAACTCAGCTCCGTAAAGCTCAGAAGAGCTCATGCTCCTCAGCCAGAATATTGTTCAGTCCTCTTGAGAGAACGCCGATTAAGAAGGGTCACTTTACCCAGCAACCTCTGCGACCATTTAAAAATCAAAGCAAACAAGCAAAGACCAAATCATAGGCTATAGCTATGTTAGCATACAACACTAAAAGCTGTCTGAACTGGATAATGTATCACAGTAAGCACCACTTTTCCAAAGACATGCAAAAGCTGCAGTAAAACTGGCGCAGGGCAGACTTCCCACTTGCAAGTGCAGACAAATCAGCATTAGCTTGAGATCCGAATGCGACCAAAACACAACAAACCCCAGTCTGACCGCTAAAAATGCCACGGTTTCCATTCAACTAAAAATAAACTAATCTTGCACGTACTAATCTGCACCAAGAGCATCAGCAAATCGTAAGGGTTCAAATGAAAATGGACAATGTTTATTACATTTTTTCCGATCTGCGAGTGTAAATCTACAAAAGAAAGACAACAGCAAGTAGGACTGCACACATGACTCCCAATAAGATTGCATTATTTCAGCACACCATCCAGAAGATACTTAGGTGACAAAAATAACAACAACAGAGCAAAATAAAAAATAAATAACAATTATAATAAAAAAATAATAATAATAATAACAACAACAACAGCGGGAGCTATGGAGCACACAGTAGTAGTCCATCAATAGGGTGCTTTAGCACCCAAATTTGGCCCCTAATTAACTCATTAATAATAAGTAATTAATTATATTAATTAGTTCATCCTAGGGGAGCAAGCATGCCTTGAGACACCCTAAGCTTCCTGCAGCTAATTTGTCTTAAGTGCAGTACAGTTTTTAATTAATACACACAAACTGGGTTATTGGAGAATCATTTCCGTGTGTACATGTGAAGGGGAAAGTCTGATAGCGGCGATGTTCCTCAAGACCGGAGAAAGCCTGTGATTGGCTTATTTGTTTTACTTAGCAAATCACAGGATTGGCTTGGAAGCAGTATTACGATAAGGCCTCCGTTTTGTTTACTGATGGATGCAGAGAGGCCAAGCGCGACATGAGATTAGGTCATTCATAAACTATCAACCTCTCAGTGCCAACAGTGTTCTTTAAATGTATTACGCAAGGCCATTAATTAATTTGTCGGCTTGTGAAGCATTGCATATTATGGTCATTAATCATATGGAAAACACTCAGCAAGAGAAACAAAAAAAAAAAATGCAGGCCATAATTATATAACCTCTTTCAAATCCAAAACAGCGAGTATTTGAGCAATTATTTAACTTTTTGTCATTTTGAATTTATTTATTTTCATTTGTTTGTTTTCCAATGTGGATTTGTTGGCTGGCAATTCACCAGTGTCGGAGTTCTTGCGGCTCACTCCGTTATCAGGTTAAAAACACCACAGCTCAAGAGAGAGTAACTGAACCATGCTGGGCTTTTCTAAAAGGTTCAGCGATACAAAAAAGTAGAACAAAACAGAATTACAGCCAAGGTTATCTGAAGGTAAGATAGCGCTATCACTGGGCTTCTGTGAAAGGCAAGGAGATATAAATAGATTAATGGGGTTTGGGGGCCGGACTCCGCAACCAGTTGTTTGTACGATCCGTACACTTAAAGAGAGCCTTCGTTTCCCAACAGTCAAGAAAAAAATTAAAATAAAACGACCGTCCTCCTCATTTTGAAACACAGGTTGTGTGTCAGAATACAGTGTGGCATCAATGGCAACATTTTCAAACGATGGTCCAAACAAGCGTATGTAGCAGGTTTTTTTTGACTGCGCGGCGGCAGCGTCTTTTAAAGGCAGCCACAGAAATGCGACCTGCTGCGCAGTAGGGGGATGCAGGCAAAGAGGCCGTCATGCGTTTGCCACGTGATTATGGCTGAACGCCGCTGGGGAGCCGCTGAAAAGCAGACATCTCCAGTGCTTTCACCGCTAAGGCAGATGGAGAGAGGCTTCTGAAGTACTTTGATTTTCTGGACTGCCATTTGTACTGAAACCAATGCACCATTCATGCTGGCGGGTGAGACAACCAGAGTGCAGGGGAGAGAGAGTGAAAAAGAGAGAGAGGGAGATGCAGGGGCTATTTATAGTGTGGTACACCGAGCCCTCCCACCCCTTACCCCCCTGCGCAAAAGCCCCGTAGTGAGCTTCACTGTTTTGACGACAGGCTACTGGGTCATCAACACCGCAAGAAACCCTGGTCAGCTCCGCCTCCCAACTTTGACCTCTGCAGAAATTCCTCGCTCTCTACAAGCCAGCTACCGGCCTCCTCCTCATCGGCAGTTAGCGCAGCCACGTCAAGCTCACTGATGCATTTTCATGAAGGATGCAGCGTCCGAGCCCTGCTTGAAATGACTAATGAACCAACAATTCCACAGCCACCCTCTCCTCCCCTCTCCGTCTGCTCCGAGCTGAAGTGTTACAGAGGCAAACCCCCCCTTCACCCCCCCTCTCATGCACTAGAACTGAATTTTGCTCCCCCGCATATGCTGACAAAAAAAAAATGATGTCAACGCTTTCACTGAGTAGCATAAAGCGTGCGAGCAACGTCCACGCGATAAAAGCCGTCAAGTGCACACATAGCCGAGAAATGTATGCCGATGAGAAACGCAGTATTCCTACGACTGCTCCCTGTCTCCCACATCGCAGATGAATATAGACTCTCGGTAAACACCCCTCGCGTAAAGAAATCAGCAGCTACACCCCCTCCCCTCCCCACCCAAAAGTCCTTCAAGCTAAGAGACAAGAATGTGCTATTAATTCCAGCTGTGCAAACTAATCCGCCGTGCGCCGACATCCTTTACCGTCTGCAGCATGCACAACACAACACAGTTTGAGAGAGCGTTTCAGCCTTGCATCTGTCAGACGCGTTACACACCTCATCCGCATTTCTCCTATTCCACCCCCCCGTGCACACGCACACGCACACACACACACAGACGTACACAGACACACACACACACACACACAAACGCTACTCTCCTCTGAGGTATGAGGAACATAAAAAATTCCCTCGATCGAACATTGGTTAAAAAAATGTTATGCTATTCCACCATTTTATCTAGGCGAATCAAATTAAACCGATCTTACTTTAGGACATTTGTTTTTTTTATTCTTACGGTCTATAAATATGGCAAAATCAGATGCTGCATAAGGCTAATTAATGCTCATTTTTTTTGGGGGGGGGCATTAGGATCTTCATTTGAGGCATCATTTATCTTTAAGCTTTGAGATTTGGCCATCGCAGAAATTGGCCAGCCTTTCCCATTACTAACAAGATGCAACTATGATCCACAATCACCGTGCAAAATAAAATGTTACAGGTTAGAACGAGCCAGTCTTGTGGCTTCAGACACAGTGTGGAAAAGAGGAGGTTATTGTTTTGAACAGGAAGACAAAGAGGAATGAGGGAGGACACTGGCAGATGTTTCAGTTGCCTCCTCTCACTCAGGAGAGCCTTCTCAACCATTTGCAGCACACACTCAATTTGCCATGTGGAGGAGAAAAAAAAAAGAAATGAGGCCAGATCTTGGCAGGCCTGACCAGAATGCTGGGGGAAGCCTCCGTGTAAGCATCTCGATGCACTAGCGTAACGTAACGATGCAAGCAAAGAGTTTTTGCTCAACATTCCATTACCATTAGCAGGACTGCACTGGGGTTAGCCAAGTCTTGACACAATAAGCCCATAGGTGCTGGTATACACCTCATTTCATGCATCTGTGCAAGCTGTTTGATTACCGTTCCTCAAATACATACTGCACTAGTGCAATTAGACTCTTGTTTGGAAATTCTCTTACAGTCAAATTGTCACAACGCCCAAGTCACAACGGTTTTCATTCATTTCCTTACCAGTCAATATATGGCGGTTACCATATCGACTGATATAGGAGATATAAGACACAGCAAACCGTATTCCAATGTTTTTAAATACAGTTTTGGGTGGGAGTGGGTAACCATTAAAATAATGTGGCTGTTCAAAGCTCAGCAAGTGGATTTTTAGACAGCCCTCGTCGGATTCCACTGCGAGTTGCATGCTGCAGCCGCAGTCTAAATCAAGTTGCCCGCCCTCGTGGATAAATGTGTACAAAATAGAAAGCAGCTAAAAGATCCAAGTGTTCAAATGTGAGACCTCCTCTGACAAACTGATCTTCCTGTACCTTAGTTTTCAGAGCTAGAGCTTGGGCCATATAAGGAACAGCACAGCGAAAAAGTATAAACGTACGAATATGGGATCTCCTCACCCTAGCTGCCCTTCCAGAACCTTGGCTTTCTGAGAACTACCCGCCCTGTAAGAAACAAGCACTCGTGTGACAAAAGGAACAGCGCAGCTCAAAGGTATGAGCGTGCAAACATGGGAACTCCTCTCCCTAACTGCTCTTCCTGTGCAGTAACCGGAGCTTCTGCACTTATCACTTCCAGATCTCTGAGAGACCACTGACAGGAAGGCAGTTTTTTTTTTTTTTTTTTGGTTTCCCTTCAATGAGGTTAACTGTGAAAGCCTGTGCAGGATATTGTTCTTTGAGCGGGTCAAAAAAGGAAGTGTTTTTTTTTTTTTTTTTGATCACGATGCCATAGGCTTTGCCTTGTCTTTTTTCTTTCTTTCTTTTCCTGCCCCATGAATCCAGCGTGTCGGAACCTTGCATCCATGGAACATCAGTACCATAGTGTAAATTACGGGGGTATTTAAAGAGGGGGTCTGACCCCCCTGATAAATACTATTAAAACTTGAACCTCTCAATTAATACCTCTCACCCCACCTCCAAACGAGATAAAAACAACAGATCGGGGGGGGGGGGGGGGGGCAATGGGGTCAAAACATCGTTCTATCATAAGTAATTGTCATTGAAATATTAAAATATACTGACCCCATTCTCTCCTTGAAAAACACCGCTTTGGTGGATCATACCATTTCTGAGTCTGAGCCTAACAGCCCACTGCTGTTGTAGATAATGGCAATGGGAGCATAAAAAATGACTGTAGGTCAAAGTAAGTTGTCAACCGCCAAGCTAGCAGGGTTGTACAATACATCAAACTTTTAATCGCCAAAGTTTCTTGTATTTTAAAGAGGACTGTGTCAAGTGCCCCATAAATGCATTTGTCACTCCGTATGACACATAATTTCCCTTTGATTATGATACAAGAATTTAGTAAATGTTTGCCAGCTAGCAAGTTAGCGTTAAATAGGTAGATCGGTTGCAAGTGCCCTGCCTTCTCCTGTCAAATCTTGGCTCAATAAATAGCTAGCTAGCGAACTAGCTAACTAATTGTTGTGATACAATTTCAATCAGAAATGGATTGCCAGAAAATGTGCCATGTTTTCTTAAACAGTTGCAAAGCCATGCTTGATGATGCTTGATATGCAAGGGCTAAATGATTTGCCAATGAACAGCAACATCATCTTCGAATTCCCTTGCGCAAAAAAAAAAAAAAAAAAAAAGCTAGCCAGCAAGCTAGCAAAGGTAGAATTCAAGGCAGCAACGTTGGTAGGCTCGATAACTTCAACTAAAATTAGCCTTATGTCATGAACAATGAGACACTGACGGTTCTTGCACAAATGTGTTTGACATCAATATAGAGTGCAAACAGTGTTTTGGGCGGCTGGTGATTCTTTTTCCAATCACAGTTATAATAGACACCGCCTTAGAGTTTGTTCATGAATGCTATGTGCTTGACGCACAAATGGAGTCTTCGCTGGTTCGGTAATTCAACAATTTTAAAATTCTTGAGTGCAGAAGGCCAAGTCATCATATCCGTTTAAATATCAAACGACTCCTTTATTGCACTCAGAGAAAATATCATCCACAAATTCATCATGAGCAAAAGGGAGCCATTATCCAGCACTATTTTTGCTGCTAATAAAAAAAGAGAAACCTGAACCTATGAGGAGTAGGACTTAGCGATAATGATGTGCATTTTAACATGCCATGCAATGTAAGCATAACACAAAAGTATAATACCACGACAGTATAGTAAGGGTCGTGAAGAGTTTAGCGTGTCCTATTGCTGCATTAAGGAAACCAAGGGAGGCGGGCAGGTTGAGGGAAACATCAACCAATTAGGACTTAGTAACAAGGGGAAAGAGAGAAAGGAGATTTAAATGAAAGATGTAGCCGATTCCATCACACCAGATAGTTAGGCTAATAGTACTTTAAAAAGCTGAAAGGATGCACAACAATCCTAGAGTACGGTTCTCAACTAAAACACCAGCCCTTTAAAAAAAAAGTGTGCCTCCTAATAGGAAATGTGTTGGCAAATGTGTCTGTGGTGTGTGGACCCTGAGCTGGTGTAATTTATCAGTTGATTTATCAGTATCTATAGAGTGCAGGCATTATGTCAAACAAGCTCTATACTATAAGAATTGTAAGACCAGTTCACTGAAGCCTGTGCTTGCATAGTTCTATCTATATGCCATGGATAAAAATTTGACAGATGTGAGTCCGACTCAAATCAAAGGCACAATGTGTGTTATAATCTGTGTGTGTAAGCTATGCTATTGTAAGCATCTTAGCTCATGTAAAACATAAATATGAAATTGTAGTCATACATTTATGTACAAGACATACCGTATTTAATTGCATAGCAATCAAATAACACATTGAATTCACAGGACTAGAAGCTGACAAAGTAATGCATAAACTTTCTAAAAAGCACTGTTGTGTGATTACTGTAACATATTTCTCTTGCACAGGGGAGCCTTTATGCAGGTTAGTGTACATACATACATAATCCAGCGGGATATTTAACGGAGGTCATTTAAGTGAAGTACCACGCTCAGACTCACAACAGCTGTGCCTAACTAAATTCCTCTTCCAGAGTTCCTGCTTTGTTCCAAAACTACTTTGTCAAGCCGTTTCCCAATTTTCTTTACGTTGAAGTAGTAACACACTTATTGCATAGAAATAGTAAGTATTTATTGTGAATGAATACAGAAGCTATTTAAATCGTAGCAATATGCTTCAGTTATGATGCCCACATCATTTTCGGTAATCCTAATATCTTCATTTTATTCAGGCACACCAAAGACAACCCCCCCCACCCCCAACTCTCAACATACATGTTGGGTTGTGGAGTGCAGTCCTCCCATCAAACAAAAATACATTCACTATATTTTTCCCTGAACGCTCCCAGCATTCTGCAGCGAGGGAAATCTATCACGGGAACAAAGACGGGCATGAGGCAGAGTGCTGCTTGTGTCATATTCCCCTCCGCCGCTGCCGTGACCGTCTCCATCGCCTGACTCCACCACTCTAATCGCTTTAGTTTATCCCACTCCACTGTGTGCGAGGCAGATGTTTGTCAAGCCCCAGTGTTCCACAGCATTCACACTGCACTAAGCAAGATTAACCAGTCCCCCCTCCCCCCTCTGGATGTCCTAATTCTAAATACTGGAAAAATAATAATCACTTATTGTGCAAAGGACCAATTCAAAGATCTCTTCCAGGGTTCAGTGAGGGGGCAAAAGAAATTTGTGCAAAATTTTACAAATACATTTCGTACTCGCACTCATTATGATGGCCTTTGCTGTCTGGCTTTACAGCATCATAAAGTGATGAGTGCATTTTCAGTTAAATAAGAGCATCTTTCCTCTTCAGATGAATATTTTGCATTAAATGGGCATGCCATTACGCACTGGCGGCATATTTTGTATGAAACAACGGCATCTTTACTCTCCAACTGAATATTTTTTGTTAAATAAGAACATCTTTTGCTGTCAATTTTGTTTACTAACAGCATCTTTACTCTATAGTGGTGGCTTATACGTTAAATAAGAGCAACTTTACTCAGCAGTGGTATATTTTGTGCTACCTTAGACCACCCTTACTCTATGGCGGTGTATTTCATGTGGAATAAGTGCATTATCACTTTAGCAGTGTATTTTATGTTAGGAGCATCTTAGCACCATAGTGGTGTATTTGATCTTAAATAAGTGCATTTTTTTACTCTGTAGTGGTTTATTTTATGTTGACGAAGATAGTCCTTGACCTTTAGTGGTGTATTTTATGTGTTTTATGGTGTATTTACTCTAAAGAGATATATTTTAAGTTAAATAAGAGTATCTTGACTCTAAAGTGATGTATTTTATGTTAATTAAAAGCATCCTTGATCTGCAATGGTGCATTTTATGTTGATTAAGAGCACCTTTACGCTCTTGCGGTGTATTTTATGTTAAATATAAGCATCTTCGCTCTTTTGTGAGTTATTTTGTGTAAAATAAGTGCACCTTCACCATGTAGCAGAGTATTTTATGCTAAATACAAGCATCCTAGATCTGTAGTAGTGTATTTTATCTTAATTAAGAGCATCTTTACTCCCTTGCAGTGTGTTTTATCTTAAATAAAAGCATCCATGTTCTGTTGTGGGGTATTTCATGTTTAACAGGAGCATCCTTACATTGTAGCGGAGTATTTTATGCTAAATAAAATTAACCTTGCTCTGTAGTGGTTTATTTTAAGTTAAATACCAGAATTTTAATTCTGTAGCGATACACTTTACGATCAATACGCTCGTCTTTGCTTGTGCGCAATTTTATTCCTTTTTTTGTTTTGTGTCGTGTCTTTGTGGTATGTTTAGAATTGTATCTCGTGTTAAAAGAAGTGGGGAAAAAAAAAGAAGGAAAAATACGTTTATTAGATATTTGTGGCGTCACTCCCCACGATGAGCTTAGATCTTAGGACAAATGTAAAAATACAAATATTTGTTTCAAATTAAAAAAAAAAAAAAACAATAGCATAACTGCTTTTTAAAGGTCTATTTTATGCTAAATGAGAGTATCTTTAATCTGCAGAAGTGCATGTCATGTTTAAAAAAGGGCACCTTTAATCTGTAGAGGTGTAATTCATGTTAAATGAGAGCATCTTTACAGAGAAGGTGTGTATATTGTGCTAATTAAGAGAATCCCAGCTCTGTAGAGGTGCATATTATGTGAATAAGTAGTATCGTTACACTGTGTTGGTGTATGATAAAAAAAAGACGTTCTTTTACTGTGTAGCGGAGTATTTTATGCAAAATGAGAGCATCCTTGCTATGTAGTGGTTTATTTAATATTAAATACCAGAATTTTCATTCGGTATCCACACACTTTAAGATAAATACTCTCGTCTTTGCTCGGGCAGTGTATTATTTGTAAAACAATAGTGTAACGAGGCAGAGCGGGCGGTAGTCATTGTCGTTATTATGCAGGTGCTGGGTCAGGCGTGTCGCCACAGTGACCGCGGGCCCAGCGCACATGGAGCCCCTGCGTGTGCAGCGCTAATGGATGCAGCCATGCAGCAGCTTGTTACTTAGAGCCCCAAGGTGGCCCAGATGAAAGCAACACACTCTGTGTACAGGCAGACAGAAAAGGCCGAAGCGCTCACACACACAACACACTGCGCTCCTGTGTGCCCATGACATCATGCAGAATGATTGTGTATTTGTGTATCTGCACACGCACTTGCACGTCAGCATGAACGTTAGTGTGTGTGTGTGTGTGTGTGTGTGTGTGTGTGTGTGTGTGTACGTGAGAGAGAGATGTATAGAGAAAGTGAGTGAGAGATAGAGAGACAGACAGAGAGAGCGGGCATGTTATACATATTACTATGTGATATACACATACACATGCAGCAGATGCCATTTCAATGTACAAAAGTATATTAATACATACAGGTGAGGAGGACGACCTGTTTTCCAGTACCGACGCACCCAAGAAAAACTTTTCATCATTTAGGCGCAGTTTCACAGCTTTTTGATGATTTATTAGTATACAGTACCAGTCAAAAGTTTGGACACACCCACATTTTTCTTAGAAGGCATGTTAAATAAAGAAATAGGTACCATTTATTTAGCAAAAAAAAAAAGAGAGCCAAGTCTTAAATCTATCGAACTAACCAGCATTTTCTGTCGTATTTACAAAGCACACTTGCATTTTTTTATTATTTTTTTTTTACAAGATCAGTTATATGGCTATCATGAGTTCGCTGCTGAGCGGCCGTCTAAGTTCCCAAAGATGTGCTGTACTTGTGGGTTGCTTTTCATCAAATTTTTTGCCCAATAAGTTCCAAAACAGCTTGTCTTTAATTCGGCTGTTGGAAAATGGAAAGAGCTTGTTTGTCTGCTTACATTGCAAAATATGGCTTCTTTGAGAATTCCAACATTTTGGAAACCATTCAAACAAGTAAATTATTCTCTTTTAACTTATGAATGTTTACCTCTAACCAGATTCCATTTGAGATTATATATAGAAGTTACGCGATTTAAAATGAGTGCTGTGACATTAACAGCGTGTGTCCATCCTTTTGACTGGTGATGTATACACACCGCTAATTTTGAGTAGATTCTGTATCTGACATTATGATACATTGCTGGTCATAGTTGAGCTTTGTGTCCCCTTTCCATGAGAAACCACTGAAACAGTGCAGTTGATTCTGAGCATTCACATTGTCCATGCAAAAATACAGAATTTGTTGTGGTACCGTGAAGATGGGGTGAACCATTTCACATTGATTAAAGTTTATCAGCAGATCAGTGTTCTTTTGATGTGTAACCTCACAACTGCAGCATTAGGCTAAAAAAAGGGAAAATACACATTATCCAACAACAGTTACGCCCTGTTCTAAAGGTTACGCTAGGACAGCAACACTACGGATTTGCGTGACTGCTGTCAGTTGGGACTTCAAGCTGATAATGACTTAACCACTTACCAAATCTGAACTTCAAATTTTTTGTGACAGGTTTCATCTGTTACTCAGCCCTGAGAGCAAGATGTGACATTTCACTGTCAGCCAATGAGGGGGGAGGAGATGCACTCCAGGTGCGTCTCCACTGCGGCCAACGGCCTGGCTGCATTTGTAAGGAGACCGTGATGGAGATGTACCCACCTGCAAGCCAGGAGCCTGGAGCCTTTCTCCACGACCGGTCCCCCCCCTCCCTCCGCACATCACGCGTACGACGCCCCTCTCCGCACCTCTACCTCCCTTCACGTCAGACGGCGCCTGAAACAGATGGAGAGAGAGGGAAAGAGATGCTGTTACAAGTTACAATCGTGTTTAACTGTGAAGAAAGACACTAAAACCAGGTATTAGCTGACACAAGCCAAGCACTTCCTAACCA
This sequence comes from Gymnothorax reevesii, assembly GCA_029721435.1. Taxonomy (NCBI): domain Eukaryota; kingdom Metazoa; phylum Chordata; class Actinopteri; order Anguilliformes; family Muraenidae; genus Gymnothorax; species Gymnothorax reevesii. The sequence goes on along the minus strand of CM056582.1, from coordinate 86,220,370 downwards.
CAACCACTTGGATATTTGCTTGTAGTAAGCAATCAAGCACATCCCCGAACCTGTCATGCACGGTTTTTTACCAGTAGTTACACAAAATCACATGAGCCCTCCTCCAATCTCCATCACCAATTTCTCAAAAATATCACACACACTGATGAAGATCAATACTATATAAATATTCTACAAAATATGCAAGATAAAGTCCTGTGTCAGTCATTAAATGAATAATTTTAGTATTGAGGAGTGCTATCAGCTAGCTTCAGCACAAGAACAGTCCATAAAAGGGCTATTACTATTTATTTATCGTGAAAACCCAAGGAGTCCTTATGTAGTTTACAACAGCTTTAAGTAATACATTCCCTCAATGGCCAGACGGATTCCTTCAAGGATCAGCGTCCATAAAGGACATTTTTAAAGTAAGGTGATGCCTTGCATGACCGAGAGTGCACCATAAACATTTAGAGTGGTACAGCTTCACTGCTGAACAATACAGCGCCTGCCACCGGCAGCGGACTGACAAATACGTCAACAAGTCATTACCTCTGTTAATCAGTTAACTGTTGTGGCAAAAGCAACACCTGGCCTCTGATTTTACATCTTAAATCCAACCAGGAATGAATGCATTAGTAAAAACAATAACCATCTAGCCTAAGGGGGCCACCAAGCCAATGTTGACATGGAGATTAAAAAAAATAAAAAATTTGAAGTATGTATTATGATTGGTCATTATAAGTGGAAAACTCGTAATATATTGCTAAACTGTAAAAATGTAAATAATCATATATATATGCATAATATATTGAAATAAATACATTCAAACTAATTAATACTATTGTTGTCATTCCGTGACAATTTGCCTCTTGTAATTCCGTGACATTGACTTTTTGAAATTTCTTGCCCATAAAGCAGGGTTAAAGTCAATATTTGTTTCTATAACTTACAGTATTAACAAAAAACACCTTAAATATGAACAAATTGAAGTTTCATAACTTAACTATGATAGGAATATCACTTTCTGGATAGTTAAACACAACATTAAAAAAACCACGTCAATTTTGTGTCATTCCGTGATGGAGTAGTTTTTGCTTGTTTCTTCTAGGGAAATTTCTCAAAAAATATATTTTCACTTAAAAATATTAAAGAATAAGTTAATACCTTCAATATGACATATCATACTTGATTTTATCTTATTTAGTTGTAGAGTTACAAACCAAAATGTAATGGGACTGTAATTCCGTGACAGCTTGGCGGCCCCCCTAAGCTAACCAATAATTGCATTTCACAGGATTGAATGGTTTCGTTTGAAAGGAAGTTTGTAGAAATGCCCCGTTAAATGCAGTACGCCACCTCCGCACACCACTTGGGTGGATAAAAGTTTCAGTCGCTACATCTCAGATGAGAATATCCTCTCTGCAAAAGGGAAAAGTCAATGCCATTATAACTGGCTCTCAGGGCATAAGTGAAAGGAGTTGTATTTAGATTCATATCAGGATTGTTGTGACAATCTCCTCAATACGAGGCTTTTATTTGTGTAGCTGAAGTCAACTTTCATAAAAGGTCAGCAGTGAAAAAGAATCAGTTGTACACTTGGTGAACATTATTCCATTCACCCCAGTCTGTGCTTCTCTAATGCGATAATACATGACACATTTGAGATGAATGACGCCAGATATATCACAAGAAATGCAGGAGATGGAGGATGCTTCATTGGCCTTTCTAAAACTCCACCTCCAGAAAATATCACAAGACATTCCTGGTTTACAGGTGCAAAACAGCACCAGAGCATTGCTCAAGCGTTCTGAGGGTAACAGAGAAAAAACTTCCAAGCCCACAAACAGCTCACACTGACGGTCTATATTTTCAGCTATTCAACATCAAGCTGGTACTGTAGTATCAAAGCCATCATATTGATTTTTTCCAATGCTGTTGATAAACAGGCTTAGTTTAAAATAGCAAACATACACGCAAAGATCAAGACAATTTTTCTCACGCAGCTGGATTGTGACGTTATCATCGCCTTGTTTATCTGAACTTAAAAACAGCTTTGAAACGCCAAAGCTTTCCAGTTGATTGTACACCGATTCCCTTCAGATGCAAATTAGTATGCTTGAGGTGTTACGACAAAAGGTAAGAAATTTCACAAATCCACCAGCCTAAATTAACACATTCCCCTCACTTGAGTAAAACATTTTGCTTTCCAGCAGAATCCAATGTGCAGAAATGACAATCAGGGAAATAAGCAAACATTTATGAGGAAATAAATGTAGTGGAAAATTAGTTTCTGCAGATGCAATCGAGTTTGTTGGTAAATCAAGAGGAAAAAATTGAAAAAACAGACAATTACTGATACCAAGGCAGGAATATAAGAGCAGTGTTGAGAATTAGTTCACACAGGAACTCCAATAACACCTTGGAAAGTGCACTAACTAACCTAATAAATACTTTCCCCCCTTATTCTACCATGTAAAATATGGGCAATGCAGAAATTTACAGCAGCTTGATAAATATCCCTTGGTAAATAATGCCATTTCAGAAGTTGTGTTTACAGATGGCTTTTTTCTAAACCCCCATTTATTTCATGCCAGTATCCGTCACCTAGAGCCAATCGATCCACCCACAGGATTACAGAAAAGACCAGTATGACTGATGACCATTGACACTTGGTTCTATGTAGACATTACAACAAAACCGTTCTCAAAATAGTGACAAAATAATTTTTTCTTGGCTTCATTTCAAATCCCTGTCAATCAGCGCGCACTGGAAGTGGATGAACTCCCTGTTGTCGTGCATTCCAGTAGAAAATAGCATTCAGGAGCATGTGTACACAACTCCGCCACATTTGCAGCTGCGGACACAATAAGGCTCAAAATAAAGGCCCTTTCAATGTATTATGCCATTAAATAAATTTGAAAAAATAACTGTCAGCGAACTCTAACACACAGTTCTTCTGCAAACTTTCATCCTCTCAGAGCAGAATAAAGTTAAATCTCATTGGTTTCCTCTGCCCACCCCAACATTATGGTGAAATCCTCAAAGAAATGAAGTGCTTTGAATAGAGTTGCTTTCATTTATCTGTGACCGTGACCATAGGGGCAGATCGGGCGTTACCAGCCAGTGCAGAGAAAGGTTGGCCCCAGTCACGTTTGTCTTCGTGCATTCACATTCAATTTCTGGTGTCTGGCTGTGAAGGTAAGTCTAGATACTTCACCCATCACTGTAAAACTACAGCTGGAACCAAAAGTGCACTCAGATGTGGCTGCAACTTTCAGTTACCCAGTTTGTTTGAGGTAATGAAGAATGAAGGGAGCAGGACCTGTTCAAGGGCTGTGAACACTTCTGTGAACCCCTGCCATCCACTGGTAACTCAGATGTAGTACTGTTCATTCTGGGAGCAGGTCAGTACAGTGCTGACAAAAACTGGATCCAAAGAAACTGCAATCGATTCCTAAATACTGCCTAATGCAATAGCCACAGCTAGATCCTTGATTTGTTTTGAGTAGTAACCCATGTACTCTACAAAGTAACATTAGCAACAAAAAAAAAAAAAAAAATCTCACATTTATTTGTAACTGCAAAGCAAGACTGATGCAGTTATAACACGTTCAAGTCAAGCGGTAACCAGCCCTATTCCTCTACTTCTGCGGTTTTGGAGATTTTCTGTTCAACGCAAATTTGTCACACCCAACTGCATTCATAGGCAGCAGAATGCAGATCTCTAGCGGTTGAATGGGGCATGCTTTGTTTGTGTCAATGCCATAACCTACAGGATATGACAACTCCAGGAACATGGCTGGTGGTGACCGCTGCTTTAAAGTATGATTCATGAAGCTTTAATACAGTAGTGAGGCATATACCTTCACACCTCCAGAGTATTTTGTTCCTCAGAAAGCAAGTCTGAGTTCTTACAAAATAAAACTAAGGCTCCACACAGATTGCAGGACTGTTTACCATGCAGGGCAGCCAAGCCTCCATTTCCCCCGTCTGTCCAAAGCTGACATACGGTCAGACAGGTTTTCCCAACGCTACAGTTTTTGGGTTTGATTCCATCTCAGGGCCCATGTTTCGCTTGACAGGGCGAAGCTAATGCTCCTTGTAATGGTCGTCCGACCACAAGGTATGGTTTCTGTGTTCTGTTGGATCTCCAGTCTCGGGTGGCCTCCAGTTTTTTCTCTCCTTTTCATCCTGTCATTGGGTGAGTCAAAGCAGCACACCTCCAACATCCCCCCCCCATCCACACTGCAGCTCAGAGTGGAAATGAGATGGGGGGGGGTGTAGAGGAATGACAGAGGCGGTTGAGCTGCAGAAGGGGGAGTAGGTAGGGGTAGAGTGGAGGCCTCATTTCTTTAAAATGAGATTCTCCCCTGATACCTCTACTCTATTCATCAACTGTTTTTCCAGGGCTGTGAAAAATCAATGCACTCTGCACTGCAAACAGTTCATAATGACAGGGATGGAAAAAAAAAAAAACCCCAACTGCAACAAAATTGATTTGTTTAAGTACAATAATACGGCTCTGAGGCGGCGAACACAGGAGCGCGGGAGTCCTGTGGCAGAATGCAGCCGCTAGCGGTAATTGATATACGGCATGCAAATGGAAAACGTAAAGTATGAGCAATTTATTTAAACAGAGCCTCTCTGTGATGATACGCGGTACGCTTGTCCGTCAAGTCCGTGTAACAACAAAAAATAAACCTCCCAAGCGCGCGAAATGCGCAAATGTAAGCCTGAGGACAATTCTAAAAGAATAGCATAACAGGGGAATTTGTTAACCCAAAATGCACGTGTTCAACCCACACATGGTGTGGCGGTGATATGACATTTCGCATTATTTCCAAAATCATTCCTTGAGACGACTGAGAGCATGATTTTGATAAGCATACTGGATTTAAATTAGAGTAAGCTATTCATACCACACAAAAGGCAAACAGGACTTCCGTGGCTGGGAAAGTGGTGCCGCTGTTAAGTAATGGAGGACATTTGTTTTGCTTTATTTTCCTATCCCCGATTAGGCTGGATCCCAGCTCTACCCCTGGTAACCACCATGTACTTAAACACTGGATGCTGGTGTATAATCTTGGGTACTGATCTCATGAAAACAACCTTTTTTTCTTCCTTCTTTTTTTTTTTTGGCAAGGCTCATTTTCCAAGCCCATTCTAGAGCACACAAAAGAGGGCTGAAAGTCAACCATGCGGGAAAGCTTCTGAGGAGAAATTCTGCTGTAAGACACCGACACCCCCCCCCCCCCCCCCCAGCTTTGTATAGCTATGCGAGATGATGAGCGCCCAGTGCCCAGATATCACAAACTGACGTAAATCACGCAAAGATGGTCCAAAACAATAAAATAACACCCCCCGTCTCAAAGCTCCCACCAAGCCAGGCTTTAAATGCATACATCATTGCTATTATTCCTCGGGAGAGAGAGTTTCCAAAGTTTAATTGGGTCCTTGTGGAATCAAACACCTGCCATTACTGCACGTGCAGCCCACACTTTGCTCTGGTTTTTTTCCTGGTTAGCACAGGGTTTTTCTGGGTGTTAAAAATGTCACTGGGTGTAAAGCGGCCTTATTTCCTGGTCTGAAGTGGTGGTGCTCGTGAGGCCAGGCTCGCACAGCAGCACTGCGCTCCCCCGTGGAAGTCACACAAAACCAGAGGCCTCGCCGGGCCTTATCTTTCTCTGCTGGGAAACCGTGCACCAAGCTGCAGACCCTTTCTGCTTCTCCACCAGCTCTCACACGTCATTGTCCTAATTTCATCAAATTTGCATTTTAATTGCGGCACGTTTCCTCAAACCACGTATTTGCATAAAACTTGCTTGGTGCTCCCAGAATGAAATGTGCAAAGTTCAAAAGACCTTGTGCACTTAGCACATGCAGTCGGTTCCAGTTTGCAGTCTATCATCTGCACGACAAAATATTTTTCTACGTGACCAAGGCTGACTTCACCAGAGGATTTCCAATGAGGTAATGCAACAGGTACTTATTTTTTTGAACACACATTCTATTATGGCTTTCAAGGCCTTTGAAAATGATAATTATGATCATGTTAATCATATACATATAATCCTTGTACCTAATCATTTTATAGGCCCATTGACACCATTTCCTAATTAATCACTCACTGCTAATGTATCTAATCCCAAAGGGAAAATAACAATACACCCATAAAAGCACTGTAGATAACATGGAAAATTTTAAAGAGATAATCCTACCAATTTACTCGGTGTGGAGTAAATTCAAAGGGAAATATTCGAAAGAAATCTGAGACGGTGTATCGCAATCTTCTGAGGCTGTTAGGGCATGCTGTGATGGCATGTTCACCATCCAGCCCAGTTAAAGGTTGGTAAGGGAATATTGCCAGCCATGCCCACACTAAACTGAGATTAAAGCCTTATTTGGAGTGTCTCTTGTAAATACATAACCACTGGAGCCCTGACATTTTAATCAATGCATCATCTACCTTCCATTGAAGTTGTCCTAAATTAACAATGTGTCTACACAAATAATGTGTTTACTGTGAACGTATGCTTGAATACACAAAATAATGCCACACAAAGCCAACTATTGGCCAAAAAAAAAAAAAAGCCTTCTACAAAGTACTAATAAATTCTACGTAACAGAAAAGGCCCAAAAGGGCAAAACCTTAATAAGATCAAAGCGCATACAAAAAAGATGAGACCCAATGAACTTATTAAGTGGTATGTTATTTGCCTGCTTTTCATTCCATTCGCTCTCTATCAAATAACTGCAGATGGACTAAATGATAAGTGTTAATGTCCTCTGGGCGAAAGAATGTACCTGCATAATTCCATACGAATCTATGGAGGGAAAAGTATGTAGGTGTTAAATACAAGAGCACATGGACTTGTTAAATTGAAGAGTAACAATGAATCTATGTTCTATGAATCATGTATATGATTCATGAATTCCAACTGCGTTAACAGTCAACTGCTGTTTGAGTTTCATATAGCAACGAGAAAGAATGGTCAGGTGTAATAAATGGAAATAAAGCACACAGGTCCGTCTTGCAAGAACTGAGGACACATAGCCTCATTTGTACATGATGGTACATCCTTATCTGTTTGTAGACGTTTGCGCTCTGCCCAACACCAGCCAATACTTATGATTTATGAATTTCACTACAATATACAATAAGCAGTCAATAAGTAATCCCATGAGAGTGAGATTTTTCATCTGACAGAATTTTGACGAGATAATAAAAGCTTGACGCTGACAATGTTTCACGTGGGAGTTTTTAAGAGAATGTCTGAAGTGAAAAGATGTGATTTCAGTCACATCATCACATTTACAGTGACAACTTAACTGAAATCCAGGAAAAGTAGGGCTTGTAATTACCTCCATAAGCAGGGATACCCTTTAAATTGTCAATACGTTGGCACATAAACCTGGATAACTCTTCATTGAGCTTCCTTTTGTTGACATTTTGAAGACGTTTCATCTCGGATATGCATCTTGGGTTTCAAAGGAACAAATCGTCAAAGAATTTGCAACAGATGACCTTATAGTTAAAGAGAACTAGAAAGACATTTTAGTTTACAGTATGTAACCGCCCTAAAAATTGTTCCCATCATTCAGAAAGTCCAAGGAGACAGAAACGGAACAGAATGATGTTTACCGGATGCTGTACATGGCACTGTTTTGAAAGTTGATCAAGCTAAAACAGCATTCTATATCCTTAGTCTCAAGTCCCTTGATTACAGAATTTGAGAAGTTCAGTGTCAATCATTCTCAAGCCGTGACATCGAAGTTAAGACGGGTAACACAGTTGGGCCAAGGCAGTGGTTCTCAGCTCCGGTCCTGGGGACCCACAGCACTATAAATTTGTGATCCAGCTCAGCAGTGGGATGATACACTTAATCAGCTAATACTAATTGTCAATCTCTTAGTTCACTGAATCAGGTGTCCCCATTAAAGAAACTCTGCCTTCAGACATTAAACCTTCTGATTAAGAACAGCATTTTACGATGACCTAACCTTAAGCACACTAAGTAGAACAAGTTGCAATAGAAGTAAACAGAAAACTAACTCCACTATGTGGGTCATTTTTTATTTCATGAAGTACCCTAATCCATTAAATCTGGAGGCCAGAATTAAAAATAGGAATAAAATATTTTATATTTGGTCCCCTAAGCTTGAGATAATCATGAAAATCTATTTTTAAATCATGAATTGTCACTCTGACATCAAATTTCAATTTTGACAACCTCCAAATCCTCTTTAATGGTGTTTCTTAACTTAAAAAGTAGCCAAAGTATCATGTATGATTGTACCAGCTATGGTTTACCACACCTATTTCAACTTGGCAAGAGACTGATGATTAGGATTTGATTGACTGAATCATGCCATTGCTGAGCTGGCAGACAAATGTGTCGAGCAGTGGGTCCCCAGGACTGGAGTTGAGAAACACTGGGCCAAGGGTCCATCAATCACCCCTGTTTTAAATCATTTGCCTTCTGACAAACTAGGGTCATGCCAGCAACATTCACTCCAAATGATTTTCACATTCAGTAGCAAAATTGTAATGGTGAAAAACATAAATATTGACAAATATTAAGGCTCATTGCTTGCATCTTCATTTCATACAATTGCACTTACAGATCACAATAAAAATTATGGTGTTTTAGCAGATAGAAAGATCTGTGCCTCATTCTTCACATTTCATTGATCTCTTCAGATGCAGTTGTTCGTTTCCGGCGTTGTAATTAACTGATCTTCACATAAGATCTGCATTGCAGTACCTGCAAATTATGCGTCATTTTGCTATGCTAATCCAGGTAATTTATTTCATGCTGTGCTCACATTCCCAAACGTCTTATTAAACTATTCATTTGCTCAGATTTGTCATTTTTTCCATTTTATATCATGTTTTCCCTAGTACCTGTAAAACAGAATGTCACCTGGCAAGTGTCCAAATGAACACTCTCTCCATTTCTGGATTTTTTCTTGCTCTAAAAAAAAAAAAAAACTTTAAATACATTCATGGCATATTATGCCTGATTTCATGATGCGGGTGAATACACACCAATACCCTATGCTCGTTAAACCTTTTCCACGGATTCTTGTGCTGGGCAGACTGGTATTTTTTTCTCGTTTTACTTTCCTTGCCTATAGAGAATTTGCCATTTTCTATTTATTCCAACAAAAAGAACAGGTTCTCCATCCAGTGTCCATCATTCACAGGGAGTTTCTAATTAGCACCTGAAATGCGTGCCACACTGCATACAGACTCCACAGGTCTCTGAAAAAATTAGACATTCACAAAATGTGAACAAGATCCATGACTCTACAGGCGGTATTCTTTCAATGAATGATACTAAAATGGGTCATTTCAAATCAGGCTGTCACTTTAGGACTGGCAATGATATTTAACAAAATAGATGTTGTGTAATCAATGGCTGCCTTCTGAGCGGTTATGAACTGCAGTTCTGCTTCAAAAATATCCCCTTCAGTGCGAACACGAGAGTGCATTAGTATTACGCTCGCTCTGCGCTGTGGCCCCTTCTGCCCAGCTCTTTTCTTTGTCTGGGCTGCCTGACTACGAGGGAGGTGGAGACCGACGGAGACGAGAAAGATTCATTCGGAAAGAGACTGAAGTCTGCTGTCGAACGAGTGTGAATCTGTACTCTGTCACTGGCAGATGCCAAGCTGCAGATGATAGCGCGCCACTAGCACGCGGCGCGCTGGTCCATCTGCAAGGCAAATGCGAGTCGTTTTCGGCCGCCGCCGTGCCCTCGGCCACCTGGATGTTTTCGCGCTGGCGCTCCCGCTGGGAGGCTAGGCAGGGGTTATCGTGAGCAAACGTAACAAGTCTAACGGTAGTCAGAGCTCCTTTCCAGACAATTACTATGTAAAGGTGAGAGTAATGAGGTGTGATCTGTCACATAGAATAGCTCGGGAACCACATTTGCATTTGCAGACCGACTCGCTCTCTGCCTTCTCCATTTCTCAATCTCACAGTATGCAGAGATACTGAGGGAGGGCTGCTTTGGTGCTGGGGGCTGGGGGACCGCGGATAACAAGCTGTTCCTCGGAAAACAGAAAATGCGATTCTAGCAGCTTATTGGCCGTAAATGAGTGACATCCCCCCACCCACAAAACCCCTCCAGACGGGCACAAGCATTGTGGCGGAAGCTCGCCGCTCAACACATTCATTTTCACCGCTGTCACAGGCCGGGTGGAAATCTTTCATTTCGCTCTGATGGAATATTTCAGTGGGAGAGAGGACCAGGAGGGTCAGGCAAAAAGGCAGTGATCACTTCCAGTGCTGTGAAATTGAATGAGCGCATTTGCTGGATGTTCGGCTCCCTTCCTCGTTTCCGCGGCGCGCATAGCTAAGTGGCAGAATGCGCGTGGTTCGTCCCTCAAGAAATAAAACATCAAGCTCAGAAATGATTGTAAATTTTCTGAAATCAAAATAAATATCGGCCTTATCAAAAATGGAGACAGCGCTGACAGCTAAAAATTGTGGATCTTTTCTCACGGCAAGTAGGTCACGCTTTATATGAACTGCAGAGTGTGATTTAAAACGGACTTCCAGTATGTAGTGTATCATGAAAATGTAATCTCTGGCAGAAATACAAACCTCCCGATATATCAGACAGCGGAAGGAGAGGGAGAGAGAGAGAGAGAGAGAGGGAGGGAGAGCAGCAAGGGAGAGAAAGAGGCGGAGGGGGGAGGTGGAGAGAGAGAGAGGGGGAGAGGAAGAAAGATGGGGAAAGGTGGGGAGAGAAGGAGAAAGGGAGAGATGGAGAGAAGGAGGGGAGCGAAGGAAAGGAAGGAGGAGAGGGGGAGAGGAAGAGGAGAGAGGGAGAGAGGAAGAAAGAAGGGGAGATGGAGGGAAGAGGAGGGGGAGGGAGAGAGATAAAAGAGGGAGGGAGAGGGTGAGAGCGAATGAGAAAGGGAGAGGGGGAGACAGAAGGAGGGAGGGACGGAGAAGCAGAGAGAGAGAAGAGCGACAGAGCGGGTGAGAGAAAGACGGAGAGCAGGCAGGCAGGCAGCGTGCATCAGTACACTGCACACGCTCACATGAGGGCAGGGAAGCAGAGAAACGCAGACAGGACTCCATTTCCTGTTACGGCCAAATATGGAGAACACAAATCTCAGTACAGTGAGAGGTGACAGACAGACACACACAGAACACATTTCAGGCTTAAGCTGCTGGCTGTTGCAGTTCAAACACACAAATAAAACCCCCCGGTCTGTAACACCTTTGCAAATAGCATCCTTGCTCATAATTCCCAGTGACTGTATGACATCATCCATTCATCTCTTCTGCAGCTTTCTGGCTCACAAAAAGATTGATAATAATAAGCCACCATTGTTATCCCAATAATAAACAAACATAATATACTGTTTAGCCAGGAACAATTTTATGTTCATTTCATACAGCTGACTGGGAGTAACAACCGCATACACTGACAGAAATTTCCTTTGACTGATTTATGCTATAAAAATGCCCCTCCTTTGGCAAAGGGTCATTATTTACATAGAAAACAAAAGCTTTCAAACACACCTAGCATATGGAAGAGAGGAGCTATTAGAATATTCAAATACCTTGCATTCAAATATCTCGTGGCTCAAAATATGCATTCCCAACAGGTTAAGCAGAAAGATTATGTAATTTTGCACTGATGCGGATGTTGATGAATGAAGTCCCAGCTTAAGCCTGCATACAATGTACATTGTAATAAACACGGACAATACACGAAATAAAATATTTGAATTTTCAAAATATCGCACATTTTCAGACTTGAACAAGCTCTTATTGAATCACTGTCAACAAAAATGGTAATCAAAACTGCCAGCATTAAAAAAAAAATAAAAACAAATAACATGAACTGCCGAATCACCTCTTGAACATTGGAATCACCAAAGATTGTTTTGGAGTTTCATCATTGAGTAATTGAATAGTTTGCAGATATATATACTACACTGCCAAGTAAGAGATGACGCAGCACTGATGACGCAGCACATGCCCACATCTGAACACCCAACAGACCTTAACAGAGCGCGAATTAAGCCTGCATTAATAATTAAATTGTATTCCCATTTAACCCATTAGTCGTGAAAATACAAACTACGCAAATCCTGAGTTGTACTGTCAAACTATCCAATTCCAGCTATTGTGTTATACTGAAGTTAAATGATAGTATGTTCTGGTACCACAAAAAGAAAAATAAGACTGGGACACATACCAATTCTTTTTGTTTTCTTATTTAATGAACAGCAAATTAATTATTTGTCATTTTGTAGTCACTGGTACCAACCACTGCAGGAACAACACAATAATTTGATAACGTAAGGACGGCTATTGACCTACTGCTTTATGATTTCAACTCAAAGTTAAGTATTTTTGAAGTATTAGGGACCATCTTGCAATTGGTTCAAACCAGCTGCTCTTCCCGCTTCCCGACCCCTTTGCTCAGACCAAACCCACCTTCAAATTTGGCCTTTATTTGATCTGAACAACACTCCTGCCAAATTTTGAGACTGCAAATTGCACAGCTGTGATGCTAACCATGCAACAAAATATGTCAACAGACAGAGACATATAAACACCCGATAAAATACAACTCAAAACTGCATCTGAGATGGGTCCCACCGCAAAAGATATCTCAAGGACCACATTTTGCCGCAATCACACACACACACACACACACACACTCAAAATAAACACAAGATCAATCAACAATGTCGCGCTTGGCACTGAGCCATAAATTAGTACATCATCACTAGTTTCACACAAAACCATGTGCACCATTATGCAAAACAACAGTTTCTCAGTAACTGATAAAATACAAACTTAATTAATTGATTAAAATATTTAAGAATTAAAATATTTGAGTGTTTAAACTTACATTTGTGCAATTTAATTCCCTCTCAGGGACCAAGTATAATCCAATGAGTTTTATTAAAAAAAGACAAAAAATATTTAATAAATGAAAAGCCTAATTTTAAAAAGACTGCACTAAACTGACTAAAGGACCATTCTTTTATTTCAATAAATTCATAGTTATGTTATACTGTAGACTATGGGAAAGGATATGTCCAGAAAATTTTGTCTGCCATCCCACTCAAGAGCATGAGTATGATGGAAATGCATATGTAGAGAGAGTGAATTCACAGGAACCTATGCAGTCTTAAAACATAGTGTGTTGTAGTAGTAGTATTATTCTTAATCTCCAAACAGTGCCTCTCATTTTTTCGCAGAACTGGCATTGTTCTTCTACAATACAGTGATCATCAGTTCTCAATCAATGCAGATATGCTACTGTGAATGGAGCAGGTAACTTGCCAGGTAAATTGCCACCATATGAGCCAGACATCTTCATAAATATGCCCTTGTATATTACTGCATAACACCACGATCAAAGCCTTCAGTTTATTCGCAACGAGCTGAGATTATTTTCCAATTAATCGTCCAATCAGACTTTGAAAAGAACTACGCAATGCTAAGCAGCCATTACAGCATTATTTGGAACTCCCGATTGGTGGCTTGTGGTTTGGGCAGACAAACCATAGATAATCGGGCTGGCGCTATGCACGAATGTAGGACAGAATTTGACAAAATGCCTTTTTTTTTTTTTTTTACACTCCGTCATTGACAGAGCAGGACAGGAGCGAAGAAATGACTGCAGAAAATAGAGTAAGACCTTGCTTCTCTTTGCGACACATTTTCTGCGCTAAAGACCATCAATTACCGATTCAAGATGTTTTGCAGAGCGCTGGAGTAGGACATCTTAATGAGTCGGATTTCCATTACCACTTAAGTAGGCCTAAGTCATAGTGTTGAAACTGCGCTGGAGAAGCCTTCTGTTTCTGTGCCTAATGAGTCTGCAAGTGGATTACTTCATCAATCCCACGCTGCTCTTTGTTTATCCTTTATGTAAATAGTGGTCAGCCATTACAATGCATTAAGCAGGTTGCTTCAAGAGAGGGGAACAGAAGCACTTCCAAGGCAACCGTTCCAAAGATCCCTATTGTAAATCAGTTAATGCCACCCGTGCGATATCAACTGCGAGAGCTGCTTTCAAAGCAGCTCTTTTTTTTCCTCACATTTAATGAAGACGACAATAGAAACAGAATGAGGGAGAATGAGAGATGTTCAGGTCTCCCAGAGGGGAAAGATGGGATATGAGAGAGAATCAAAGCCACTTTGAGCAATAATTTAGAAAAATAAAACAACACGTTCAACAACACTGCAGGTAATAGCATAACAGTAATTTGAACATTTAGGCGTGCAAGAAAAGTAGCTATTCCGAGATTAAAAATTAATTGAATCTATATCTATATATTTCCGCAGATGACGGTGAGAAATATGTTTTTATTACATTTTTTCAAGCTGGTTTCCCGGCTCTTGACGGAAAGGGCTGGAAACGAACTGCATCAGCAGAAACGCGCGATTGGAAATGCCGTTTTGCACTGAGCACGGAGACCATGAATTCAGGTAACTGCTCACGGCAGCGTATCGCCGTTAGCCCTGACAGCTGCTGAGAGGACATCCCCAGTGAAGGTCCAGATCTCATCTCCCAGATTAAGAGAAATTGGTCACTCTCATCAGGAGCCTCTTCATTTCACGTCAGGAGAACACGGTAGAGAAACATCCGGCTGTTCTTGAAGCCCCATCTTTCCATCAAGAGGCCATCAAGCTTTACAGCCATATGCCCTCATCCATCCCAGCATCCATCATAGACAAATTAAGGATTCCATTAATAACAGGGAGAGTAACTTAATTACAGTTTCTCACAGCTCAGGTGGTAACACACACCATTTTTGAGTAAAATATTGCTCAAAAATAACGTGCCGTCTCTGAGCAACTAAAACAAAACATGTCAACACATTATAGGCACACGGCTCAACGCTGAATCCAACGGAGTTAAAAGATTACAATCATCAAACCTAATAATTACTCTATTCGGCATTCCATATTCGCATCATTCCGAGAGGACTTAACTCAACAATGACTAACTTTTAGTTCAAAAGCAAAACAAAAACATTTAGGACCACAGGAGGCATTGAGCGCTTAACAGCAAGGCTATAATAGGCTCATTAGGCTGAACTGCAGATGTGATTTACTACAACCAGGACCAACCCAAAGCAACAGTCCTCCAAGAACAGTGAGCTTCTTATTAAGGTCATTTTTTTCAGTGCCAAGACCAGAGCTCCTATACAAATGGATAAGGCAGAATCAAAATCCCACCTGGAAGACAGGAGTACAGCGGACTTTATAAATATTAAAGCACATTACAGCCTCCAGCCTCTCTCTTGCACCCTGATCTATATTTTGATCCCCCCACCCCCCACCCCCCCACAGCCACTGCACAAAGACAACCCCAGGTATATTCAGCGTGTTACAGCTGGGAACAGTTTGAACAGCCCAAATACAGTGATTCTGCAGGTAACAGTGAGCATATGTACATTGGCATTTATTTACACAGCAGGTAACAAGGAGAAAGACACTCCTTCACAGGTTAAAGAGACAGCAGGGGCCGCCTGTAGCCTAGCGGTTAGCGGTAATGGCAATTACCTCCCACTCAGGAGGTTAATGGTTCGCGCCCAAAGCACCCAAAATTACAAGAGCACAGGTGTAACTCCATATTGCTCCAGGACGGCTGGGGAATTTTCCATTGCTTTATTTAATCAACTGTAAGTTGCTCACGTCAGCTCAAGTTACAGTGGTGAAGGAAACTCATTTTTCACCAACTGGAAATGACGACCAATATACGTCTGTATAATAAATGTTCTTCCATGAGGTGAAGGGGAGGAGTTTTCTGTTTAGTTCACTCTGTTGCTTTGGCTCATGTCAGTCCTCGTTCCTCCTCCTAAGGCTGGGCAACATATTGATATTATATGGGTATTGTGACGCAAGACACAATGATGTTTGGGTTTAGGATATCATAATAGTGTGACATGACATTTCTACAGCCTTTTCTGCAATTAAAAGTTGCATTAAAAAAAAGAATGTAATTTTCTGTACTTATTAACTTGTTCTGACTGTTGTCTGTTGCAAAGTGGTCATCGTGTCCATCATCAGTGTCTGATTATTACTAATGTTATAGTGTAATTATTTTGTGAAAGCACTAGTTTACACTTTATCCTGACAATATTGTCAAAATATCAATACTGTGGCATTTGGTGAAAAATATTGTAAGATTTGGTTTTGTCCATATCGCGCAAGCCGTACCCCCACCCCAGGAGAACCCACAGCCCCCCAAAAGAAACTGTGATGGAACACATATCTGAATGATGTCCCCATTACACAGGTCCACTTCAACACTTCCAACCATGTGCCGTGATTGTCCCGTCATTAATATTCATCAGAACAGTCTTTCCTAAATCCATCACATGACTAAAGGATGGGGATTTAGTGCGACACGAGCCCGTGCGTGCAAGTGTGGGCGCGTGCGCTCGACTAAGAGAAAACGGTTTATCTACACGACAACGCTCGACGTATGACAGGCCAAAAACAAAGCTCTACTAACCTGTCACACCGCGCAGATATTTGGACGAAAAACAGCGAGTGCTGGAAAACTCTCGACTGGAACTTCTACCCATTAGACGCAGAACAATGGACGTCTGGAACGGTTTCTACGCGAAACAATTGCAGGATGACATGAAGCTGACAGCAAGCACTGCAACAGGATTTACTCAGCAGACAGGAGAAATATGCTCCAAAAACAATAGTGCAAAAAAAAAAAAAAATACATTCTCTTCCTCTTTCCTCTCCCTCCCTTTTTTTATGTTTTTTGGCACCCCTGCTTTTCATGACCTCCGAACAGAAATATGAACTCAACCTCTCAGAGAGGCAACACATCTCAAATCTGTCTTATTTTAAAGGTTCTGCAGTTCAAAGAAAGCACGCTACTTTTTGCCATTTAACAAATGCTCTAATCCAGCGATGCAGTACAGAAAGTACACAAAAAAAATTCAACATCGCTCATTATTAAAACCCCCTGTCCGTCTATCGCCCCATCTCTGAAAAGCATACATAAGTATGTACATACGCATGCTCACGCACACACAGACACACAGAATATTAAGCGTGCTTTAAGAGTTTTACATGGGATCAAATCAAACATCCCAGGATTTCAGTAAGTGTTCAGAGGGGATGTTCTGTTCTTCCACGCATGCATCCAGTCCATGGATATTTCTGGAAAACATCTAATGCCTTCAAAGGCCTACATGAAAAGCCATGAAATCTCCACGCTTAGGCCACATGGCGATCACCAAACGCTTTAATCTGAAACGATATCAAAAAAGCTGTTGCTAATATTCATCAAACTCCAACTGGAATCACTTTAGCCTAAAAATCTTTCAAATCACTATTTTTCTTTTTTTTTTATGTAACGCATTAATATCTTAACTGTCATCATTGCCGTAACAATAACATGCTTCACCAAAACAATCTCTCTCCTGATGGGCACAAAGGCCATCAAAACAGGAAATATCATTTGCAACGGCTTTCACACCACAGGACTCGCGGCTGACACGCACATAAACGCAGCCCTCCATTTCTCCCTCTCCACCTCCTCTGACGCCCGCCTCCTGCTCTCTCCGCTTGCTGGAACGAAGCGAAAAAGCAGAGGATCACCGTGCACCCCCACCGCCGCCCCCCTGCGTTCGACGAAGCAGCCTCAGGCGATGGAGGAAATTATCACACTGTGTCTGCACGAGGGCTCCACCTCGAAACGCAATTAACAATACGCAGCTCCTTTCAGGCGCCTTTGTGATTTCCTGGAGGTTGCGGTTGGTAGGGAAAAAAAAAAAAATCCTCACCTCCAAGCTAATTTTGCATTCCAATGCTTAATTGCCTCAATGGGGACAGGACTATTGGTAAACAATGATTTCACAAGCTTTGATCTAAGTAGCGATTGCAATTGTGGCCTCCAATGTTATCTGCAAAACACAATATGGTGGTTTATCAGGGTCTGTGAAGCCCATTGCACGCTACATCCAGTTAGTAGCAACACCCCAACATAAATAGCACCACTTCCCTCCACTCCATGCTGCACCTTGTTAATACATGGTGTACAACACCATAATAAGTTTTCTTTTTTGTTTTTTTTTTTTATTTTTGAAGCAACAAACATTTGACCCAATTTTGCATTTCGGCGCCCAGCTGAATCAAACACGCAAGTGGTGAATTTGTCCCCAGCCACCAGGTGGTTCCTCATGGAAGCGCTGCTGTTATTTATAAACTGCAGAATTGTGGGAAATCTAATCTCGACCAAAAATAAAAATGTTTTCCTTGTAGGGGGACGACTCTTAGATCAACAAAACAGCCTTTTCAGGAGGAATTGGGAAAACTAGCTAATTCTACATCCTGTGAAGCTAATTATGTTCAGGGAAATTTTAATTAAATAAAACAGCCTTCACAAAGTGCTAATTCCTCCTTAAGATATGATCAACTTGAGGTTGAGAGTTAGTGACTCATATTTCGTGTGCCACAAAAATACTGAAAGTGCTTTGAATTATTGATAGCCCTGGAGCAGGAGGATCTTAAGGAGCTCTGCTTCTTTTATCAATCATTCATGCAGTTTCCATTGAAAACACTTCAGACCTCAAGTATCAAATTGCTCTTCAAGAAGGTGGAGAATCTCCAAACACAAATTTCACTTAATTTCACGGGGTTAAATTTTCAAGAGAATGCTCTCCAGACTATTAGAGATATTATGTTAATATGCTGCTCCCTGACAACTGTCATCTGCTTGGTTAAATATCCTAATGTCACAATTAGTTTGCCCAGCGGATGCAAGACAGAAAACAAGCACAAGAGGAAATGTTTCATTCTACTTTGTGAAATTCGGCAAGTTCCACATCAAAAGCATAAATCTTAATGGGTTGGGACTAGCAGGAGGGGCATCGACTGGGAATTAAACCAACGACGGTCGGATTGTAAGGCCACCTTCTTCACACTCCCTCCCCCCAACCGTGTCATACGTGTGACGTGGTGAGAGTTCATTGGCCAACACGCCAATTACGTGGTGCCACATTACGTAAATTGTCAATAAAATGCACAGAATGAGCCAGTTCCTCTCGTTTTCCAGGCCTGTGGCTTCAGCAGAAAGCAAATGTAATCAAATGTGTCTCTCTCTTTCTCTCTCTCGCTCTCTCCCTCTGAAGTGGAATAGAGCGCATTTCGTGCTCAGTCCTTCAGAGGCAATCTCCAATTATCTTCTGCATGCGAGTGCGCAGTGCACTGGAACTGCTCCACCTCATCATTACGGTCGGGCCGTGTTGTGAGGGGGCCGGCAGCCGAGCGTGTCATCAGTGTGGAGCACGTCATCAGCACACTGTGCCCCCCCCGGGCCCACCCATCACACTGGAGGGCCCCCCCCCTCCGAGCTCACCCATCGCACTGTAGGCCCCCCCCCCCCTCCGAGCTTACCCATGACACTGTAGGCCCCCCACCCCCGAGCTCACCCATGACACTGTGGCCGCAGGTGCGTCGCTGGCACTGCAGCTGGGTTTGTCGAGCGCAATCTCCACCACCCTTTGATTTGGCGCCATCGCTCGGGCGAGGTTGGTTTTTGCCGCGTTAAAGCTTCCCGACAAAAGGGTATGCTCTTTAACGAAAGAGTAGGCAACAAAATCTGCTCACCGACCATGTTGGGCTGAAGGCATTTTCAACATGATTCAGAGAGTGTGCGAAACTCCTGATACGATTGTTCCCTGGCAATGGATTTTCCGAGGGAGAACGAGGGGATTATTTGATTCAACTTCTAGTCAAGTGGCCAATTCGGTGGCCGATCGATACTAATCAACAGCCGGGCATCTCCTGAGCTGTCAGAGGGCATTTAAATCCCTCCTACAGTAGCAGGCAGCTCGCATATCAAGTCTAAACCTGAGGCAAACTGTTCACCCACCACCCTTCGTTACCAGCCACAACTTATATTGCAACATCCAGTGAATTAATAATCTACAGCCTCACCGACAGGGCTGGTGTCAAACAGTGTTGGTAAAGAGGCAGGGTGCCACTCGCCAGGCCTTTTTAACAGCGCACAAACAGGGACCTTTGACGACTGAGGCCGGTATTACATCCACCCAGACTATACTCCGGTCCCTGCTGCCTGTGTAGGCGCGAACAACAAACAGCAGCCTCACACGCTAGCGACGCGAGGCTCGACAGGGGCAAAGCGGCAGCGATAGCTCTGAAAACTGCCGTAACATTCGCCGAATCGAGAACGCTTTGCTTGGAGAGGAAACGCATGAGCGCGGCTGAAATCCCCACGGAGATCAGGCCGGATCCCGGAGGAGTCAGGGAGTAAACGGCCATGACCGCTGAGTGCGGAGCTCGTCTACATTTCCTGACCGCTACAGAGCAGCTCCGTTTCCTCGTGCTCAATCCCACACTGGAAATGACTGGGGAAAGCGGGGGAGGGGGGGGAGGAAGGGAGGGAAATTATAACCTTAAATCAACAATGAAAAGCCATTCATCACATATAATAATGAATAATAAATCATCATTCATAACAGTAATATGAAAAATGCATTACAAGCAAGAAACGAAACCCTTGTACAAATTTGATCCGACAATCGCGTTCAATTCATTCATTTTGCTCGCGGTAAAAACGCTTTGCATTAAGGGCTTTTTCTTTTTTTTTTTTTCATTTTTTGTTTTCAATGCCTCGCCTTCCATTCAAGGGTCCTGATCAGCAACAGAGGGAGGTCAGGACCCATGAATATTCAGTGACCCTGTGAAGGACAGGATCTCTGTCGGAGATGATTTACATCCTCCGCGCCTTGAGCAGCGACACGCCGGCCGTGTCGTGCACCAGAAGGACTGCCGCAGCATATCTGCAGGCACTAGGCGCAGAGCGGTGGAAATAAGACCTAGCTTAGGTAAACAAGTGCAGAACACAGGAAACATATTTTCTCCGCAGACGGGTGCGAAGCTGTGCCAGGCCACGTCCATCGCCCATCTCTGGGAATCATAACGCACCTTGAGTTTTCAAAAAAACAATAGAGCCAGAAACCATATATAACCCTGGCAGAATTCAGCAGACTCTTAATGCGCAGTCAAAATAAAAAAATAAAAAAAACTGGAGCTGTACTCTGACAAGCAGGAGTTTTCGCAGTCTCGTTATTTTTACGAGCCTGTAAGTACCTAGTTGTTTGTTTTTCAAACATTTACCTCACCAGGAAGGTACATCTAAAGTGCTATACGAGCCCTTTGTACCTTCTGAATGTTGTGTCCCATAGGAAATGCGATTAAAGAGCAGCTCGCAAGTGAGAAGTCTCTCGGAGCGTGCTCTGTACCACCACAAACAGCAGCATTAGCAAACAACAGAGAATAAAATGCTACGCAATATCAACAAGGCACCGCTGCTTCGCTGCACTTTTTTAAAAAATAAGAACCGCACACTTTTCAAGCCGCTGAGGTTTTTTCGACCCGATGACTCTGCAGGGGAAATTTACATCCATTGTTCGTCGTGGTGACAGCAAGAACGGAGTCAATATTGACAAACTGGCCTTCTTCACCTCCTTTATCCACTGGGCCTGAAACAGGTGAGGCAGTAACTGGCTGACACACAGACTTTTAAAGTGAGACGTGAGCAGCTCTAGCTAACAGCCCCGGCAGCGGGATGCCAGGAGCACAAAATGGAAGAAAAAAGGCAGAAGGATGACCCTGGGGTTCTGCGGTGAGGGGAGGGAGGGGGTCTAGTGCAAGGTGAACCAGAGTTGACACCCCGACATTGACCTGCTCATACGAAACACGGGGCTGCCTCCTGCCTCTACCAATCACAGAGCCTGGAGATCCGCTGTCCTGCGACACTATCTGCAGATAAGTGTAGCTGCCTGCCAGGGCCAAAAACCTCTGCCCTGCACAAACACTCCATTGTTGTCTTGCAGCACCGAGTGCTGCCCTTTGGACTCCCGCACCGCGCTCTTTTATTGCGCTTCCTTTAAGGTTAAGCGACTCCCGGGCCGAAAGTGAGCGTTTGGACCTCGGTGTTCGCACACACGACAGTGTTTGGATTGGGAATGTTTTCACAGGGTCTTGTGGAAGTGTCCCTCGGCGAATCATGTTTCTCGGGTCCCTCCAAACATTCCCTGCAGCACTCTACCAAAAAAAAAAAAAAAGAAATAAATATCCTGGAATAATCTGGACTAAAGGGGCAACTCTACTCAAAAAAAACTCAAACTTAAAGTGATGATTCTTAAACTGTAGCATTTTGAGTGTGTTTAAGAGGATTTCAAATGTCTTTTAATTAAAATAACATATTATTAATTTGGTCAGAGAAGTTGTTAGATGACGGTTCCTAACTGCATCTTCTTAAACCGGTGTGACGTGATTCCAATGATTTAAATATAAAACACAACAAGCGACAGTATTCCTGCAGACAGCATATTGCAGTTCATTATAGCACCCACGCAGCAGGCAGGGTCAAAACAATAACTTCACGTCTTTAGTGCCAATTCATGAACAAATAACTCTGGCCACATGCAGTGATAAGTAATAATTCATATGATGGATCACAGCCAATTAGAAAGTAAATGTTTTTCAGCTGTTAAACGAGCTAGCCTCTGAATAGTCCAACACTTGCTGACTAGTTTATTTGACTTTAATCGCAATCAGGTTCCGGAGCGACTGCAAAAGCCACAGCCATCGCAACATAATAGAGCACTTCCTTTTCATTACCATGGCCTTGGTAGCCAGCCAGTGAAAACTTCTCTTAAAAGTGTCTACAAGCCGCGAAACCCCATAACGTAGGGTGCTACCCGCTAACAGGTATATTGCAACAAAAATCAGCTCACGCGCAAGTGTTACCGAGACTTCCTAACTTGTGAATAGTTTTGACGTTGCACCGTGCTGCGAGTGTGATAATTGGGTCTTGCTTGAAAGAGGCTCCCTCAATGACATACACAGGTGGTGAAAAAAAAAAAAAAAACCCAAAACTGTGGCAAGTCTTTGAGCACAGCTACACACTGGAGTGAAATCATAGGCTGTTGTGGAGAACAAACAGATGGAGAGTTTATACTGAGCAGGATTAAAGCAATAACAGGCAGCACAGCGCGATATTTGCATCACTAATCAACCCAGCAATATAATAGCGATAATAAAAGCAGAAGAGACTTGTGGAGGTCAGCTACTCAAAGCAGATCCACTTCCGACTCAAACCTGCTCCACTTCACTCTCGCTACAACCAATTACTGCTCTTCACTTTTCAGAACGAAATTCAAATCCTTCACTTAATTTCTCTTCTGCTGACCCAAATTATTGGTTACAATATTATAAAAGCATTTTTTCCCCCCACGGAGGATTACAAGTATTTTTTTAAAACCATGTCAGTTACAGTGTTGAATTACATTATTTGTTCCCAAGATAAGCCGCGTTGCACCCACCCACATATCAGAATGCACCATTTAAATTGTTTTTTGCTAGAATATAAAACATTGTCTGATCTTGCAATTGCACTCAATAGCGATAAGAAGACATGAATTTGAAATATGGATCTTTGGGGGGATAAAACGAATGGCTGTTTTGTAGAGACTGTTAAAAATCAGCGGATTAGCCAGAGCTGATCAAGATATCATGCATAAAAGAGCACACAAAAATAAATAAATAAATAAAAATCATTAATCTGAACACTTATTACTTCAATTTGAACTGTACACCAAATTCCTATAAAATAATCTGACAAATATATGATCTTGTCTATTTCACAGAAAATATTTAGCAGCTAGTTCCAAAAATACAATGGTTATAAAAATGAGCCATACCGTTGAAAACTGATAAAAAAAGGAGTTTAACATACACAGTACATCATCACGCTGTCAGCGCTGTCAGTCAGGAAATTCCACCCATTACTTTTAATGCAGCTGTAGCCATCGTCCTCTGGCTTTTTCTGCTAAAGTCATTTCTCAGCTTATTGGTTTTAATTACTCCATAGCATGACATACTGTAACTGCCTTCTTGAACTGACATATAGCCAGGGATAAATACAGATACCCAGGAAGAACAGCTACAATTCAGAAGGATTCATTGCTTAATACAGACTACCAAAGCAGACAGCCAAGTTATTGATCAACTATAACACCATGACCACTGACAGGTGAAGTGAACAAGAATGATCATCTCGTCGCATTGGCACTCAGTGGGTGGGATCTATAAGGCAACAAGTGAAAAATTTGCACTCAAAGTTGATGTGTTCGAAGCAGCAAAGATGGGCAAGTGTAGGGATGCAAGTGACTTTGTTTATTGTCCATGTTACCTTGTTTTCTATTGTTATACTTTAATGTTTGGTGTACTGTGCACTCTAACATTTTTTTTTGTTTTGTTTTGTTTTTTTCCCCATTCCTATGGCTGTATTTTAATTTTTTAGTGCTTTCTAGTTTGGACAGGACTTTCGTAGACTTCGGTCGTTTAAATGTGCTATATAAATAAATTTGACCTTAACCTTGACCTTGAAAAGGGTCAAATTGTCAACTGGTACAGAGCATCTCCAGAATTGCAGCTCTTGTGGGGTGTTCCTGGTCTGCAGTGGTCAGTACCAACCAAAAGCTGTCCAAGGAATGAAAACCAGTGAACCGATGGCAGGGGCACCGGCTGCCAATGATCAACGATGCACATGGAGAGCGAAGGCCGGACTGTGTCCTCTGACCCAACAGAAGAGCAACAGTAGCTCGAGATGCCGAAAAAGTTAATGCTGGTTCTGATGGAAAGGTGTTGGTATACAGAGTGCATCGCCCACCGTGGGCACATGAGCATCAGAACTGAACCTCAGAGCAATGGAGGAAGGTGGCCCGGTCTGATGAACCACATTTTCTTTCACATCATGTAGATGGCTGGGCGCGCAAGCGTCCCTTATCTGGGAAAGACATGGCACCAGGATGCACTATGGGATGAAGACAAGCTGGCGGAGGCAGTGTGATGCTTTGGGCAATGGGCAACTTGGGTCCAGCCGTTCACGTGGATGTTACTTTGACACCTAGCACCGAACAAAACACTGACAGACCAAGCACACCCCTGGAAACAGTGTTCCCCAATGGCAGAGGCCTCTTTCAGCAGGATAATGCTCCCAGCCACACTGCAAAAATGGATGAGGAATTGTTTGAGGAACACAAAAATGAGTTCAAGGTGTTGACTTGGCCTCAAAATTCTCCATATCTTAATCCAATCGAGGATCTGTGGGACGTGCCAGACACACAAGCCGGATCCATGAGGTCCCACCTTGCAACATACAAGACTAAAAGGATCTGCTGCTAACATCTTGGTACCAGTTACCACAGCACACCTTCAGAGGTCTCGCTAGGTCAGGGCAGTTTTGGCAGAAAAAGGGGGACCTACACAATATTAGGCAGGTGGTCATAATGCTTTGGGTGATAGCAACTAACCAAATGGCTGCTGGATGGTTTTTCCCCACCTAAGAACAAAAATAAATAAATATTACCACTATTATATACTGTATGTATACATGGGATTTAGAATAATGTGTTGTAACGCGCCACCACCTTCCCCACGTCGTCAAATCACAACACATCATTTGCACATGCAGAACAAACACCCATCCACCCTGCAAGTGAGAAGCTTAATCATTAGATTGGTGAAACCAACTGCAGACAGATGTATCCATTCATTCAATGTGCAATGCCTGGCTAAGGCATGCAGCGACGTGACAAGGGCATCCACTTCATGTAAGCCTAACATAATGAAAACTAATCACGTAAGCCCTCAGAATTTTCTGGAACCCCTTTGAAAGTCAAAGGCAAACACAAATAGAGGTCTTACACTGAAGGACTCTAGTTGATCTTGAACAACATTAGAAATTAAATTAATAGACAAGCTCACTGCTCTGAATCAGTTTGCATCAAGACATTGGCTAAACAGCATTTAATCAATTTTCTTAATGTGTCACAGAGAAGCCTCAGTATGAAGCAGTTTCAATTTACCTTGGTACACTAAAGACACCATATCCTTCTCCACAGCACTACGTGTTAGGAAAAAAAATAAAAAATGAAAAGGTATGAATGAATAGTGATTTCGCCAGTCCTGAAAATTTAAGCGAATCAATATGGTATGCCTGTGTTGTTAATAATAAAAAAAAAAATAAATAAATAAATAATAATAATAGTATTATTATTATTATTATTATTATTAAGTGCTATAAATAAAACGGTAAAAGAGTAAAACAGTACTTAAATAATCTAAGAATATGTAAGATTATGATTTGCGCAAAAAAAAAGAAAGAAAAAAAATTTGCGAGTAACCATAGACACTTACTACATAGACACTTTAAATGGTTATTTATACGGCATTAGCATTTTAATTACAGACGTTACCTCTTTAACCTTCAATCATGCTGCTAAAATTGCCCAAGTTCACAGCCAGACAACGGCCACCATCACAAACCAGCCTTTGAGGTGTTCTTGCCAAGTCCCAATATGGCTGCCCAAAGTTTAACCGATGGACTCTCAAAGAGCGAATAAACTATTGCACGTAGAACACAACTGATGCCACGTTATAACAACCAACACGGACTTGGCTTGTCAACACACACTAGGCTAGATAACTTGCAAAATAAGGTTGCTAAATTTACCCATGACAGGTAACGACGAGACGATATTGAAGTTTTTTTCTTTTTTTAATCATACAGAACAGAAGAATGACCATTTCCAGGCCTTCATGAATGACAGGCGGTCTGCGGACGGACCACGTCGTCTGTCACCTACACGCACTTCAGCTCATGTTCACACATTCATGTCTGCGGCTCCGTTTGAATTGTGGAGCTACTGCCACGGGTGCGAATTCTCACCTCACTCTGTCCAAGATGCACCACATCAATCAAATCTGCGCTCAGATCAGTGCTTCCACTCGGTGCGCGTGAAGTACAGTATGTAACTGAGGAAGACCATCACTGCGTCACCTCCAGCGAAACTGTTCCATAATCAGAAGTTTTACAGAAACAGTTACAGTACATTTTGTCAGACAACGGACACAAATATTATTAAATGATTCATATGGCCTAAATATCCAGGTTGGTGCCAACATTTTACAGCAGCAGACAAAAGGCAGTCTGAGGCTCAGTACGGAACAGAAAGTGCCCCTGAATTGGTCTGATGTAATTAGGAGGCAGTCTAGCACAGAGAAGAGCGGGTGCAGCCATCATTATTTTCAATGGGAAGGAGGCCCAGCATTCAACATTCACTGAAGCTGCTGATAGACAAACACCTTAAAAAAGGGTCAAACACAAGAGGCACAGTGGTTAGCACTACTGCCTCATAGCAAGAAGGGCATGGGTTTGAATCCGGCCGGGGCCCTTTCCGTGTGGAGTTTGCATGTTCTCCCTGTGTTCGCGAGGGTTTCCTCCGGTTTCCCCCACCCACTAAAACATGCAGTATTCACACACAGCCATGAAGGAGTGTATGTTTGATGGTGGTCGGAGGGACCGTAGGCGCATACTGGCAGCCACGCTTCCGTCAGCTGGCCCCAGGGCAGCTGTGGCTAGAAAAACGTAGTTTACCACCATCAGAGCGTGAATGTGTGAATGAATAATGTATCAATTGTGAAGTGCCTTTGAGTGCCCAGAAAAGTGCTATATAAAATTGATGCATTATTATTATTATTATTATTATTATTATTAATAAATGTTCTCAATTAGTGAAAGATCAGGACTGCAAGCAGGCCAGTTTAACACTCTTCTACTACGAAGGCATACTGTTGACATATCTGCAGTATGTGGTTTTGCATTGTCCTGCTAAAATACACAAGGCCTTCCCTGGAATAGATGTGATCTGCAACGGGAGCATATGTTGCTCTAAAACCTTTATATACCTTTCAGCACGTTTAAGTGTCCCACACCATATGCACTAATGCATCCCCATACCATCAGAGATGCTGGCTTTTGAACTGAACGCTGATGAAAGAGGGACATGACGCCCATGATTTCCAACAAGAATGTCAAATTTGGACTCGTCTGACCACAGGATACTTTGCTACAGTCCATTTTAAATGAGCTTTGGCCCACAGAACATGGCGGTGCTTCTGGATCTTGCTCAACAATGTCTTCCTTTTTGCATGATAGAGTTTTAGGTGGCATCTGTTGATGGCACGGCGGACTGTGTTTAAAGACAGTGGTTTCTTGAAGTATTCCTGGACCCATTTAGTAATGTCAATGACAGAATCATGCTGGTGAGTGAAGCAGTGGCGTCTGAGGGCCCGAAGATCACAGGGATCCAGTAAAGGTCTTCGGCCTGGTCCCTTACACGCAGATTTTTTTCCAGTTTCTCCAAATCTTCTGATGATGTTATGCACTGTTGATGATATGACCTTCAAAGCCTTTGCAATTTGGTGCGAGGAAAATTGTTTTTAAAGTATTCCAGTTATTTTTTACGCAAGCCTTCACAGGTTGGAGAGCCTCTGGCCATCTTTACTTCTGAGAGACTCAGCCTCTCTAAGACATCCCTTTTATAGCTATTCAAGTTACACACCTGATGCCAGTCAACTTAATTACTTGCTAAATGTTATTTCAGCAGATTCTCTTATATATTAAATACTTTTTCAGCCCTTTTTTGCCTGTGTCCCAACTTTTTTGAGAACTGTTGCAGCCAGAAAATTTGAAATAAGCTCAATTTGTGGATAAAAATGTAAAATGTCTCAGTTTCAACATTTGAAATGTTATCTATGTTCTATTGTCAATAACAAATTGACTCGTGTGACCAGAAAGTCATTGCATTTTGATTTTCTTCACAATTTACACTTCGTCCCAACTATTTCGGAATTGGGGTTGGACATTTCACAGTGTTAACTTGCTCGGACGGTTGCGCAACCTGACATTTTGAGGTTTTGAGATGGCAAAACATAAAATATATATCATTTTTATGATTAATTTGAACATATTTCCAGGTTTTATAGAATAAAATGATGCTTATTATGAATCATTTAAAATTATTTTAAACCTAAGTAGTGCACTCGGACAATGTCACATCACTGACCCACACACGTTTCGCGTGTATTCACGTCTTTGCATTGACTTTGAATATAATCTATTGTGCGAAAAATTTGTTTCGCGTCCGGTGTGAGAGTAGCTTCAGAAGGCGTAGAGTACCTCCAGCTCTGTGCAGGCCACCTGTCTGAGAATGCAAGTGGGGAAGTAAACCTATCCGGAAGTACATGAGAGATTCCCCATTTAGAGCTTTTTCCTCCACAGTGCTGTTTTAATATACAAAAGCCTCTGATCAAGTAAGGCGTTCAATGCGACTGTAAATTCACAACATGGGGGGGGGGGGGGGGGGTGACTAAAAATGTAACTTGCAAGCTTGTCTGACAGTCGAATAGAAAGCACCAGTAATTGGATTCAACGCCTCTCTTCTGTGTGGTCGGATACAGGATTTTATGGAAATATCTTTAATATGATGTCTTGGCAGTACGAAATGTATTTTTAGAACCTCACACAATTTTAGGGCTGGGCGAAATAGACAAAATCCAAACTCACCAGATTTTTTTACAGAATACCTCCGATCGATATTGTGGTGATAGGGATGAAGGGATCCTGTTGGTGCTTTCACAAATATTTAAACAATGTGATTTTTGATGAACAGTCATTGGTAATGATGACCAAGCAGGTGCAGGCAACAGTTAGAACAGTCTAATAAGTCCAGATAAAACCTTTTATTTAAAGGTATTGTAAGCTTTTAAATCAGAAAGAATAACACTAATGTAATGTCACAACGATATCAAAAATCCCTGATGATACCTTGTCTTACATTATGACACCAATATCTAGATAGAATGCCCAGCCCTAGCTAAGATGTCAAAATCTTACATTGAACCCAAATTTATGCATTAAAACGGTCCATAAAACCGCCTGTAGCAAGTTAAAAAAAAGAAAAGTATTCTCTATAATATTGTAAAATAAATATTAACATGCTTAACACTTGACTGCCCTATCGCAAAGTCTCCCAACCTCAGTTTAAGGACCATAAAACTACCCAACATGGAAGTTGGCTTGTTGGCTGCCCTTAGGAGTCACTGCATGACCATGCTTGTAAAGAAATCAGTTTATGCCTGCAGAAGATCGATGGAGTCTGGACACTACAGTGCACTGTAGCAGAATAAAAGCAGCACGAGTATGAGCAAAAGTTTCTCAAAACATGCCTCTCAGTACAAGAGTGCACTTAGCAAATTGAGTTAAATAGCCTTCATGTCATATTTAATTCATGACAGACAATGAAATTAATTGCTCTTGGCGTGCAGCGCGGTCATGAGTGGATCATGCCTTCTCCTCGGAGCGGAGCGCAAGAGCTGGGCTGACAGACTACATTTTTTTTTTTTTTTTTTGGGTGGCTAACCACAAAGGCCAGGTACTGGGTGACTGAGGAGTCCTGTATACTATTATCAGCTCTACTGCTAGCGTGCAATAGTAATGATGCAAGACGTGGAAATGGGATATAATGAGCGAGTCAAACTTTTTGAGCTGAGGAAAACATAACTTGTTTTTCTCTTCTTTTTTGAAATGAAATGGTTGCCTGGAGTGGGCCCGCATGAGCCCAACTGCCACCCTAATTTGGAACTTTATCCAACCACGGCTGCATTCATACGCAAAACCAAAGTGCACTTTCTGGAAAGTGTAAACAACCAGAGCGTTTCTGACTATGCATAGTGTCACCAACCACTTCTGTTCACACTTCAGGCGACAGTCAAGCTCGTACGGAGCGGACTCAACGGAAGATCATCCATATGGAGCTTTGGCGTGCCATCCACATAACCGATTGAACAGTGGGGGGGATGTCACTGAAAAGCAATGAAAAACTGACTGCCATCCAAATGAACCACCCAATGCCCACGGCAGTAAATTCGGCAGCAGTGCGTGGCCCTTTGCCCCTACAAGACACGGTCAGCACCTAGGATAGGATTTAGTCTGAGCTCATGAGGCTCACTTATGCAACCAAGTGCGGAGCCTAAACCAAATGCGCCATCCAGCTGCCAAAACCTGCAAGATCAAGACCAGACCACCACATTTTCCCTTTTCTGACCAGCATCTATTCATTAGCATTCCTTTCTGCTGCCGCTATCAATTCAGGAGAGCTCAGACAAGCATGAGCACAACTTTAATACCGTGATGCAACAGCTGCAGCTTTTTATCACACTGTAACATGGAGGTATACGGCATTGTGCAACTCAATCGACAGATACCCTGGAGCCTGACTGACCAGCAGGGGTCACTGGCGAGTTGTTACCTGTTCCAACAGAAAACCTCCCCACCATAGGTGATGCTAAAGCCAACCTAGCATCGGTCTGTGGAGTTGTAGGCCAGAAGTACTTGCCAAATCATGGACTCTTCAGTTTTCAAAATCATTTGTGTGCAAGAAGAGAGATTTATTGGGATTAGCCACTGAGCAACCCCCGACTAAACACTACCGGGTGAATATTCCAATTCATATTGCAAAATTCGGTGATGGCAAAGTACAAGAAGTAGCTACTTAACAACGCTAATATAAATAAACAAAAAAGGCTACACCCCAGAATGCAATGCAATGACCATTAACTCAAATAACTGCAATTCTCAACAACCTCTGGAATTCTTGTGCAATAATACTGAACAAATGACAGGGATAGTCCAGTATTGCATAAAAACAGTATTTTCTCCAGTGTGTAAGTTTTGTCTGAAAAAGAAAAGAGAAATTTTTCAGTTCATGAAAATTCAACCCAGCTAGCAGCGTAGCACCTGCTGAGGAAGGCTGGCCGCTGGTAATGGAGACCTGAAAGTCCTCCTCGGAGGCCACCACAGTCTCCTAATCGCTAGCAGCCTCACACATTGGCTTGACCACCCAACATCGCTGATTAATATCACTCATTAAATTTTCACTCTGGGGACCATTTTTATTTATATTACAAAACATTAAAATCAGCAACAAAGATAATAGTGTAAATAATTCATACATTTTTTCCCCCTTTTAAATCTGTGAAACGTTATAAAAATCCATAATGGTAATTACTACAGCGATTAAAGCCGAGGGTAAGGATGTCCCCTGGTATCTGGCAGACGATCCCGATGACGTCCGTGGCGCTGAAAACATACCGGCGTTTTAGGGACGAAGCAGCTTATTGAAGGGAAGAAACAGTGAAGCATTGTAGCACTGCTTTATTGTACCCGGATGTTGGAGATACAAAAGGCTTGAGCAAATTCAATGCGAGGATTAGGCGATGCACGTACACAAACAGAGGCGCTGGTGTAAGACCAATCCAAATCAGTGGGAATATCATTCTCCCGTCTCCGAAATTTCCATTTTCCATCCAGCGGCTTTGTATTTCTTCAACAGTTTTGCACGCCAACAGCCAATGTTTTACCGACATTGACAATGAATTCGTGTCAAAGCGCACAGCGGAAGCGATCGCATTGATTTTATGATGTGCGGAGTCGCTCACATTTCATTTTCACACGTCGTCCGATGATGATGCTCCACAGGACCCCCCCCTCTGGTCCAGAGACCGAATTCCCCGCAGCACTGAAAAGAAACTAATCAATCATGAACCTCTGCTTTTCCAAAAGAAAATGTCAGTGTTTGAACAAATGTATCAGGGAGAAAATTTTGTCAAATAGAACTCGATGAATTAAACTTGTACTAAAAATATTCTGACATTCTTATATTTCTTGTTTACATTTGGAAACTAGGCCATGACAGGACTGTCTTTCTGGGATTTGAACAGATAAAATGCAAATATTTACTTAATACACAATAAATGTAAGGGGTAGAAAAATGTCAAGCCAGAATCCTTGGCGGAGTGAAAAAGCACCAGCGGTAGGGCTGATATGGTGTTCTGCCAAGAAATGATCGGTACACAAAAGATGTACTTTTTCCGATGATAAAGAATTTGCGGTCAAATTTCACTCTCGGTCAAGCGAGAAAATACACATTACAAATTTAAAGATGTCTTTCGAATACAACAGCATGGCATTTAGTGTATTTTGAACAAATTGCGAGAAGTTAAACGAGGTTTTATCTCTTTGGTTGGTCAAAAGCTCAACTGATAAATATTACCACTCAGTACCACTTATATCCACACCATGATGCTGCAAAGCCAATGACTCACAGGTGTCCGGTCATGATTATCAAACGTGTAGAACCTCAACTCAGCTCAGTGAAAGGATACATCTTTCCAGAAATGCATCAAATACAAAAACAGAACTGTCAGAGACGTCCATCAGGGAGCAGCCAGAGATGATTTTGAGGACATTTTCTAGAGACAATTCTCTGTTCCAACTGAAACTGGTTTAGCCGGTCAGCAGAAAATTGTCTGAGCGATGTTAAGCCATTCATAAAATCACTGAGTCATTTCTGATGACAAAGAATAAAGGAACCAAAACATCTGTAAACTGACACGACCCTTAAATCATAAGGACGTGCCATCAGTTTCAATGAAGGGCAGCAGTCAGCAATGAGGGACATTAGATGAGCACGTTGTAGCCTCACCGTTACATCTGTTCAATCTGGGCTGCCAATATTCAAAATTAACATTTGACAGCACTTAATTCAAGGAATTAAGGAAGACTCATCTTCGAGCTTTGATTTTAGTAAAAAAAAAAATAAAAAATCAGTATATAAATAAATGAAAACAAATCACTTCAGAATAATAACACATTCTCTTCAAATAAGCAACTGCTAAATACTGAAAAGCCCATTTTACTCGAAGCTTAGACACCTTTAAGTGCCGCTTCCAACTAAAGTTGCTAAAATCACCTGTCCAACCCGATGTTTACAAAATAACCTGGACAAAGCCGAAGACCAATACAATTTAAGCCAACAGGCGGGAAACGAAATTATCATATCACAAAATCAACATGCATTTCCTTTGTTGTTCCTTGAGGCTGGGAACAAAGCTTTAATTCTCCGTAATGATTTACAAAGTGACTAGTCAAACAGATTTACTGTGACAGATTGAAAGGAGCTGAACATAAATATCATTAGTGCTCACGTGATCCGGGCCTCCTCCCGCTGTCAAAGGGAGGCCACACAATAGCTACACGCTCTGCAGATGAGCCTAATAAGCATTTTCAATTTACTCAACGGCGTCCTTCTGCCGGCAGAACATAGCTAAATAATCGCTAACGTGTACCTACTTAAAGCTGCAGGGTGTCAACCACACTGCATCAACCTGCGGAGAGGCTGAAGCACTCCGTTAATTCTGGATGTCCACTTAAATTTAACCACATTAGGCGACATCACGGCTGATGAACCGTGACCAAAAGGCAACAATGTGTGGTAATTCTTGAGACACCAGCTGCAGCAAACTAGTCAGGTAATGGAAATCTCTTACGGAGGCCTGAGCCAACAACAAATGAGTGATTCTCTGTGGGAACCTCAGGATTATTCCTTAACCAACTATGACCTAAGCAGGAAAAATACCGTATTACTTAAAGTGATAGCTATTCTTATACACCATGACTAAGGGCCATATGACAAAACACAGTGAGCCACTGCTGCCATCGAAAAAGCAGACAATTGACACATTGTATAAAAGTTGCTTGAAGAACATCACGGCACAATACGGAGGAGTAGAGCCACTGTCAGCCATTGGCTAATCTTCTCCTTTTAACTGATCAGTGGATTAAAAGGTTTATTATAAACAGCTCTCGCTTTATTAAAATGAGGAGATAAAACGGGAGATGGAAGAGAGCCAACAGATTGGAAACTGCGTGCAGAGAAAATACCGGGCTACTATTTATCACGCCCAGTGGACTGTGGACATTGGCGAGGTGATGACCATTTCAGACATGCGGCTGGTGCACGCTACGCTCGAAGAGTGAGCCTCGATTGCTGGCGAGCGCCAAGCTGTGTGGGAATTCCCGAGCAGAGGGCCACTGTGGCCAGCCCTGAGGCCAGCGCGGATTCGGTTTCTCGCGTTCTTGCATTTCAAGCCGCAAGACAGAAAAAAGTTCCAGCGGAGAGCGGAGTGGGAGAACGATATCGCAGCGAACAGCTTTGAGAGCTCAAGAGAAGTCTGACCAGGCCCACATCCATATCTTAATGATGCCCCTTCTGCGTCCCGATGGCGGTGTTCCAAAAGTCAAGATCACAAGAGAGCGCGATAAAGGGGCACGAAACAGGTAGCAACCTTTTTTTTTTTTTTTTATTTCACCCCCCTCCCTATTTTTGTTGCGGGAGGAGTGACGGAGGCCACGTTTGCCGTCGGTCAGATGGGACGGGAATGTGAGCTGGCGCGTTCCGCGGATGGGCGTCCCCGACGGTCCTCGTATCTCAGGCCTGCCCTCTTACGAGCACTGCGCCCTGCGCATGGTGAGCACAACTCCGCTGTGCCACTGACTCACACGTGCCCTCCTTTTATAACACGCTCAAAAATAGCTTCCCACGTCAATGTTGGGTAAAGCCACCGTCTCCCACTGGGCCCGGGAGAGTCTGTCGGGAATGTGCTAAGGCATCCCGTGCCAGCTGCACTTCATACAAAAAAAAAAAAAACCCTTCTCTGTCCCGATTGGCTCCTCGGGACACTTGCGTTCCACTCATTTGCCTCGTCATTAGGAGAAGCCGTTTCCAAAGATGTGCTGGGTTTTGTGTTATTTATGGTTATTTTTGGGAATGAGTTCCAACTGACATGAACAAATGTAGTGCTTCACAACTATGGGATGAGTTTGGCTGTGGATTACACTCCACAAACACTGGGCTGAACACCAAGTGATTAGTTTGTCTGCAAGTTTCTATTAGACCAATTTTCACAAATATAGTAGTATTATACGAGCCAGGACCTCCACTCATTCTTAGCATTACATATGCCTTCTGTTATCGAAAAATTAATGCAACAGTATGAGCAGTATTCCGCATTTTTTACTAAAAAAAAAAAAAAAAGAAAGAAAAAAAACACCACTGACCACACAGCCAATGAATGAACAATAATGACATGTATTGACAGACCACCAGAAAACCGCCACCAATTCAGGAACCTTGGTTTTTATAGTAATGATGCTGAAATATTGCCGGGTTCATTACTGCTGTGTTTGCTATGCAGCCAGACCTTCCATTTCAGAACACTTTGCCACTCAGAGGTGATGCGCGAAGCTGCTCAAAGCAAGAACCAACTCAGCGCAGCTTCTCCACAGCACAACTGACCAACTGTGCAAAACTAATTAATTAATGAATCAATTAAAAAAAATACAAATATAAGCAACACCTTCTTGCGCAGGCATGACCATTATATTCAACAGATCCACCAAAGGACTGAAGGAATAAACTGGCCAAATTTCCAGAGACAAAGTGATGATATTTCCAAATTAATGTCAGGATAAGCAGAAAATACAGCCAGATAAACAATGTTTGAACAACATTCAAAAAAAAAAAACTGCAAAGGGCAAAGTCACCCCTTACCTGGGAAGTTGTGATTTCCGCCAGATGACAATTCCTCTCCATAGACAAACACAATTACACAGTGAGTACAGCTCTTTGTTTCCAGCAGTCTGTGGTACTGGGACTTTTTGACTTTGTTTGTAGTGTTCAGCAGTCAGTTGAGTGCATTGGCAGGGATCAGTGAAGCGTGCACTGTACCTGAGCTTCTGTGGAGAGGGTTACCTGCTGTGCTCAGTGCAGCCCCTTTCAGCTCAAATATCCACGCAAAAGTGAAGTGAGCATTCTTCCCTTCCAGTCATTTACGATTGATAGGACTACATTTCAGATGGCTTTCCTCCTCACAAGGCTGGCACAATCAAGGTTATTGCTTTCCTACTCCCTGTTAAACCTGTATTGCAAATATTATTCTTGAACAATTCAAATTCAAATGAAGTGGTGCACCTGTGCAAGTGTGTATGGCAGCGGGACAGTTTATGACGCCTTGCTAAAACACACTGGATATGCAAATGAAAGCTCGCATTGCAAGGCCATGTTTTTTGAACCGGTGATTCGCAGCAAGACAACATCCAGTTGGACAAAGCAAACCGACACAAACTGACAGGCCGTTTATTGAATTGCATCAGCTGGAATCCTGTCGGTCAACCGCGACAAGACCTCACACAACAGCAAAACATTGGGATTATATTTTCTACCTTTGACTGCAAAGGGGCCTGATGTTGCTGGGGAAACAAATTGCAGACGGCATTGTAGGGGAGGGTACTGTGTGTGCTAGTGTTCTTATTCGCAAAAGAGAGTCTGTGTGTGTGTGTGTGTGTGTGAGTGTGTGAGGGGGGGTGTGGGTTGGGAGGGTTAAATACATTCCCGCTATATTAGTAAATCCCAGTTAATTTGCCTTGTCGGAGAACAATGAAATATGGATCCCTGTGGGCGAGGCTCAATGCAATTCCTCCACTCTCTCAGCCTCTCCTCCATCACTCTCCCGGGGCGCGGAAATCTCGCGCACAAACGCTCCGGAGTGCGCTGCAAAAACGACGGCGGCGCAATCCGAAATCATTTCAGATTGTCGGCCGGATTCATTTCTGGAGAAAACTACGCTCCCGTAACATTCACACAAACTACACATTACATCACGTGCGCTGGACACAGGTCAGCCCACCACAGCAGGTGACAATAACTGTAAATATATTCACAATAATGCAAAGTGAAAAAATAAATAAATAAATAAATACATTAAGAATCTATGCAACATGAGGAACTGCATTCACCTGGATGCCCACATATTTAAAGACAATGGCAAAAGGTCACAGTTTTCAGTCTAATAGACATGAGAAAGATACTTAAATTGTGTCCACTAAATGCACACCTGTTTAATTTATGGGCCAGAGGCCTGCGATGCGGTTGGGTGTCATATATGATTCAAAGACCTACACTTTCATACAGGGAAGGGACCCAGCACCGCGATATCCTCCGAGAGGCTTTCTCACAGCACGTCAAATCAAACATGCATGAGCCTGTGACAGAGTTCGCCGAAAAATCTCTCCGAAGGAAACAGCCACTTAGAGCGCAGCACAGATTGCGGATACCGAGCGTGGAGGTTGAGATTTCGCAAACCTGTAGTTGGGTTATATTAAATCCCCCCCACCCCCCGTCCCCCGTTACTCCCACCCTGGCCTCTACAGACACCATCACTTCTGACAGAAAGAAGAATTTCTCCCAGAATAGATCACCTTGAATAAGTCCCCATCCAGCCCGGCGATGCTCGAGCCCAGTCACCCTTTGCAGCTTAAGCTCACTTACCGCCAGAATCCAGACCTCCATCTCTACAGAGCCAACACGCTCACGCCAAGCAACATTTCCGCTG
The DNA here is from genome assembly GCA_029721435.1 of Gymnothorax reevesii. Classification (NCBI taxonomy): domain Eukaryota; kingdom Metazoa; phylum Chordata; class Actinopteri; order Anguilliformes; family Muraenidae; genus Gymnothorax; species Gymnothorax reevesii. The sequence continues at coordinate 86,182,200 of CM056582.1, read as the reverse complement.
CATTGTAATGCAATATTTGGAATGAAATGCAAAAGATCTCCACAGCCAATTGGTGAATAAAGATTTTAAAATAATTTCTGCAATTTTTTTGAGAAAGAATATGCATTGATCACAAAAATTTTAACAGTGCACTGTATTTGAAGGGAAAAAAAAAAACTTTTCAGCATGCAGTGTCTTTAATAATAACTGCAAGCAAAACCATTATATTCCAGCATGTTACCATTTAAGCAGCTACAGCTTTGGCAAGTAAAAAAAAAAAAAAAAATTCTTATTAATTTGACCTCACAATCAAATGTTATTCTTTTTTGAAAACAACTTATTAAAGTTTGCAACTTGATACTAAGGGAATATTAACGTAAATTTTGCAAGTTGATAATATGATCATATTAACCTACTTTTGAAAAGCAGCATACAATTTAAAAAATGTACCCAGAAAAATAGAACAGTGGTGGCTTTACCGCTTGTGATTTATTGCCCTTTGTAATACTGCAGAACATGAATGTTAGGTATTCCATTTAGCTACTTCCGGGCATATCTTTGCGCAGTCACACCTTTCATTGATAAGTTCTCTGCAACCACCTTCAATGAAATATAACTAAAACCCTAACAAAGCACATCCTGAAATTATAGCCAAAAGAACCAGTAAAAAAAAAAACACTGAAGTTCAGTGCATTTCCATAACCTGGTAAGCATTTGCAGTAAGCCATTGTTGATTGAGGTTGACTTATTGTGGCTTTGGATGATGCAATCAGAGCTTCGAACCGTACAAACCACAAAGCAGGGTACGTAAACACAGCAACGTCAGGGGGACAGACCTTTTGAGAAAGCATCATTGTGAAAATTCAACACTTCAACACAGGCTTTGACTTCAGCTGCCACGATGCAGCTACTTGAAACTGATACCTGGTGACAAGTTCTTCATTTAGAATCAAAATGCCAGCTATGTCCGACATGCTTTTTAATATCCTGTTTACGGGCCTACCGTGAAGTATGAATATGAAACACAAAGCAATTGTATGTGTAATGTAGTATTTGTTGAGTCGCATTGAGTAGCATTGAGCTGAATCCCCCAGCACTTTTCTGCCGGTCCCTGAAAAGAGTCAAAGCCCAACTAGCCAGGAAACGTTATCAATAAATCATACAGAGGAAGAGCTAGCGGAAATCAAGCCACATACAGCAGTCTGATTTTTTTTCACAAAATAAGCTATTTGCGTGCATCCAAGTATAGCCACAAGCCAAAGCACTGGTAGACTGCTTTTAAGGGCACAAAAACATTCTATTCGATGTCTTCTACACTCAGATCATATCGGTAAAGCACACTTCTGAGCGCGGAGATCGATGACTTCTGTTCAAATAAGCGAGACCTCATTTATCAGCATATCCTCAGTCACAAAAATGATGTCATCCTCTGAAACCAACCAGAGGAAAAACAAATAGGATGACAGTTAATAACCACCACAACAGGTCCGTTTCAAAACAGCAAAAAAAAAAAAAAAAAAGACCCAAAAAATGCCATCACATATCTGAAGAATAGGGGAAAAAAAACTGATTTCAGTCAAGCAATAACTGTTTATTTTAACCAATTACTAATGCAGAAATGAGCTATTCAATAAGTAACTGCTGGAGCAGAGGATTCGCCCCAAGCTAACAAAAAACTAGCAATAAGCCAGGGAGTTCCCTGAAATCCACTGGAATAAAAACTGTGTTCAGCTTTGGGGAGGGAACAGCAGGAACATTCAGCGCTAGTCTTTCTACTGGTGAGGTAAGTGTTGTGAACAAGGGAAGCTGCTTTACCGGACCAAGGTCAATAGACTACACTGGTCCACTGAGATAAATTATCTCTGGAGGAGAGCGTCCTGTGCGGAGAGCCGGGACGCAGATGCAGTCAGAAATCATTTCAGATGGCATAACCCTGACGAGAGGGCCTGGAGGCTGATGTTTCTGCAGCAGATATCCGTCAGCAGAGTTCATTAAGTAATAGAAATATGCACGATATGGCTAAAATCAGTCCATTACTGGCCTTCTGAAAAATTATTTTTACCCAAATAAGAGAAATAGACTTTCCATCTCATTACAAACAGCCCACATCCAAAAAATGAAAACCCGTGGACACGGTAAGAATCGGGTACGCCATAGAGCAACAGCTCCATAAAATATAACCGTCCATCAATTCAATTTCCTCCTCAAACAGTATCATGCATAAATATAACTCGGATCACATTTGTCCACATGACTAACAGCTGAAATGTTTTTCACTCAAAGTGCAAACACAAGGAATTAAATATATGGCAAGTGCAGATATGTCATTAGGGCAGACTTAAACACTACCAGTGAAAAATGATGTAGCCTGCATCATAATTCCCAACATCGGTGAATTAAAAAAAAATGCTAATTACCACACTTCCATTTACACTTATTCCGCTGATTACAATGCTCTCATAAAAATGAAAACATCCTTTTTTTATTATTATTGCCACAACAAAGTTCTTCTAAAGGTTACTTTACAGTACGTGGGACCTCTGCCCCCTCATATTGGCAGTGTTGTATTTCGTTCTGATTCATCAAACACTTTCTCAAGATAAAGAGAGGGAATAAAACAACTTTAAAACTAATATTTGTCAGGTTTCTCTGACCAAATGCGAGGGCACAAGCATGGTTCTGCCATTTGAAATAGACTGCCTCAGTGTTTCACTGAAGCACACCTTGAAGTTAAGTTAGACTAAGAGGGCCCTTTGACTTACGAAACATCAAACAATAGTGCGGCTTATTGGCTAAGCTTAGCAAGTAATCCTTAAGGGTCAGTGGCATTTCCACAAGGAGCGTTTGACTTGAGGACCAGCAAAACAATATTATAACAGTTAGTCCAGTGCAGATATAGACTCAAGCATAATGTCGCATCATTTACAGTGTATAAAAAAAAGGATATATTACGTTAAGTAAGCTAAAGCTGACTTGTCCTCTTAATAGGAGCACTAAAATAACACACAGGTGCTTGAAGGTTAAGTCAACGACGGCTTTAAAAAGCAACTTGTTAGAATACCGGCACAAATGTGTCTTGCAGAACTCAAGCATATCCGCTTCAGCGCGGTTCTCGAACAGATATTTTAAAAGTTAAACTGGTCATTCAGGGGATGAGAACTGTAGCTGGTTACAATACAGCTTTGAACAGGCAAATTCAGCAGAGAGGCTTCCAGAGCAAAATTTCCACTGTGTCAAGACATTTGAATGAAGACACATACATGCCTAGTCAAACACCAACAGCATCCAAATACATTTTACGAATAAGACAGAAAACTTTATTGTACTGTTACCCCGACAGAGCACAACATCAGTTCTGCAGTTGGGCTGTTTTAATTCTGCACTTATTAAGAATTCTCTCTCAGATCACAATAATACAATACACAGTTTAATATTTTCCGCAAAACTGTTGCTTTTTTTTGTTATAATTTAGAATTTATCACAACCCAAGTCCTCATGACTGCAGCGAGCCTAAACAAACACTACATTGTAGCACCGGGTCCCTGCTACATGAACAGCAGCTGTAGGCCTGGCCTCGCATACAAACTGACCCTCTATCCCCCAGGCCATCACAGCAATAGGAGCAACTTTACACCAACACATCCAGTCATGGCAAGACTGAGAGACGCAAGAAACAATTGTCTGCTATAATATATCTAGCCGCCAAGCCTCCTCAACATTGCGTTTTTCAAATCTGAAAAATGGAGGGTCATCCCATCAAAACTGACAACTGACAGCTTCCAACGAACAGCTCATCACTATAGACAGGGTTCGGCGGTAGAGCACCGAAACGGTGGTCTGCTTTCTCCTCGGACAGCAAAGCTTAAACTTGGCCAAAACGCCCCGTCAGCACAAGGTATTGTGGGCTAGCTGGCGTGACCCAGGTGTCGCAGGAAGCGGCTGTGATGAGTCAGAGAAAAGTCGTTTTCTACACTGAGCAAAACTGATACTATTATTCAGGAATGAGGCAGGAATGCAAGCGGTACAGTTTCCAGAGGAAACGGACAGCTTTTCAATGAGGGAAATTATATCTCAATCTGATTTTATAACAGGGTCACAAGTTCAATCCCTGTGCAAAAGCTTTTGAAATCTCAATCTGTTCTCTGTGGGTTCAACAGTTCTCTTTCTTTCCCCTTTTTAGTTCATGAATGTCCCCGTGTATCCTGCGGTTCTAATTAGCGGCAATAGAATGATAACTTCAGAACAATGCGTGTAATACAACTTTTTTACCCCATCAATACATGGTATAGCCTGGAAAGGTCAGCCAAACAGTTGCTTTTTATAACAGTTGTGAGATTCTCTGCTCAAAAGAAAAAGTCCAGCAGTAATGAACAGAACATCGAGTCTGTCATGTAAAACCACCCCTCCCCCAATGACTCCAGACCCCTCCCCCACACAGACACACACACACACACTCCAAACAGGAGTTTAATTTGGCAGTGACACATGTTAGCTCATTCAGCTACTTCTTAACGACTCACACAAGTTCATACTTCTGTAGTGCTCCAACCCCTTTGAAAAAATGCTGAAGGCAAGATAAGGTATGCAAGTAAGTGAACTGAAGTAACATGGCCCGAGTGCTCAATGGGCTTTTTACTGGACAATTTAGGCGACGCTTGTACTTATTTGCACATCTCTGATGTGAGCAGATATTGCAGCACTCAGCTTACAGAGGCTATCCCCAGTACTGAGGGACTCATAACACTTCTGTCATTTCTGTGATATAATTTTAGACTGTGACTCCATATCACCTTTTGTCGAGCTGTTGAATTAATTTTTCAGTAAGTACGCTTGCCACCAACCGATATGATTGCATATTAGATAAAAATGAAGATTGCTTGAGAGGCATCTTCCATTCAGAAAACTGACGCCTTCTTTTTATTCCATTGTTAATGCACTCGAGCACATCATTTATGATCATATGTTGTTTCCATCACAAGGTAAGTGGTTAATAATGGATAATTAATTCCCACTGAATGCACTCTCTACTTAAAACGCCATGCGACTGCGGGCTTGTAGACCTTTGCGCATGTTGTGCCTTTCATATGTGAAATACTTCTCCAACCAGTTTTGTTTTAAAATCCCAGCCACACATTTGTCTCAGCTGTGGAAGGAGCAGAGAGGGGCCCCTTGAAAATGTGTGCCTGTTGTCAGTCAACTGCCACAGACATAGCTAATAAAACCCTGTCTGAGATAATGCCACATTATACCTCACCCCCACCCCCACCCCCACCCCCACCTTCTGAGGGCTAACCAACATTGACATCTCAGGTTCCTCTTATAACCACACGCTGAATAGTACAGAGCAATGCTGAATGGCTTTACCCATTTAAAAGTTTGTAAGCACAGGAGACGCTAACCGTGTACATCCTATCAAGGCCAAGATTAAAACATTTCACAGGAACACCCATTTGCCATGGTGCGCAAATACTCATTAAAATTAAGGACAACAAGGTCAACAAAAACAAGGCCTAATTAATCAAGGATTATAAGAGGACCTACACTTGAACCACATTCAGACTGACACTGTGGGTCAAAGCCTGAACCTTATGAATGAACATTCTCCCAGTAGCATGTATGAGAGAACATCCATTTTAATATCTGCATAATAAAACATCCGTTTTAAAATCCTTTGCAGCTCAGACCGAGTTTAAAAAAAACACAGACACAATGTTCATTTCAAAAGACATAAATACGGACTATAAGAACGCACAACATAAGAACACTACAATTTTCATTCAAATTCACCAATTTGAGCCCGATTTACAAAAGCAGGACGCTGGTCATCTGTAAGTTATGGACGGAGTTGGACAAGAATGTAGCATCAGAAGGGGACCCACGCAGAAACTCTTTGGTGGCCGGACAAAACCTAAATGCCTGTGTACAGCTTCATAAATACTCCATGCACCTTCTTCTCATCTTCTGTAACTGGCAGAAAGCAAAGTTAATAAATGGTCTACCAATCCCCGCCACACGTGTGTTGGGCAGAGGAGCTCAGTTTCAATATGGCTTTTGTGTGACAGCTGATGTTTCAACATCCTCGACTTGAATAGGAGAAGGTCAGTGCACTGTTTCGGCCTCTTTAGTAATGCAGAAGGTTAACCTGGGGGCCCTGCTGCCGAAAAGGGAAGAAAATCAACTTCTCTCTTTCTCACAGACTCATTCACCAGCTCTTACTGGGACATGACCCCCTCCCCACGCGCACAAATCTTTAGAACAGATCCTGAAACTCTCCTGTGCAGCATGTACGTCCATCCATTTAAAAGTGATGATCAAAAAAAAAAAAAAAGGCAGGGTCACAAGCCACTGTTTACGACGCTCATCACCACTTAGAAGCCAAGATCCAAGGGATTTGCACATATAAACACATTTTAACTCTCCACCCTCTGTGCAAACGTGGTTAATCTTGGTGTAGAATTCAGGGACAGTTTGCAAACAATAACAAAACGAAGCACTCAGAGAACAGAATTGAGAACGCTCAATCAGAGACTTGACCGTAAACACTGACAAACATTATCTGCATGAGGTTATTCGTTTCCCTTTGGCTGCAATCCAGTACAAAGAGCAGAACTTCTTAAGATGTTCCTCTTATTAACCTCTCAAGGTCCGACACTTCACTGTCCCTGTGGTATGCAGAGTCAAGTCACTTCATTCTGATAAGACTGACCAAGCAGCTTTCAACCCCCATCAACCTCCTGGCACAAAATTTTCATCTGATATTTACATTTCCTAAAGGAGGACAGCACACCAAATTCACTCTAAACTCACAAAAGGGAAGCACGTCAATTTATTATGTGGCTACTCGGCCTGATATGCTATGACTAATCAAATACCGGTGACAGCAGAACGCGCACAATTCCCCGTTTATTACCTCCTACAAGCCACATTTGAATGGTTACATCAAGTGCCAATTTAGCCAATTTAACAGTGCCTTTTATGACAGCATCATTAATCTGATTATAAATCAACAGCACAATACCAGTCCTAAAACACTGAAAATGTGCCACACTTAAACTGAACGAGCACGAAGAACGCGATTTAACGTCAAGTTTTGAGAACCAAATTCAAAAATAAATTCCATGCATAAGGCACGTAAAGTACATCTGTCCATTCCGCAACCCTTCAATTTATGTTTACTTATTAGGTGGCTCTGTCAAGCCAGTAGTTTTCCTTCTCTTGTCCTCGCAGCTGCCAGACAGAGCTGCTATTACTGTTCCCTCCCTTTTCTGCCTCTCACTCTCTCTCTCTCTCTCTCCCCCTCTCACTCACAATAGTTAGAAAGCAAAGCAGGGTGCTCTGTCTGGTTTATTTTTTTCCAGTTGGCTGTTCTTTAGCGTCCTGGACAGATGCACAGCAATGAAATAGACCCTCGTCCACAGTCTTGCCCCATACGAGGGGCCCTTTGGTCCCAACTGGCTTGATATCCAGACAGAAGGAATTTACAGAGACAATTTATAAAATCCCACACAAGACTGCATTTCAGTCTGCCGAGGTCCGAAGAACTTGGCCAGCTAACAAGGTTTCAAAAAAAAAAAAAAAAAAAGTTAGCGCTTTTTAATACTTAAAATATATATATATTACCCTCGTAGCAAGTTAAACTCAAGGCGGCAGATCGCGAGTTTCTATTAATGCAACAATAATCTGTGCAATGATTAAAGAGAACTCAAAAGGTGCTGGGTAATTCAGCTGGTTAGGCTTTATTTTGTGAACGAGGGAAATTACAAAGCTTCGCTGTGCCACAACGGAATGAGAACATTCATCAGCCCTTTAATCACGGCATATTTACTCAAAAGTGACCCGGACCCACCTCTCAACCGCACACCTCGCACTTCTTCACTGATCGCGTCTTGATTTATTCTCATTGCAACAGCCACACAATACGGATCAAACGATGTTAATTCGCGCTGCCCAGCGAAAGCACACCGATGAAACGCAACGTTAGCCGGCCCGAAAACCAGCAGAATCCCGAGCTCGAAAGCCAAGAGTGGAAACAACCGGTCCCTTTAAATGAGCAAAACAAATATGAACCTTGGTGAACAGCGAGCTCTTATGTTTCTTTAAGTGTTACTCCATTGTTGAGCAAGAATCCCATCCAAGTAGAGACAAAACCTTCCCAGCTATTGGCGAGCGGCGTGAAACCCGATGCGGAAACAAATATGGAACTTAGCTACTTACGGATCAAAGCCGAGCAACGAGCAAAGAAATCCTCTTAATGTTCAGATCTTGTAATAAATATAATTTCTCGCCACAAACACTGAGGACAGGCTCAACGTCAGTGGGTGAGTAACTGAATCAACTAGCAGAGTGCACAGCAAGTTGAAGTGTCAAATTACATCGGCTATTCTATTACCAAAGGGCCATGCTTGGCGGCTGCTGACAAAATGTGTTCCAGAGTGCAGGGGAGCGCCAATGGAATACGACGGATGGGATTGAGGCACAGCAAGTGAAGTCCTACGGTGCCGAATAGCCTATCAGCAAAGCTTGACAGTCTCCCTGTACGACATCCGGAGATATTTGTTGTCAGCAAACAACAGAATAATAATAATAATAATTATTATTATTATTATTATTATTATTATACTGACAGTTGAGTGGCCACGATTTTCATTTGAGATAGCATTTAAAGTGCAGCAAATGATCATTATTTTCACTGCCATTCTATGTGCTTTTGGAATTTACTTCAAAATATTGCTGGTCGTCTTACCTCAGAAACAGTTGACAATGAGAAGATGACAGCAGCCACAGAAAAAAAATAATAAATTAAAAAATAATAATACACATTATTATAATAATATGTAGCATAATTATTTAGTTAATTTTTATTTCCAAAAATGATTGGTTCCCGAGGAAGCAATGAAGCCAATTTGAATACATGAAATAGAATATGGTGGCCTCCTCAGGATTATTATTTTATTTTATTTTTTTATTTTATTAATGAATACGAAAGGTTTTCTCCTGTTCCGCACTGAAATAATCCTATCTTCCGTGTTTTGCAGGTCACCAGTCTCAGATGGAAAGCTCTGAATAACAAAGACATGTTTGAGAGCAGTAGCGGCAGCAGCAGGCTTGGCAGCGTGGTGACGTCAAGGAACAATGACTGTGGCAGCAGTGCCTGAGACACCGTTCCACAGTGCAGACTCTCCAGCCATCCAGCTACTTTATGACTGTCACTGACGTGGATTTTGCAGTTTCGCCCATGTAAAACAAGTCATGTTCAATATGTCATCTCTTTGTAACACGAAAAATGATTTCAAGATTCTACATAATTAGCAGCCCATATGTTTATTAAGCACTGCTTTAAATAAGCATTCCTCACATAGGCCACAGTATTATTGTTTTTTTTTTTCGAAACAAAGTTATTTCTGTTTTTTTTTTTTTTTTTTTTTTCTGAATGTAGCAACTTTACTTTTTTCTTATGAGACTCAAATGTATGAGATGCGACTTTTTTCAGAGCTGCATTTTTGGACATTCAAGTAGATGAACTTGATTTAAGGATGAAAATGCATTCAATGATAATCTTCTTGACAAACTTGTATTTATTATGTATTTATTATTCTCTTCTCTTTGCGGTTATTGAGCTGTCTGACTTAGTCTCCCTGTAAGAAATCGAAAAAGTGTGTGTGTGTGTGTGTGTGTGTGTGTGTGAGAGAGAGAGAGAGAGAGAGAGAGAGATTTCAGGGATAGTTGTTGTTCATTGTTCTATTATCAGCAGATAATGACTGATGCATTTAATTCATGATCATTTCCCTTAGCACATATAAAAGTTTGGGATATAGTGAGGGCAGAACTCCCACTTGAACCAAAGTAGTTTTTATTTATTATTATTATATTAATTTAAATGATTTTTGGTTTGAATAAGGACACAAAAATGTGACATAAAAATAAGTTTTATCAGAAAGGATTTAGGAAGTTAAAATGAGTAAGTACCATGTAGATTTGCCCATAAGTTATCTAATCACAGTCTCGTGAATAAATTCCACTTCTTTTACAAAAGAGGCACTGATCGAATATACGTGCTACTCCACAGAAGAACTGACTTTCCTTACGCCAATAAATCAACTTTTTCCATGATAATTCCAGTCAATTTTTAAAAATATTAACTCAAGAACAAAAAATCATTTTGTGTCCAGTAAATCATGATTGTTACCAAAGACAAATTTTGATTTTTATTCTATGATTATATGCATCAATTTATTGATTTTTCATGTTCTATGAAATGAGTCTGTGCACACCTTTTATCTGCAACAAAAATTTTCCTGTGTGCTGCTGTGAGTCAGTTAATTTCCGCTACTATACGTTCCATGTTCAGGTGTATGCCTGAACAACGGTTATGTGAAAAGGGAATTCTGATAGAAATGGTCTGAATCCATCCTTATTCTTGACCATCATTCAGCAATTGGCCATCCTGCCGCAAGGTCAAACATTCCTGTTATTTTCATGACTTTTCTGTATAATTTGCGTTATTGATTTCCTATTGTAGAATTGAAGCACCTATTACTAAAAACCCATAAGTCACACTTGACTTGACTTGACTTGTGGGGTTTTAGTAATCAGTGCTTCAATTATAACACAATTTCTTATCGTCCAATTTCTTATCATTCGTACCCATTTCTTGTCCACCGTGATAATATGGCTTTATAATACAGTTGATGTCACCCGTAAGCAGTGATGACAGCTTTCAAAATTGAAAATGAATATATATATATATATATATATATATATATATATTTACACACAACCCCAATTCCAAAATAGCTGGGACAAAGTGTAAATTGTGTAAATTTGTTATGGCCCCAATTTGTTATGACATATAAGACAGCAAGGGATGACAGACAAAATTTTAAAACTTAAACAGATTTAATTATACAAAGACTGACAACTAACCTACAATTTATACTACGGACCAAGATTGACATATACAAGAAAAAAAATTTTTACAGTCCCTTGAGATGCGGTTGCTTGGTGATGGTCTGGGACAGGAAAATGCTCCAACACAGGCAAAAATCCACAAAAAAACTTCACAGGTCTTGAAAAGAGTGACAGGTCTGGTCAAATGTATCCTTTTCCTTGCAATTTCTCCTACTACTTTACTCTCTCAATTTTTCTCCTTATATACTCTTTTAGCAGCCCACTCCCACCATCCAGACTTTTTTCAATTCTCTGGGACTTCCCCTCTCAGACATGCCCAGGACATGCCCAAAACTTAGCTCCAGATTGGGCTTAACAAAAAAATGTCAATACTGTCATCTAGTGGCTTTTTTCCACATTACAAATCAAAATGCAACGACTTTCAGGTCACATGAGCCAATATGTTAGTTACAATAGAACATAGATAACATTTCAAATGTTGAAACTGAGACATTTTACATTTTATCCGCAAAATGAGCTTATTTCAAAATTTCTGGCTGCAACAGGTCTCAAAAAGTTGGGACACAGGAAAAAAAGGCTGAAAAAGCAATTAATATATCAGAGAATCAGTTGAAAGAACATTTAGCAAGTAATTAAGTTAACTGGCATCAGGTGTGTAACATGATTGGCTATAAAAGGGATGTCTTAGAGAGGCTGAGTCTCTCAGAAGTAAAGATGGCCAGAGGCTCTCCAACCTCTGAAGGCTTGCATTAAAAAATTGTGAAATACTTTAAAAACAATGTTCCTCAACATCAAATTGCAAAGGCTTTAAAGGTCTCATCATTGACAGTGCATAGCATAATCAAAAGATTCAGAGAAACTGGAAAAATCTCTGTGCGTAAGGGACAAGGCCGAAGACCGTTACTGGATGGCCATGATCTTTGGGCCCTCAGACGCCACAGCATCACTCACCGGCATGATTCTGTCATTGACATTACTAAATGGGCCCAGGAATACTTCAAGAAACCACTGTCTGTAAACAGTTCGCCGTGCCATCAACAGATGCCACCCAAAACTCTATCATGCAGAAAGGAAGCCATTTTTGAGCATGATCCAGAAGCGCCGCAGTTTTCTGTGGGCCAAGGCTCATTTAAAATAGACTGCAGCAAAGTGGCAAAGTGTCCTGTGGTCAGACGAGTCCAAATTTGACAGTCTTGTTGGAAATCATGGGCGTTGTGTCCTCCGGGCTAAAGAGGAGAAAGACCACCCCTCCTGTTATCAGTGTTCAGTTCAAAAGCCAGCATCTCTGATGGTATGGGGATGCATTAGTGCGAGGTGAGGGAAACTTGCATGTTTTAAAAAGTACCATGAATGCTCAAAGGTAGACAAAGGTTTTGGAGCAACATATGCTCCCCTCCAGACGACATCTATTCCAGGGAAGGCCTTGTGTATTTCAGCAGGACAATGCAAAACCACATACTGCAGCTATTACAACAACATGACTTTGTAGTAGAAGAGTCTGTGTACTGAACTGGCCTCCCTGCAGTCCTGATCTTTCACCAATTGAGAACATTTGGCGTATAATTAAATGAAAAGTCCGTCAAAAGAGACCCAAAACTATCCAGCAGCTGGAAGCCGGTATTAAACAAGAGTGGGATCAAATTCCAATGGCTAAACTCAAGAAACTCTATGCCCAGACACCTCCACTCTCTGTCAAAAAGAAGAGCGGATGCGACACCATGGGAAACAGGCCCCCGTCCCAACTTTTATGTGACCTGTAGCAGCCATCAAATTTGAAATGAGCTCAATTTGTGGATAAAATTGTAAAAGTTCTCAGTTTCAACATTTGCTATGTTATCTCTGTTCTATTGTGAATAAAATACTGGCTGGTGTGATTCGAAAGTCATTGGCCCTCATTTATCAAACGTGCATACACCAAAAAAATGGGTGCACGCCAAATCTCCCGAAGGATCGGTATTTATCAATCAGAGCGTGAGCGAACGGTCCGCAAAAATCTCACGCCAGGTCTGACCAGGTGTACGCAGATTTGAAACGAGCAAACAACATGCAGGAATGGGTGCAGCTGTCAAAATGAGTAAAAAGCCATATGCAGCAATGCGGACGGCATGCCATTGTTGCTCTTATTAGTAAAATGAATAAAAAGGCTACATAAATAAGACACCTGAGTTGAGAAATTAATTAAAGTTAAATTTTGAGACAACCTGCTTGTGAGGCCAGACGACTGACAATTACAATCAATTTGATTAAGCGCAATGCGTGGCTTGGCAGATATGCAGTGTGATATGTCAGATGCTCATCCAGTCAGATAACCTACTGAACAACAAAAGAAACGCAAGTTAATTAAAGGCAGACTGGAAAATAAGTTTGCGCATAATTATTTTCAGAAATCAAATTCATTCTTCTGCGTGCACAACTCGTTTCATCAAACTTTTCTTTATTTTACGGTCACTTTGACTGAGTAACCATGAGGTACATTAACTAACTAGCTAACTTGTGTTTCTTTTGTTGCGTTCCTCGAACGGTGACAGCTGGAGGTTCGAGTCTGGTTGGCCTCCACCGGTCCGTGCGCTGCTGTGCCTGAGAGCCGCAACTCGTTTTTTGGAGGCGATCTTAAAATCGGACCACTTTTTTAACCTACATGTAAAGCATTTGGATTGTCAATTATGTCGGCTATATACAAGAAATATCATGGATCTATTAATTGAATTTATCAAGGCCGATGTTATTCGCACTTACATGTGTGGCCAATGCTGATTTTTTTTTCTTGGCCAGTTATAAGTGTGCCAGTCGATGACCATTCCAGTGCTGCCTTAGAAAATACAGCTTAAAATAAGTTTGGCAAAGAAAAAAATTTTTAGCTTTGGACACACATAAAATTAGTGTGGGCAATGGAGAAATGTGCATCTTGGCCACACTCATAAGTGCGTCTAACGCGAATTTCGATCAATTTTCGTGCTCGGACGCACTTAAATAAGTGCGAATAGTCACTTCAATTTGTTAATGAATTAAATCAAACGTCTTCTGCACTCCAGTTTTCCACCCCAACGGTGTTTACAGCAGCAGCAATAGTTTTCCAAACTGCAGCCTCCTGGGCTCCCTTTATGACACTCTTAAGGCTTCCAAATAAATTAATTTTGTTTTTTTCCACCTTGGACGTGATAATTTATATTTCCGCCATCTTTCGAGAGTCCATGTCGTACAGTGGGCACTATGCCTCCCGGAGCATGAATTTATAGAGGCGTATCATGTAAATTATGATGGTTTCAGCCGCCAGATTTATCAACGCCATGCCAGTTCTACACCGAAATCAGCAATGTACACACTTTTAGTAAATCAGACGTGACACCTGGCGAAAGCTGATACTTACACCAGAATCTACACCAGATCCTACGCAAATTTGATGAATGAGGGCCATTGCGTTTTGATTTTATTCTGAGTTTACATTTGTCCCAACTATTTTGGAATTGGTGTTTTATAGTTTGTTTGCACTGTAGTTGGTATTCTAGACCTAGGTTTTTTGAGAGTTGTTCTAGTGTCAGCTAATTAGTCGCAGCCCTTTGTGGAGGATTTTACCCTTTGCCGCCTAAGTTAGGGAGTCTGTTGCAAAACAATAGGCACCATTTATCCTGTTAAAACGTTGCAGGCTGCATTGATTTCTGCCAGACCCTACTTATCAGTGAAACCAGGCAGTCCCACAGTTGTGCAATATGCAAACTGATGACATCACTTCAATGGAGGAGTGATAAGCAGGTTACAACAAAATTGTCATTATTCATTAATGACATCATCATATCCTAATTTAACAGGGTAATACACCCTTACCCCCCCCCCCCAAAAAAAAAAATAAAATAAAAGTTGGGACACTGGGAAATGTAAATAAAACCAGAATGCAATGAATTCCAAACCATTTAAACACTATATTTAATTAAAATAGCACAAGGACACTGAGAAAAACTGAGAAATTCTACTTCTTTTTTTTTTTTTTTTTACATCTACTCATTGTGAATTTGAGGCCGACAAAACATTCCAAAAAAACTGGGATGGGGCAACAAAAGACTGGAAAAATAAGACTGGACCCCCGCAGGGCAGATGGCAAGGGTACAAATCCACACTCCAAAAATCAAAACCCAGTTGGGCAGAAATAGAATCAAAAACCAGGGCAGCAATCACAGTATTTGTAGTCGGACAGAAATGGGTCTGGTTCACAGGTACAGGTGTGTCAAAGAAGCAAAACCAGAATCCAGTGAACGAAATCTGAATCGTAACCAGGGCAGCAATCATAGATCTCGTGGTCGGGCAGAAAAAAGGTCAAAACACACAGATGCAACAATAATCCAAAATCACAGAGGCAAAAATCGAAAAGTCTGGCGGTCCAGTCAGAAAGATAATCACTGAGCAGTCAGGGCGAGAGAAAACGTGGCACAAGAAGACTGAGGAAACAATCTGACGCAGAAATGCGGTGAAAAGACTCCTAATATACACACCGGGGGAATCACATGCTCCACAGACACAGGTGCTGAAAATGAGACTAATTACAGAGGGTGGAACAAGAGGGAGAACCTAATCACATGAAATAAGCAAAAGCCAAAACAAGGACAGGGATCACGGGACAGCCTATAGACAGAACAACGGATCCGGTTAGGGATTTCTAAGTACCCAGAGTGAAAAGCAGAACAGATATAAGACAGGTGCAGAGAATCTGCAAGAAACCCAGCAGAGCAGATTGAACGAAAGCAAGAGGCAGAGACTAGTACAGGGCGAGTGCTGAGAGCTTGTTAGTCAATTAGTAAGTGTACAATCCCGAGTGCTCGTTAGTAAATTAGTCTAATATACAATCTTAGTGTTGGTTAGTAAATTAGCGAAAACAACAAACTGTTAGTAGGTGTTAGTAATATAGAAAAACTGAGGGGAAGGAAGTAAACGAGATGGGGGAAGAAAGATTGAAACCAGAACCCATTAAATTACCCGAAGTAGTGAGACGCATACCGGGGCTGAGAGCTGTGACAATACAAGAGACCAGACAGGGGGAGACAAAGTGCAATGCAAAGTGAGAAGCAAAACATGGACCGGAATAACACTACGGTAAAATGCTAAATATGGAGAAGTAACACAAAGACAATAAATGAACAAATCAAAGAAATCAAATTACCAAATCACAATACGTGTATCAAAGAATAGTCAGACATAAGCAAATGATCCAAATACCCAAAGGGCAGTCAGAAATGGCAAGGCAGAATCATAATCAAAAGGCATGGCAAAATCAGAATAAAAGGCATGGCAAGGCAGAAAAGAACATGGCAGATAGTAGAATCACAACATGTTGAGGGCTTCAACAATCTGTGCAATGCTAAATGGGCACTTATTTTAAGTAACAATTTGCTTGACAAGTGAAAATTGTTTTAACCCATTGGCAAGCTGGTCAAAATGATCTCAAATCAAGAACAAATTTTTTGTCTTACTAAGAAAAATTGTGATAGAAATTTGCGTTTTAAGTCTTAAGTTTTAAATTAATCTTACCGAGTATTTTTGTCTTTCGTTTGCAGAATTCTTCCATCACACTCATGAAATTTTAGGTTTCTCAACCATAAATTTTGCTAGTCGTTGGTTTGTTATTGATTAGTAAGTTCATCCAGAAAACAAGCGTTCCTAAGAGTAGTTTTGTTCTGTATGAATGATCTTTGCAAGAGTGAACCAAAACTGACTGGAAAAACAGGTCCATTGCAAATGAACCTGAACTTGAAATATTGTTGTCAATTTTATAGAGTTTCCTTTTTTGTAGCAGATAAACAATAGTTTATTACAAAGATGGGGTTTCAATCCAGCAAAAGCAACAGCACTGTCATGGACCACTCTAAATATCCAGGTCATGAATATGTATTTTTCTCTGAAGCCAGGCTTGTGATGCGTAACTGGATCACCAGATTTGTTTACATGGTGTTTGCAATGGCTTCGCCAGTAGAAGAAAACCATGATTTGGCATTTGTTCCAGATTTTTCTTTATCACATAACTGTAGTGCTTTTCCCATTGTCCAACTCTTCACATATTTTTGATATTACCTTAGGTACATACTACTTTTGTGAAAATTTCCCTGGCTTAGATTGAGGGGGGAAAAAATCGCTCCATGTTAAGTCATGCTGTTCATATTTAGCCACACTGAATGCCAAGTGTAACTTGAGTAAATTGGTATGGCCTAGCACTGTAGCAGGCTAGCTAAGAGCCAGTCTCCTAACTCAGTTAACATTACTTAGCTAGCGTGCCCGCAGTACCTTCCCACAACCATTATGTAGCATTCGTTTGTTAGCTAGTGAGCTAACATTAGCTAGCAACTCAATTCACAGTGGAAGAAAATCATGATTTGGCATTCGTTCCAGATTTTTCTCTATCAAGTAACTAAAGTACTATTCCCATATATCCCAACTCATGGCGTAAAATGACCAATACAAACTGTTGCAACTTCAAATGCGTAAGTGATAGCTAGCTTGACCGCAGTGTAAGTTAGCAGAGTCATGGCATTAGCTCAGTGCTAACATATACTGGGAATTACAATACAGGCACTTGCAGAAATTTCATTTGTTTGCTACAAACCCCTTTCTGCAGATGTAGATGCCTGCGTCTATAGACCTGCAAATTTAAGCACGCTGTTACTGTACTCGATCACTAGATGACACCCCTGGATCAGTTATTGAATGTTCACAAGCAAGCAGACCTCGAACGCAGTTCTGAATATGGGGAAGTTCACTCCACGCCCTGTTTTTCCAAGAGCTGCATCAATTAAACTCCTCAGCTAAGCCTGATTGTTGTGATTTATGAAATGAACCAAGTGCGACAACCAGTAGAATGCAAAAAGGAGGCTTTATTTCTGAAGGGGGAAACCCCCCAACAGAGCTGGCAACGGTACAAAGTCCACAATCCAAAAACAGTATCCAATGGGCGTAATCCAGAATCGTAACCAGGGCACCAATAACAAAGTTCGTGGTCAGACAAAAAGGGTTCGGTACACAGGCGTAGGTTTGGAGGAGAAACAAACTCATAAGCCAAAGACAGTCCGAATCCAAAACCAGGGCAGTAATCACAAAATCAAGGTCGGGCAGAAAAAAGGTCAAAACTCACAGATGCAACAATATCCAAAAAGGGCAAACCAAAAACGATAGTCAGGCAATCCAGTCAGAAAGATAAACACTGAGAAATCAAGGCGATAAACGTGGCACGAGAAAACTAGGGAGAACGATCTGACAAGAGTGTGAAGCAAACAGACATCTTATATACACATCCAGGAGAACACATGACCAGGGAGAACAGGTGCAATCAATGGTGACAATGATTAGGGAGAGACACATGAGGGATAAACTAATTACATGAATTTGGCTGTAGCCAAAACGCAGACAGGGATCACAAGACAAACCTAAGTACAAACAACAGCTCCGGTTAAGGAGTACTAAAAGTGCATAGTCTAATTAGGGATAGGCAAGGAGGCGGAGACTAGAATTGGGCGACAGCTGAGAGATCATTAGTCAATTAGTAAGTGCAGCTATACAATCCCAAGCGCTTGTTAGTAAGTTAGTCCAAATATACAAGGTTAGTGTGGATTAGTATTTAGCAAAAACAATAAACTGTTAGTATATGTTAGTAAGACAGTAAAAGAGAGAGGAAGGAAGAACACGAGATAATGAAAGAAGATTGAAACCCAGAAACCAATAAATCACCCGAATGAGTGGCACACAAGACAAGGGACCGTGAGCAAAGACACACACATGACAAGACAGGGGAGACAAAGTGCAAAGCATGGAAAATAAACATGGCATGAAACATGGCTATGAAAACAAAACATGGCATGGAGACTGATAACCAAAACATGAAAATAATAAAACAGGAAATCCTTCATACCAAATACACAATACATAATCTAAGAATGGTCAGACAAAGTCAGTGGTCTCTAAACACAAGAATCAATCATAGCAGTTGGCCAGGCACAGAACTTAAACATGAGATGCAGAATCCAGAATCCCAACACTGATGTGCAATCTGGTTAGTATCCTTGCCCATAGTATCGATCCAGCAGTTTAAAAAACAATATCTAGACACAGAAAAAATCGCTATCCTCTGTAGCAACCAGTTTAGCCACAGTAAGCCAACAGTATTCCAATTAGTGGTTCAGTAAAATCAGTTTTCTGAGGCAAAAAAATGGTACTGATTCTCTCACAAACTACTGTTAATTACAGTCGTCACATACAAAAAAATTCGTAGTTCCCTACCGTGGATTTACGCGTAGATTCCTTCATTGACAAATTCAGCGCTTCCTTATATCCACCCAAGTACTGGCGTTGATAGCCAATCACTCAATCATACACTCAGGCTCTTCTGCGTAATTGTAGAATTACACTTCATGCCCTCGTGAAGCTACCCTGGTAACAAAGTATTGATTGGCTCGTTTCTTATCCAATTCCCGAGTGTTTAAACATTTTAGAGTAAGTGAAACACATTGATTGGACAAACACAAAGCATACAAACCTATGCCTATCAGCAGGCTCAGTTGTATCCTGTCTACATTGTGCACATTACGCGGTTGAAATAGACGCAATTTATAGAAAACACGTCCGCAAAACTGGCCTTGAAGTGTTCAGTTACATTTACAGGATTTAAATGAGATAAGGATATGGTCAATTGGAATTATTTCGAATGAAACAGGACCGTAGGGTTCCTGCTACTGGATACATTGGTCTCTGGAGGAGAGATTCATGAAAAAGGTGAGGCTGCTACTTTGTTTTTGTTTTTTTTTTTGGAATGTATACGTACTCAACAAAGTGGAATGTCGAGGTTTTTTTCCTGTTTAAAACGCGAACTGCCCGTGCATTTGGGTGGACCCCCTGGTACGTTCATTGCACGTTTCTTTTGAATCCAGGGAGGCAATGGATTGTTCCCTGAGAGTGGAGTGTCTGTTCTGTCAAAATAAGGTATATTTCAGAATTCAGATATTACTGAGTTAGTGAGTTGTACTTACTCGTTATAAGTGTTGAAATGGGTTCGTGAGCTTAGAAGAGGAGACTGGTATCTTCCATTACAGGGTGAATGTTCTGACCGTTTAATAAGCAGTTTATTTAATGCGTGTTTGTGCTGGCTTGGGGGACTTTGAAGAAAAATGGCCAAAACTTTATTATGGAGAAAAGGCATGTTTTGTGTTTGGAGAGGTTACTGGTGACCACTGATATTCAACTGCACTGAGATCGATAAATTCATACTAAACTCAACCAGAAAATCAATTGTTCATATTAAATTTCATGCCTTAAAACTTTGTGTTATATATATGACTTTTTAATGATTTGACAGGACATCATTTTGAGACTTGGGGTAGACACTTGGATAGCAGTATAATTTGGCTAATAGCATGAAGGTGATCTAGAATGTAATGTTGAAGATGCATTCTACTTGTGGACAAGGAGTTTATGATACCAAAAATGTAAAGTTTTAAGCCCCAGCAGTTTTTCAATCCTCAGAATTATTTTTTTTTTTGCAATTTCAATGGTGAATTCTCATGAAGATTTTTTATATTTGCAGCTCATTTTCTCTACCAAAATCATGAAAATAAACTGAAATACTATGTAATACTAAATGCTGTAAGTGTCTTTTCTGAATTGAGCCACATTTTTCCTCTTCATGAAGCTTAAATCTTGAATTATACAGCATTAAAGTGGGGAACCCATAAATAGCCAAATTTGGCTTCTGCACAAAGGGGTGAAATTGCACAATTCAGTTACGTGATGAACAGAATCTTATACTCTCAGTCCTGACCTGATCAGGCCACCGCTAATGCCTTGATAAGTAAAGCCACTAGAATCGAGTATCGCAACCATAAAACCCCTGTAGTTCTGACCCTTCTTGATATGGAATCAGTTAGACACCAGAAGCGGGGTGAAGGGAAATGAGGATTTATTGAAAACAAAATAAAACAGGCACGAGGGCCAAAGAAAAACTTGGCCCAAAGGGTTGCAAAAGACAAACTAAGGTAAGCTACACAGAACTGAGAAACTAAATAGCAAAAACGGCAAGAACAAAAAACCACTGGAAACTCCAGGCAGAAATCCAAGCACGAAAATAAACAACAAGACTAAGGCTATGTACAAAATGACTAAGAAAACGAGACTTTGGAACATGAGCTAGCAAACAAGGACAAGGACTTGGAAACATGAGCGAGAACTTGACTTGGAAACAAAACTTGAGACACTGTCTGCCAGCCAACTTCCACCGCATCCAGATAAAGGCTTGGAAATCAAGACATGAGGGGCAACACCTGGAGAAGGAGAACAAGAGGCAGGGCAAGATCATGAGACATGGACCAAGATTGGTTGACATGACCTGCTCATTAAGAGAATGAGCGTGCTCAGCTTAAGTACCAATTAAGTATGCAGTTTGAAAGCAGCATGAATGTTTAGAACAGAAAAGCACAGCAAGATCTTGAAATAGCAAAGCAGGAATCATGACAATAAACTCCCTGTCTAAATTAGTAATATTAATAATGTGCCTATCTAAGAATTACACCACCCAGTGAATGTTAGTAAATGTTAGTAACTTAAAAACAGTTAATTGTCAATTAAGCTCAGACAGCCCCGAAACAGCACAGAAGGAAGGGGGAAATACCAAAGCCAACCAGAGCTCAGAAATGTGCAACAACGAAGGACGGGGAGTGGAATGCAGACAAGCGGTGGAGTGGCTTGGCAGACCTGGCGAAAACAAAAACATGGAAAAGTAAAAACATGGACAATAAATGTGAAACATGAAATGCAAAAACCTGATACAAGAAACTGTTAAAACTGTGACATGAACTATGAACTCTTGAACATGAAACTGTTAAAACCAAAAATGCTGTCCTGGCCAAAGGCCAGGACCCCAGAACACAACACTTCTTCGCTTCTAATCTGATTCAACCATTTCTTTCTGCAAAGATAATCTTTTGGAAAATGATGAAAAATGAGATCGGTGTGTAATCTAGAACCCCCATCACACTCCGGGAGACGAGTGAAACCCTGTGAGTACGCGGCCATTTTTTTTGTTTTGCTAGTCAAGCCTCGTTTTGCCATTGGAATGGTTGGTATGCATGAAATTAAAAAATGGTCTATTGTGTGTTAAGTTTTATGAGCAATAAAAAGCCTGATATATGCAGTTTTCTCCCATGAGTTCTGAAAATTATAATAACTGTATGATTCAAGAAGTTAACCAAACTGCACAGTATTTATGTTGTTTTGTCAATACCGAGTTGAGGCAAACCACAAGAAAATGCGATCATACTTTAGATGAAGTGTTGCTCATGAAGGCTTTATACAGCATGTAAAATTCCTTCATAAATTCGACATAATGTCTTCATAAATCATACATAAGCAAATTTCATGCTTTGCAAAAGGTGAAATAACACATCCTTATTCAACATGTGATGCCAGATGTGACAATGACAATGTCACTTAGCTGACAATGTCACTCTTTATAGCATTTAGCCACAAGCTAGGTGACATTGTCAGTTATATCACGTCTGGCATCACATGCTGAATAAGGATGTGTTATTTCACCCTTTATAAAGCATGACATTTGCTTATGTATGATTTACAACGACATGTCTCATTTATGAAGGCATTATACATGCTGTATAAAGCCTTTATGAGCAACACTTCAAATAAAGTGTGACCGAAAATGTTTTATTCATTTGCGCATTACATAAACTAATTGCAGAGGTTAATTTATTAAATCAAGACATGTTGAAAATATGTTTCCAAATACTTGCAACACAGTTAATCTAAAATGCATAATATACAGTAAAATACTCCATAGATGTATTAAAATAGTATGAAAGGTAACCGATGTCTTGTATTCAATCGCTTTCTAGATGAATGGAATATCTGTCAACTCCCCTTCTGACATGACAATGTCACGTTTTGCTGAACTAATAACGTCAAATGTAAAACACATTCTGATCAGTCCGACAAAGTTTGATTGCTACCAGCATAAGACACGATCTGTCCATTTCGCAACTGAGTTGTCGTGCTTGTGATGTTGCGATCAGGAACCAGTCTGAGGAACCAAGCAATGCAGTAGATCCGATTTAATTAATTTATTAATTTATTAAGGGGGAAAACCCCCACGGGGCAGAAGGAAAAGGGAGAAAAGTCCACTATCCAAAAATCACAATCCAGTTGGGCAAAAACAGAGACGAAAACCAGGGCAGCAATCACAGTACTTGTGGTCAGACAAAAATAGGTTTGGTACACAGGCACAGGAATGTCAGAGAAGCAAAGCCAAAATCCAGTGGGCGTAATCCAAACCGTAACCAGGGCTGCAATCATAGAACTCATAGTCGGGCAGAAAAGGGTCAAAAAATACAGATGCAACGATAAATCCAAAATCACAAAGCCAAAAATCGAAAAGTCGGACGGTCCAGTAAGAAAGGAATCACTGAAAGAACTAGGCGAGAGAAACATGGCACAAGCAAACTGAGAGAAATGATCTGACGAGGAAGTGCAGTGAAAAGACTTTTAATATACACTCCAGGGAAATCACATGCTACACAGAAAACAGGTACAAGCTTTTACACAGGAACACAAAAGGGAGAACCGAATCACCGCTGAGACCTTAGAATGTGTTTGAGGGCAACTCGCATTGAGTATGGGCAGTGAAACCATGTGACGTCATATCCTGGGTCCTGGGTAGAGGTAGAGTTGATCAATCGAACTAAGACTTACTGTCAAGGTGACAGGCTACGCTGATCCAGTAATCACAGCTTGCAAAGCAAGTTGCCACAAGAATGACCTTCACATGGTAACAGACTGTTTGAAGTGTTGGGTTTGTTTACATTGTACAAATAGTTGGCCATTGTACATGGTTCATGTACATGTACATGGGAGATCCGACTTTTTCTCTCAGTCTTTACGAGGTGCTTGGTGTCAGGTGTGGCAGGCGGGCGGGCTGCCGCTCCATCCCTTGGCTGTTTAGTTGCATTATGGCGTGCAGGAGCAATCACACACACCTCAAAAACTAACTACTGTTAACATGTTTTAGTAATTAATGATTAAGCTTTTAATGTACAGGTATGTAAACTTGCAATTTTTACCAATGATATTGTTGGTTTCTGTATAAACACAGCACGGCATCTTACATTTAGACAAATGACTCTTGAAAAACATGCAGCAGAGAGCCATGATCAAGTCTTTCCCCAATATCAATCTTCATGTAGTCGAACAATCAAGGTATTGAATGGTAGTTGTACCTTTTCTCTCAACAATGACTTTCCCTTCAAGTGAAGATTTATTAACCATTTCTAAAAAATAT
This sequence comes from Gymnothorax reevesii, assembly GCA_029721435.1. Lineage (NCBI taxonomy): Eukaryota > Metazoa > Chordata > Actinopteri > Anguilliformes > Muraenidae > Gymnothorax > Gymnothorax reevesii. The sequence continues at coordinate 86,158,004 of CM056582.1, read as the reverse complement.
ATATATCATGTGTCATTTGAAAAAATGGAGAGAGTCGGCTTTTGTACATTATGCAAGTGTTTCCGCGCACTTAATGGACCAGTAAGTATGTTGATCTTCCGGCAGGTTTAAGCTTGTGACCTTTAGAAAAGCTTGCAATGAACAAAGGGAGGTAAAAGGCATTGTATTGTCAAAAGACAAACATGGAAATTGGATCCATGCGTGATGCAGCTGTACTTTTCTCATCTATAAATGTCAGTCCATTAACTATGCTGAAACTGTCAATTTAAAATATTTTGGCTGGTCCATAAATATTTGAACACCATTTTTGTTATTTTAGCAGTCCAGCTCACCTTATTGAAGTCAAAATAAATGAAAGTGAGCTTTAACTGCAGACTTTAGCTGCGGCTTTGAGGGTATCTCCATGAAAGGTGTTGAAATCACAGCACTTTTGTATGATGCATTTCTTACCAAAATTTAGTGCGCAAATTTCTCAGCTGTTCCATGGCCAGATGCGTTTTATTCCCTAATTACTGCATTTAAAAGTAAGCAGATAAAATGTCATGTGTTGATTTAAAGTGTGGCATTCCCATTTTAAATCTGTTGCTGTTTACTCTCAAACTGAAGTCCAAAGGGCTGTCTCTGCCATTTAGCAAGACTTCAAGATGAAAAGTTAAAACAAACCAATGCAAGAAGGCAAAACATTAAGTGCTGCCAAATCAGCTATTTGTTCCAGTCTGAAAATAGGCAGAATGCACCGGTGAACTCAGGAATACCAACTGTTCCATACATAACAACTGTCGCGGATGACAGAATTCTTTCTTTGGTGAAGTGACACGACATCAGCACCTCACAAAAGTTTGCCAGATCAGGAACACCCCCCAGGAAGTAGGCATTTCTGAGTCAGTCAAAAATCAAGTGAACACTTCACAGAAGTATACAAGGAGGGTTTACTACAAAATCTAAAACATTTGTTAGTCTCAGAAACAGGAACACAAGAATAAAATTTGTTGTTAAAGCAATAGTTCACCCAAAAATGAAAACTCACTCACTATCAACTCACGCCAAGACTATTTGGAGGGTCGGTGAATTTCTTTCGTCCTCAAAACACTTATGGAGTTTCAAAGAAAAACAGCATTGAAGACAAATTCAAATCATCTGAAGTCAATGGTGGCCACTCTTTCAAGCGTAAAAACAACATTAAAAAAAACACAAAATGCCTCCATACTGCTCATGTGACCTGATTCAATTGTCAGTAAGCCCGAACATTCAAGATATCTTTTTCCCTGCGATTTTAGCCGAAATGTCCAATGTAGCCACTAAGCTTGGAGCAATGTTCTTCTTCGCGGGAAATAGCAAAGATTCAAGATCCGTTATCTCGGAGGACTCAAAAACTGAAGACAATGAAGAAGAGGAAAGGGTAATTTGTGCAGGGGAAACGCATGGGATTACGCTTCACAATACAGATGGGTAATGAGGCAAAGCAAAATGAGAAAGCAACGCAAGACTTAATAAGGTAAAAACTGCATGCATCTCATTTCCTGCAGGCAAAATCGCAGGCAAAATGCCCCCAAAACAAGCAGGACCTGAGGACAATACAGAAATGACCTCACAAAACATCACATGAGAAAAATCCCAGTATGCAGTCCAGACTATTTTCAAATAAAGTTCAAATGATTTACAAATCATTGCGTTTCGTTTTTATTTCATTTTACACAGCATCCCAACTTTTTTGGAGATGGGATTGTAATTTAAAATTATTTAAGTTTGCCCAATTACTTTTTAGTCCATGCAGCTGGGGAGAGGGGTGCTGTCAATGTAAAAGGTTTGAAATTCTAACTTTTTTCATGTAGATTTTTGACGAAATTCTTAAATTAAGGCTGAGAGTCTACACATCTAGCATATCTTGATTGTTTCAAAGGGAATAAATAATTACCAAAAACCCAGAGTAATTACTATATATTGAAAGTGCTCATATACTGTCACTAATGAAGCAATTGAGCACACCTGATTATTCACAAACAACAGCAAAACCATTTATCCCACAAAATGGAGGATTGTGCGTTAAAGGCCGTATTCAACTGGTAGTTGCTGAGAAGTAAAAAATCGTGCCATGAGCACTGTTGCTCACTTGGTTTATTTCATGTTTTAGGGTTATGTAAGCTCACAAGTGTAGTATTTTTTATGCTTGGGTCCAACATTGGGACAATGAAGACACCGTTTGCAATTTGTGGAGGAAAAATATATTACAAGCGGCAACTACAGGGTCCAAACAACATGATGTAATCATCAGTTTTGAAGCAGAGAGGACACAGATTGTATAATTTTTTCAAACAATTTCCAGTTCATGGCACGTAACTGTGCATGGTATACTTTGCCCTGCAAATTTCACTTTGATTATACACTGTCATATCTTTGAAATGGCAGCTGCTACCTGATTGACAAATAGTAGCCAGATATTAAAATATTTATTTTGCTCATTGGAAGGACTATTTGATTCTTATCCAGAGATGCAATATGCAAAATCAGAACCATTGAGTCAAATGGTTGAGAATAAATATTCAATTTTACATTGTTTTTCCTACCACAGCGCCACATATTGGCCAATTCGAATCAAATGTATTGTACCTCTAAGTATTACATAAAACTAGAACTCTGTAATTTAAAAAAGGCTTCATTCGGATCGACCAAAGAGAACCAGTTAGAGCCAGGATGGTGTCTGACAGCTGTCAAGCAGTGCACATGCACGCGCTGCAGACAGCCCCCTCCCCCTTTCTCCTCAGTTCACAACAGTGCTCTGTCAAGTTCAAATTTCCGAGAGCTTAGAGAAACTAATGGCGGAACAACGGCCATCAGTAAGGAAAAAAATACCGATGCCTCCCTGAACGACAACAGCACACACGGACAAGACGAGTAAGAAGAGGAAGCCAGAAGAAATAAAAAACACAAAAGAAAGAATAAGAAAAAGCCGGGGATAAAACCAGAGTGAACATCGGAGTGGCTTTTCAGAGGAGGAGCGAACTCTGTGACCTGGAAGGATCAAAAACCGACGCAGAGTTGGCGACTTTTCTGGTTCACAGGTAAACCCCTGCTTTATTCGTTGGTTCATTTTCGCTCTGCAATGCTCTGCAAATAAACGAGTTGGCGTTGCTCACATGCACAGCTGGTACTAACCCCAGCCCTAACTCGTATCAATTCATTTTCGCTCTGAAATAAGCGAGTGAACGTTGCTTACAAGCACAGTCGCTGTTCGAATAGCCAGCGTCTTGTAATTGTTAAGGTACTCCATAGTGCGTGTGATGTTACTGTGATGTTGCAGTCTAGCTAACGTTAGCTTATTTCCGATGCTAGGACTAACGTTACTGCCGTCGTTTTATTAGCATATAATATAATAATAGTAGCATATAATATAATAATCTTTATGAATAAATTGATCGGGCAGTCTTATCACTTGTGTTGTTGTCCTTATAAATATGTGAAACGTTTCTGTGCTTTCACAGCTAAAAGCTGTCATACATGGTTTACTGGCCATTCAGCAGGATTCACAACAATTTCTGTACTCAAAAAAAAAAAAAACGCGTAACTTACGGAAATAAGTGTATGCTGGTTTTCATACATACTGCTGTAGATTACTTTTCATGTCAAGATGATTTATTTCTGCTCGTTTGTTGGCCAGCAGTGTTGACTGTTCACAACAGTAATGTCTAGCCTCGGCAACTTGGTCGCATGCGTAACAGCTCGCGTGCTTTCGCGTGCACGGCAGCCTTCTGGGGGAGGGTCTTAGGGCAGGAGTGCAGTGGACAGGGGAGGGGAGGGATCTGAAAGTTGCATTTTTTCAAATTTTTATGCCAAGTCCTCTCTTTCCTCAAAGTTACCAACTACAGCTTTAAAGTGAGTAAGCAGGCAAATTAGTTTAATTGGCTGATGTCAGCCATCTTATTTGAACTATCACTTTGTTTTTCCAGGTTCTCATGGCAACATTCACCACGATGAAGCATGCAAAGTTTGCTTTACAAACGGATTTAATAAAAAATTGTTGTGACGAAGTTAGATGGCCTGTAGGTGTGTAATCAAGTTTGGTGATGATTGGACATTACATGAGGGAGTTACAGCTCTTTATATCAATATAGGCCGTGCCCTCAAATTTTGTGTGAACTGATCTCACTGCTTAGGAATAGATAATAATGAATGGTTTCATAAACAATTTAAAATAAAAGAAAGTGTAGAAATACAAAAATGGGCGTGGCTTACATGGATTGATTGGTCTTGACCCACAGAATCAAACAGGATTTTGTTTCTACAACCAACAGTATGGTTTAGAGGTTATTGCTCAAGGCATATTGGACCTCTCTTTCGCACCGACATATGGCCAATCAAAGTCATTTTAATGAAAATGGCTTTTTTTACATCTTTAACAAGAATATAAAATTTGATGATGACAGGTGACAGCTAAAGTGAGTATAAGGGCAACTGAAATTTGACTGGCTGATGTTGGCCATGTTGTTTTATTCATGAATGTGTTCTTATAGGTTTTCATAGCAACCTCTACGAACATTAAGCATGCAATTTTCATGTTGATCAGACCAGTGGTTTAGGAGTTATGACCATCTGTTTGCTATAGCACCACATATGGATAGATTTAGACCAAATTTGATGTGTTTCAGTGACCTGGCCCATGGAAGACAGATTTCAAGTTTGGTGAGGATTGGTCATTGCATTCAGGATTTACAGCTCATTTTATCCATAGAGGCCAAGCCCTCAGAACTCATAGGTTTCCTGTGGCTACATCCTTTCACTTAGCAAATTTTTTTATGCTTGGATTTTAGATCTTGGTCTGAAAATGATGTCTACCAAATTTTGTGCAAATTGATTGCATTGTCTAGGAGGAGATAGAAATGAAAGTTTTTACAAACAATTAAAAATGGCGGAAAATTTGTATATACACTAATGGGTGGGGCTTTAAAGGCAATCACACAATATGTCTAGGCGCATCCTGGCCGCGCAGCATAACAACTGGTCCACTTTGAGATGGTGCGTTCAGGAACCACACGAGAGAACCGAAATTCCAAAACTTGTGAGCCTTTCTTGCAAAATAGGTCGAGACCAGTAGACACAGGAATTGCCGAGCCAAAATCAGAATCCAAAAGCGAAGTCAAAATAACAGGCAGGGGTCAGAACCAGAGAAGCAGATGTGCAACGGTACATAAAGCAGTAATCCAAAATCATCGTCAGAATCCAGAAGGGTGGGTCATACACGGGGCATTAAAAACAGGAATCGTACAGAAAATGGGTCAAAATCCAAACAGGAACAAACAAGATCAGCAAGGGCAAGGCTACGTCAAGGTCATACAAAAAATGTTGTAGGAGAAACAATAATCAAAAGGCAGACAAGGAGCTCCGCACTAGTGAAAATTCATCAACGTTCTGACAGAGAACAAACTGCAGTGAAAACCTGAAATAGACAAGAAGGAAGTCACATGCTATGCAGGGCCAGGTGAATAGGATAAGAACTAATTACAAAGGGCAGCACACATGGGGAGGTCCTAAACCAGAAATAATTGGCAATCACCAAGTCATGGACAGGATCCAGGAAGACAACCAATTACAGATAAACAGCTCCGGTCAAGGAGTTCTACATGCACAGACAAGGAGTGCAGGATGGCAATTAAGCATGTGAGAGATCTCACGGAAACAAAGGAAGATGCAGAGAAAGTAAAGCAAGAGGCGGGGACTAGAACAGGGCGTGAGCTGAGATTGCATTAGTAGTGGCGCAACTCAACATATTAACCCAAGTGCTTGTTAGTTCGTAATATGTACATGGATTGGTCTGGTTAGTAAACTATGATACAAAAAATAAATGTTAGTACTATTAGTTATCCAGGAAAGTAAGGCGAAGGAAGGAAACAAGAATTGAAGTAATAATATGAAACACCAGAGACCACTGAAATCACCCGAGGCATGTAGGCACACAGACTGGGAGAACGGACTGAACCAAACTGATCACAAGACAGGGGTGACAAGTGCAATGAATACAGATGTCACACCCTGTTCCAGGTGAGGATAGAAATGGCCCACTAGCCACTGGGAAAAATTGGACAAACCTTCTCTTCTTTATAAAAATGATGGTCAGACCAGAATCAAGTCCAGTGCATGGATGTTTATAATAAACAGTGCTCTTACCAACAACCACAAAACTATATAAAAAAATGAAAAATGTGTACAAGAAAACTATATACATATATTTACAAGCAATAGAGTTGCACCGCTTTTGCAACCATACACACGGCTGTAAATGGTCGCTCTGGCTCTCTGCTCAGACTGCTACCTGCACTCCTCTTATCTGGGTGGGCCCCGCCCTCACCCTCGCCCTCGCCTTCGCCCTCGCCCCTGACCAGGATGCTTCCACTGCTTCCAACAGGGAGACAGGTTTTTTCTTTTAAAAATACAAATACATTTCTGTGGGCTAATTTACTGCCATCCCTACCATTGGAATTCAAAACAGTAAAACAATACATATAGCCCCATAACTTCATTTAGTGTATTGTTATTATTCTCAGCACTTATTCCCGGATTCCCGGACCCCTTCCCTGTAAAATAATGGTCTCCCCCCATGTGGGAGTATTGCGCATGCCCAGCCCTATGCAGGCACTGCAAAAGCCACCCCTAATGTTCAGGTCTTTATTCCCAGACCACAATGGCTCAGTACTGTGTTAGTTTGTGATGCGTTTTTGAGTAACATATAGCTTTGAATTGTTGAATAAATGTTTGCTTGTTGCCATGAATCCTGTATGTGAGCATATTGTACTGGTTGTTGGTGGAGGGATAGAGCTCATATGAGCAGTTAAAGAAAATCGCTAACCAATGTATTTTTGTTCTAAAACTCAGCCCTAGTGTGTGCACCCACGAGGCGAGCGCTTAGCAATTTCACCTCGCAAATGGAGTTTCTTAAAATGTAATGGGAAATGCTGTGCAATCTAATGTACAACGGAGTGCGTGTATGTGTAAGTGTGTATTACTATGCCATGACATTAGAGCTTGTGTGGCTCGAAGAAACAGCCATGACGGCCGTCGGAGTTGGCCTTGTCGCAACTGAAATGGCATGAACAGAAAAACCGGGATGTATAATCAGTAAAATGAATAAAGAAAAGATATGGCAAAAACACAGAATCATGGGAGCAAAAACACAGAACCATAACATGCTTCTTTTGTAGCTGCCACACAAGTGTGATGGCCGTTGAGAATTAGACGCTAAAAGCAGTGGCCAAAAAAGCGGAAAACAGCAGAAGAGAGAGAGACACAAATAAAATAAGAAAGCAAGACTCGCGCTACTCACGGACCTAGATGTCTTCCGGGTCAGGAAGTAAAGCGAGCTTGAAGGGACAAAATGAAAAGGAAAAACAACAAAGATTACCTTGCTCTCTACAACTTCCTCAAATATGCAGCTAGGTCCCTGACAACTCTCTTTCTAAAGACCTTACCGGCTAAAGTGCAACAGAAACACTGACACTCTAGCAACGGAAGTGAGGCAGAACTAGAGCTTAAATAGAGTCCGGGCAACGCCCCCAATTAATGCCAGCTGGCCCGGGAACTTAGGTAGCGTGACAAAATGAGCAGCCTTAGAAAAACGGTCAACCACAACCAGAATGACCGTGTTGCCATCCGATACAGGCAGCCCCGTTACAAAATCTAACGCAATATGTGTCCAGGGGCGCCTGGGAATGGGCAAAGGTTGCAGCAAACCAGAGGGAGGGAGATGGGAGAGAGAGGTCTTGTTCCTGGAGCAAATGCCACAGGCAGCAACAAATGCCGAGTGTCCCTCATCATACCCGGCCACCAAAAATGTTGGGCCAGGAACTGCTTGGTCCGATGGGCCCCCGGGTGCCCCGCCAAGCGGGAAGAGTGTACCCACCGGACAACTCCAGACAGGACAAACAAACAGCCAGGAGGCTCCCCCCAGGACCGGGATCGGTCTTCATAGCCTCCTGAACCACCGCCCCAACCTCCCATTGAATGGGTGCCACAATCTGAGAAGTCGGAATAACTGGCTCCAGGGTAGGATCGCGATCAGAGCGATCGAAAATTCGTGACAGGGCGTCAGGCTTAATGTTTTTAGAACCCAGGCGATAGGTCAGAGTAAAATCAAAGCCGTTAGAGAATAATGACCAACGCGCCTACCGGGAATTATGACGCTTGGTTTGCTGAATATATTGGAGGTTTTCATGGTCGATCCATACCACGAAAGGGTGTTCAGCTCCCTCTAACCAGTGGCGCCACTCCACGAGTGCCAGCTTGACCGCCATAACTTCCGATCACCAATGGAGTAATTGCTTTCAGCGCCGGACAAAAACCAGAAGAAGTATGCGCATGTGTGTAACTTATTATCCCACCGAGGGCGCTTGGACAAAATAGCACCCACGCCCATCTCCGAAGCATCCACCTCCACCACAAATGGGAGGGAGGGATCGGGCAAAACCAGAATGGGCTCTGAGCTAAAATGTTTCCTTAATTCCTAAAAGGCAGCATCAGCTGCCGGGAGGTATTCTTCTTAGTGAGTGCAATAACGGGGGCAGCAACCGCTCTAAGTTGTGGATAAACCTCCTATAAAAATTAGCGAAGCCCAGGAAGCGTTGAACCTCCTTAATGCTCTGAGGCGCAGGCCAATTCCTGACCGCAGCCACCTTGTCCGAGTCCATCCCAACCGACCCCTTGGAAACAATAAAGCCCAGGAATGAGACAGTTTGGGCGTGGAAAACACATTTCTCGGCTTTAACAAAAAGCTTGGCATTAAGGAGGGCCTCAAGCACACGTCTGACGTGTTTTTTATGCTCCGAGAGTGTTGAAGAAAAAATCAAAATAAACGATAATAAAATAAAATCAAAATAAACGAAGACGAATTTCAACAACATCTCTCGGAGGACATCATTAACGGGTGCCTGACACACCGAGGGGGCATTAACCAGGCCGAATGGTCAGACCAAATATTCGTAGTGCCCGTCATGAGTGTTAAATGCCATCTTCCATTCGTCCCCTTCCCGAATGGAAACCAAGTTATACGCATTACAAAGATCTAACTTTGTAAAAAATGGCGCCTCCTGCAGATGTTCAAACGCGGAATTCATTAACGGAGGGGGGTACCGGTTTTTCATGGTGATCTTATTCAAACCCCTATAATCAATACAGGGTCTCAGACTGCCATCCTTCTTCCCCAAAAAAAAAAATCCCGCCCCAGCAGGAGACGTGGAAGGCCGAATAAAACTGTTAGCAAGAGCTTCCTGAATATATTCTTACATTCCCTTATGCTCAGGTCCTGACAGCGAGTGTAGCGAACCCCTAGGCGGAGTTGTACCAGGATAAAGATTGATCTCGCAGTCGTACGGACGATGGGGAGGTAACATCGATACTCGTTGCTTACCAAATCTACGAACGCTTCAACAGAAAATCTCTTGCACCCCACAGTCAGTTCAACAGGAATTAGTGTTTGAAAGGGAAATTGGGTCTGCCCCTCTATTGCCCCCTGAATAGCTAAAGGGGTTTTCCGTTTCCCTGAAGTTTGAGGGCAACGTGGAAGGATATGACCCAGCTTATTACAATTAAAGCAGATTATTCTTCTGCAAGGAGGTTTTAATAGTCCGATTGTCAATCGAACCATCAACTTGCATGGGCTCAATGGGAGTAGAATCTTTTGTGGGTGGAATAGGAGCCGCTCACTCCCACTAGCAACTTTAGCACCATTGTCAGCAAGCGGAAATCTATTCAGCTTCTCTCTGTTGCGTTCGCGTATGCTGTTGTCGATTTGCACAGCAGTAAGAACTAATGAGTCTAAAGTTGAACAGGGTTCTAAAGTAGCCAACGCGTCCTTGATCTCCTCAGTAAGGGCATGACTAAATACGGTCATAAGAGGAGCCTCCGGCCAGCCTGTCTCTGTGGCCAGAGAACAAAAAGCATTACAGAACTCAGCTGCACTTTCTTTGCCCTGTTTAAGGTGCATCAAATGCGTAGCTGCGTCCTGACCACAAATATCTTGATCAAATACAGACACCATCTCTCTAACAAGAGCCTCCACAGAATCTACAACCGGTGAATTAGATCTGATTAGTGGGCCGACCCATGTGAGTGCTGTGCCAGCCAACAGGGATAATATAAATGCTACCCGAGAATCCTCATTAACGAATCGTGACGGCTGAGCCTTAAAAAATATTTCACACTGGGCGATGAAATCCTTACATTTTCCAGCCTCGCCACTATATCTTTGGGGCAACTGTAACTTAGGTTCTCGGGGAAGATGTATGGATGGTGCCTCTGCAACTTTTTGTGAAACTTGTGCAGACAGAGACATAGCTCTCAGACAAACTTAACAGAACGCTCTCCTGGTTCTGAAGAGAGTTCTCTTGAAGGCAGAGTCTCTCAACTGGCTCAGATTGCTGATTACCCAAACCTGAAAGCCTTTTAGCGAAGCCAGCCAGCATATCTTGCTGGCTGGCAACAGCCCTTTTAATTTCAGGTACCGCTGGTGTCTCCATGATGTGTACTGTGATGGCTGTTGAGAATTAGACGCCAAAAACAGTGGCCAATTAAGGGGAAAATAGCAGAGGAGAGAGAGACACAAATAAAACAAGAATGCGAGACTCGCGCTACCAATGGACCTAGATGTCATCCGGGGTAGGAAGTAAAGCGAGCTCGAAGGGACGAAATGAAAAGGGAAAACAAAACAGAGATTCCCATTGCTCTCTACAACTTCCACAAATATACAGCCAGGACCCTGACGACTCTCTTTCTAAAGACCTTACCGCTAAAGTGCAACAGAAACACTGACACTCTAGCAACGGAAACGAGGCAGAACTAGAGCTTAAATACAGTCCGGGCAACGCCCCCAATTACTGTCAGCTGGCCCAGGAATCCGATTGGGAGCAAAACGATATCGTCCTGGACAAGAGCAACAAAGAAATCTCTCAACGCCTCCAAACCATGACAACAAAGCCTGTTTTGTTGATTTCAGGTTGCTGAAATTTATAATTGAGCTGGATGTACAATTAGCTTCCTTGCTTGAGAGAATTGTAAAATGTGTAAAATTTGAGGTATTTTTATGTACTTGTAATTTGCATATAAATGTAGTGATCTAGTAAAATGATTTCCATGGTAAGCCATCCTTTTTTTTCATTCAGATCATAGATAAAAGATTTCTGAACACACTGAGCCCGTTTTTAAGTCTTTTTCAATGTTGTATGTTATTTTGTGCAAGAAAATTCTCAAAAATGGCTTAAATAAGCAATTTCGGGCTGACCAAAAAACATTCTGTTAGGGCTATTTATCCTATATTTCTGCGCATTAAATTTATTTTTCATAAAAATATGTTTGTTACATTACTCTGATGTCTGTAAATAGTTCCCCTCAGTGAATAAATCCAAAATAAATTATTTGTGAATTAATTATTTGTGGCGTATTTCTTATATTTCGATTTCAGGGCAGACACAAGATGACAGCGTGGTTACTCCCAGGTTTCCACGGTAACCATATGTTTTTATTGTTTTTTTCACATGTGTAGACATCGATCTTCATTTATGCCAAATATCTAAGTCATTCCAACATTAGAAGTAAAAGGATGTGATTGCCTTCATAAGGTTTAATCCTCTTGATCCATATAATCGAACAATAAAAGAATTTTGTTTCTATGAGGGTTCAGAATATATAACCTGAAACGTGTTATACATCTCTAGAGCACCACCTATGGACAGATTTGCAGCAATCAAACAATTTATAATCTGTACATCCATATGGACCTCCCCACCAAATTTCCCATTGATCCCTTCAGTGGATTGGCAGAGGAAGATCTAAGTTAACGTAGATGCCGCCACGTAATCGCATAGGCTGCCTTTGGTCCATGGGGCCAAGTGAGTTAAAATTTTCTCCACCCACCAGCGCAGTGAAGTATTGATAATGTTAGCAAGGCTGCCAGTCGACCAGTTCTTTGAGGTTGAGACAGTGGTGCTCCGATACCAGAGGAATCTCCTGAGAGAGAGTAAGTAGAGAAAACATGTCGTCGTGCCAAAACAAAATTAGAAGCAGCAAAGGTTTGTGTATTTTTCCAGGTTTGCCACAGTTTGCGGCAATTCCTAATGCAAATCACACACATGATCACCCATCCTAAAATTTCTATTAATTTGGAAGATCTTTTGAAGCAGCACAATCACCTAAGCAGGATGCAGGTCCTTGAGTATATTTTCTTCCTCAAACGACCCACAATACCATCCAAAACCAATTTGCCATTCACATGCCTCCAAAGTGTTATCTGCTAATTCATAAGCGCAGGTTTGTTCCTGGTGAGTAAAGTAATCACATTTCTGTACTTCCAAAACCAGTTGAATCATTCAGAAACATTTATGGAAAACAATTATGTGGTGAAAGCACCAGTGGAATGCAGTCAATCATTCTTACACAGTGAAACCAAGATGTATAAAAATACTTTTTAATAAATGTTGAAAATATGCTCTTTAACCAAATTATGATTACAAATAAGGCAAATCTTTTTTCGTCCTTTGCCTTTGAGAGCTTCCTTCATGATTTTAGAGGAGTTGATTCATCAAGATTCTCCATTCAGTTTCATGTTGCAAAACAGGTTCTAAATGATGACAGTGACTCTTGACCATGTCTAAACTTAACATTCGCAAGATGGCATGAGAGCAGGGTGTCCCCATTTCTGTGCAGGGGCCATTGAATGCTTGCTTGTAAAATATGACTTCCCGCAGCAAGATTTTTTTTTTCCTGGATAGGTTCCAATGCGAGAACTAACCAAATCAATTTCTCATTTACATCAACAATTTGGCAAGGGAGGGTAGGGTCTTGTTGTTGGCAGCTGGACAGAGCTTATTTGCCAGGTTGTATTTTATGTAAAAACCTTGCCCTTTCTGCATTCAGGCTTGATTACTCAATAGAACACACTATGAAAATTGCAAAGGTGTTCCACCTTCTGTTCATTTTTGTTAGATTAAAAGCATAATAGGACCTACAATTACAAAAGCACACTCAACTGTTCAACATATTTAACGCAGACGTAAATATGCTGATTCCTAAACAATACTGATTGAAAAAAAATATTTGTTTAAGAAATGGTGTGCACATTGTTGTGATTCTGTTTCTGCATGTCATGTTTAAGTTCTGTACCTGGCTCTGCCATGTTTAGGATTCTTGTGTTTAGTGACCACTGCCTGTCTCACCATTCTTAGGATTGTGTATTGTGTTTTTTGGGAGTTTAGATTTCTTGTTTATTATTTTTCATGTTTCGATCATTTAGTTTTCCATGCCATGTTTTCATTTCCATGCTTTGCACTTTGTCTCCCCTGTCTTGTCATGTGTGTATCTTTGCTCACGGTCCCTTGTCTTGCGTGCCACTCATTCGGGTGATTTATTGGTTTCTGGGTTTCAATCTTCTTTCATTATCTCATGTTCTTCCTTCCTCTCTCTTTTACTGTCTTACTAACACATTCTAACAGTTTATTGTTTTTGCTAATTACTAACCGCACTAATCTTGTATATTTTTACTAACTTTCTAACATGCACTCAGGATTGCATAGCTGCACATTCTAATTGACTAACGATCTCTCAGCAGTCGCTCAATTCTAATCTCCGCCTCCTTGCCTATCCCTAATTATCTCTGCTGCAAGTTTCTGTGCATTTCCACTTATACTTTGTGCTTTCCTTTCCTTTTATCTTGGCACTTTAGTACTCCTTAAGCGGAGCTGTTGTTTTGTACTTAGGTTTGTCTTGTGATCCCTGTCTGCGTTTTGGCTACAGCCAAATTCATGTAATTAGTTTATTCCTCATGTGTCTCTCCCTGATCATTGTTACCATTGATTGCACCTGTTCTCCCTGGTCATGTGTTTACCCTGGATGTGTACATAAGATGTCTGTTTGGGTCACTCTCTTTGTCAGATCGTTCTCTTTAGTTTTCTCGTGCCACGTTTCTTGCCTTGATTTCTCAGTGTTTATCTTTCTGACTGGACCGTCCTTGATATCGAGCTTTGCCTATTCCCTGTACTTTTGCCGCATTCTTGTTTTTTGACCTCTTTTGTCTGACTACGATTTTTGTTATTGGTGCCCTGTGTATGACTCTGGATTTCGCCCTTTGGATTCTGATTTTGGATTGCAGACATTGTACTGTTGCCAGCTCTGTTGGGGGGGGGTTTCCCCCTTCAGAAATAAAGCCTCCTTTTTGTATTTGTTATGGCCCCAATTTGTTATTACATTACAACACAACAGCAACAGAAAGGGATGACAGACACAGTTTTTAAAACTCAAACACATTTAATTAACAAAGACTAAACTACTATTTACAACTTAGACCAAGATGGAATATATATATAAAAAAAGAAATATTTACAGTCCCTTGTTTTGGTGGGGTGGCTTGGTGATGTCCTGGGTGAGGAAAATGCTGTAACAAAGGCAAAAATCCACAAAAGAAACTTCACAGGTCCTGAACAGAAATGACAGGTCTGGTCACATGTATCCTTTTTCTTGCAATTTCTCCTACTACTTTACTGTCTCAATTCTTCTCCTTATATACTCTTTTGCAGACCCCACCCACATTTAGACCTCGTTTTTTTTACTTTTCGGGGACTTGCCCCAGACATGTCCAGGACATGTCTAAACATAGCTCCAGTCTGAGCTGAATAAAAAAAAAGGTAAATACTGCCATCCAGTGGCCTATATTCACATTACATATTCTACTGGTTGTCGCACTTGGTTCATTTTGTAAATCCCAACACGCATAGCTTATGATTGTTAAAAATTCTCATACAATTTTGTAGGAACTTTTTCAGATGAGTAATATTGCAAAAATCAAAGGGACACAAGATTTTTTTTTTTTTATTTTGATACTCTGTGCCCAGAAAAATACTTTGTGTGCTTTGCCACCTCTAAGAAATTTAAGTTTTTAATGTAAGTTGGCCAGTCGGCACGCTCGTCAGGAAGATTCAAAGTTTGTTCATGTCCGGGTATCCTCCGCCCTCGTTCTGAACTTGCGAAGATTCAACCAATGAGTGTATAAGAAGCAGTGGCTGACGGGCACGTGCTTCGGAGGAGAGCCGTGAACTGTCTTCACTATCCTGAGTTGGCAGCAAGGGGTCGCATACGAGCAAGCTTTGTACATAATTTGCCAATTGGGCATTGCAGATTCGGGTGGGATTGGAGATGCCAAATTTATATATATTTATAAAGTATATATTTATTTATAAAGTGATATATATATACTTTGTCTTTGTTTCCCATTTTGTATTGTTCTGTTACCTCTTGTGTTTTCTCCCCTAAGTTCTTGTTTAGACTATTCCTCACAACTGTTGCCCCGCCTAGCTTGTTACCTCCCTTATGTATGTATAGTCCCTCACTTCTGCTTAGCTTTGTCAGACTTGATCACCTTTTCTCTGCGCCAAGCTCTGTGTACGCCAGTGATTTGTTTGTGATTCTGTGACTCATTCTGTTTGATACTGTATTATGTCTTTGCCTGCCTGGTTCAGTTTGCTCCTGTTTACGACCCATTTTCTTCCCGACCACGATTGCTGTGTATTTCTGCCCTGGCTTTCGGAATTAGGATAACAGACGCTCTACTTCCCCACTGCCTCACGATTTGGAACTGCTGCCTGTGCTTTTTGGTTTTTGAACCCTTGCCTGTCTTTGGACTCTGTTTTTTGGTTTGCCCCTCTGTACCGTCACTGTTAACCTGGCTTTGGACTCAGACTGGATAAAGACCACGATTTTTGCACTTTGACTCCTTTACCAGACATTGCAACAGCCCCTTAAGTGTATGTGAGCTGTGTTTGATTTACGTTCTGTGCATCACTCGTCCTTGGCTGAATCTTGTTTTCCAGTTTAATGATCGCTTCACAAATATCTAAGCCCTCTTGTTCATGTGCAAGTTGCTGGATTGTAAACTCTCCTCTGTGCAAGTGAGCCTTATCAATGGTTAAATGTAAAATGCTTTTGTTTAATGTGATGAGTATTTTATTTTTTCTAAAAAGCTTCCAATCCTAATCAGGGTGCAGGATTGGGACTGAGTGCAAGTTAACTCAATTCAAGTCTGTTCTTGTTGATCTACTCAAGTTGTCAAGAACAAGCTTCCAATCTTAATCAGGGTCCAAGACTGGGATTGCATTCTTGCTAACCCAATTCGGTTTGCTCTCCTTGTCCACTTTCTAAGAAACAAGCTTCCGACTTTGAACTGGAGCCAGGCCTGGGACCGCATTCCTCTCCAGCAACCTCTCCATCACTTGAAACTGGCAGAGCCTGTGTAACACCTGGCAGCATCCTGGAAGCCTGGCTGGCGACTGCTGCTCAAGCTTAGACTATTGCAATGCTGCTGAACCGTTTATTATCCCCTGCCGCGCGATTAGCGCTAAGGGGGGGATATAGCATTGGGCTCTGTCCGTCCATCCATCCGTACGTCCGTACGGAACATAAAATTGAGACGGCGGGGTATATTGCCATGTTAGTGGCAAACACTTGTTCTCTTTGGAGTTACATCTCAACTATTCTATTTTGGGGATCCACCCCCGATCTCTACCATTTTGCTGTCAATAAACTACCATTTGGATTGTGCTTGTGACTCTCTGCTTGATTCCTGGTCTTGACTATAACAGTGTATGAACACAGCTGTGGTAAATATGGCCCCAATAACAGCAATTAAGGTAGCTTTACTGAAAAAATTACACTTTAGTCCTTTTTCCAAAATCATGAGGAAAGTAACAAAAATTTTTTGACAATTAATAAAAAGGCTTAAGTATTACCCCTCTGCAATTCTAAAGCCATGCAGGCTTTCAACAGGCTTGTAAATATGACACCCAATTTTTTTATCTCTTTCTTTAAACCTTGACTGAACTGTTCAAAGACTTGTATTTTAGAAAACATGTTATGTCAAATCATATTTTTTGGTTTTCCTAAGAAAGTTGTATGACATGAATGTGCAAAGTAAAATTTCAGCAAAGGATTCGGTGCTGTGAGAGTATTTTCTCCCATCCTGATTTCCTCTAGGTTTGCTTGTGTTGCCATTAAAATGTTTCAGATCATACAAGGCTCCCTATTTGCTCTTGAGCCCTTTTCAAAGGACAAAAACATGGACATATGAAATCAAATGATTTCATCACAATTCTCCACTTGTTGTGCTCCAAGTTTACAGTTTAGAACAAAAAGGATAAATTTATCTGTAAAATGGATTATATTCCCAATTAAATACTTAAAAATTTTGCCTCACGAAACATGACGGACATGACAAAAATGACAAGAAAAACCATGTCTAATTTGACTATCAAACGACATATTGAGTTATAAAGGTAATGTCCATTCTTATACAAAGCAGAGATGGTGTTAACATCAGATAATTAAATTTTCAATGTCAAGTTGACTTTTTCAGTTTCCCGTCCATCTTAATGCGATTGGAGAGTTCTGATAAAGAATCACTGAAGCAATGCTGCGGTCATTTCTCTTGCAGACATCTATATTTGTATCAGCTGAGAAATTCAAGTTGTTAAAAGCAAATTCTGGAAAAAATTATTTTCACATTTGGAGCAATTAACTAAAGTAATAAAATTAATGGTGTTTTGACTGGACTTAAAAAATTCATGTTTATCTATACCTTTATGTATCTGGCAAGCTTTGAGCAGTTTTAGTTGAAGTTTCTGTTTCAGACTTCAAACTGATTTAAAAAAAAAACATTCACTGAATCTATCTAGACTCGTAGGCATCTGTCATAGTTACGTGCTACTTGAAAATTCTAGTATCACGTAACGTGAACAGGTCTCGATGGACACAATTTTGTTTAGTAAGATGAAATGAGTATTTCTGCGTAATAAAATTTAGGCCGTGGCTACTCGAGGGCAGTCTTGTGGCTAATTTCCAATTGGCTATTTGCAAACCGAGAACCTGGTGGCCAGATTGGACATTGTGAATTTTGCCATTTTTTTTGCCAAGTCTTCAAACAATGCTAGGTTTATTAAAATCTGACATTTTTGAAGTGTGCAGTAAGTGTGTAAAATTGCGGTCTCACAATGGTGGGGTCACCCTTTGACTGGTTTTTTTTTTTTGTTTATAATAGTAGTTCACAATTTTTCCACCAGGGTCTTGCCTTGCTAAAAGCTGATTGGAGATTGACCACAGGATGTTGTCTTTCAAATAGCCAATTGTGAATAGCCACTTCCTTAAAATTAATTGTACTTTTGCAGTTTGTACCTACAAGATTCAAGAAGTGCATTTTGAGACTCATAACATTTTTCAAACATAACTTTAGACCGATACTTGAAGTAAGGAAAGACTGTAATTTTTAGAACTTTCACGTAATCCAGTCAGATTTGCCCCCGTCCATCATGGTTAGGTGACCATTGAAAATAAAGCTGCCCGTAACCAGCTTTTGTCCAAGAGTCTATGATTGAAGAGTTTGTTCAAAATGCAATATATCCATTTTACTCATTTAGAGTAAATCAGCTATTTCTTTGTTGGTATCAATTGCATATTATAGAAAAACAGAAACTTTGACCATGAAAAAAAAAATACTCTTTATAGTTTGAATTTCTAAAAATGGAATCTTGCACCATGTGTAGTTGCACAGTAGTTGGTGAGTGAAGTGATAATAGTTAATTTCTGAAATTACCAGCACTGTCGAAGCTTTGGTAATTGAATAATTTAGTTAATTGATTATTTGTGCATCGTGAAGTTTGAGGCATGGCATGCATGTAAAATAATTTAATATACATGGCATGCATCCAACTTTCAAGGTATCAAAGTCATATATCAGATTTTTACAGTCCAACATCTGGAATTGCAATTATCTAATCTAATAAAATGGAATTTTGAGAAATTTCAGTGAATTACCAGCTAAGCAATCTTATATTGTAGCCTTTCTCATTTATGCGAAGCAGTATGTCTTAATTGTTAATGGCGATGCAGCTTATTGGACGGCCATTTGCTCAGTAAATTAATTTATTATTTGATTCTCGCTCGGAAATAGGTTAAGCATTAATCTGCATCATGGTAATGTCACTGGTTTAAGTTGTAAAGCTGCACCGCTACTAATAGACTAAATACCTCTCCGCAATCGCCCTGTTGCATTCTCCGCCCCTTGTCTGTCGCTTTCCTCTCCCTATGTTCAGCGAGAATCTCTCGCACGTGCTTAATCACTCTCCTGCGCTTGTTATCTGTGCACGTAGAACTCCTGGACCGGAGCTGTTTAAATGTAATAGGCTGTTTGTGTGATTCCCGTTCGTATTTTGTCTCTCGCCTATTTTCGTGGGTAGGGTTTCCCTCGTGTGATTCTCCGATGTAATTAGCCCCATTCCCCACAGCTGATCTCTGTATAGCATGTGACCTTTCCTGTGTGTATATTAGGAGTCTTTTCAGTCACTACTCTTGTCAGAACGTTAATCAATATTTCTTTGTGCAGAGCGCCTCGTATTTATTCGCCATTGCCCTTTTTGTACTGTTTTTGTCCTCTGGATTAAAACCTATTTTTGTATGACCATGAGTTCTGTGTTTGGATGCCCTGTGTATGACCATTGGCTTTGCCCATCAACTACAACTTTGCCTGTCATCTTTGTACCTCTGCCCATCTGTCTTACTGGTTCTGACCCCTGCCTGTCTAGTCAACACTGTTTTTGGATTTCGTATTGTGGCATGGCAATTCCTGTGTTTTTTGGCTTTGACTCGGACTCCAATAAAGGCATACGTTTTTAAGATTTTTGTCTCTCGCATGTGGTTCCTGAACTGTACATCACAGACCAGCCTTAACATGCAGACCTGAGCTGGCAAAACCGCATTTTTAGAAACGTTTTCTTAGACGTATCAAGCCAATCGGACGCAGACACAGAAAAAAAAAAAAAAGATTTGTGATCTGCAGCAATTCAGAAGCTTTCTAAGACATTGATGTTTTATGTTAGGCCTACCATTAATACAGACAGGAAAATGTTTGATAATCATTGCAATGAACAATAATGCCAGCTGAGGGGAAATGGTTATGGAGTGATCCTCGCAAATGAAAAAATCAACCCTAAGTTGGTAATTAGGAAACCTAAATGGGACGGGTTCGAGATGTAATGGCTTTAAGGCAAGGTGAGAGTAGTGTCATAATCTCTCTAATGGCAACTGTCCAGATAGCAAGCACCTCCGCTCCGGATCTGCCCCGGCTCTGAGCCGGATCAGCTGGAGTCGGCACAGAGCCGGGGCATATCCGGAGCGGAGGTGCTTGCTATTTGGGTCCAGAGTGTAGAAGGTGTTATGGCCCCAATTTGTTATAATATATTTGACAGCAAGGGATGACACACAAAATTTTAAAACTTAAACAGGTTTGATGCAACAAAGACTTTTAACTAATCTACTATCTACTCTACTGACCAAGATTGATAAATACAAGAACAAAAATATTTACAGTCCCTTTGGTGGGGTTGTTTGGTGATGTCCTGGGTGAGGGAAATACTCCAGCACAGGCAAAAATCCACAAAAAGCTTAACAGGTCATGAAAAAAAAAAGAGAGGTCTGGTCAAATGTATCCTTCTGCTTGCAATTTCTCCTACTACTTTACTCTCTCAGTTTTATATACTCTTTTGCAGACCCCTCCCACATTTAGACCTTTTTTTTTAATTATTCTTTGGGACCAGACATGCCCAAGACATGGCCAAACCTAGCTCCAGTCTGGGCTTAACATAAGAAAGGTCAATGCTGCCATCTAGTGGCGTCTATTCACATTACAAAGGTTAACTCAAAGGTCTTGGGGGTCATCAAAATGTCTTTTTAGCAATTGTGTTCCCTTTTCCAGCAGTCGTTTTTGCCTCACAGCTCTCTAAGGATGCCCAGTCTCTGATATTATTGTGGAGATGTGAACAATGACCTAAACCGAGGCAAGTGAGGTCTGCAGTTCTTTAGACTTTAGTCTGGGTAGTTTTGTGACCTCCTATTTGAGTTGTCATCATGCTCCATTGGAGGATTTTTGCAACCAGCTACTCCTGGAAAGGTTCACCACAGTTCCATGTTTTTTTTCCCTTTTTAGATAATGATGCTCACGGTGGTTTGTTGGAGTCCTAGAACCTCAGAAATGACTTTGTAATGCTTTCCAGACTGATAGGTGTCTTTTCCAAATTGTTGCTAATTTGTTTTTGAATTTCTTTAGATCATGGCACCGTGTGCTGCCTTGTGCCTAGTTCACATTGCTAGACAGGTTCTAATTACAGGAAGTTTAGATTCAACAGGGTTGGCAGTAATCATGGCCATCTGTGTCTTGTGAAATCGAAACCAATTATTAATTGAATTTGTTTATTGGTTGATTTAGTAAGCAAGGGGACAATTACTTCTTCAGAGCCAAGTAGAGCTGGATAGCTTTTTTCCGTAGATCCATCCTCTACGGACTGCATTTCATGCATATTGGAGTCACCTTCATCTGACATTAAAACTTATTTTCATGATCTGAAACATTTATGTGGGACAAATATGTGAAAACAGAAGGAATCAGGAAGGGGGGGTAAATACTTTCTCATAGTTCTGTACGCCGAAATTGACACAGCACCTAAAAAACATCAGAAAAAATATTCATTTTTGGCTCCAGTGACAAAATATTTGAACCTGCTGTTGGTCAGACTTCTGGCTGTTGCTCTATTGTTTTTCCTGGCTGAGGAGGCTTGGTCACAGCGCCACAAGGCCAGGGGAAAAAACTGGTTCTTTTTCCACCAGACAAAAATTGACATTTTGAATGTTGTGACTAAATCTGTGTCATATTCTCAGTAATTCTGAGAAAAAACTGAGTGCAACCTTTCAGAAGAGCTCATGCTTATGCCTGAAGTCAAAGGGATTCATAAACAGAAACCACTTTAATTTGGGTGGAAATCATCTCAAAAAAGGGGTGTATGTTTGAAGGTCAACAGCTGCAGACACCTAATGCAAAAGCCAAACTTAAAATCAACTGAAACATTTCATCTGCTTTGTTTTTAGTTCTATAATACCTGGCCACAGAACTACTGCGCAACCAGGTGTGCAATTCTTTTTGGTCCCTTAACCCATTTACCGCTTGCTCAACCTTTTGATCGAGGACATATTGGGTCACTGTATCTCATTGAGAAATGTGTTGAACTGAACTGACTGGATTTATTCAGCATAGCATATCTCAACAGTGTGTTAAAGATGGCTCATTTAGGTTCAGTTTTTAGGTTCACATTTTTCAATGAGAAAGACTCAAAAGGTGGTCTTCCAAGAAGATGGGGGGGGGAGCATATATAAAAAGTGCTGTAAGTCCAACATCATTCACCCATTTTGGAAATACATATCCTCAAAGCTGACAGTCTGCACTTTGAGACCATATTGATTGTTAAGTTTCATCTCCAATTTGGCATAATAGACAGTTAAAATAAAATAAGCTTTGTCATTGTTCAAATATTTATGGAGTTGACTGCATATATACTTACAACATGTAAGCTCCTGGATGCCACAGTTCAACCACAATTTAATATATTTTTTGTTTATGATACATATCTATGTTTGTCTGGGTGACACATATATTAAACATAGATATTTTACACCTGTGTAAATCTCGAGTGTAAAAACTCATGAATAGATTTGCTGCTTTTACTGTTCTTTATACTCTATAAATAGAATTATGATCAGTATTGTCAGTATGTGAGTTGGTAAACTCATGTTAATTTTCTGAGATTAAATACCATATATTATTATTATTAGTAGTAGCAGTAGTAGTAATAGCAGCAGCAGTAATAGTAGATGTATATGATTCATTAAAAATAGTCAGTTCATAATGTTCAGATACCTGATAATCTTTGAAAGACCTTTCATACCCATTAAAATCCATTGCCAACTGGAAATAATACAGGCCCATTCATTAACATTGCACTGTAGTTCACTGTTGGTTGTTTCCATAGTTCCCAATATTTATACTCAGCCCCACACCTGCTGCTTTAAATCACAAAAAGCAGTGGCCAGATAGCTGCTATGAAGACTGATAGATTATAGGTAGGGTAACTCAGCTTGACTGGTTTTACAAATAATGTTAAGGAAACAGGTGCAAGGAAAGGGTCCATTCATAAGAGAGGCAGTTGGAAAAGCTAAATGTGTTCATGTACAAATATAATTAGATGATATTTCCTGCAATAAACAGTATGCTGACTGAAAAGCCAGCATATTCAGGTTGTTCATCCATTGTATAGACAATTTCTTAACAAAAATTTGGCACATTTTTCCACTGACCCAAAAATTTTTTCGGGGATGTAGGCTATATGTGGGGAGTATTAATTTGTTAATTGATTTATTTATTTTTATTTTATTTTATTTTTTATTTAAAAGGGACAATGGATTGTCAACAACTGTCCCCAAGTTAGCTAGATAGCTCAAAAATAATTTACAAAGATTTGGAAGAGGCAAGAGTTAATTTGTATACTCAGCTTACGTCAACATTGCATTGTAAAATCATATTTCCAGATCTTCCTCTGCTCAGTCAAACTGATTACTGTAAAATATTCAACTTACGCAGAAAAATATAAGCTTTATGTTGAGCCAGGACTTCATCCCCATAATGCACCCATCATCAGTTTCAGCACCATGAGAAAAAGTTTGAGGGCCTGATTTTTCCTATCATATGTACAATCCCATTTCCAGAGAAGTTGGGACAGTGTGCAAAATGTAAATAAAAACAGAATGCAATGATTTCCAAGTCATTTAAACCCTAAATTTAATTGAAAATAGTGCAAAGACAAAATATCCAGTGTCGAAACTAAGAAATTGTAATGTTTTTTGAAAAACACTAGCTCATTTTGAATTTGATGCCCGCAACACATTTTAAAAAATTAGGCACGGGACTACAAAAGACTGGAAAATTTGAATGATGCCAAAAAAAATACACCTGGTGGAACATCCCATGGCAAATAAGGTTAATTGGCAAGAGGTCAGTAACATGATTGTGTATAAAAAGTCTTTCAGACATAAAGATGGCAATGGCTTCACTACCCAGGGAAAAACTGCATGGGCAAGTAGTTCAACAATTTCAATTAATGTTTTTCAATGTAAAATTGCAAAGAATTAGGGAATGTCATCTTTCACAGTAGGTGATATTATCAAAAGGTTCAGATCATCCAGAGAAATCTCTGTACACACGGGACTGAAGACGAGTTTTGGATGGCCAGGATCTTCAGGCCCTCAGGCAGCACTGCTTAAAACAGACAGGATTCTAAAGTAGAAATCACAACAATGGCTCAGTAACACTTCCGTAAACCACTGTTAGTGAACACCATTTGACGCTTTAACCGCAAATGCAAGTTAAAACTCTGCCATGCAAATATTAATCCAAGATCCAGGAATGCTATAGCGTTCACTGGGCCGGAGCTCATTTAAGATAGACTGAGGGGAAGTGAAAAACTGTCCTGTGGTCTGATCGATCAACAATGTGAAATTATTTTGGGAAATTATAGATGCCACATCCTCCAAGCAAAAAGGGAGAGGGATAATCCAGCTTGTTATCAGTGCACAGTTCAAAAGCCAAAATCCATTATAGTATGGGGGTGCATTATTGCAGATGGCATGGGTCACTTACACATCTGTGAAGACACCATTGATGCCAAACAATATGTACAGTTTTTGATTTTCATATGCTGCCATCAAAACATCTTTGACAGGGAAGGCCTTGCTTATTTCATCAAAACAATGCCAAACACAACATTCTGCACATATTACAACAATTTGGCTCTGTAATCAAAGAGGCTGGGTGCTAAACTGGCCAGCCTGCAGGCCAGACCTTTCAGCTATTGAAAATATTTGCTGCATAATGAAAAAAAATATGACAAAGGAGTCCACAAAGTGTTAACCAGCTAAAAGCCTATACAGTATCAAGCAAAAATCGGAGAACATTTTGCTTCCAAAACTATCGCAAACACAAAAAGTTTATATCTCATAATTGGCTGCATAGATTTGTAAAGAAAAGAGCAACGCAGAGCGTGGCATATGCCCCCGCCTGTATGTTGATCAAGGGCATATTGAGATGGCTGCTGTGGCGGCCATATTAGATATCGCATAACACTGGTTTTCAAAAGGAACCTTCCTCTAGCCACTCCCAATACGCCATTAAGAAATGGCATCAATCTGACGAGGGATTCTATAGTTATCCCACAGAAACGAAAAGCTAACGGACGACGGACGGACATGGTGTCGACATAAAATATGGCTTGCATCAGCTAGAGGACTCAGTCAATGCATGAAATTTGGTAAGGATCCATCAAAGTGGGCAAAACTTTTTATGCACAATGCAAAATTTCATCGAAGGATCAAAGAAATAGGAACCTGTGGGCTTGGAACCTGAGTCAACAACCTAAGATTTGTGTTGTGCCTGTGGGCCTAAAGGCTTGATTTACTTCACCACGACGGGCCGCCAGGTGTGAATGCCGTGGGGGGCTTGAGCTTTGTTGATATGCCTCCTTGCAGGTCCAGTTTCCTAGTTTTTTAAGGTAAAAGTGCTTACCTTTATTCTGCAGACTGCAATAAACAATTGGACTGATTTGTTATTCAATCTATTAAATAAAGTAATTTGGTGCATCTATCACACAAACAATAATGCTGGCGGGGTCTTCACCAAGGGAACAGCGGCCATCTTTGAATTCACATATTTGTGAAAAATATGCAGCATACTGCTCCAGTATACTGAATAATACATGATATTCTTTGTAGGAGCGTATAGTAAGATTGGGCGGTATCAAGGTAAGATGGTATAGCAAGTTATTTAGAAATAAATAATGGCATGACTTTGCATATCAGCAAAAAAACAGATGCTCCTCTTTCTATTAAAGCTGGGGTTCACGTGTTGCTCATTTCAATTCAATTCAAGTGGTTTGAGGGAAAACTAGACTTCTGAGCCTTTTCTTGGCTCTTGATTCAGTCTTTTGAAAATCTGTTCCCTATCAAGAGACACAGGCCAATCATGAGTCATTTCAGGGAGAAGGGGCTCTTATCGGCTGTTCTTCAAATGCAGGTGCTCGTGATGACAACTTGGTTCAATGGCAGAAAATCCTGATGAGAAATTGTAATTCTAGCAAAGACCACAACTACATACACTGCAAAGCTACCCAGGAAAAGAACGCAGAGTTATTACAAAGAGAGTCTGACAACAAAGGTAATAAAACACATATTAATATCAGCAAAACATAATTAAGATAATTTTGTCATTGTAATGGCCTCAAATTGGATTCTGATCTTGTCAATATTCTCCTAGACAGGTAAGCTGCTAACTTTATTTTCCTATAATGCCTAGCTCGCTAGCTAAATTGAGAACAAATCAAAATGCAATGACTTTCAACTCACACCAGCCAGTATTTTATTCACAATAGAACAGAGATAACATTGCAAATGTTGAAACTGAGAAATTTTACAATTTTATCCCCAAAATGAGCTCATTTCAAATTTGATGGCTACTATACGTCTCAAAAAAGTTGGGACAGGGGCCTGTTTACCATGGTGTAGCATCCCCTCTTCTTTTTAACACGGAGTGGAGGCATCAGGGCATTAAGGAGACAAGTTTATTGAGTTTAGCCATTGGAATTTGATCCCACTCTTGTTTAATACAGACTTCCAGCTGCTGGAGAGTTTTGAGTCTCTTTTGACAGACTTTTTGTTTAATTATGCACCAAATGTTCTCAATTGGTGAATGATCAGGACTGCAGGCAGGTCAGTTCAGCGCACGGACTCCTCTACTATGAAGCCATGCTGTTGTAATAGCTGCAGTTTGTGGTTTTGCATTGTCCTGCTGAAATACACAAGGCCTTCCCTGGAATAGATGTCATTTGCAGGGGAGCATATGTTGCTCTAATACCTTTATATACCTTTCAGCATTCATGGTGCTTTTTAAAACATGCAAATGTCCCACACCATATGCACTAATGCATCCCCATACCATCAGAGATACTGGCTTTTGAACTGAACGCTGATAACAGGAGGGGTGGTCATTCTCCTCTTAAGCCCAGAGGACATGACGCCCATGATTTCCAACAAGAATGCCAAATTTATCCTCATCTGACCACTGGACACTTTGCCACTTTGCTACAGTGCATTTTAAATGAGCTTTGGTCCACAGAACATGGCAGCGCCTCCGGATCATGCTCAACAATTGCTTCCTTTTTGCATGATAGAGTTTTAGGTGGCATGCTGGTGAGTGATGCAGTGGCGTCTGAGGGCTGAATCACGGGCATCCAGTAAAGGTCTTCGGCCTTGTCCCTTACACAGAGAGATTTTTCCAGTTTCTCTGAATCTTTTGATGATGTTATGTACTGTCAATGATGAGACCTCCAAGGCCTTTGCAATTTGACATTGAGGAACATTGTCTTTAAAGTATTCCACAATTTTTTTTATGCAAGCCTTCACAGGTTGGAGAGCCTCTGGCCATGTTTAGTTCTGAGAGACTCAGCCTCTTGAAGACATCCCTTTTATATTCCAATTCTATTTCAGGAATTATGAAGTGCAGGTTTCATCATCTGCTTTTCAGGGATTTTTGCAGGTCAAATCACCCAGTGATTTTAACTTGACCACCTTAGATTTTGAGGAAATTCTGTATTATTGTTCATTTGGATCCCACAACACCAAATCTCTAATGTTAGGCCAATCCAACCAGTGATTTGAGAAATATGCCCCCCCCCCCAAAAAAAAAGTTTGAGATTTTAGTGCAAAAAGGGGTGTGGCTGCCAACCTTTGAATCCTAAGGAACCCGTTTTAGAAAGTGTTGGGTGTATTTTCATACAATTGGCAGGCCAGCAGTACCGTAATTTGCATGGGGTGCGTGGGTTCTGCGAACCCATGGGCCTCCTCAGGAGGATGGCCAGGGGCAAAAAAAAAAGGCCAGCTGAGTTCAGCGATTGAGACAAATGAAAGCAGGGCTATTAATTGGGGGCGGGGACATAGAATGAATTGTTGGAACACAATTTTAGGGAAACGTTTGTTCTATTAAACTATCTTTAGAGAGAATCCATCGATTTGAACACCGCGCTTGAGCTTATTGACCGCTGCGCAAGTGATCTGTAAAGCTTACGGCCAGAGGAGGGCTTTGCAAATACCGAGGCTTGTGCACAACAAAAATCAGGGCTGGGAATTCTCAGGCATTCTGCGAGAGATTTAGTGCTTCACTCGCGTTCCCGTGCTGTAGTGAGCAATCAATGCAATGCGTGGGTTTCACGATCGTTCAAATTGTTTTAATGAAATAAGACCATTTGAAACATTTTCATGCAATTCCATTGCTTCCAACCCCTGAGAGAAGAAAAGCGTGAGAAGTCCGGAATAATAAATAATTCCCATATTACAAGTGGCGAAATACACCGTAACTTAATCAAATGCGACATATCTACTGATTTCCAGGAGGGTAGAGAAGGGGAAAGCGTTTCCCCGACGAAAAAACTGCAGACGAGCCTATATACGACCGTAGAACATGTTTTGAAGTGGACTCATTCTATTATATCCTGGACGTTTTTGACCAACAGTTTGTGACACGTTCCATAGACCCTCGCAACATGGCAAGTCATTTTCAAGTCCCCAACGAACGGCACTAAAAAAAAAAAAAAACTAATTCAGTCGAAAAGATCAATGATCTGGCTCAGTACACCGAAGGAGGAGAGTTTTATACCGGCCAAATTTTGTATTTCCTCGTCGCCAGTGATGCCCCAAACTTTTCCGAGCATCTCAACTTTATATCGGATCTATGTCACTATTCTCATAAGCAGCGCACAGGCAGAGTGTAATTTCAGTGGTCTGAATTGAAACATATCTACGGTCTTCAATGAGTGAGAATCGTCTCTCAAATCTGGCAATGCTTTTTATCGAGAGAGATATGACAGAGGGTGGACTTCAGCAATGTAACTGATAGCCGACATTTGCGAGGATGAAGAAAATAAGTTAATATAGTATACACATTCAAACAACAGGCCTGCTTTTTATTTTTTATGCGTTTTTCATTTGTTCAAACCTTTTTTGAGTAGCCAACATTGGATTATTAGGCCAATAAGCCTTTACGATGACATGTTGCCTCTGAACGAATTGAGTAAAAATAAAAAAGTAAAAGGCAGTAAATTGGAAACGGATTCCTGAAACTTTATTTCCAAAGTTTTAACATCATGCAGCTGCACTCTATATAGGCCTATTATCTTTGGCAAAAACGTTTGCCTAAATGAATACATTTATTTATGCTGCTAGCTATATGTTTCAGTTGGTATATTCTAATGAATACATTAACAGAAAGATACATTTGGATTGATAGACAGACAGGCTAATCAGGGGACCCTTTGGGGTGAAAAAAACCCATGGGAATAAAAGTGAGTCTATGCCCCTGCAGGCCAGGGAAGGAAATTTGACAGAGATTATTCCTTTTTAGATCAGAGTATATTGGGATACATCTGCCTTTTGATCTTTGGTATGAACTTGACCTGATGGATCACGTGACCCATAGGCATTGATTCCTCTTATGACCAAAACCCATCTTTGGAGTCATAACCCACCTCACATGATAAGGAATGCTTGAAGGATAAGAAAAAAAAACTAAGTGGCATCACATATTTCCACATAGACATGTCTACTGATGCCATATTATATCATGTTATATATGGGAATGTGGCGAGTACCATGTCAGAGACAAACGCTGGATGCCAATGGTCACATCATAGAAAAACTGTGTGCCAACTACTCTATTTTAGGCAAACTCAGTAGGCCTATTGTAACATCATAGTGGGCCTTATCATGCGATGGAACTGACCAAACGCATTTTAGTATTCAGTTCAAACATGCTGGGAAATCCCCATCCGCACTGAGCACAGGGAATTTAATAATTAAAGACAAAGAAGTTTCTTGATTTGATCTGCACGTCTTTGAAAATCTGAAGCTTTCAAGTTGGACATAATGGCAAATGTTGAAATGTTAGTTTCAATTTTTTCTTCAAAACACATATTAGCAGGAAGTTCTGGCCAGGAAAAATGGTAGCTTTTCTGCATGCAGGAAAATGAGCTGAGTGTGAAGTGAAGCATTCGGGAAATCCCCCTCTTATTAGGAGTCATAAGGACGTCTCTCAGTATACATTCACAGTTAGGTTACAACTAGTGTATTCTGAAAAATAATTTTCATATTTAGATCTTGAAGTAATTTGCCTGGATTCTTTGGCATAGATTACACTTCATAATGAAGATTACAGCGTTGCAGCGTTACAGCGTTGTCGAATGAAAGCATTTTGCCGCATAAAGGTGAAAGATCGGTAGCAAGAATCATGATATTAGTTCATTATTTCATATCGTAAAGCCTTGCCAAATCTGCTCTTTTAGTTGAGTGGGACACAATGTCAAATGTTTACATGGAAGTATCAATGTTTTCCTCATAATACGATTCAGAGGTCGCGTGAACCGAATATTTTCCGTCAGTGACGGATTTTTTTTTTTAAACAATGACTGAACATTTTGAAGGCCGTCTGTCATTTTGACTGAATGTAATTCACGCCCCCGTCCAAGTGGTGGTGGGTGTTATATTGTCTCGAGCATTGTCTTTGATCTGTATGATCCTGTATTCCTCACACAAAAGTATTTTAGTAATATGATCATTTGCTCTTCTTTTGTAAAATATGCTGCTCTGCTGCCGGTAGACAATTGGTCATATGCTACAAACACCTATATGAACACGCAGATATCTAGGTCAGGAAACCCCCAGTTGACATAATGAGTTGATAAGCAGCTTCGTAGGACCGCTTAGCGAGATAGCGGTTGTTTGGCTTAGTGAAGCCCAGCAAAAACTGAAAGCATTGTTCATTTGCACACTTTACGGTGTTGGGGGAGAAATCATTTGTGATGTTTATCAAGTTCATACAGCAGTAAGTTCAAAAATACATGCAGTGCCGTATTTAATACAGTGTGCAATGTGTGTCTACATGAATCACTGTCGGCATCAGGTAATGCGTAATCTATAAATTATTCTATTTATTTTATAAAAAAAATTAAGGATTATTATAAAAATAAAATTATAATGACGGATAATAATTGATTATGACAGAATTTTTATGTCCCTGTCCGTCACAATGATGGACAATCAGAAAGTGTCACGTGACCTCTGTAATACATACAGTATTAGGCTATTAAATGTTGTCAAATAGCTGTCCCAATTGTTTAAAATGAGGTGGCTCATACTTGAAAATTGTGTTTTTTTTTTTTTTTCTGCAAGGGCTAAGCGCAGCTTTTACTTTCCTGAAAATGTTTTCCATCAACACCATTATTCCGCAGAGAGGTCCGTGCGAAGTCTATGGAAAACTGAAGAAGTTGAACTACTTATTCATTGAAGTGGGGCCAAAACACAAGATATCAGGAAAATCTGTTCACATCATGAACAAGCTCATTTAGTCACGTTTTCATGACAATGGAAAAAGTGTTCTGATCCGTTTAACTGTCATACCCAGAAAGCATGCACAAGATCTTCACAAATTGTTAGCACGGACACTTACAAAGGCTCAGCGAATCCTCTAACGACACTAGCGCCAGGAGAAAAATTGTGCTATGACTGTCTGATTATCCTTCTGAAATCAAAGGTCAATGCCTCTGCAGAGGAGAGCTGTAATATGGGTGGGAGTATTGGAGACACTGATGATGACATCCCATACACGATCTCTTGCAACTGCCTGACAGACGTATTGTCTGAGTGAAATTGGTGATGCTTGAATTGCACAACTATGGAGGCAGTTGGTAACTGATGAATAATTCAGTAGCTAATAAGACATTAATAGCAGTAAAAGTGATCTTTCCATAAGCATGCATTTTTTGAATGTGTAGTGCTGCTAAATAAAAAATGTTACACCTCTGGAATGCGAAGGTTTTAGTTTGTACATGGGAGATAAAATTTCAGGAGAGGTCATCCCAAGCCACATGATCCACAAGGTTAATTTCTAGGTCACAGTCAAAGGGCCAATGTACCCCAACATACTACAATCAGAAAAAAATAATTCTGATTCTTTGTCAAATTCCATTTCCCACACTATCAATTTTATTGAAGATTTGCCCTTTAGTTGCTGTGATATGAGGGTTCAAATTTGAGTGGTCTCATCCATTCTGGGCAAAAATGGAAAATTTTTGGGAGCCGTAGCTCCCAACGCACCAGTCCAAATTACCTGAACCCTGAAATTTGGTGTTGTGGAATCCCAGCCAATAGGTTTACCAAGTTTCACAAAATTCTGAGTTGGCTGAGTTTAAAATGCATGTTATTTGGGTGATTTGACACGGAATGACCTGCAGGTTGTGCCAAAAGATCGCATGGAAGAAAATGTAGCATACTTAGGCAAGTGAATAAAACATCATTATAAACATGTCCTCAAATCTCATTACAAATGAAGCTGTATGTTTCTGGCAGTGGATTATTTCTATCCGTAAAAAATCTGCTTATTCAGAAAACGGATTCTAAAAAATCAGAATTTTCAAGGGATGCTCTAAGAACTGTAAAGCCTGTAACTCCAGCCTTCAGACTCGCAGGTCCATTAAGACCCGGACTGCATCCCTCACCTCGACAATCATCGCATGCACATGTTATTCATTTCCACTGTGCGGCAGCATTGTGCTATTTAAGACCAAGCCTCGCACGTAGTCTCTGCAAAGTCTCGTAAACCACGTCTGCGTTGTATTGCTAGTCTTGTATAGACTTATCCTCTACGTATCACGTGCATGTTCTAATTCTGTAACTTAGTGCTGTTTATTGTTGATATCAGCACTTTAACCTTATAACTAAGGATTGTTGTTTCCTCTTTCCTTTGTCTATTTAAGTGACGCATTGTTGCTGTTACTAAAGCCTCGTGTATGTGTTGCTAATAGCATTATCAAAGAACCTTGTTTCCTCTTTGTTTTGTATTGCTTCATATGTGCCTCTCTGCTGCGCAGTGGACATAATAAATACAACAAAGTCCATCCTTGCACCTGAGTCCAGTCCTCAACATCCTCTCCTCCGTGCGCATCACCGTGCGCAGAACAACCCTTATGTAGCAGGCCGAAGGAGGGCCCGGGCGGGGACTTGAACCTCCAGACTCCCGGTAAGAGTCATGTGCGCTGACCACGTCGCCAAAGACCCAGGCTCGTTGGCAAGGTAGCCAGGGCATGTACTTATTAGGAGACACTTCCTGTGACAGGACCCATCAACTGTCACATCTCTCCCCCTCTTTCGTGAGCGTGTCCTCACACTCTATGCTTGACGCATGCTGCCATCCATTAGGATGCCCCAGATCCTGCCGATTACGCCAGAATGTAGCAGCCCGAAGGAGGGCCCGGGCGGGGACTTGAACCTCCAGACTCCCGGGTAAGAGTCATGTGCACTGACCACGTCGCCAAAGAGCCAGGCTCGTTGGCAAGGTAGCCAGGGCATGTACTTATTAGGAGACACTTCCTGTGACAGGACCCATCAACTGTCACACTTACAAGAACCCTGATGCAGAGGTCTAGTTCTCTCAAAGCACTTGAATAACAATATGCCTATCCCAACTTTAATAGAAAGAGGAGTGTCTGTATTTCCACTAGTATGGAAATCCTCCCATTTGGATATCTAAATACCCTGACGATTAAGATCGTAATGATTAAAATGAATCAATTTCGGAAGAGGCGCTCTAATTTCCTATCTATTTCATGGGCCTTAAGAAGGCCTTTATAAAACTTGCAAGACTTGTCTAAGTAGGCTCATTGCATATAAATGGTAATTCCCATAAGAAGCAAGGCTTGAGTGAGATATGAGAGAGTTTTAAGTGTTCTGACATCCTATTGGCAATGACTCTTAATCATTGACCCTTCATTGGATCAGAGTTTCCTGTTTTGTTGGAGCAACCAATGGCCGATGCGGCAGCATCCTCTTCACATCTCATGCACATTGACAAATCAGTTTAGTTCTGCATTGCCTTCCTCTTTTTAGCATGTCATATGCAACTTGCCACCAAAAACATGTCTTGTATTCAAAAATGAATTAAATAATGGCATGTAAGGCCAGGGAAATTGTCTTTTCCACTGCAGTGGGGAAGGAGTTTGGATCTCTTTGATCACAGATGTCCCATCACCTTCAGAAAAATTAGGGGGTGGCACTCCTCATATTTTAAACATAGAAATGAACAAATGAACATCTCAGAAGTACTCCTTCACTGCAAATGCATTTCTGCATCTGTATGAAAAGAAATCATTTTTCACCTGTCAGATTTGCACAGAACCGGAGCCACTCACAGACTTAGAAATGGCAAAAACAGAGAGTCTAATCGAAGCAGACAGGCATGGGTCAGAGCCAGCAATCTGAGTGATAAAGAAAAGCCCAATTAATGTCTCAGGGCAGTCCAGCTCATGGGCACTACAAACAAAGATGAGTGTAGCACGCACGGCAAAGTCGACCAGGCAGGCAGAAGTCAGGACTATGGAATCAATCCAGAGGAGGAGGGCAGGTCAGGAGAAGTTGCAGAAGGACTGGGAGCAAGGCTGACAAGGGCACAAAGATGGCAGATAGCTGGAGCTTGGGAGTGGGCAAAAAAAGGTGACGGAAAAGGATGGAAAACAGGAGAAAATGAGAACCAGGACCAAGCACAAGAGAGCTTGTCACAAAACAGAGAAGCCACAAGACAATCCAGCAGCGGAGTATTAATAAACCATCGCTAAAATACAATGTGTAACAATGAGATACAGGTGCTTGCAAGGGCATGAGGAATGCATGCGGGAAAAGGTGAGATTACAAAACAATTCCCAATAAACTGAAGCAATCAATAGAAAGGATGACACAGGAACAGCAGGAAGAATGAGAAACTTATTTGGAATTGGGGTTGTAAATTAAGTTGGGATGTTGTGTACATTGTAAATAAAAACTGAATGCAATGATTTGCAAATCTCATAAACCCACATTTTATTCACAATAGAACACAGACAACATGTCAAATGTTGAAAGCGAGACATTTTACCATTTCATGAAAAACATTAGCTCATTTTGAATTTGATGGCAGTATCCCATCTCAATAAAGTTGGCACAGGGGCAACAAAAGGCTGGAAAAGCAAGTGGTACTAATTAAATAACGGCTGGAGGAGCATTTTGCAACTAAGATTAATTGGCAACAGGCCAGTAACATGACTGAGTATAAAAAGAGCATTTTCGAGAGACAGAGTCTCTCAGAAGTAAAGATGGACAGAGATTCGCCACTCTGCAAAAAAAAAAAAAAGCGTCTAAAAATTGTGGAAAAATTATAGAAAAATATTCCTCAATGCAAAATTGCAAATACTTTGAATCTACAGTACATAATGTCATTAAAAGATTCAGAGAACCTGGAGAAATCTCTTTGCACAAGATCTCCGGACCCTCAGGGCACTGCATTAATAAACCCATCCTAAAATGAGTGTAGACACTATTTTATGCACAAAATGTCTCAAAACTAAATCCATCTTCCACCAGAAGACCTGATAACACTTTACAATAAGGGTGCACTAGTTATTTCAGTAATAAGCATTAACTACCAATTAATTACCAGTTAACTAATGCATCAGAGAGCTAAATAAGCATTAGGTAACCTTAACTTACCATTTATTAATGATCTTTTACATGCTTATTATAAAGTTGAAAACATCTCTTAAGTCACACCTTGAAATATCAAACTATTCAATAATGTATCAATTAATACCACATGAACACCATTAGTAAATGATTAGTAGACCCATTAGTTTACTGTTAATTGCCTGATATTAATGCCTCTTACTGCATTAGAAAATGTTAATTAATGTGCCCTTATTGCAGTGGTCATCAACCCTGTGTTAGAAATCGCTGATTATATGTTTGTTTTTAGCATGTTTTAGTAATTTTAGTTGCTATTTATTTATTTATCATATTTATTCTTTTAGTGTATGCACAGGTATGTTTCTGCAAGATTGCGCTGTCTTTGGTCTTGAATGTTTTCCTCTCATTTCTGTCTCGTCGTGTCTTGTCTTTTTCATCACACTCTCTTCCCTGTATTTCGGTGAGGTAATTCCACTTCCTTCTTTCTTGCTGTTCTCATTGACTATCCACACCTGAGAGTAGTTTAGAGAGGCACGGGTGATTAGTTAGATCAGAGTTAGAACTCCACCTGTTTTCCCTCTCTCTCCTATCACTGTCCTTGCTTTTCTAGTTCCGCCTCTCTCTACAGCTGTCTAATGTTTAGCTGGGATTCCACTTAATTAGTTTGTGTTTAAAAGACCCACTTTTTCCTCAGCTTCTTGTCGAATCGTTTCTTCCCATAGCTCGACTTGGTTAAGTCTCGTTTCTGCGCTTTTCTGGTTTCGATTGTTGATTGCTCGTTTCTTGTTATACCTCCCGTAAGTCTTGTTATTGATTGTTTGTATTACGTTGTTTGATTGTTGGCTGATTGATTAGTACTCTGTTCTCCCTTATTATGGTCTCATGTTGTCATCCTGTACATATGCTACTTATTTTTGGACATCTTTCCTCGTCATGGCCTAATAAAACTCTCAGTAAGTATGTTGTTTTGGCGCACTATGCACTATGGGCTGATTGTCACATTGTTCCTTTCCCCCCCCTGATGAGCAAAATATTTGTTTTCATCAATTTATGGAGATAATATTCTTTAACAACATTGTCTTCCTTTTGTTCTCAGCTTGCCCTCCATGTTTGGAACACCTCCCATTATGCCACATCTGCTAATTGGCAAATTTGGGCCAATTTTCCTTTTGTTTTTGGAAATCTCTGCTCGGACCTCGATATAAGGCTCATTTTCAGGAAAAAGTAGCAAATTTGGGGCATTTAATTGGCAAGATGTTGTTCAAGAACTGTCTAGTCAAACCCCAATTCCACAGAAGTTGGGACATTGTGATTTGCCAATCTCATAAACCCATATTTTATTCTCAATAGAACAAAGATAACATTTCATATGTTGAAAGTAAGACATTTTATCATTTCCAGAAAAATATTAGCTCATGTTGAATTTGACGGCAGCAACACACCTCAGAAAAGTTGGGACAGGGCCATTTTTACCATAGTGTAGCATCCCCTCTTCTTTTAACAACAGTCTGTAAATGTCTGGGAAGTAAGGAGACCAATTGCTGGAGTTTTTGGAGAGCTATGTTGACTCACTCTTGTCTGACGAAGGATTCTAGCTGGTCGGCAGTCCTGGGTCTTTGCCAGATTTTTTGTTTTATGATGCACCAAATTTTTTCTATTGTTGACCGGTCTGGACTGCAGGCAGGCCAGTTCAGCACCCGGACTCTTCTACTGAAAAGCCATGCTGTTGTGATGAATGCAGTATGTGGTTTAGCATTGTCATGTTGCAATATGCAAGGCCTGCTCTGAAAGAGACGTTGTCTGGAAGGGGGCATATGTTGTTGTAAAACCTCTATATACTTTTACTTTTCAGCATTGATAGTGCCTTTCTAGATGTGTAAGCTGCCCACACCATCGGCACTAATGCAACCCCACACCATCAGAGATGCAGGCTTCTGAACTGAAAGCTGATAACAAGCTGGATGGTCCCTCTCCTCTTTAGTATGCATGACACAGTGTCTGTGGTTTTCAAAAAGAATGTAAAATTTTGATTAATCTGAACACAGAACAGTTTTCCATTTTGCCTCAGTCCATTTTAAATTACCTTTGGCCAAGAGAAGACGGCGACATTTCTGAATCGTGTTCACATATGGCGTGTTCTTTGCATGATACAGCTTGAACTTGCATTTGTGGATTGCACGGCTGACTGTGTTCACAGACAATGATTTCTGGAAGTGTTGCTGAGCCCATGCAGTAAATTCAAGTGCAGAATAAGGCCTGTTTTTTATGCAGTGCCCCCTGACGGCCCAAAGATCACAAGCATCCAATATTGACCTTCAGCCTAGTCCCTTGCGCACAGACATTTCTCCAGATTCTCTGAATCTTTTGATGATATTATGTACTGTAGGTGGTGGTATATTCAAGGTCTTCGCAATTGTACATCGATTAACATTTTTTCTGAAATTACTCCCCAATTTTTAGATGCAGTTTTTTGCTGATTGGCTTTCCTCTGCCTATCTTTACTTCTGAGAGACCCTGCCTTTCCAAAATGCTCTTTTTACTCCCAGTCATGGTACTGACCTATTGCCAATTAACCTAATTAGTTTCAAAATGCTTTTCCAATTATTTTTTTGTTTGTACCACTTACTTTTCCAGCCTTTTGTTGCCCCTGCCCCAACTTGTTCGAGATGTGTTGCTGCCATCGCGATGAATTGGTACTAATTCTCTCTCCGCCCTGTTCTAGTCTCCGCCTCTTGCTTCGCTTTCCCTGTCTCCCTCTGCGTTTCTGCGAGATCTCTCACACCTGCTTAATTGCTTTCCTGCACTCTCTGTCTGTGCACTTATAACTCCCTGACCGGAGCTGTTTTAATGTCATAGGATGTCTGTGTGATTCCCGGCCGTGTCTTGGCTTTCGCCAATTGTTCTGGTTAGGATTCTCCCATGTGTTCCTCCCATTGTAATTAGTTCTGATCCCATTCACCTGTTCCCTGTAAAGCATGTGACTTCCCTTCCGTCTATTTAGAGTCCTCGCTGCTGCTCTGACTATGTAACAACTTTGATCAATATTTCTTTTTGCAGAGCGCCTTGTCTGCCATTGATTATTGTTTCTCTTCAACTCTTTTGTTCGACCAAGATTCTTGCCATTGCCCTTTTTGTATTGTTTTTGTCTTTCTAGATTTCGACCCATTTTTATATGACCATGATTTCTGTGTTTCGATGCCCTGCGTATGACCCACTTGTTATGGCCCCAATTTCTTATTACATTTACAACATAACAGCAACAGCAACAGCAAGGGATGACAGACACAGTTTTAAAACTCAAACACATTTAATTAAACAGACAAAGACAATAACAACTAAATAACAGCTAAGACCAAGATTGATTATCAAGAAAAAAAGAAATAATTACAGTCCCTTGTTTTGGTGGGGTTTCCTGGTGATGTGCTGGGTGAAAAACAATCCACAACAGACTGCACAGGTCTTGAACAGAATTAAAGGTCTGGTCACGTATCCTTCTTCTTGCAATTTCTCCTACTACTTTACTGTCTCAATTCTTTTCCTTATATACTCTTTTGCAGACCCCACCCACATTTAGACCTCTTTTTTTTTAATTTTCTGAGACTTGCCCCAGACATGTCCAGGACATGTCTAAACATGACTTCAGTCTGAGCTTAACAAAAAAAAGGTAAATACTGCCATCTAGTGGCCTATATTCACATTACACCTCCATTCCAAAAGGGAAAAATTTTGACTCATAAAGGCAAAATTTTTCTTTTCAATACAAAATGGTTAAGTGAACACTTGTCTATATATACATATCATACAATATTCAAACACATGATATATATATATACACATTCAAACACGGGATAAGCAATCAGCAATTACATTGTCTGTACCCTTCACATGCTTAATTTCCAAGTCAAACTCCTGTAAAATCAAACTCCAATTCAACAATCTCCGATTCTTGTTTTTCATCTTACTCAAAAACATTAACAGATTGTGGTCAGTGTACACAATCATTGGCTTTTGTCCTGTACAAACATAAACCTCAAAGTGTTGTAAAGAAAGGACCAGAGCCAACAGTTCCTTCTCTATTGTGGAATAGTTCCTTTGGTGGCGATTGAACTTCCTGGAGAAGTATGCCACGGGATGCTCAATGTCATCAGAGTCACTTCTCTGTAGGAGCACAGATCCACAAGCTTGGTCGCTAGCATCGACCGCGATGGAGAACGGTTTGTTGAAGTCAGGAGATTTGAGCACAGGGAAGTGACACAGCAGAGACTTCAGGCGATCGAAGGCTCTCTGGCATGCATCATCCCAGGTGAACTTTACGCCTTTCTTCAGTTGGTTAGTTAGACTGAGAGCAATCTCAGCAAAGTTCTTGCAGAACTTGCGGTAGTACCCGATCATTCCAAGGAAGCGGCGCAAAGCTTTTTTGTTGTCAGGAACTGGAAAGTCCATGATGGCTTGAACTTTAGCATTTATGGGTGCCACCTTACCCTGGCCTATGACGTAGCCAAGATAGGTGACAGTAGCACAACCAAAGTCACTCTTGTTCAGGTTAACAGTCAGGTTAGCCTGGGTCAGGCGCTGGAACAACGTCTCTACATCTTTTAGATGTTCTTCCCAGGAGTCACTCCATGTGATCAGGTCATCGATGTATGCACCCGTGTGTGGCAATCCGACGATTGTAGACTGTATCATCCTTTGGAACGTGGCTGGGGCATTTTTCATGCCAAAGTGTAGGACTTCATACTGGTACAATCCAGATGGTGTGGCAAAAGCAGAGATGCTCTTGGCCCTCTCAGTTAAAGGCACACACCAATAACCCTTCAATAAATCAATCTTGGTCAGAAACTTTGCTTGCCCTACACTATCAATACAATCATCAATCCTAGGTATTGGAAACACATCAGTTCTAGTTACAGCATTGACTTTGCGATAATCTGTACAGAATCTAGTACTTCCATCAGGTTTTGGAACTAGCACACAGGGTGAACTCCAATCTGAGTTGGAGGGTCTGATAATATCATGTTCTAACATGTACTCAACCTCTTTCTCAGCAAACTTTCTCTTTTCAGGATTCATCCGGTATGGATGCTGTTTTATTGGTTTGGCATCACCAACATCTACATCATGAGAGGCTATAGTAACTCTCTTTGGAACATCAGGAAACAAATCCTCATATTACTTGATCAACCTTTCAAACTGATCTCTCTGTGAGGGTTCTAAGTGCTGGAGTTTTACATCAAGATTTTGCAACACTTCAGTGTTTGACAATTTACATGAAAGAACTTCAGCTTTAATTCTTGGTTCATCATCTTGAAACTCCCCCTCATCTTCACACGTTTCGACCATTGGAGAATCTGAAGTGACAGCTGCAACCCTAGCATTTCTGTCATGATAAGGCTTTAGCATGTTAATATGACACAATTGTTTTGGTTTTCTCCTATCTGGAGTCTTCACAATGTAATTGAGATCATTGAGTTTTGTCAGAATTTCATAAGGACTATGAAATCTAGCCTGCAATGGATTGGACTGCAAGGGAAACAACACAAGGACCTTTTCTCCTGGTTTAAACTCACGGCTTCTAGCCTTATGATCATACCAAGTTTTCATTTTTCCCTGACTTGATTTCAAGTTCTCTTTGGCAAGGTCACAAGCTGCACGCAATCTTTCCTTGAACTTGCTAACATAGTCTAATAGACTGATATGCGGCTCTTTCTCTTGCCATTGTTCACTCAATAATAGCAAAGGTCCTCTCACTTCATGACCAAACACTAGCTCAAATGGACTGAATCCAGTAGACTCCTGCACTGCTTCTCGAGCTGCAAACAACAGCAAATGAACCCCTTCATCCCAGTCTTTCTCATGGTCATAACAATAAGTCCTCATCATTGTCTTGAGAGTGGAATGAAACCGCTCTAAGGCACCCTGACTTTCTGGATGATAGGCACTAGAAAGAATCTGTTTTGCACCTAGTTCATACACAACCTGCTGAAACAATCCTGAAGTGAAATTGCTACCTTGGTCTGACTGAATTTCCCTGGGAAGACCAAACAACGTGAAGAACTTTATCAAAGCCTTCGAGATTGCAGTTGCCTTGATGTTACGTAGAGGTATGGCTTCGGGGAATCTGGTAGATGCACACATGATTGTCAACAAGTACTGATTTCCAGATCTAGTCTTGGGTAATGGACCAACGCAATCAACAATGACCCTAGAGAATGGCTCCCCAAATGCTGGGATAGGCTGCAATGGAGCTACAGGTGGGTCTAACTGGTGTTTTCCAACTACCTGACAAGTGTGACAGGTTTTGCAAAAGTAGGAAACGTCTTTCCGAAGCCCAGGCCAAAAGAAGTGTTTCATGATCTTATCAACAGTCTTGTTAACACCAAGATGACCTCCTAAAGGTAAACTATGAGCCATTGTTAAGATCTCATTCCTATAGACCTTCGGAACTACAATTTGCCTGACCACTGCCCAATCTGCATTGGCAGGGATATCAGGAGGGCGCCACTTCCGCATCAACACACCATCCTTGAGATAATACCCAACTGGAACTGCGTCTATTTCTTTATCAGGAAGGGCTCTCCTCTTTAGTACACAAATTTCAGGATCATTAGTTTGCTCCTCAATCAACCGCTTTCTGGACAGAGACAAGTCTCCAGACACATCAGAATCACCAGACCCATTCGGCTGGCTGAATAGAGAACTGATAAAAGTATCTGATAAGTCCTCAAACAGAGAAACCATAGTAGGCCAATCAGAGTCATGAGGCAAACCACCTGAGTCCTGACTATTCAATGTGCTGGGTGGCACTACAACATCTTTTTTAGGCTTCTTAGCCATAGCACGAGTCACTGCGCAAGAAGGATACAGAGATGGGTCCTCATCCCCATTTTCAGTGCTCGGCTGTGAAGTAAGATGTACAGGGGGAACTACTTTGCCCCCAGCCAGGTCATTGCCTAGCAACAGAGAAATACCCTTTATAGGTAGACTTGACATAAGTCCCACCTTTACCTGTCCTGTAACTAAATCTGACTTCAAGAATATAGAGCGCAGGGGTACAGATACAGTCCTCCCTTCAATACCTTGTACAAGTATGAAATCCCCTGAAGCGGTCTCATCACGTAACTCCAAGGAGTCCATCAACAAAAGTGACTGAGAAGCTCCGGTATCCCTTAGGATATATATGGGGACAGGAGTAGTATGCTCATTCAGAGCCACAAATCCCTCTGACACAAATGGAAGAAATTCCTCCCTCACAAAGTCAGCTGTATTAGGCTTTTTAGCCCCACAAGAAGCAGGCAATTTAGCAGATTGGTTATCTACTACAGGGGTTTCTAACCTTGTTTTCACAAAGGCATTCGGTTTGGTATCCTTTTCCTTTTCTTTCTTAGCTTTAAGGAACCAACAGTTAGTTGTAACATGACCAGATTTCTTGCAATAACTGCAAACTAGACCACTTTTGTCACTGTCAGCTTTCACACTTTGATCAGACCTGTTACTGGATTTCTGAGCACCATCACCAGATTTGTCTTTGTCTTTGGGTGAGGAATCTTGGGTATCACCATAACCCTT
Source organism: Gymnothorax reevesii (assembly GCA_029721435.1). Lineage (NCBI taxonomy): Eukaryota > Metazoa > Chordata > Actinopteri > Anguilliformes > Muraenidae > Gymnothorax > Gymnothorax reevesii. The sequence goes on along the minus strand of CM056582.1, from coordinate 86,114,960 downwards.
TTTCTGAAATTGGGACCATTTATTGTTACTGCTAGACTGAAATTTGGACTTATGAGTGAGAACATATTCATCTGCAAATTTGGCAGCTGATTGCAAGTTCAGTGCTTGCTTCTCATTAAGGTAGGTCTTAAGATCATCTTTAACACAGTTCTTGAATTCTTCAACTAACACCATCTCTTTTAGTGAGTTGAAATCATCCTTGACCTCCATAGAAGTACACCAGCGCTCAAAGCAAACCTGCTTTTCATTAGCAAATTCAACATAAGTCTGATTTTCAGATTTCTTCAGACCTCTGAATTTCTGTCGGTAAGCCTCTGGAACCAACTCATAAGCTCTCAAAATAACCTTTTTGACAACCTCATAATCAGAGGAATCATCTGCAGACAAAGCCGAATAGGCTTGTTGAGCTTTACCCTTGAGGACAGTTTGCAACATCAGAGGCCAGTGTTCCTTTGGCCACTGGCAACTCTTTGCTACCTTTTCAAAACACTGGAAATAGTTGTCAACATCCTTTTCCGAAAATGGAGGCACCAGTTTTACCTCCTGACTGGCACAAAATTTATTTTTAGTTTCAATTTTAATTTTTAGTTTCTCCATTTGGAATCTTTCCTCTCTATCCAACTTCTCTAATTCAAAATCTCTCTGTCTCTGTCTCTCTCTTTCTGCTCTTTCCTCTTTCTCTCTCTCAAATTCTCTTTGTTTCTCTTCTCTTGCTAATTTTTCCAACTCAAACTGCCTTTGTTTTTCTTTTTCCTCCCTTTCAATCTCTAGCATTTTTAATTTAAGTTCCATTTCTATATTTGGATTTTCCACTGGAAACTGTTCCAGATCTCCTGGTGCAAACACATTTTCATCAATGTAATATTCAACTATCTCTCTAGCCAGTCTTGCTTTTCGCATGGCTGGTTTTACCTCTGTCAGCTCCAACTGTCTGCAAATTTCTAGCAGTTCTGTCTTTTTAAAAGACTTCAAAACCCCTACGGTTGGTGATGCCAAGAAATCATCCATTGCTGTTGTCAATATATATCTAGGAAAATTCACAAAAACAATTTCACAATTTGAAATGTTAGATTTTCAATAAATTACTCACAAAATGGTCTATCCCGGACCTTGAGCCCCCAATTTGTTATGGCCCCAATTTCTTATTACATTTACAACATAACAGCAACAGCAACAGCAAGGGATGACAGACACAGTTTTAAAACTCAAACACATTTAATTAAACAGACAAAGACAATAACAACTAAATAACAGCTAAGACCAAGATTGATTATCAAGAAAAAAAGAAATAATTACAGTCCCTTGTTTTGGTGGGGTTTCCTGGTGATGTGCTGGGTGAAAAACAATCCACAACAGACTGCACAGGTCTTGAACAGAATTAAAGGTCTGGTCACGTATCCTTCTTCTTGCAATTTCTCCTACTACTTTACTGTCTCAATTCTTTTCCTTATATACTCTTTTGCAGACCCCACCCACATTTAGACCTCTTTTTTTTTAATTTTCTGAGACTTGCCCCAGACATGTCCAGGACATGTCTAAACATGACTTCAGTCTGAGCTTAACAAAAAAAAGGTAAATACTGCCATCTAGTGGCCTATATTCACATTACACACTGCTTTGGATATCGAATTCGACTTTTTGCCCGCTGTCTATGTATCGTTGCTCCCCTGTTTTACTGGTTTTCACCCCAGCCTGTCTAGTTGACTCTGTTTTTGGATTTCGTTTTGTGGCTTGGCAATTCTTGTGTCTTTTGGTACTGACCCCCAACTCAATAAAGGCATACGTTTTTGGATTTCCCTCTCTTGTGTGTGGTTCCTGAATGCACCATCACAGGAGCATACTAGCAAATGAATAGCAAAATCGGCTTTGAAAAAATGTCTTTGTCCTGATCTTGATCTTACACTTGAATTATTAACGATAATCTACAGTGCCGTGAAAAAGTATTTGCCCTCTTCCTGATTTCAAATTTTTTTGCATTTCTGTCACATTTAAATGTTTCAGATCATCAAACAAATTTTACTCATTCATCTTCTATACCCGCTTATTCCTCACAAGCTGGAGCCTATCCCAGCTGGCTATGGGCAAAGGCAGGAACCCACCCTGGACAGACTGCCAATCCAACGCAGGGCGCACACACCATTCACCCTCACACCTATGGGCAATTTAGTGCCTCCAATTAATTGGAAACATTTAAGAGGGAGAAATATGCAAAAAAAGAAATCAGGAAGGGGGCAAATACTTTTTCACAGCACTGTATGTATATAATTAACTGAATAATAATAATTGAAACAAACAAAATACAGGAAGGAAGGAATTGGCAGGAAGCAATTAGTTAATTTCTGAACTAAAGTTACATTATCAATGCCAAATAGCAATAACAGCAACTGAACATTGATCATTCATTGATAAAAAACACAGTCATAACTAGAGCTGCGCTCAGAGAGCGAAAGTACATAACGCCAATGAACTCAATGTTATTATTGCCAGTATTAGCTAGCAACGCGTGTTTATGCAGTCCTGTAGTCTTCTCGAAAATATGTTTTTTTATGTGTTTTTGATCTTTTGCATGCCCTTGACCTAGACCTTTGACCTTGACCTCCCAAAATCAAATCACCTCTTCCTTGAACAATATTTAATCATTGCACCAAATTTAAGGAAAATCCATTCGTAGCTTTTTGCGTAATCCTGCTTACAAACCAACCAACAGACAAACAGTCATGATCACATAACCTTCTCCAACTTCGTTGGCCGGGGGTAATAATTATATAAATACCTTTAATTACATGACGCATTATTCTGTTTGTTAGTACCTGCCGGTAAAGTTGGAAATAGGTTGGGCTTAACTGGAAAGTTACTTCTCACATGTCACTTGCGGATGGGCTTATGTTTCAGGAAAATACTAAATATCGCCAAATGTGACCTCAGTAAATGACTCTCCCACTGGTGCCATTGAATTTACATGGAAACCCACACCTGAGATAGAACTATGCCCTCAAGATTCAACTCTCCTCCCAGTTATGCATAACACTTGTCAGGAATGACTAATTAGTGCTGACAGCTGATGGAAAATCTAAATTGATTTGGCGATTTTCCTGTGTGAATATTGTGAGACCAAGTGCATGCATGAAAATCAGGCCCCTAATATTCACTGCAGGATAAGAAGTCAATTTTTTAACCCCACTGCGCAGATGTAGACTCCAGCGGACATGGAGCTGCTCAGTTTATGCATGCAGTTACACTATTGTATCACTAGATGGTACACCCAGATCGGTTATTGAATATTCACGAGCAAGCCAAGCTCGAATATGGTTTTGAATATGAATGAGTCCCATCCCTGTTTCTCAGGAGTTGCATGAATTAAACTCCTCAGCTAAGCCTGATGAGCAAACTGCTCAAAATACTTGCCCATAGTATCTATCCAGCAGTAAAAAAAAATATCTCTTGCAACAAAAGAAATCATTGTCTTTTGTAGCAACCACTTCAGCTATAGTGAGCAAATGGTATCCCAATTATGAAGTTAAAAAAATCAGCTTTCTGAAGCAAAAAATTGCCATGGTATTGACACTGTGTCATTATACTATCAATTATAGTCATCACATATTAAAAACGCATAATTTTCTACCGTGGGTTTATGCATAGATTCCTCCATCGACAAATTCAGTGCTGATTTATTTCCTCCAAAGGACTCTCAATGATAACAAGTCACTCTAAAGTTAACTCAGGCTCATCTGCTTAAAGCACAATAAAAGTTCACACCCACGTGAAACTTCCCCAGTAATTATTTAATGATTGACAGGTTTCATATTCAATTCCAGAGAGCATAAACGTTCCACAGTAACTGAACAACATTGATGGACATGGTCGTATTCCAAACGAAACAGGGCTGAAGGGTTCCCTCTACCGGGTAGATCTGTATCTCTGGAGGAGGGATTTAGTGAGTAAAGGTTTTTCTTTGATGTATGAGTGAGATAAAGTGTATATATTTTCTTTTTACTTATGGCTGGCTGGCTAGCTGTTTTTTATTCTCAAACATAGCCATGATGATCACAGAGCTTGTTTTCTCCACATAGATTAGTAAGAGTAACAATCAGTCTCTGCTGTTAATACTGCATGTAGTGGCATTTTGCTCAATTTTGCTTCTTTTAATTTTTAGAATTTATATCACATTCCAAGAAATTGAATGCAGAGGTTTTAGCTCGTTTAAAATGCAAGCAGCTCAAGTACTTCGGTAGACCCCCTGCCACATGTACATTTGTGGTACCACTCTGTTCTATATAGGCTCGCATATTGTCCCCTTTTTTTCTGATAGTGTAATGTCTGTTTTGTTATAATAAGGTATATTTCAGATATTACGATGTTTGTTGTGTTCCAGGGTTCTGGCCTTTGGCCAGGGTAGTATTGTTTATGGTTTTAACCGTTTCATGTACCAAGGTTTCATAGTTCATAGCCATAGTTCAGGGATGGGCAATGAGGGCTGTATCCGTCCCTGGTTTTCATGCCAACCTCTGGCCTTTAATTAGTTAATTATCTAAATTAGCCAAACTATTCATGAAATCTGACATTTCCTTAAATTATCATGAATTACCACCATAAACTGTTCATGTCACCCAACATAAAACATTTTTCTCTGATCTAACCTTTGCAAAAAATCTATATTTGTGTATGAAGCCAATTAACTCAATTAGTAAAGGTAATTGATAGAAATAAAAACCTGCATACACACCGGCCCTCCAGGACTGGAGTTGCCCATCCCTGCCATAGTTCATGTCACAGTTTTAACAGTTTCTTGTATCCCGTCATTGCATTTCATTATTCATGTTTATTGTTCATGTTTTTACTTTTCCGTGTTTTGTTTCCCGCCAGGTCTGCCCAGCCACTTCACCGCTTGCCTGCGTTTCGCCCCGTGCCTTCGTTGTTGCACATTTCAGAGCTCTGGTTGGCTTTGGTATTTCTCCCTTCCTTCTGTGCTGTGCTGATTCGGGTTGTCTAAGCTTAATTGACAATTAACTGTTTTTAAGTTACTAACATTTACTAACATTCACAGGGTGGTGTAATTCTTAGATAGGCACATTACTAATACTACTAATTTAGACAGGGAGTTTATTGTCATGATTCCTGCTTTACTATTTCAAGTCTTGCTGTGCTTTTCTGTTCTAAACATTCATGCTTTCAAACTGCATACTTAATTGGTACTGCCAGTTGGCTGGCAGACAGTGTCTCAAGTTTCATTCCAAGCTCATGGTTGCAAGTCCTACTTCATGGTCAAGTCTAGTTCTAGTGTTTTGGTTCACAGTCTTGTTATTTTTGTATCTGTACATAGCCTTTGTGTTTTTTGTCCCTTTAGAAATCTAGTATTCTTTTCTGTTTATTATTATTTCTGCCTGGAGTTTCCAGTGGTTTTTTGTTTTTGTCATTTTTGGATTCCTTTGTTTCTAGCTCTGTGAAGCTCACCTTAGTTTGTATTTTGCAACCCTTTGGGCGAAGTTTTTTGTTGGCCCTCGTGCCTGTTTTCTTTATTTTAATAAACTTCTTATTCCCTCCACCTCGCATCTGGTGTCTAACTGGTCCCGTATCAATGTTTGTGAGTTATACTTGTCCCTTATAAGGTGTAGAAAGTGTTTATATAAGCTTTCAAGCTTGGATGTGGGATTTATGTTTGCAATCCTTTTTCTCGACAAAAATCACGAAAATAAATAGAAATATGATGGAATACTAAATGGCACAAGTGTCTTGTTTCAGTTGGGCCATATTCCCCTTTTGTATGAAGCTCAGATCTTGAATTATAAAGTGTTACATTGGGTAACGCATAAATAGCCAGATTTGGCTTCTGCGCAAAGGGGTTAAGAAAATGTAGTTACGCACAGGTACAACCTCTGAAGGGATAACTTCATCATACAAATTGTTTAATGGAGTTAATTGAAGTCCTCCTTGCTTTGGAACAGACATCCTTTAAAAGCCAGCAGATTATCAATAAATCGTGTAAAAGTCACATGTCTTTCACTGCACTCAGACCAGTCTGGACCAGTCAAGAGGACTGAACAAAGAGGCACAATAAAGTGAACTTTCCCTTGAAGAACAAAGTGCATTAAGGAGAGACTGAGCTTGCATCAATGATTCATCATGTATTCTCTGCCAAAGCTCGCTAGATTCCCTCCACTGTAGTACACGTTCAATGTCCATATTTTCTTTAGTCCACCTGTCATAGGTGACACAACATTACATTGCAATGCTATATTTATGTGACTAGCGGAAGCATTTAGCTCTCTATTAAAACACACAATTCTAATGATTCAGTTCAACCCAAAATCCAACTTTATATTTTTGTAATTTATGCTGACACAGTGTTTGATAGACGTGGATATCTACGTGTTTGATATAATTTTGTGAGAAGTTATGAGATTTTTAAGCTTACTCCTCTACATTTTCAATGCCAAAATAGTGCTTGCTCTTTAAGAGTCATTGGATGCTGCCATGTGTCTTTGAAAGCATTGTAATTCTGCGCTCTAGACCCCCCAGAGTCACATTTAAACTGGAGGATGAACATGGGTATCGCATGCTTTCACATGATACTGAGCTGTTCAGTAAGTCTATTCTGCACTCCACTGTTGTTAACAATAGTTATTTGGGCATTTGTAGAGTTAGTGGGAGCTTGAATGAGTCAGCCTGAGTCAGCCTATTCTCCACTGACTTCTCCCATTAGCAAGGTGTTTCAGCCATAGAATCTAGCCCCCAAATATCTCTCCCAATTGCTCATGGTTTCATTGTTAAGAGTTTTTCGCAATAAATTTGAAAAATAGTTGGAGAGATAACCAGAGCCAATTTTTGGCCAGACTGGGTTGGTCTTTCCCTCCATCCACAGATGTTCACAGCTGAGTGAGTTAGGGAGCAAGTAAGTGACTGGTGAAGTTACACGATTGGTCAGCTAGCCAATGAACTGTCACTCTTTCAAAGTAATTTGGCGCAAAACAGTTTCTGCTACATCATGAGGGTGCATTGACAGCAGGTCCGCAAGAACACTAACATTAACAACAATTACTACTAAGGCCAACACAGAAAATTCAATGAACATTTAAAATCCAGGGATTAACATTACAGTCCCACAATTTTGCACATATCCAGCCATATACTAGGTTTTGACTAAGTCTCCTAAAAAATCACTCACCTGTCACTTTATCAGATCCATCTGCACATGATTGCTAATAGCCTGGTCACGTTAAAAATGGATTGGGATATGGCGTGTGACGTCACAGATGGCCAAGTTATGCTGCACATGTAGTTGTGGGTGAGGCAGGTAGCGTTGTTTCTCTTGCTTAGATAGCTACTACTGGAAGGTTATTTTAAATATTGTTGATAATAATATAGTAATGATGAAGATAATGATATTATCATCAGAGTACAGATATTTACTTTGCCAGCCACAGTCAACAAAAGTAATGTCATGGTTATGGTTTTTGGTCATATTTATGTTCATGTTCTGTGTTCATGATTTTGTCTTCTATTTATTATTTTTCGTTTTTTTAGTTCACTCCATTTATCAGCTCCATGGCATTTATCTCTCCTGTCTTGTGATCTAGTTCGTTCAGTCCGTCTTACCTGCCTGCGTGCTCAATTCCAATGTTTAAAATATTCCTTCGATTCTCATTTATTTCCTTTGTCTTTCTGTTCTGATTACTAACAAGACTAACATTTGTATCATAGTCTACCATGTATATAGATTACTAACTTACTAACGAGCACTCTAGTTAAATCTGTAAAATTGCACCGCTACTAATTTAGACTAATTCCCTCTCAGCATTCGCCCTGTTCTAATCCCCACCCCTTGCTTAGCTCTCCCCGTCTTCTCCTGAGTTTCAGCGAGATCTCTCTCATATGCTTAATTACTTTCCTGCGCTCGTATCTGTGCACATAGAACTCCTGGACCGGAGCTGTTTTAATGTCATAGGCTGTTCGTGTGATTCCCGTTCGTGTCTTGTCTTTCGCCAATTTTCGTGGTTAGGGCTTCCCTCATGTGATTCTCCCGATGTAATTAGCCTCATTCCCCACACCTGATCCCTGTATAACATGTGACTTTCCCTGTGTGTATTTAAGCTGTCATTTCACTCACAGCTCTTGTCAGAACATTGATCAATATTTCTTTGTTCAGAGCGCCTTGAATGCCATTGAGTATTGTTTCTCTTTTACTGGACTGTCCGACTTTTATTCTTGCCATTGCCCTTTCTGTATTGTTTTTGTCTTTCTGGATTTTGACCCATTTTTGTATGACCACGATATCTATGTTTGGATGCCCTGTGTATGACCCTTGGCTTGATTACGACTTTTTGCCTACCGGTTATGTACCTTTGCTCTTCTGTCTGCCTGGTTCTGACCCCTGCCTGTCTTATCGACACTGTTTTTGGATTTCGTATTGTGGCTTAGCAATTCTTGTGTTTTTTTGGTTTGGACTCAGACTTCATTAAAGGCATACGTTTTTTGGATTTCCCTCTTTTGCTTGTGGTTCTTGAACGCACCGTCACAAGTAACATCTGTCATGTGAAATGTTTGTCATTTTGTGAAATGTTGCTCATTTACCAGTATGCTAGCAAGGTATTTTCATCTAAATTACTACTATATCATCATCAACAAAAATGAAAACATCTTTACAATTGTTTCTATCTAAGCAGGAAGTAGAAAGTTGCCTGTCCTACAAGGGTCAAAAAGAAACTTACAGCCTCATGTTGCCATCCTGGACATTATAGCAGGTATTCCAGTCCATTTTCAGTTTGTTCGTTGAAGTGCCATATTTCCATGCTTTAAACCCCTAAAGCATAAGAGTGTCATATTTAAATTAGATTGAATGTGGTGATTACACATTTTAATGTGACATCGAATAGCAATGAATTCAGACCAAGTTGAACCTTTAATAGAATGAACATCAGAAAAAAACAGCCCATTCCAGGATCCTCTCTACTCAGAAAACAACTTTAGGATGAGGCTACATTTGATTGTTGACTGGTAGAAAGAATCTGAATTTCTAATGTAACAGTCAGATGGTGGGGTCAGAATATGTAGTAAAAGCCTGTTGTTTGTCAACAGTGCAGCTGGTTTCTGCAGCGTAAAAGAGTGGGACATGTCTTTTTGGTATATATTTGGCCCCTTAATTCTGACTGAACATTTTCACAGTATTCCTATTTCACAGAATTGTTGCTCACAATTTGTGTTCTTCATTTGTTGTCGACAAATATGTTGAACCTGTCTGATACTGTTTAGTCGGCATGGGGCAAAATTCCACAATATTGTCTCCAGCACCATATGGTTTGACAGAATTTAACAGTTAAATTAACACAGTGTTACCATGTTATTTTAACTGTAAGTAGAGTCCTGCGTGTATTTAACTGTGGTTTACTGCAAACATACAGTACATGGAACCACAAAATTGGCACGTCACTGCAGTGGTCCAGGCTTTACATGCAGCTGAGGTTGATGAGGTATGGCCACACCAGGCCGGCCCGCTGGGTATTTATGCAGTTTTTACCTCTCTCAAAATACACTAGTGATATGCAAAAGGGCAAGGATTTGAGTCGGATTTTGCACTCTGTCATATACTGATTGTAAAATCACAGTAAAAAATATAGGGCACAGGCAGCCCGAGATGCTCCTGCCATTAAAGAAAATGTCAAAGTTTTTGTGGACGGACGCATGCATGGACGGACACACGCACGGATGAAGCCCGATATCCCGAGCCACTCGGGCAGCAGGAACTAATTAGGAGCCTGTAAGTGAAAATGTTGATAAGATGAAGCAAATTGTCAAAGTTTTTGGTGATATTTTTAGGCCAGTGACCTTGAAAAAATCGGTACAAGGTCACCTTTAGGCCCCTCATTTGTAGGACTTTATGAATTGCATGTCCAATAAAAATTAGGGGCCTGGAACTGAAATAGTTGATGAGATCAAGCAAAATGCCGAAATTTTTGGTGAAATTTTTAGGCCAGTGACCATGGAAAAATAGGCCAAGGTCACTTTTAGGCAAGTCATTTCTAGGGCTTTATAAGATGCATGTCCAGTAAAATTTAGGAGCCTGTAACTGAAATCGTTGATGAGATAACGCAAAATGTGTTAATGGATGCATGCAGGCACGCACGCACGCACCCACACACGCATGTAGGCACGCACACACGGACGGAACCCGATACCATAGCTCCTCCACCACGAGCGGCGGGAGCTAATACCTGGCAAAAGAGGTGCCAGCTAAAATAAGTGGCAAAAAGGTGTCAAAGGATAACAGTGCATGTCTAATCCACATTATGATGAATGCAGTCTGTACCTGGAGAGACAAGGAGATCACATCCAGTATGACACAGGTTTAGCTAATAAGGTGGTTAGATCATATTCTCTTAAGCTGATATGGAATGAGTGACACCAGATGCGGGAAAAGGGAATGAGGATTTATTGATAAAACCAAAACAAAACAGGCACGAGGGCCAACAAAAAACTTGGCCCAAAGGGTTGCAAAAAACAAACTATGGAAGCTACACAGAGCTATAAACAATAAATGCAAAAAGGCAAAAAACAAAAGGCACTGGAAACTCCAGGCAAGATGCTCAAGAAAAGTAAATAACAAGACTAAATATATATACACAAAACAAGAGGCTGGGACAAGACTTGAAACTAGAAATGCTAGGGAACTATGATAACAAGAACTTGGCTAAACTTGCACATGCAATGAGACGCGAGACACTGTCTGCCAGCCAACTTCCACCGCAACCAGATAAAGGCTTGGTAATCAAGGACACATGAGGGGCAACACCTGGAGAAGCAGAAACAAGAGGCATGGCAAGATCAAGACATGGACAGAGATCGGATGACATGACCTGCTCATTAAGAGAATGAGCGTGCTCAGCTTAAGTACCAATTAAGTATGCAGTTTGGAAGCAGGCATGAATGTTAAGAACAGAAAAGCACAGCAAGATCTTGAAATAGCAAAGCAGGAATCATGACAATAAACTCCCTGTCTAAATTAGTAATATTAGTAATGTGCCTGTCTAAGAATTACACCACCCAGTGAATGTTAGTAAATGTTAGTAACTTAAAAACAGTTAATTGCCAATTAAGCTTAGAAAGGCCCGAATCCAGCACAGCGCAGAAGGAAGGGGAAATACCAAAGCCAACCATAGCTCAGAAATGTGCAACAACGAAGGCACGGGGCGGAACGCAGACAAGCGGTGGAGTGGCATGGCAGACCTGGCAAAAACAAAAACATGGAAAAGTAAAAACATGGACATGGAATGTAAAACATGAAATGCAAAAACCTGATACAAGAAACTGTTAAAACTATGACTATGAAACATGAACTATGGAACTATGAACTATGAAACTTGGAACATGAAACTGTTAAAACCATAAACAATACTGTTCTGGCCAAAGGCCAGAACCCTGGAACACAACATAAGCGCTTTAAGCGCTAATATTCCATTCTATAATTCTGTAAATTCTTGTAATCATGACTTATTTTGAAACATATAGTCGGTTAAATTTGTGTAAAAACTGTCATGATGACAGAGTGAATACTAACATAAATTTTGTTGTGCCTTTTTGCAACTTTTAAATGATACCACAGCTGTGATTGGGAATTTATGGGTCTGTCCTTTACATATATCCCTTTCAAACAAAGAGCATCATTGGTGATATACAACAGATTTGATTTACTCAGTTTGAGTGGAGTAAGATCATTTTTTCCCCCCTCAAAGGAGTCTCTTTCCAGGCAATACTTTTGATGAGAATCCAGGCCATATTTCTTCATTAAAGAAGTGCAATGTCAGCTTTCAGATTTAAGAAGGGTATTTCTGTTATTATTTACAGTTCCCAGCTGAATTTAAACCCAAAGACCTTGGGCTATTTCCCCCTACATCCAGCTGTTAGTTCTGAGACTGAATATCTGCTTTCTATGGCTGTATTTTTTTTCCCTTTATTACAGGGAAGTCCCACTGAGACTGAGGTCTCTTTTTCAGGAGAGCCCTGAATACAATAAAGCAATTACAAAGTGGGCTAACACATAGAGCATAGTAAGATTCACGCAATTACATACAACTACTGCAGAATAAAGGAAAACAAACTTTAAAATAGAGTTAAAAATAAAAAGAAAATTAAAAAAAAAGTTAAACATTCAAGAGCAAAGGACAGAGAACAAGTCCAAAGTTATAACTAAAGGCCTGGGTGACTCTTAACAAAATCCACCCTTGCGGTCTGACATGCTGGCTTCGGATTTTGAAGGACAAAACCCCAGTAAGATATGAAGGAAGTTTACCAAGCAATGCTTTATAAATAAATTAAATACAATGGAGCTTCCTTCTAAAATAAAGGGAAAACCACCCAACAGAGCTACATAACACACAGTGATGAGTGTGGAAATAATCTCTAGTGATAAAATGCAGAGTGCTGAGATAAATAGTGTCCAGAGGTCTTAAAGTACAATCAGAGGCATGGATGTAAAGGATATCCTCATAGTCAAATAAAGGTAAGATTGTTGCCTGGACAATCCTCTTCCTTCTGTCTAAAGAAAAACAAGACCTGTTTCTGGAGAGAAACCCAATTTTTGTTCTGATTTTCTTGGACAAGTTAGACACATGACTTTTAAAGGAAAAGTCATGATCCAGCCAAATACCCAAATACTTGTAGGACTGAACTATTTGCAGCAGTCACTGAGAAAATTGAGTCATTTGGCATAATTGCATTCCGAGCAGAAAAAAAACATGAACTTAGTTTTATCCGTATTTAAAACAAGTTTCATATCATCCAGAGTGTGTTGAATAAGATTAAAAGCCGATTGCAGGTAGATAAGGGCCTAGGTCAGGGGTCGTCAACCCTGGTCCTCGAGAGCCGCAGTGTCTGCTGGATTTTGACGTTAATCTGCACTTAATTGATGAATGAAAGCAGTTCATTACACCCTTAACTCATCTCACCTGGTGTCTTAGGTTTAAATAGGGCGGACAAAACCAAACTCAGCACACCCTGTGCTGTTAGAAATACTCCTGCACTGAGGGAATATTAAGCCAATCAATCAATTACCAGGAACTACCCACAAGACTCCTAGAGCCAATTAAACAGACATGCAGGTTGTGACAGAAGTCTATGTGGAAACCAAGATTAGTCAATGTAGTTGGACATTTAGCATAGTTGTAATCCGGACAAAGTAAAGGTTTAAGTAAAGATTAAAGTGGATAGGGCAGGGGTAGCAAGCCCTGGTCCTGGAGAGCCACAGGGTGTGTGAGTTTGGTTTTCTCCACCCTATTTAAATCTTAGACACCAGGTGTGATGAGTTTTGCTTGTAATGAACTGCTTTTATTCATCAATTAAGTGCAGAGTAACGTCAAAAACCAGCAGACACTGCGGCTGTCCAGGACCAGGGTTGACGACCCCTGACCTAGGTGCATGTTGGTGCAGAGGAGTACTACGCAGTGTCATCTGCATGAAAATGAACCTTTAATTTGCAATATTATTAATATAAATTGTGAATAAAGTCGGAGTATGGATCCATGGGGTACTCCCTTCGTCACCTTTAAAAAAAAAAAAAACTTCACATCCCCAAGCATAATAGCTAATGTTCTATTAGAGAGATAGTCCTGGAACCACAAGCAGGCATCGCAATCAAGACCAATGGAGGACAACTTTTTTTAATAAAATAAAATGGCCTACTGAATCGAACGCTTTTGCGAAATCAATAAATATGGCAGCACATTTTTGTTTATCCACAGCTGATATCAAATCATATATGACCACTGAAGCTGCTGGCCTGAAGCCAGTTGTTGTGAAGTTAAAATGTTGTTCAAAGTTAAAGCTGCACAGTTGTTGCTTAACAAGAGATTCTAAAATCTTAGCCAGGCAAGACAATTTTGAGATAGGTCGGTAGCTGTTCACTGAACTGGGATCACCACGCTTAGATAATGGGAAAACATGAGCAGCTTTCCATACACTGGGGATAGTCCCAGTTGATACTGACAAACTAAAAATATTAGTTATTGAATGCGTAATCAATGGGGCTGTGAAACGCAAAAGACTCGGAACTTGATGGTAACTCCTCCACAGGCCTTTCCCCGTTTGGGGCTCAGTTGGGTTATCAGCCTCCACTGTGTCCTGAGACTGACAGGGATTCAGAGGTTCCTTCAGTTAATCACTTGGTTCGGCGTTGTCGGTCAGTTTGGCCCAGGGTTCGTTCCTCTTTGTTGCGAACTGGACGGAAACAAAAGACCGCCGCAGATAGAAGGCGCCATTCGGCCCCATCTTATTTGGTTGGCCAAAAGGTCTGGCTTTCCCCGCAGAACATGCCCTTGAAGGTGGAGTCACGGAAATTGGCTCCCCGCTTCATTGGTCCTTTTAAGACTGTGCGAAGGATCAGTCCTGTCACAGTCCGGTTGAAGCTCCTTACGGATTCACCTCTCTTTTCATCTCTCCAGGCTCAAACCTGTTTGTACTCGCATCCTGGCTCCGGTCGACAAACCCTCGCCGCGGCCGTGGATGATTAAGGGGGGGCCTGTTTTCTCTGTGCGTCGTATTTTAGACGAGAGACGTGTGGATCATGGGGCTCAGTTTTTAGTCGACTGGGACTATTTTAAACAGCTGTTGATTTTTCTTCATTTTTCATTATTTACATTCTTTCGCTGCATTGTGAAAAATAGCAGTAGTTGATGAAAACTGCTTTATTACAAACATCTTCGAAAAGGAATGCAATTTTCACAGACTAAATTACGGAAGATGTTGAACCAATAGGTTCCTGATTATGTTGGTGAGCATGACATTTTAAACTTTTACGAAGTGCAGGTTTGGCTGATTATCATCTGCCTAGTGTTTTAAACTTCCAAAGGGCCATATTTTAGTGAACATGTCTGCACACTTTCACCAATTAGAGGCCACTTGAGTCTTTTATTTCATCACTTCCAATTTTCCCTTTTTTATGTGGACTGACATGGTGGTGCATTGGGTCGTGCTGTCCCCTCATTGTAAGAAGGTTATAGGTTTGAATTCAGGCCTGGGGCCATTTTGTGTGAGACATAGATGCTGTAGGCTTATTGAAGATGCTAAACTGCCTCTTGGTATAAGTGAATGGCATGTGCTTTGATTTTCTACACACGAAGAAGAGAAGGGCAGATGATAGGAGATACTTGAAAAATTGACAAAAGTTTCAGAGAGAAAGAATCCCTTCTATTGATACAAAAAATTCTGCATTTCAGCAAACTTTGAATATGGACCTGTTTGGGTTAACATTAGCAATTCCTGATCTAAACATGGCTTAAATGGGTAAATGATCCTAATTAACTATAAAAGCTAAATAAAATCTTGTCGAAATTCTGGGCTTGTAATTGTATTTGGATCAAAAAGCAGCATATACTGGCGTCCCCAGGACCAAGGTTGAGAACCGTTGACTTAAATTCAGAGTTCTTTTACTGTATTTTGCCCATTATTTTCTTTTTTTACTTCAAATATTCGGAAACGGACAAATACATAACACAAATTTGAAGGGCACATTTAATTATTAGTGCACATTTCTGCGTCCGGGAAATTTAAGAAGCATAGCACTTGTGGAGGACATAATCAAATCCAGAAGTTTACCACCTAAAGAGCGCGTGCGAGGCAGAGCGGGGGCAACCTCATGACAGCTCAAAGAGAGAGAGAAAGGGACAGAAAGTGAGTGAGTGTGTGAGATGGATGAAGAGTAAAGGGGGTGCGAGGAGAGCTGCTTAACAAACGAGACTGTCCGGATGAAAGGAGACAGAAGAGGGGCAGTCGGAAGGATAGAGAGAGGGATCGGTGCACAGAAAGAGAAGGAACAGTATGCCATTTGACAACAAGACATGAGGGAAATCAATTAAAGCAGTATTGATTCTCTCTGGAGTCGAGAGGGAGCAGATGCATTTGGCTGCCATGGGACAATTTCTGGAAGTGAAAAGAGCCCAGAGATGATTTCCCCTCTCTGCCCCCCTCCCAGTCCCCCATGCCACCTCCCGCCCCCAATTTTTTCATTTCAGCGTGGTAGTGTGAGCAATACCGGCTAGAGCAGGCTGCCTGAACCCCATGCTGGCTTCCTTTGGAGAGTAGAGAGGCAATCAATGTGTGTTCACAAAAGGGGAAGAGCATTGAGAAAGCCAACTGTTCCCTCAGGCCATGAGGGAGGGGAGGGTGAGACGAAAGGAAGGGAGAGAGGCGGTTAGACAGAGAGCAAAAGAAAGGGAGAGAGAGAGAGAGAGAGAGAGAGAGAGAGAGAGCGTGCTTACAGAGCTCATTGCTTATGTTAAATGACTGACAGCGCTGTTTGTTCTCTATCCTTTAATCTTAAAGGAGGCCCGTCAACAGATATAGACTGCATAGGGAATCTGTTAACAAGGCAGTGAATTACTCAGCAAATGTGCTCTTTATTGCTGCCATAATTGAGGGGAGGTGTAAATTACGATGATAAAGATATGATTGCTGACCGCTGAGTTTGACTGCTTCATTGATGCACAATCCGATCAATAATTTCATCTAAGGGGGAGAAATTAGCTTGATTATCACGCAATAATAAGGAGCCGAAGACGTAGACGAAAGCAAATAGAAAATCATAGACTGTTCATTGCATGTAGAATTTCCTTTGCTTGCGTATGGACCATTAATTTGAAAAATATTGCACTCCTTTGCTATTGATTCCATTGTATTTGTTGTTGATGTTGGCTTCAAAAAGATTATATTTACAATACTTTAAATAGTGTCGTTAAATTCTAAAGCACCATGCGGTCTAAATTGCACTGGCTTTAAGTCCAAAAGGTCGTCAAACAACTAAATAAAACTAAAGTGAGTTAATTTATTTAGAAATGGCTAATTACATATTTATGAACGCTGTCTCATGGTGAGAGCATTGCTCTGAGGGTAAGAACAGTTCTTTCAGGCCCAAATTAATTTCTGACTTCAATAAAGAAGGAATGACATATTTCTGACTAATTAATCTCAGCCAAAAACTTAATGGCAAGTGTTTGGCAGGCATTTGGTGTAGCCTCTATCAGGATACTGGGACTCATTAAATCCATTCAGGATATAATGATGTGACTTAATTGAATATTCTTTTTAAAGCCTGAAACTAGGAACTCTTCTTTTTTACTATGGTTCATAGCAAGGACAGGCACAGTTGACCACAACCTGCATCTAAAACTTTGGTCTGTAAAATAATTAATATGCTCCTTTTTTCACATTTTTAGGAGGGATTTGCATCCTGAATCGCGCAGGATTATAGCCTCAATTATATCAAGCACTCCAGTTCAGTTCACATTAACTCATTACACACAGGAATGGTTATTTTTGCATTTACATGGTGAAAAGTTGCGGATAGCACAAAAAAAAAAGTTTTGATCCATCCCATTTTTTTCAATACCCCTCTGATAACGTCCCTGATCTGTGGATCCGATGGTGAAAGATGGAGCTAAAAACACAGCTGTCCATTGATTGGTTGAGAGTTGGGACTAAACTTAACATAAATTCGCCACAAGGTCGACATGGGTGATGTGGCTATTACCCTCTGGTAAAAACCCCACCTACATTTCAAAGTACTGTTCGCGGTGGAAACGCTAAACAGATCTAGGGTTTCAGAATCAGTCTGTACAGGTTACATACCGATTCTAAGGGTCCAAATCTGAGTGTTTTGTGGAAGCGTAGCTTATTATTTCTGAGAATACTTTGGTCATTGAAAGTGAACTGTCGCCTTTTTAGCTCGCTAGCCAGATGGCTATGTAGCATAATACATTGGTGCGCTAGCTATAACATTATACAGTTTGATATCACTTTAGTTTGCTAGCTAGATAGCCAACCAGCTTGCTAGCGAGTAAGACAGTAAGCAAACTGTAGCCTTATTTTGTCGGCGTGATCAAGTCGCAAATTGACGCGATTATAGGATGAAATTGAATTGGGGGGACCAGAATTTCAGAGTAGCGACGCATTAATGGTACGGAAAAAAATATTGCTGCCCGTACACTTAAGGCGGTTGCAAAATCTTGGCTTATACCCGTCGTCATTTATCACTTGCGTGCTGTTGACTACTCGCTCGAGCTGTCTTCACGCTTCAGTCATGTACGACCCACAAAACAGCAATGCTAAGCTGACAGTGCCTTCTTCTGGAAAACAGGTTAAATCTTATCCTTAAATCTTAAATCCTACATGATATATACATATATATATATATATATATATATATATATATATATATAATTTCGGTTAATATGTCGCAATTTGATTTATATTCAAAGTTTAGATTTAGTATTTAATGTCCTCTTTTTCCTTCTACAAAAAGTTATACTACCAAAAAACAATATCACCATTTCTACACCAATTTACACATATTTGTGCGTAAATGTGTGAAAAAGATTTAAAATGGCAACAATCTTTTTTCCCGGTTTTTGACGCTAAATGTGCAAAAACTGTACTGTATAAAACAACACACACTATTTTACAAACGGCGCCCCATACACTGCTGCCATCTTCAGTTCCTACTTGTTTTTGGGACTTTTTTTCACTGTCATTCAGCTCTTCAGATTGTAAAATGCACATTTTGTTTGATTCCATGGAAGCCCATAGTGGACAATATTCAAAACATACACCTTGAGTTGTATGATAATAGCAATGTTGCACACAGCAAGTTAACCATATACCATATAAAGTGAAAAAGAAAAAAATCAGCGAGCACCATAATTGATTTGACAGTGAAATATTTTTTGTTATTCTGGTTCTTTTGGCTGAATTAGTCACCTGATCTGAATCCTATGGAAGCCCATAGTGGACAATATTCAAGTGAAAATGTAATCCCATTATTACATTATAATTTTCCACTTATAAATGAGTTATATGAGACAATATTGAATTGAAATTGCATTAATCCAATTATCACATCCATTTTCTCATACACATGGGAAATCTATCTATTGCCGACTGTTCTTGAGCTAGCCAGGTAATGAGCTATCCATTTAAGTCTCCCTGAAATCTGATAGTACTGTTAGTACTGGGACGTACAAAGGTGCTGCAAAATATTTCAAAGAAGTTCATAGTTCAGCAGGTTAAGCTAGAAAGTGAGGAACATAGTTTTCAGCCAGTCAGAGTCATCTAAATGTTTCCCATTGCAACATGGCTTGGGAATCGCGATTAAACTAGGAACAGCGGCAGCCTGACTGCTGGCCATTTATCGGACCGTTCTGCATGATGCCATACATTGTGCATGTTTCAAGAGTGGCGAACTTGCAACTCCGCAAGCACAAGAGCAATCGCTATCAGCTAGCTAGCTTTTGAAGCTAGGGCAAAAATAGATTCACAGGGATTAAGTATAAAAATGATGACAAACATTTCCCCTAACTAGCGTCAGCAAGGTGAAAAGATGGACAGTTTTTATCTGGAGTAATGTAATACGCTATAGCACGCATGGAAGGATAATGCTGCTTTAACTAGCTATGAAATAACAAGTCTCAGGCTAAACTGTCAGTTTGTTCTTTTGGTAAAAGAAGCTGCTAATCAATGGTGAAAGAGGTGTTGTGTGCGAGATGACGTTGAAAGTGACAAATCAGGGCTGTGAGAGCTTCTCCAGTAGGCATCATAGCTAGGTAGCTGTACCTCAGCGATTGTTTTTCGGCACACTAGCAAGCTAGCTCACGTCTCTGAAATCTGCAAGCACACTTGGGTCGCAGTTGCACAACACTGCCGCGAAGCCTCGGACAAGTTCATGCATGTTACAGCTAGCTCAGTTAATAGAGTTGGGGCAAAAATCAAATCATATCGCTTTAATGTGATGATCATTTACAAATATCTTCCTTAGTTAACGTTAGCCAGCATACTAGCTGGCGAGATGGCTACATCCAAAGCGCAAAGTAGCCTCGTGCGCGATGGCACACAATACATAGCAGCTTAGCCATCATGACATTATCAGTAAGCCTCTGTGCGTACAAGGCTACCCAGAAGCTGATTAGTTGACATGCAAAAGAGGAACATGGTTTCCGTTCGTGCCCCTAATGAGTGACGTCCTCGCGGAAGACCCACTTTGATGAGACGCTAAGAGACTGCATTTTAATTTTCATTGTGTCCCAAAAAGAGCGTGGTGACATGTATTTGAAAATTCAATGGACTGAGAGGCACTGTTTCCCTCACTGTGTTTGAATATTGTCCCATCTATTGCAGGATAAGTCTTTGAAAATGAAATGTCAAATGTCGTCATCATTATTATTTCCAAGCGATTAGAAAACAGCATTTTCATTATCATGTCGACCCTAAAAGAACGTGATGACATGTAAATGTGAATGTAATAGGCTGGGGGTGCTGTTTTGCTTATTGCATTTGAATATTGTCCAAGGTATTACGGAGCATGACTTTGAAAATGAAATGTCAAACAGATTTTCATTATCATTGAATATAGTCATGGATTTTCCATATGTGTACGTGAAAATGAAAGTGATAATTGGATTAATGCATTTTCAATTTAATATTGTCTCAAATAACTCATTCATAAGTGGAAAATTATCATGCAATAATGGGATTACATTTTCATTTGAATATTGTCCACTATGGGCTTCCATACAAGGTGAGGGACTCCCATTATGTTAAAAAGGTTAGGATATTTTGGATATTTGGTATTTAAGTATGTATTTGGTTCACAGCAAAAATCCCAGTGTTAATTGATCTCCGATAGAGTTTATATGAGACCAGTTGGTCTCATATAAACTCAACTGGAGTTCAATTAACGCTGGGTTGTTTGCTGTGTTTAACCATTTCGTATAGCCATTGTGATATGAAAGGGGGTACTACAAATGTATTTAAGTCTCATGGACTTTTGTTAAAAAAAAAAAAAAAGCCTGTTTTCGATAAATAATGATATGGGATCAGTAAGACACCAGATGCAGGGAGATGGGAATGAGGATTTATTTCAAACAAAAATAAACAGGCACGAGGGCCAACAAAAAACTTGGCCCAAAGGGTTGCAAAAAAACAAACTAAAGTAAGCTACACAGAGCTATAAACAATAAATGCAAAAGGCAAAAAACAAAAAGGCACTGGAAACTCCAGGCAAGAAGCACAAGAAAAATAAATAACCAGACTATATATAAATTCGAAAAACAAGAGGCTGGGACAAGACTTGAAACTAGAAATGCCGGGGAATCCTGACAACAAGAACTTGGCTACACTTGCACATGCAATGAGACGCGAGACACTGTCTGCCAGCCAACTTCCACCGCATCCAGATAAAGGCTTGGAAATCATGACATGAGGGGTAACACCTGGAGAGAGAGAGAAACAAGAGGCATGGCAAGATCAAGACATGGACAGAGATTGGATGACATGACCTGCTCATTAAGAGAATGAGCGTGCTCAGCTTAAGTACCAATTAAGTATGCAGTTTGGAAGCAAGCATGAATGTTAAGAACAGAAAAGCACAGCAAGATCTCGAAATAGCAAAGCAGGAATCATGACAATAAACTCCCTGTCTAAATTAGTAATATTAGTAATGTGCCTATCTAAGAATTACACCACCCAGTGAGTGTTAGTAAATGTTAGTAACTTAAAAACAGTTAATTGCCAATTAAGCTTAGAAAGGCCCGAAGCCAGCACAGCACAGAAGGAAGAGGGAAATACCAAAGCCAACCCAGAGCTCTGAAATGTGCAACAACGAAGGCACGGGGCGGAACGCAGACAAGCGGTGGAGTGGCATGGCAGACCTGGAAAAAACAAAAACATGGAAAAGTAAAAACATGGACAAGGAACATGAATATGAAATGCAATGACTGGATACAAGAAACTGTTAAAACTATAAATGCTGCCCTGGCCAAAGGCCAGAACACAACAAATAAATTATTTATAAAATGTTTTGAGAAATATCACATCATGTGGTTTTTAATTATTTTCCCACCCAAAACACCATGCCATTGGTTTATGCACTGTGAGGAACATGGACAGCACATTGATGCCCAAAAACAGAATGGAGGACAAATTTTATTGAAGTTTTGAGCTGGGAAAAAAAATGTTACTTCCTCCTAGTCTATCCTGGAAAGGCATGGAAGTTCAGGGGATCTGAGAGGGGTGCAGGTGCTTTTAGAGTCCCAAGGAGGGCAGCACTGGGGCTTGCCTGCAGAATTTCTATTCCTCCAGGTCCCCCTGCCCCATTACTCAGACTGTTTACAATGTATTGCTTGGCAACCAGTAGCGCAAACACACACCTGGCGTGTCAAACGGGAAACCCGCATGGCGTGTCCAACAGGAAGCCGGCTGTGCTCTGAAAACATTCCACATGTGCATGCACTTGCAGAGACACATACGCACGCGTGCACACACACACACACATACACACACGCACATGCGCACGCAAACTTATTCATTAGTCATAGTCACACACGTGCCTCGATCTCATAGCTTATTCACAGCACAAATCTTTCAAAATGTTTAACATTTAAAATTGAACCTCAGTTTCA
The DNA here is from genome assembly GCA_029721435.1 of Gymnothorax reevesii. Classification (NCBI taxonomy): domain Eukaryota; kingdom Metazoa; phylum Chordata; class Actinopteri; order Anguilliformes; family Muraenidae; genus Gymnothorax; species Gymnothorax reevesii. The sequence goes on along the minus strand of CM056582.1, from coordinate 86,092,530 downwards.
TTTCAGCTTTAAATGTCAGGCTGAAATTCATATTAAAATGTTTGCAGCTCAAATTTGATAAGTTTTCCTTCTGGCACAACAATTTTGGAATTTACCAATCTTCAGGCCCAGCCTGGTACTGTTTACACTATAATGCCTTATCAGGTCATGTCAGATAAAAAGGTCTCAGCGCTTAGGCTGAGCAACAATGCCTCTTTTCAAAATAATATTCATTTCCATTTTTTCTTAGCTCTCGGCTTGAATTATAATGCACTGCATTCAACAAGCTGTCAAAACAGGGGTCTGCAAGATGATTTTTCCCGCCCAGTCTTCACGACCTTCGTCACATCTTGTACAGTTCTTCCAGCCTGACTACAGTAAACAACTGATTGACATGTGGAGCTGCTAATGGTTAACTCTTGCCTACCAAGGAGCAGGCACTATCATGATTACCACTGGTAATCGTGGGCAGGGTTTATTTCTGGGTGGTAGGGCAAATTATTGCACACTGAAAACATAACTTATAACGATGAGTACCCAAAACCAGGTACATCCGCTGTATAAATTCTTTGTGTCCCTATCTATACGGTGTGAATCAAGAATACTGTGAAAATGGGTTTTATTCAGTCATTTGCCATGCGCTTTTAGTATAAGCACAATTATGTGTTTGTCTAATGAATGTACCCTCATCCACGTCAATACCTGCGAAGAGTGCAGCTCTGGGTTTGTTATTGCATTACCTGCACTGCTTTTATCAGTCCTGTCAATTTATTGTTATTGTAAGCAATTCAACAGATGCTTCCTCATTGATTTCTTCCCAGCAGAAGATAGACTTTAGAATCCATATAGATTTCATATCTGTTATATAATGGAATTCCCTCCTTCTAGAGAAGGTATGGATTTTCTGCCATTGAGGCATGGAGATGATGGTGGCCGTAGTGGCTGGTGGCTGTTCTCAGTTTGTGTGCGTGTGCGCGCGCGTGTGTGGTGTGTGCGTGTGTGTGTATGCGTGTGTGTGTGTGTGTGTGAGTTGGGGGAGTGGGGCTAACCTACTGCTGCTCCTACTACACCGCAGAAGAGACTTTACAGATTACAGGACCACTGGGAGCAGTTTTTCTTCATACTACACACCATGTTCTCTGCCACATGTTACTGTTTTAGATAAGAGCTTTTGAACTTATGCATTCATAATGTCCTGTTCTGTTCAAGAAAATATGAATAAAGTTTACACAGTACTCACTGTGAGGAAATAAATTGATGTCGGCAGATAGCAGATCAAAATCTAACACCCTTCTCTCCTGAGATCTCTTACAAAGTGTCAATATAATACATGAAAGACTGAAGGGCAACATTTTGAACAGTTAGCTGACCAAATTCACAACCTATTAAACTCTGTGAGAATTTCAATTATTGTGTTGTATGGAATTTTTGATGACAATATAACTGGCAGATTTGACTAATTATGCAATTACATACTATCACTGGATACAGAAAATCATCTTTGCTTTGATAATGGGTCGATGAAATGAGAAAAGTAAAGAGAAATCAAATGAAGAAAATTCCTAGATGTTGTAAAAAAGATAGAGAGCTGAATTATGAGCACCAGTCTGGACTTGCTGTCGCTGAACGTGCAGCTTCAAATATATTGAGTTATTACATTTTCAGTCGTGTACGAATTTGATGTCTTGCTTTTGCACTTCCACAATAACACCGTTATGTCTCTTTTGTAAACACAAAATCATGAATTAACAATGACTCCGATTCAACCTTCCATATGAGTCCCATCCATCTTTCAATTATAACACTTTCAGTTACACAACATAAATACTTGAACTCATTAAATATTCAATTGAATATCAAATTGCTGCATGCTGAACAGTTAGAAAATAGTTGACATGGCTTGACCAGAATGCACTTTTGCTCAGGACACTATGGGCCTGATCTACTAAAGCTTTCCATGTATAGAAAAGCGTGCAAATGCCAGAGCGGCTGCAAATTAACCTGCAATCTCATCTACTAAGGGTGTGCATGGAGGATTGCGTCTTTGAAGTGTGCAATTTTGCACATTCTGTGCAGTTAATACTTTTGGCCCTAATGAATATGTAATAAGGGGCATGCCTACCCAGCGTGCAAAATATGGGAGGCGAAAATGCAAATACCAAATTTTAGCAAATGCAAAATGACTTGCCAAGCCTGAAAGCAAGTTCAGTGATGGTGATTACATGTGCTATTTAATATCTTTGAATGGGACTAATTGGCTCCATGTAATTGCGCACAGACATGGCTGCCATTATTGCCAAAAGGAGAAGACACAGGTGGCAAGTGCACCGAGAACGGGTGTTCTCCATCCGTGTGACAATGTTTGGGATGTCAGAGGAGAGAATAATCCAGAAATATCGCCTGTCCAGCAATGCCATTTTGGAGATGTTAGATGAAATCAGGGCCACTAGATGCCATGTTGCGGAGCCTAGGCTTGTACATAAAGTTTCCATCCACACGGGAAGCTCTGAATGAAACCAAACAAGAGTTTTATGCGTTTGCTCACTTCCCAAGAGTAATCGGAGCGAGTGACAGTACTCATGTGCAAATTGTTCTCGCCTCAAACACTGAGCACAAACTGTTATAAACTGGTACCTTTTTGGCAGTTGTTTTAATTGTAAATTTACAAACAGGTAATAACACAGGTTCTATGTATGTTAACCGTGAACCACAGTGAAATGCGCGTGGACTCTGCTTACAGTTAAAATAACAAGGAGACAATGCATTAATTTAACTGTAAAATTCAGTCCATTTATAACAGTGTATTTTTTTTATTTTTTTTATTTAACCCTTATTTAACCAGGGAAGTCCCGTTGAGATTGAAATCTCTAAATCTCTATTTGCTGCCTCCACAAGCACCACCGACTCCATCGAGTCGAATTTCATGCATTTGCGGTTGTCCTTTTCCTCCAAACTGTTCGTGGTGGAAATGGCTGCAGCAGGCAAAGTCCTCATTTTAATAATGCTGTTTGCACCAGCAGTCATTTAGGCAATTACTCTTAGTAGATCATCTGCAAAATGTAAGCAGACCAAACAGGCAAAATGTTACCACAAGCATGCAATTTAGCGCTTTTTATTTGGGATCTTAGTAGATCAGGCCCTATGAGTACAAGCTGGATTTAATCAAGTGCCCTCTATCAACAAGTGCAACTTCCTTTTTCCCTTAAACATAAAGACCTCATTTGCATTGATGTAATATAAAATTCATACAACAGTCAGTACAAAAAATTGGAAAAAGTTACTGTGATGTCACCCTTTCATCAAAAGGGAAAGATGGAATCATGTGCTTATGAAGTCTACCCCAAATCTATTTACAGTTTGTTTAACAGTCAAGAGAGGTAACTCCAATGATACCATCCTGTCATGTGAAGCAAACTCTCCCTACCATTGGCAAAATATTAAAATTCAGATAATTATATGATTGCCTGATTGTGGGCGGGAACACTGGTTAATCAAAAAAAAATCCAAGGGTGACTATTGCATTATTGTGGGAGAACAAAATGAGGAGTCCACTTGCAAAGTCTTCTAAGTCAAGTTGGTCCATTTTTTATAAGTATCTGATTTTTTTGGTCGGCATTGAAATTATCTTCCATAGATACCAATTTTCACAAAACTGAAACTATTAGCCTTGCAGACATAATCCATGTGTAAGAAGGGAGCCGGAAACACCAGGCGCAGGATGCAGAAAAATGTATTAAACACAAAAACACTAGGGGAAGAATATGGCTGGCACACCAGAAATAAAACACCGTGCACATGCACTGAACAAAAGGGAGAACTGAAATACACTGCCAAAGGCAGGGGGAGAACTGAGGTACACACTCAATGAGTGGCTAAACTAAAAAAACAAAAACTGAACCTAACTAACTGACGAACCACACTGGGAGACTGAACGAAAAGGAAGACAAGACAGGGGTGCTGCAAAAGGCTAGACTCTGGACAGGCTCGGGGAAAAACACAAGAATGCAGGAGCAGAGATATCACCATGAAGACTAAGTCAAAACAAGGATCCGTCTGATGAAAGCTTCCAATACTGCCACATTTAAAGATCACGAGAGGAGGCGGGGACTCGGAATGCAATCACACTGAAACAGAAACACATGGGATTAATAAACAATCACACGAGGACCGGGAAATACTAATGATCAAGACAAGACGCTGAGACGAGCAATCAAGCTAGACGGTTTAGATTAAGGCAATCTAAACGTGACAAGAAAAAAGCACCATAAAGAAAGCAAGGGAAAGCACAGGGTTTAAACTGCAGTTAATCAGAAAGTTCAGACTGAAAGCAGAAAAGCCAGAAACGCATACGCTCACTAAATGAGTTAATCAAGGTTAATAGTAAGTGACGAAGTATTTACAATCACCCATAAATACGTGAAGATTAGTACGGGTTAGTAATGTCCTATCAGAGAACGCATTCACTCAGTTTAGCGAGACCCGGAATTAAGTGCAGCTGGAAGCAATGAATGAAATACCAAAGCCAAACCGAAAGTAGAAAGGTGATTGGACGACGAGACACAGGCATGCTGAAGGCAGTCACACGACACCACTGAAGGCAGTTTGGAAGCGGATCATCAGCTGGCTGGAAATAAACGAGACGAAAGTAAATCGCAAGCACAAAAACGCAGGGGACAACACACGAAAGGGCAGAATCATAACACCATGAGGCAATTCATAATTTTTTTAAGAAATAACTTTGATTTTGCAACACAAATTTTTGACTTAACAGGTTTTGAAAGTGGAGTGGAAATTTAGCAGGCTTTGACAGTGTTTAAACCAGCCCCGTTGCTCAATAGGTGAAGGTATTTGACCCACTCTACATGCAACTCCATGCTACAGACAGCACAGTGGTTGAATAGCTGCTATGACAATGACAACATAAACATGAGTCCATGGGTTCAAATCCTTTTTGAACCCTTACGAGGAGATTTGTTTGCATTTTCTGCAATCAAAACGAAACTTGAGTCTGCATCCCCATCTTGAGTAAGAGAAAGCAAAAGCTGAACAGGGTATAAAAGCTCGAGTGTGATTGGTTCCTTCTAGCGAACGAAAACGGAATCACATTTCCACATTGACTAATGACTTAGCAGAATTTGACAGTTTTCCTTGACTTGGCAGGTTTTCCGTTACATTTTATAACATGATTTAGTAGGTTTTGAAAGTGGAGCTATCCGTGGGACATGCGCAGGTACCTGAAAGAGAGGCTAAGGGAGATAACTCATTTATTTTCAAAACTTGACTTAGCAGGTTTTGCAAGTCAACTCCTCAAATCTATAAACAGTGTTTTGACCAGCTTGGTATAATTGATTTAAAGGGGCTCGAGGCGCTACATCTCTCAAGAAGAACAGGAAGTGATCAGCAGCAGTAATACTTAGTCGAAGCACCTTGACTTACACTTTCTGTACCATTTTGAAAAGTATTTTTTTCTGGAACCAGGGGGACTACTTATAATGCCCACTGGATCCTCTCCCAACACAGTTACTCAAATCAAACATCTCTGCCATCAGTCCATTAATCACTGTCATCATTAATCAGTCACTTCAATCCGGTCATGTCCCCCCACCTCTCAAAACTGCTGTTATACGCCCCCACTTAAAAAAGCCAACTCTCGACCCAAGCATTTTAGTCCACTATAGACCTGTATCAACCCTCCCTTTTATATCAAAGGCCCTGGAAAAAGTTGTTCATAATCAACTCCATAATCATCTTCACCTTCATAATCTGTATGAAAAATTTCAGTCTGGTTTCCGCCCATCTCACAGTACAGAGACAGCCCTGTTCCGCGTTATCAATGATTTGCTGATGACAGCGGACCAGGGCTCACCATCCCTTCTCCTCCTGCTAGATTTGTCGGCTGCTTTTGACACTGTTGATCACACCATCCTGCTCCATCGGCTCCAGACCATGGTCGGACTCTCTGGTACAGCACTAAACTGGTTCAAATCATATCTCACTGACAGAACAGAGCATGTGGCCCTTGGACAATCAACATCATCACCGCACACTGTCACCTGTGGAGTACCACAAGGGTCTGTTCTTGGTCCAACCCTGTTCACCATCTACATGCTCCCCCTAGGTCAGATATTCAATAAGCATAAGGTTTCTTTCCACTGCTACGCCGATGACACACAGTTATATATGAAAATGGACTCTACACTCCCTTCAGCTCTGCCAGCTACATTTCAAGCCTGCCTGGAGGAGATAGAGGCATGGATAGCAACCAATTTTCTTCAACTCAACAGCAATAAAACTGAAGCCATCATCATAGGCACTCCGCATCAGACCCAGTCTCTTTCCCTCAACAGCTTCCCTATTCTTGATCACAACATTCCCCGGTCCACCTCTGTTACAAATCTAGGAATTAGATTGGACTCTCATCTCTCATTTGACACCCACATCCGCCACCTCTGCAAGGCCTCTTTCTTCCATCTCAAAAACATCTCCAAACTCCGTCCCTCCCTCTCCAAACCGGATGCTGAGAGGTTGGTCCATGCCTTTGTCTCCTCCAGGTTGGACTACTGCAATGCCCTCCTTGTCGGGATCCCTGGCAAGAGCCTCCAAAAACTCCAGTACATTCAGAACTGTGCTGCCCGGATCCTGATGAGGAGGCGCAAATACGATCACATCACTCCTGTCCTCAAATCCCTTCACTGGTTACCCATACAATACAGAATACAATATAAACTTTGCCTCCTCACCCATCAGTGCATCCATGGAACTGCCCCTGCCTACCTTAGCGAATTACTCACCATCCACACCGCCACACGAAGCCTGCGCTCCTCCTCTTCCACCAACTGCCTCCACCAACCAAGGACTAAACTCTCCACCATGGGAGACAGGGCCTTTCAGTCAGCTGCCCCTCGACTCTGGAATGCCCTCCCAGAGACCCTGAGGGCTCCACAAAGTGTGGAGGTCTTTAAAAAAGGCCTTAAGACCTTCTTATTCAAAAAGGCCTATTAGAAGTCTTTTAATGACATAGTTTTTATTGCTGCATTGTATTTAAATTTTGTTATTTGTTCTTGTTTTTAACCCTGGTACTGTTGTTGTAGCACTTTGAGATTTCTCTGAAATGTAAAGTGCATTATAAATAAAATTTATTATTATTATTATTATTATAATTTCAAACCTTAAAACACTTGACAAAAGACAACAAACAGTAGCAAAGACATCCAGGAATATTGTAATAAGCAAGCAGAAAACTTTTTTTTTGTCTGCCTGAAAATTATGAATCAGTGTCACTGAATGCTTCAAAAAAAAAAAAAAAAGATCAATTTAAAAAGTGCACAGACTCAGTTTCATGTGCTAAAAATCCAATTGATGGCAACGAATGAAATTCATGCAAATACCAATCTTCAACCAATTTGAAATCTTCTGAATAAAATGTTGCTTTACTGCCATCGCCTTTAGTTTTCAGTGCATGCAAATGTGGGGCCAACTGTTACAGCAGAAAGTGGAGAAACTTCAAGTATGGAGAAAATGCAGGGAAATTGCATTTTATTTTTGAATAAATGCAGCAAGGAAAAAATCCTATGGTGTGACCGGTGCTATTAAAGCCTCTTGAGCAGGCGTGTCCGGAGAGGGAAGGGGTGCGATAGAGAACTGATGTGGTGCATGAGTACCTTGCTTAGCAAGGCAGTGAACTGGGGAGGAGATCCGATTACCATCACGTTTCTTTTTAGTAAGAGAATAATTCATGGGGGTCCCACAGTGTGCCTGTTTCAGAATGAAAAGCAGACTATGAGAGAAAAAAGAACGAAAGACGGAAAACTCTTTCTCCTTTATCTCCTTCTGTTTTTTTTCCCCCTCTCTCAATCCACATCTTAAATTTTGCTCCCAGACAGCCCTCCCCCTGTTGGTTGATAATGCACAACGCAGTCTTTCCTGTGAAAAGCAGAAGAGGAGAATCTGTTATTTTGCCTCATCTTTTTTAAAAATTCTGTCCTCTTATTTTGCTCTGACTGTATAGCTGTGTTTATTCAGGACAAATGGAGAGGCTTTGTGAATCGGAAAATCAGTGCGGTGGCGCAGACGGTTTTGACCATATCGGAGTCCTCTCCGATGCTCAATCAGAGCCCCTCAGCTCAGCCATGAGAGAGATAAAGCGGGGTGCAGGACCAGGGGTCAGCTTTTCCAAATTGAAGCTAACAGGATAGATAGACTGCTGTGTCCATCAAAGTGCTACTTCAGGCAGTCTTTCACTGGCTGATTTCTTAGAATTAAGCTCACATGTGGAACAAAAGATAATGCGGGTAGAACTCTCTTGTTGTATTACTCTTGTTATAATTAACCTTGTGTCTTACTGCTTTGTCAGTACATTCAGTGGGTTACAGTCACTTTCATAATCAAGAGCAGGGTTGCGTAATTATACGAACAGTTCAGTGCACCTCTGCTCTTCACATATCAGCAGTTACAGTCATTATTAAAGCAAAGAGTCTCATCATTTTCTAATCCAGCGTCCATTATCTGCCACAGCAAGGAAGCTATGTTAGACGTTAATAATTAGTTTAATGGTGTGTCAGAGCATCTTAATGGAATATGCCTTTATCCCAACATTTTTTGTATACTTATCCTACTAGGTTTGAAGCTATCTTCGCATGTGATATGTAATTAATTTACATGCAAAAGTAGGGGCTCCCAGCACAGAAAAATAAAGTTCTCCTCAAGGAAATCTTCCAGGCCATCCCAATGCAGTCTCAGTGAATACATGCTCAGGTTTCCTCCACTGTTCAGTGCCTGCAAGTTTTGAATCACTGAAAGAAATGAAGCAATGACTGACAGGCATGTGTTCATGGGGAATCATGAACTTTCTGCGCTCGCCTGAGATGGCAGCATGAGTCAGGAATGAGCATGCTTGATTGGACATTACAAATTCAGGTATGATTGGAAATAATTATTCTTTCCTTAAATTAAAAATAACTGAAAAAATAAATCAATAGAAGTCCTCTCCAGCATTTTGTTCCAAACACTTGGTTGTATTTCTGAGCACACATATTCAGCTAGCAGGTGGAACTAAGCTGCTTCTCAAAACGTAGGCTGCAGCTGAGGCAACTTACATCCATGGTGTACTTCACAACAAAGGCGATGAAGTCATGGTATTAGACCTCTTCTGAAACACTCCCAATCCCAAATGATTGCATCATTGGAATTGCCTATTTTTACACGCACTCAATTTCATTCTTGTGCTGCAAATTATCAAGTTATCAAGTGTGAAACTTCATGAGCTAACAAATCTTTTCTTTTAAAATTTGTGTATGCCTGGAGTTTGATGTTAAATTAGCCTAGCTGGCATCATTGTTATATTACTACGCATGTGCAAAATTTTACCTGCACATATTCCTTCTAACTTCCCTTCAAGAAAATCTAATCACTTACCCAATACTGCTATAAACCTTCTTCTTATATCTGAGTTCCGGGTCAGGAAGAGACGCAAGACTTGTGCGCGTCATCATCGCCGTGAAGCTCCTTTCATGGTTCTCATAAAAATGGCATATCTATGTTAGCTACGCTAATATTAAGTCAAGCCATTCTGTGCCATTGTTTGCTTGGGTTTGGTACACCTGTGAAGCAGAGGCGTTGCCAGGATGCCAAGCTTGGGTGGGCATTTGTCCTCTTTGGGGGGGCAAAAAAAGAACCTCTAAATCGGCGTAAAATACAGCAAGCACAATATCTTGAATCTTATATATATATATATATATGTATGTGTCAGTGGCGGCTGACTGGCGGCTGAACTGGCGATAGACTGGCTCAAACCCATCCCTTGAAAAATACTATTGGTCATGACCTGTTTTCAATCATTTTTTTTAAATTACCATTACAAAAGCTCAGAAAACTATAATAACGCACACCTGTCAACTCTCATGCATTCCGTGTGAGTTTTAGAGGTATATTTACGTTCCCCTACTGTAGTCAGCAATTATTTAATCAACGCATGTGTAAGAGATTCTTGCATGGAATTGATGTCCTTGTGCATGGAGGTTTATCAGTTTCTCCTGTGTTATGACTCCGGACTTCTCACGCTTTTCCTTACTCAGGGGTTGGAAGCAATGCAAATGTTTCATGATGATTTAAACTGTATAAATGAAATAAGATCATTGGAAGCAATGAAATTGCATAATGACATTTCAAATGATCTTATTTCATTTACACCATTTAAAGGGTACCTAATATGCCATTTTTCCAAGTTTATATTTCGGTCTTTAACTCCTCTAGAGTATTCAAGATCGCGCAAAGTAAAGAAAGGAAACTTATTTTGCTCGTACTGCCATTGTCAAAAAACCCCATTTGTAGTCCAGAGTAGTCTCTGCCTGAAACGCCTCATTGGGGTGGCTCTTCCGCTATTGCCCCCACTCCTCGTGCGCCCACTGTCTTCTGACTGGCCAGCTCTGTGGAGGGCAGATCTAGGCGGGACGATGCAGTGTCACAGTGAAATGTGTGATACGTAGTGATATGTCTGCCATCTGAGCTACGGAAACAGCAGGGTAATTCTGCTATAAAATGCAGTACATGTGTATAGATCTGATGAAATTAACTTGTTCTAATAAACACAACGGCGAAAGTGGAGGACACAGTGCGAAAGCCCGGCAGCTCAAGCACGAATTCGCTATCGGCTACAGTTTGCTACGGCAACAGTTGGTGAGTACAGCGGTTTTACTACTCCATAGCTAGGATGCAGGGGAAGCTAGAATCCACCCCATATAGACACATTTGTAGAACGGGTCGACATGCCCAAGTGTAGACCGGAGACGATAGAAATCCAGTGGGTCTGAGTTTAGAGGGAAACATGGACAGTGAGGAGCAGCTAAAAGTGGACCAACAGTTTATGGACTGCTTCAGTGTGTATTAGGACCTGCTGGTTCGTGTGCATTGCTGTGGTGTGTTGTTAGCGTGGAGAAACGAACAGCTTCCGCGCTGGTATATGATGGAGGGGCGAAAGCTCCAAGCTAAACGTCCTTTTTGGGAATTGCCCGTGGTAATGGTTAACTTATTGCTTCGTAATGACCAGCTTTTCCTCACGGAAAATGGGCGCATTATGGATAGCATGCGAGAGCTAAACAGAGCTCTGGTTATGTCATGAACATAATACAGGTTTTACAGACTGTAAGTTCCGTCTGCGTGAACCGTTGCTTATGTGGAGCTAGCGAATCAATCACTTTTACAGTAAATAATTTAATATTCAATCGGTGGCAATGCAGTGTTTGTTGTACCGAGCACCTTAGCCTGTGCGCTTCCCTTTTGCTTTCATACATTTCCTCCTTGGTAACGCCCCTGCTGTGAAGATGTTCTGCATTTAACATGTATTCTTTTTAACACTGAAAAGATTAAGTTAGGTTGAGTGCCATCTTGAAATAAATTAGACTGCTAAAACAGGTGTTGGAATTCAAAAAAAAGTTTAGATTGATTATTTATTTGGATAATTGCCTTCGTTACAATATCATACTTATTACGCATCTACATTGTAAATGTAGCTTATTGATGATCTTCTCATCATTTCTAAATGATTCATTATCGCTTTATGTATTGATTTTGCAGGAAATATATTTTTTTATTGTAAATCTGGTGATTTTAAATGGGAACAGGCTATCAGTAATCTTGTGTTAATTGGTGAGGTCACTGAAGAGCCCTCGCCACAACATGAACACCAAATGTTACGCATAGCAAGAAACTGTGAAAGAAGCTAGAGCTTGTTTGCAATTTGTACACATTGCCCTTCAATGTTATTACCAGAAAGGAGCTAACAATATTTATTTTAGCGGTTGCAGATTGTTGAATTAGCCAGTATAGAAACAGTGCTGTGCCTCTCAAAAGTATTCAGATCCTTGTACAGTACTCATTTTGCTATATTTTATTTGCAGACTGGCTCTATCCCATTTATTCACACACTGTCCCCACAGTCATACCTGAATGTGGAATATCAAGCTAGTCATTTGCAAATGTGCTAATCTTGAATATTTTGCACTTCATAAAATGCTAATCTCAAATCTTGAATACCACTTGCTACCACCCTGTTCAACATGCTTCAGTCTAAATACATTTGCAAAATACCTAAACTGTTAAATATATGAGTTTTGGCCGCACATATTTATTTTGTGCCATTGGGAAAGAAACCAGAGATAGTTACATGCCAAATATGAACTTTATAATTTGCGCGGAATTTCAGTTCAAGTGCAAAATACATGATCACCAAGCACAGTTCTGGTATTCCATCTTTATTGATTACTACCTTCATTACAGTCTGAATTTTCAGGCTCCATGTCAGAAATAGAGAAAGGCATCCTAAATAATGCCTGTACTGACGTTGGCGCTTCTATCTGCTGCGAAATGAATTGGCCATTTTTTGAGCATAATTCCCCTGACTTTTGAGAGACAGCCCAAGTCAGTGACAGTTGTTAATCAGTCTGAACTCAGAGGTCATGGCTGGAAGAAAAACATCAAAAAAACTTTTATTTTCTCACTTGTTGATTTTACGCCCCTCTTTACTGCATATATCAAACAGTGAGCACCATAATGCATTGGACTGTGACACATTTTTGTTTTCATTCTGTATTTTCTGTTTGAAAAGATAAAATGACAATGAGGCTGAGGTGAAGACTGTTAGCATTAATTATACTCCTGAAACAAAGTGTCGGGGAAAATTTTGGATTTGTCTTTGCCGCCGCAGACGAATGTTAGTGCGATAACATTTTCAAATGCAATAATTTATACAGTAATGATGGGAATGAAGTCGCACTTCTTGTGATTGTAGCTGATGCTATGAAAGCATGTTATTGATGCCGGTCACCCGATGACCTCTGCTGTAGCACAAACCAGGTCAAACTTCATATTTTCAAATGCATTAAAAAAAACTGTTTGATGGGAATGATATCTCGTTTCTTGTGATCCTTTCTGGAGCAAAAAGAAGGGCTGGAATTGATGATTGTCCCCTTATCGCCATTACTGAGCTGGTACCACCAGGCTAAAGTTTTAATTTCCAAAATTTGCAATTATTCAAACAGCTTTAATGGTTATCATGTCAAATCTGAAATGTAACGATAATGTCACTTTGATTTTTAAAAATGCACTTACTAAACCGTTTTCTTGGGAATCCAGTCAAGTCTGCTGTCAATATTCCTGGTGCATAAAATATTGATTTATCTTTATTGATCATGATCACTCCATCTCTACTTTATTAATTTCGAAGTCTATTATTTTTACAGTTGTACCACCATTTGGTTCAACTACATTTCAAAACTCAAGAAGCTGGACTGTTATAACCGGAATCAGGTCAATTTTACTGTATACGTGTTGGTGCATAAATTAGCAATCCGATTGTTGTGGCAACACTATGACTATTGTCTTTTGGGCAAACTTCGCTGTTTCCAAAATGCCATAAGTTAAACAGCTTTCATTGGAATCAGATAAAATTTTCTGTGAACTTTCTTGGAGCCTTGGGTAGTTCCTGTTGTGATTCTGCCTTTTCGTGTGTTATCTCGCATTTATTTGTGCTCGTGCTTACTTTCGTTTTATATTTTCCAGCCTTCAGTTTTGCCGTCTGACGATCCACTCCCAATCTGCCTTCAGTGATGTCGCGTGACTGCATTCTGCATGCCTGCGTCTCGTCGTCCAATCACGTTCCTCTTTCGGTTTCGGCTTCGGTATTTCATTCATTGCTTCCAGCTGTGTTTAATTCTGGGTCTCGCGAAACTGAGTGAATGCGCTCTCCGATAAGATATTACTAACCCGTACTAACCGGCACTTATTTAAGGGTGATTGTAAATAATTTGTCACGTGGTATTAACCCTGGTTAACTCATTTAGCGAGCGGGTGCGTTTCTGGCTTTTGTGATTTCAATCTGAGCTCCCTGTTTAAATACATTTAAAACCCTGTGCTTTCCTTAGCTTTTCTTGTGGTGCTTTTTCCTCGTCACGTTTAGATTGACTTATCTAAACTGTCTCGCTTGATTGATCATCTCAGCGTCTTGTCTCGAGTCATTATTATTAACCCGGTTTTCTTGTGATTGTTTATTAATCCCATGTGTTTCTGTTTCAGTCCGAGATTGCATTCCGAGTCCCCGCCTCCTCTCGTGGTTATATATGTGGCAGCATTGGACGTGATTGTCAGACGGATCCTCCGTATTGTCTCTGTGCTACATGGTGAAGTCTCAGCTCCTCGTGCCTTCTGAGTGTCTCCCGTGTATGGTTCCCGAGTCTTTCTGTTTGCTGCGCTCTAGTCTTGTCTGCCCCGTGTATTAGTCCCCCAGTGTGTCCGTCGGTTTAGTTAGGTTCAGTTTTTGTTTTCTTAGTTTATCCTCTCTTGGAGAGAGTATTTCTGTTTCCCCCTGCCTTTGGCAGAGTACCTTAGTTTTCCCATTTGTTTTGTTTTGTTTGTGTTTTGTTTCTGGCGTGTCTGCCATTTTCCCCTTGGTGTTTTGTGTTTAATAAACACTTCTGCATCCTGCACCTGGTGTTCCTCTGACCTCTTCTTACAGTTCCCCTGTTGTTATTCTGGACCCTATATACTTTTCTGTAGTTCCAACGCTGGGCGAAAATATAAATTTTGCCTATGGGGAGAATGCCATATACCCTGCTGTCAGCCACTGAGAGCAGTGGTCTAGTTATTTTAATAAATTTGATAAAATACCTATTACAACTTCACATTATAATGTATTAGTCATGATAGAGCCATAAACCGCTCCAAAGGATAAGTCATTTTTGACTAACGCAAAAGTAGGTAACACAAAACAAGGTTTAATCAATCATTGTCAGTGAATTGTATTTTACAAACATGTTATGTACTGCACAGTATATCTTGTTTTGTTCATAAATTGTAGGATACATCCATTATATGTTCACTAAAATATTGAAGTTTGTTACCTGGTAAACAACAGCTGCAATAATCTTAATGGTCTACCTTTCAGAAGGTTTATGAAGCTAACAGGTCCATTCCTGTTGTGTGGATGCAGTAAACTACAATGAAGTGCATCCCATGAATTATTGATATGCGTTTGCTCACAAAAGAAACCTTGTTTGCTCTCTGCACATGTTGCTGCACATCCACTGAAATATGGAGCCATTACAAGGTTCTCCTTTGTCCAATTGATCATGTCAGTTCACAATTACTGGAAACTCCTGAAGATTTACAGCATGAGACCTTCATGTTTAAACACCCCAGGCATTACCAAATACTGTCCAAAATCAATTCAAATAATTTTCTCATGTACTTTGACCCTGTAGACAAAACAAAGATCTCAATGAACCAGACATTTTGACTAAGTTCCAATAAGTATATTGATTGAAGTTCATCTTTCATTATACTGTGCATTGTGGATGATGCCTGCTCTGTAAAAGATAAAATTTCACTCAACCTTGGTAACCTTACTTTGGTAAAAAACCAAGGTAACCAGTTGCAAAGAATATTAGAGTTTGCTCAATTTTGCTCAAGTACCAGCTGATGTACAATCTGATTTTTGAAAGAACTTGGAATGAAAAGTTGAGCAAAGTAGCTGCTTGTTTTACTTCAAATTTGGTCAACTTTTCATTTTTACTGCAAGGGCAGGACTGTGCAAAAGTGTTTCATGTTCACATGAAAATGGCTATGCTAAAAATGGAAGTGTTTCCTCTGTGCTTTCAAAAAGTTTAGCATCCATATGACGTTGCAGTGAGAACTCATTCTCTTTCACACAGATTCAGAGTCACAATTTAAAAGGGTGTAGTATGCACTCTAGCTTGGACATGCAACTTTAATAGCACCACAGGTGAACACCATAAGCCTGTGCAACAAAGGCTTTCAAGGCAACACTAACCCCGTAGGAAAAATGTGTTGCTCAATCTCGTCTCGTAAGATGAATTTGAGCTTCTCATATTTGTATCATTCTGTGATCATTTGTTTCTGAATAACTTCTCCTAAAGGTCCCTTCTCCTAAAGGCAAGAGATGAGCTAAAAGAGACAAGACATCACTGAGACAAAGGAGGTTGAGTTGAGATAACCATTTGAGCAATACTTGAGAAGTGGGATAAACAGAGGAGATCTCATAATTGTATGCCCCTGATCTCAATTATGTCTTGGTCATTTTGAAGGAGTATTAAAGAGAACAACTAAAAAAAAAAAAGAACGATTTCTATGGTAACCTTCAAAATCCTCCAAGCAGTGGGATGCAGAATTATGTTTTTTGGGGAAACTTTTATTCGGTATTGCCTATGATTACCGTCAAAATCTTTTATTTTTAACTGGATCTCTTTAATTCTAGTTTTTTTTTTTTTTTTTAGGTTTAGTTTAGTTTATTTCGGTCTTTGATTTGACACACCTCATTGAGCATTAAAATCCACAAGTCAACACAAAAAATTCAGTCAGGCAAGGTCCAAGAAAAAAAAACAAACAAAAATAAGCAATCAGAATGAACGAATAAACATACAGCGCTCAACAAACATCCAAGACCGAAAAGGTGTAGGCTGAAGCATAGCTTATTACGCCTACCCTTTTAGAAACAGGTTGTATTACATTCTGCAATCTACTATTTCATTTATATGAAAAGATATGGAAAACAACTAAACAGAAAATAAAACTCTACAGCACCAAAGCTCATAATTCTAGTTTATATAAATTGATCATCCTGCTTTTAAGTATATTTTTAAACATATTTATTGTACTACATGTTTTTAGATCATTTTCAAGATTATTTCATAAGTTGACTGCTGTTACAGTTTTACATCTTTGTTTTATGTTGGTTCTAATTTTTGTCTTTATAAACATTCATACCCCTCTAAAGTTATAATAGCTTATATAATAGCTTATTATAATAATAGTCTTTTTTTGAACATTCTCTGAATACATGTTGTTATTGATTTTGAACAAAATTCTCCTTCAAAATAACCAAGACATAATTGAGATCAGGGGCATACAATTACGAGATCTCCTCAGTCGATCCCACTTCACAAGTATTGCTCAAATGGTTATCTCAACTAAACTTCCTTTGTCTCAGTGATGTCTCTTTTTAGCCCATCTCTTACTCCATAGGGACCTTAAGGAGAAGTAACTCAGAAACAAATGATCACAGAATGATGAGTAAGACACTTTTCCGATGGGAAGTTGGCATTAGATAAAATAGGGCGAAGTAGGAAGTAAGGCCATATGGTCAGCATTTTCCAATCAGGAATGTAGTCACTCTAAATTTTTGAGGATGCAGATTATTCAAATCTGCTTCACCCTATTCTATCTAATGCTGACTGCAAAAACGCAGCTCCATATTTCTCCATCTGTATTGTGTCCTTTATGGCGGGCTGAAAAAGTGATAGCAATGTGTGTAGTGGGGTTGTTTCACCACAATTTTACAGAATTAATTATTGTGAGAAGGTGTGTTCAGAAACCACACGCGAGGCGGAAATCCAAAAAACGTATGCCTTTAATGAAGTCCGGGTCAAAGCCAAAAAACACAATTGCCCAGCCACAAAACAAAATCCAAAAACAAAATCGACTTGACAGGCCGGGGTCAGAACCAGAAAAACAAAAGTGCAACAGTACATAGACGGCAGGCAAAAAGTCGTAGTCGACACAGGGCATCCAAACACAGAAATCGTGGTCATACAAAAATGGGTCGAAATCCAGAAAGACAAAAACAATACAAAAAGGGCAATGACAAGAATCGTAGTCAGACAAACCAGTAGAAGAAAAACAATACTCAATGGCATACGAGACACTTTGCACAAAGAAATATTGATCAACGTTCTGACAAGGAGCTGGCTGTGAAAAGACTGCTTAAATAGACAAGAGGGAAGTCATATGCTATGCAGGGAACAGGTGAGCTGGATCAGACTAATTACATTGGGAGAATCACGAGGGAAACCCTAACCTTGAAAATTGGCGAAAGCCAAGGCACGGACGGGAATCACACAAACAACCTATGACATTTAAACAGCTCCGTTCAAGGAGTTCTAGGTGCACAGATGACGAGTGCTGGAAAGTAATTAAGCACGCGTGAGAGATCTCGCAGAAATGCAGGGGGAGACCGGTAAAGCTGAGCGAGAGGCAGAGACTAGAACAGGGAGATTGCGGAGAGGGAATTAGTATTAGTAGCGGCGCAAGTTTACAGATTTAACTAATTTATAAGAGTTGAGGTATCTCAGGTACACTTTATTTTAATGAGCTTATTCCACTGTATCAAAGAGTAACAAGTGTGTACTAACACGACTGTTACATAGACTATGTTGTGTAACAGCACACGTGGTACAGTATCGAAGACACTGGTTATGGCAGTTAATGTGTAAGAGCTGTGGTATCCCAGCAGGTACACTTTATTTTAATGTGCTCATTCCACTGTATCAAGGAGTAACAAAGGTGTATTAACACAACTGTTACATATACTAAGTTGTGCAACAGCATACATGTTCCAAGACTCAAGAGGCAGGAGGAAGATTGATAGAAAAAGGCAACATGGGTTGTGGTTTCACCCATTTTTCTTGCAGGTGTCCCCCTTCCCCAAAGAGAGAGGCCACTTTGACAAGGTATTGTAACAAGCATTTCTTATTACAAGTGTAACAAGGACCTTTAAGTACACCAAAATACACTATGTATTTACAATGTAAGTACATGTTATTACATATAGTTACATAGGTAATTTCACTGTAATTAATTAGGTAGATACACAGGAACAGTGACCCCTTAAAATAAAGTGTTACCCTTTTTTTCTGTGAGGAGAAGTCCAGAACCTAAAAGTTTTAGTACAATTGCGAGACCGTTGCCACTGATAAACTCACTAGGTTTTTCCAGATTACAGGAGATTTGGACATTCCCTGATTGCACTTGTGCCACATGCTTTAGACTGCTCCTTTAGATCATTGAAACATATGTTTTAGACATGAGTCACTTTGGACGATATGTCAGTGTTTTGCAGCAG
Organism: Gymnothorax reevesii; assembly: GCA_029721435.1. Taxonomy (NCBI): domain Eukaryota; kingdom Metazoa; phylum Chordata; class Actinopteri; order Anguilliformes; family Muraenidae; genus Gymnothorax; species Gymnothorax reevesii. Next base: position 86,073,644 of record CM056582.1, on the reverse strand, counting down.
CATCTTTTTTATGGATAGCCCAGTTTTATAAATGTAAATTTTAACCCAGAGAAACTCACATTCCAAAATTCTGAGAAATTCAAAAGAATGGTCACTGAGCCTTGCCATAATAGAATTGCATCACCAGTTTACCATGATTTTGACAAATAAATGCCAACGGAATGGTGGAATCAACGACAAGGAAGCGTGGTCAAATCTGTCTGAGACCCCCATTGCACATGCACTGCTGAGGGAAAAAAAAAAGTCTTTAGTAGCATTGGAATCCTGGCAACCGCCCCAAATAAAGGCATTTACTGAGCCTTTAAATGTCAGAATAAATAGCCAGGCATCGACCTGCATCTTACTACAAATTTATTGATCTCACACTAACATGTAGATCATTCAAAATGTGTGAACCTGACCCTTCTTTCTCCTCTTTGGCTATACAACAGCAGTAGCTCAATGTAGTAATATCAAAGGCTCCATCCGCTGAAAAAATTTGGAAATCCATTATAATTATGTTTGAAAATCCTAACATAGACTCTTCTCCCCTTGAATCCAATAAGATTTTGTATATTAACAGATCCTTATTCTGTGTATCTCTTCTTTAATATTACTATCACATTACCGCTGTACTTAATTAAAGTTCTGTCCACACACTGCCAAACATGTCCTGCTCAAACCTCCTTGTGTCTGCCGTTTAGTTTCAAAGGGCCTCTCTCATCTAACTGCTTCACGAAACTAATAGAGCCCCCAAGAACCGCACCGGCTAATCGCACACTTTTGGTGAAATTGAGTTGAGGTAGTCAGCATGTCAGGAAAACTGAGATCTATATTTCCTCCATGGGCCAACCCAATCTGCCCGCATGGATTGTTAATACAAGCAAACGTCTTCTCTGCCACTGCACAAATGCACTACACTGCCAAAGCCATAGTTGTTTGCTATGACAGATGATGATTGAGATGCGGAAGATGACAGAGACCCAGCGTTTGTCCCAAATAAATCAGAAGATGATGGTTTCTTTTCAGTGTTATGACTTGGAAAAATCACAACAAAGAAAACGGGAAAGTACAACTAAAACAAATTTATTCTTTACAAAAAAAAGTTGCACAAAAAATATCCACTATTTAAATTCTCTAATAACACTGCCACTATTTGACTGTTGCCAAAACAAAACTCTGGTCTGCTCTCTTCTGCTGTCTCTCTCTTTGTTGTCTGTCTCTCTGCTGTGCTTAAAATCACAGCCTTTTTATAGTCTAGCAACCTTCCAGAAAGATCCACAGGATTCTAGGGAAATCCCGCCCCCTCCAAGCAGGAAAGTGCCAGAAGCTTCGAGAAATTACTAGACTTTTCTTAATGATTTTACAAGTACGCCACCAGATGGTGCCAATGAACAAAATAAATATAGCTGACCAGCAGGGCAGCAAAACAGCATGTAACAAATCTTCATTTTCAAATGGAATATAAAGCTGTACAAAAAATTATCATACATAACACCTCCCCTCTTTAAGAAAAGAAAGGTTTGCTAAAAGCTTTCTTTTGTTAAAACTAACACAGTTTTATAATCAGAACAATATTGAACTTTACACAAACGTATTATTGATCATGATAACAATCATATACATAACAAACAGTGTAAGTCTCACAATCAAATAGAAAAGTAAAATTACGTTTTTCACAATCATGAAAAGAAATAAAATTACATGCGTGAAAGTGTATCTGGGATTACATTATCTTTTCCCCTGATGTGAGAAATATCCAAATCATACTCTTGCAAAAGTAAACTCCATCTCAGTAATCTTCGATTCTTGTTTTTGATCTTGTGCAAGAATGTGAGGGGATTGTGATCACTGAAGACCTTGATGGAAGTAGCTGAACAAGTCAAATAGACTTCAAAATGTTGTAAAGCCAAAACAAGTGCCAAAAATTCTTTTTCAATTGTTGAGTAGTTTTTCTGATGTTTATCAAACTTTTTGGAAAAGTAACAAACAGGATGATCTACTCCATCAGTGTCTTCTTGCAGTAAAACTGCACCTGCACCAATGTCAGTGGCATCAACTGCCAACTTGAACTCCTTTTTGAAATTGGGAGATAAGAGAACTGGTGCATTTTTGAGAATCGCTTTCAGCTGGTCAAATGAATTTTGACATTTTTCATCCCAAACAAATTTTGCATTTTTCTTCAGTAAATTTGTCAAAGGTTCAGAGATGATAGAGAAATTTTTACAGAATTTTCTGTAGTAGCCAGCCATCCCTAGAAATCTCATGAGCTGTCTTTTAGTTGTTGGCTCAGGAAATTCAGTGATAACTTTGACTTTTGCATCATCTTGTAGGATGACATCGTGGTAAACCAAATCAGTCCTTGATGGAACGTTAGGGAAAATGTGACTATATTCAAATATGAGCTGCTTTAGCTGCTGTTGTTGAAAAGGGTCCAGGTGGGACAACTTGCTGTCAATATTTTGAAGAATGTCTGAATTTTCAAGTTTGACTGGACCAGGTTCATTTTCAAAGGGGCAGTCACAATCTTCGGAATTTTCCAGTTCAACTGTATTTACCACATTGACTGGCTTTTGCTGAGTGCCTCTATCAATGTATTCTTTCAGCATGTTGATGTGACACATTTGTTTTTGTTTCCTCCTTCCAGGAGTTGAAATTATGTAATTTAGATCACTGACCTTTCTGAGGACAGTGTAAGGGCCGAAATATCGGGCTCTTAGAGGGTTTCCAGGAACTGGCAAAAGTGCAAGAACTTTGTCACCAGTTTTAAAACTTCTATCTTTTGAATGAAGGTCATATCTGGCTTTCATTTTGCCCTGAGCTTCTTTGAGATTAGACTTAGCAAAGTCACAGGCTTTAGAGAGACGATTATGGAAGTCAGAGACATACTGAAGCAAGTTCATTGGGACATCATCTTCAGCGAGCAACTTTTCCTTCAGTAGCTTTAGAGGTCCACGGACTGTATGCCCAAAAACGAGCTCAAAAGGACTGAACCCAAGAGACTCCTGAACAGCTTCACGGGCAGCAAACAGAAGAAGATGGACACCTTCATCCCAATCTTTCTCTGTGTCAAGGCAGTAGGTCCTTATCATGTTCTTCAGGGTTTGATGGAACCTCTCCAAAGCACCTTGACTCTCAGGATGGTAAGCTGATGACCTGTATTGTTTAATACCAAGGTCATGCATAACTTGTTGAAATATGCCAGACATGAAATTTGATCCTTGATCAGACTGAATAGACTTAGGAAGACCAACTAAGCAGAAAAACTTGGTTAGAGCCTTGATGATAGTCTTCGCCTTGATATTACGAAGTGGAATTGCCTCAGGAAACCGGGTGGAAGCACACATGATAGTCAGTAAGTACTCACAACCAGACCTAGTCTTCGGCAATGGTCCAACACAGTCAATGATGATCCGACTGAAAGGTTCTTCAAAAGCAGGAATGGGCTTAAGTCGAGCCTTTGGAATATTCTGGTTCGGCTTCCCAACCATTTGACAAGTATGACAGGATTTGCAGTACTCCTGTACATCAGACCTCATGGAAGGCCAGAAGAAGTGGTTTCTGACACGTTGAAGGGTCTTCTTGATACCCAAATGACCTGACATAGGATTGTCATGGGCCAGACTAAGAGTTTCTTGACGGTACGGCTTTGGAAGAACAATTTGATGGGTGATCATCCACTCTTCATCTGCAGGAACATCGGGTGGACGCCACTTTCTCATAAGCACACCATTTTTGTCGTAAAAACAGACAGGAACTTGAGTAGCCTCTTGTTCACTTGCAGCCTGTGGTAGAAGATGCGCTAGATCACGAGCTTGTTGTTGCTCATGAATAAGTTGTTTACGAGACAAAATGTCATTAGAATGACCTGACAAGGACAAGTCTGAAGATTTCCCAGACATCTCAGGACTGGAAGGTTCCTGATGAAAAGACTGCCCAATGAAGGTGTCAGCCAGGTTAAAGTCCAGATCAGCATCATCTTGAATAACCTTTTTGGCCATAGAACGAGTAACTGCACATGAAGGATAGAGGTCTGGAATTTCCTCCTCTATAGAGTCAGATTCTTGATGAATCAAAGGAGTGTCAGTTACAATAGGGTAGGGCACAACCTTATCCCCAGCAAGATCATTACCAAGAAGCAAATGAATGCCTTTGAAAGGAAGAGAAGACCTAACACCAACAGTGACAGGTCCAGAGACCAAGTCTGATTTGAGATGAACATTATGGAGAGGTACACTTGTAAAACCACATTCTACTCCTTGAATAAGGACATTAGCCTGAGTAGACGATTTGTCCGAGAAAGGCAGAATATCTGCAAGAATAAGAGATTGGGAAGACCCAGTATCCCTTAGAATTCGAACAGGAGCAGATGAGGAAAAATCATGTGAAAGTGAGACAGAACCATCAGTGATGAATGGCTCAAAACCCTCCATAACCGGATCAGACACAGAAGGTAGAAGATCAGGTGAACTGACCATTGATACAAGAGATTCTCTCTTTGTCAAAGCAGTTGGCTTGGTTTCTTCTCGTTGTTGTTTTTTCTTGAGAGCATAACACTCAGAAATAAGGTGACCTTGCTTTTTGCAGTAATGGCAAGACACAGAGGGTAAAAAATCAGAGGATTGCTTCTCACTGGAAGGTTTCCTTTCAGAAGTGGCCTTAGAATCATTAGAAGTGTTATTAGAAGAAGTCTTGGACTGAAACTTGCTTTGAAATTTAGAAAAAGTAGATTTTTGGACAAAAGAAGTCTTGTGAGTCAATGCATAACTATCAGCTAGCGTAGAAACATCTTGCAAAGTAATGGCTTGTTTTTCTTCAAGGAAAGTCTTAATATCAGGCTGGACACACCTTTTGAATTCCTCAACCAGAATAAGTTGCCTCATTCTATCAAAATCTTTTTCAACATTCATGGAATTACACCACTGATCAAACAACTGTTCCTTTAACCTGCCAAATTCAACATGAGTTTGACTGGCTTCCTTGCAAGAATTCCTAAATTTTTGCCTGTAAGCCTCAGGGACTAATTCATAACCCTTCAGAATGGCAGATTTGACAAAATCATAATCAGCACACTGTTGGACAGATAACTGGTTATAGATTTTTCTAGCTTTACCAGTAAGAACACTTTGTAACATCATTGTCCAATGCTCTTTTGGCCATTTCAAATTTTCAGCAATTTTTTCAAAATGGGTAAAGTATTGGTCAACATCATTTTCTAAGAAAGGAGGAACAAGTCTGATATGTTTAACCACATCAAAATGATCAGAAAGTCCAAATGATTTTGGAACAGTACCTGCTTCTATTTTCTTCATTTCCAATTCGAACTGCATCCTTTTTTCTTCTAGTTCTTTCTCTTTCTCCATCCTTCTTTCTTCCATCTCCATCCTTCTTTCCTCCATTTCTCTTTCCTTCTCCAACCTTCTCTCTTCCAGTTCTTTCAGGCGTAGCTGAAATTCAAGTCTTTGCAGCTCCGTTGCAGGCACTTCCACAGCTTTAATTAATTCTGCTGCTTCTTCCCCAAAGATATCTTCATCGATGAAGTGTTGCACCAAAATGTTGAATATTTCTTGTTTCTTCATTGATGACCTCACATCAGATAATCCAAGGGTTGAGGCTATTTGTAGCAAGTCCTTCTTCTTTGCCAACAAAATTAATTCCTGGGTTGGAGTTTTCAAAAAACTTTCCACATCAAAAGTCATGATTGCTGGTTTTTAAACTAGTCAAAAGATTTAAAATAATAATCTTCGGTGAATCCAATCTCGGTGGAACCTCCAATTTGTTATGACTTGGAAAAATCACAACAAAGAAAACGGGAAAGTACAACTAAAACAAATTTATTCTTTACAAAAAAAAGTTGCACAAAAAATATCCACTATTTAAATTCTCTAATAACACTGCCACTATTTGACTGTTGCCAAAACAAAACTCTGGTCTGCTCTCTTCTGCTGTCTCTCTCTTTGTTGTCTGTCTCTGCTGTGCTTAAAATCACAGCCTTTTTATAGTCTAGCAACCTTCCAGAAAGATCCACAGGATTCTAGGGAAATCCCGCCCCCTCCAAGCAGGAAAGTGCCAGAAGCTTCGAGAAATTACTAGACTTTTCTTAATGATTTTACAAGTACGCCACCAGATGGTGCCAATGAACAAAATAAATATAGCTGACCAGCAGGGCAGCAAAACAGCATGTAACAAATCTTCATTTTCAAATGGAATATAAAGCTGTACAAAAAATTATCATACATAACATCAGAAGGAGGCAGGTTTCACTTTAAATTATGATTTTTGGGCACCCAAAACCTGCAGGAGAAGTGCATGTACGTAACGTTACATATCCTGAGTTTGAACATGCAGCGTGTTTTGTTGACAGTTACATTAGATGACACCGGAGGCTGGCAACTTTGAGTCCCATTTTCTTGAAAGTACCCCAACATGAATTGGCCTGATATGGCTTTCAGGGGCTCAATTTAATTGGAAGTTATGATTGTTTACATAGATGTAAACCTAAACAGGACACATTAGACCAGGGCTGCCCAACCCTGTTCTTGGAGAGCTACCATCCAGTAGGTTTCTGTGCCAACCCTCATTCAACACACCTGATTCAGCTCATTAGCAGCTCGTCAAGATCTGTAACTGGGAAAGCAGGGGTGGTTTGCTTTGGTTGGAGTGATAACCTTCAGGACGGTAGCTCTCCAGGAACAGGGTTGGGCAGCCCTGCATTAGACCAAGCAACATTCTTCAATTGCTCAAAGGTCCAGTTCTGATTCTGAAATGCCCTATATAGGCACTTTTGGCGGTGGACTTGGTGCAGAGTGTAAAGTCCAACTCGTCTGCAGCAACATAGTGCTACTGGCAACAGGGCAAAATTCACTGTAGGCTGTGATGCGTTTGTCAAAAAGTGAGATTAAAATTCTCGGCAACTAATGCCACAGTCGCTCATCTGTCAACGCAGGCCAGATGGAATAGCCTTCATTGCCCTTGTGCATTGGTGACGGTGCCCAACATTGTTGGTAAGAGCTCCCCACTGCTGACTGGGAGCACCTCAGATGCCTTGCCATGCAGAGATGTAATGGCCCACTAATCTGGCCATAAAGATTTGGCCCAGTCAAAGTCGCTCAAGTCTCATTTCTCCCACATGCAATACGTTGAATACGAGCGCTGACTGTCACTTACTGTCTGCAAACCTTGACACGCAGTGTCGTTACGAGAAAATTAATGTCGTTTGCTTAAACTATGAGCGGATTTAATGTTTTTCTCACTAGTGAATATTCTGTACTTTATACACTACAGGCCAAAAGCTTGGAAGAAAAATCTAATTTGTACAAAAAAAAAAAATAATAATTTCATTGGCATACTTTGCAAATTATTATACTTATTATTATCAGGCCCATGTTACTAGGTCCATGGTCCTAGTGCCCGCCGGATTTCCGTTGGTATCTGGTGGTCTGTAAACCATGACATAAAGTGAATAATGCTCACTGTGATTTGGTTTTTACTTTTTCACTGAAGTTGTCACCCTTGCAAATCTTCTCAACCTAAAAACTAAGCCTCTCCTTTCTTTTGTCAACATTTATTCAGCAATGGTCTGGTAACATCAATGAAAGAAAATGTTGTGATTCCATCTTTGCCATGCCTTGTCCCACGATTTATGCCCATGTCATGTTTCAAGTTCTGTGCCTGGCCTTGTGCCATGTTCAGATTGACCCATGTGTATTCCTTGACCATTGCTCATGTTTGACCATTCTTAGGATTGTGTATTGTGTATTGGTAATTTGGATTTTCATGTTTTATTATTTTTCATGTCTTAGTTTGTTCAAAGTATTCATCGCCATGTTTCCTTTTCCATGCATTGCACTTCGCTTACCCAGTCTTGTCTCATGTAGGTCTTTGCTCACGGTCCCTTGTTTAGCGTGCCACTCATTCGGGTGATTTATTGGTTTCTGGGTTTCAATCTTCTTTCATTATCTTGTGTTCTTCCTTCCTCTTACTTTTACTATCTTACTAACACATACAAACAGTTTGTTATTTTCTGCTAATTACTAATCAACACTAACATTGTATATTTTGACTAACTTACTAACGAGCACTCGGGATTGTATCGCTGCACTTACTAATTGACAAACGATCTCTCAGCATAAGCCCTATTCTAGTCTCCGCCTCTTTTCTTGCCCTAATTATCTCTGCTGCATTTCTGTGAGTCTCCACAATTACTTTGTGCTGTTCTTTCTCTAATCTATGCACTTTAGTTCTCCTTGACTGGAGCTGTAATCTGTCCATAGGTTTGTCTTGTGATCCCTGTCTGCGTTTTGGCTACGGCCAAATTCATGTAATTAGTTTGTTTCCTATGTGTCTCTCCTTGATTATCATGGCCATTGTTTGCACCTGTGTCATGTGCTCACCCGTAAATGTATATTGTATATTGTATATTGTATATTAGATGTCTGTTTGTTTTACTTCCTTGTCAGATCGTTCTTCCTTGTCTCCTGTGCTACGCTTCTCTCGCCTTGCTTCATTGTGATTTATCTTTCTGACTGGACCGTCCTTGATATCGAGCTTTGCCTATTCCCTGTACTTTTGCCGCATTCTTGTTTTTTGACCTTTTTTGTCTGACTACGATTTTTGTGATTGGTGCCCTGTGTATGACTCTGGATTTCGCCCCTTGGACTCTGATTTTGGATTGCGGACTTCGTACTGTTGCCAGCTCTGTTGGGGGGTTTCCCCCTTCAGAGATAAAGCCTCCTTTTTGCATTTTACTGGAGTTTGCTCTTGGTTCATTTCGTAAAACCGCACAGAAAAGTCTAATCATGCAGCAAATACATCCCAAAATCCATAGATTTCATACAGGTTTTTAAGAAACTCATTGTGAACAGAAACTTGAAATTTGCTTCCAAATTTTTTACCTATATTCGTCTTGCTTCCAATCTTCTGGCCTGTGATGTATAAGTATTGAGTACTTTTTATCATTGTGAGTACCATAATAATGCATAGCTGGCATATTTCAGAGGTAATGATATTGTTTGACAAAGCTAAAAGCATTAAGAGAAACTATCAGGATTCAGTAGCCTACATACTAAATCAGAATAAGTGAATATGAACTGCGATGTCCAAAGTTATCTGTTTCCAGTGTTTTGAAAGTCATAGTAGCAATGGCCTCATTTTAACTGATCAAATGTTCAATATTCTAAAAGGCAAATGGAGTGGTTCCTTTTGAATGGAAGCTATGTGCTTTAAATAAGTCCTGTTAAAAATCTAATTATTAGGGGCTGCCAGGACCCTATTGTTATCCTGAATGTTCTTCTTTCTTCTACTTCTTCTTTTTTCCCAGGAAATCCTACTTCCCATGTGTGAAAAATTACCAAACTTTGCACAAAGGTCCAGTCTCATGCTCCGCTGCCTCATGCCGTAATATGCATGCAATTTTTGTATTTCTGTACATTGCATTTTCCTGCAGGTGCAACAAAAAGCACGCTGTGTGATTTCCTCATTTGAAATCAAAATAACCCATCACATAACTGACACAGGCGATGTGAATTAACTGCAGTATGACTCTGGTTCACTCCTCCACCGATGCAGAGACGAGCCACAGCTGTAACCTTGAATTAATGTATTTGTGATGGGGAAGCAGCTCATCACAACAAGATGTGCCACATCCACAGACAAGTCCCAAATGTAATCTGGCAGTGGCAGAGGGGCACATGACGGTTTGTCACCAGGACTGATGGCAGATAACACTCAAGCTCTGCTTGCCTATATTGTGGGTGCCCTCTGGCCCGGTGGGATGGGCCAATTTCTCTCCATCACGGAAAATGCTAACTGGGGGACTTATGGGTCAATTCAATCAAAGTTATCGTACAAGTGTCCACAATCATTTCAGACGTTGCACTGAATGCAAAATTACATTTAATTAAGTCATGCCTTACACAGCTTGGAAGCTATGAGAGCTGTTTTAAGAGCCTAGCTGCATTATGGTACATTTTAAAATTGCTTGTGCGCAAATCAACAATCAACAGTCGGTATGTTTTGTAAAAAAAAGGAACACATTACACCGATACAGCAAGTACTGTATATGTGTGACTCCCTCCATTAATTTATGCAATGATATTACTTTTGTACAAGGGATTGTAAATGCATTGATACATCTAGTGTATCTCGGAATTACATGCAAAATGCAATGAAACCACATCTGTGCCTCATGAAAAATTCAATACAATTCTGACAGAAATATCTCAGTGTATGGAACTCACATTTATTTTAATTTTCTCTCTTTTTTAAAGCTATATTGGGACACATCCTCCATTTTGATATGAAATCTTTGATACAATTATGGCTGTAGTGTTCATTTTAATTTTGAGTTTGTAATTTAATGTGATTAAATACATGTTTTTGTATTATCTTTATTCCTCAATATCAGATTGGTGTTGAAAGCAAGAGTACATTTTCAAAAGTCTTTAAGACTGATCATCTGGGCTCATTTTGAAAAAAGAATAAAAAAAAAAAACCAGTCAAAGAAAACAAAAAATACCTCAGTTCCAAAAGTAAATAGGTCTCAAAATGCCCATTTTGAGAAATAGAGCCAGTGAACTTTGGTAACTGTGAAAACTTTTTTCCCATTCTTGCTTCACAGTGTATGGAAATGTGACTTAAGTACTTTTAGCACTAGGCTCTTCAATACATATAATATATGTAGCGGAGAAAAAATGGGCAAACATGTATAGCTCTTTTCTAATTGAGTCTAACCATTTGATTCTTTTTCAATCCTCATTCTGCCAGTAGTTCAACAGACTGTTTGCATATGGATTCGATTCAGGGTTACACACTGGCACAGAAACATTAGGCCATTTAGTATGTAATTATGGGGGAATACATATTTCATAGTGATATAGATTGACTTTGGTTAATTTACAGGTGTTAAATTAGTTCGCTCACATGCTTTGCGGGTGAGTCACCAGCTTAAATAATGACTTATACATAGAGCGAGACAGCGGACATCATAACATGTCACACATTGTGTTAATGGGTGGCATGATGATATATGGAATAATAAACCAATCCCTGTATCAAAGGCACTCAAGAAGACAGCACCTCTGAGACAGGATTGGCTTTAATGCGAGAAGCCAAGCTCTAAGTTGGTAAATGAATGCCAAGAACAATTAAAAGCATTAAATAGTCTCAGGAAGTGGACAGATTGGAGGAGGGGTGGGGTTAAAAAATTCATACCGGCTCCCTGTCAGACCTGACAGTGAAGCAAGGACGTGTGTAGGGTGCAACCAAGGGCCTGATTTGTGCCTGAGACGTATTTAATGGGTCGAGACACCTCTGAGAAGCCCTGCCCGCTTCACATGCGCATTATGGCCCATATCCGACGCCTGCTCTGTATTAAGTGCTGCTTCTAGTTATGTCTTAATGATGATTTAGTGCACTAGCCCTGCTGCCCTTCTCTGGAGGGATGATGGTTTGCGCCAATAAAAGGGTTTTTATGATTTTGCTCAGTGTGCTTGGACGTATTCTCCTTTGTGTTCTCTGACATCTCCTTGAACTCAACACATCCATTTTGCAAAGGCCAGGGTGGACACTGAATTTGAGACCCGCTCGCCATTATTTCTAAGATGTAAGCGCAGAAACCTACTCAGTATGTAATGCATCCTCTTATATGTCAATGAAAAAGGATGCTGTATGGACCAAAAGCAGATATAGAGAAAATTAAGTCGTGATGTGACAAGCATAACTAAAAATATACTTTGTGTGAAGCAATATACAAATGTCACAATTCGAAATTGATCAGCTAATCGATCAGTGGCGGCTCCAGGACTGGAAATTGTTAGTCCTGACAATTCTCAATCATTTTCTAAATTAACCATTCATTCACTCTGAAAACACTTCACACGATCATGCGTTTCTCCGTTAAAGTAAAGCCTAATTTATAGTTGTCCAACTCCGTAAAGACACGCAAAGCCCCTCTCTGATGTCGCAAACCCTCTCCAACATGCTCTCGAGCGCATGACAGACATCTCCCAAATTTTCTTACTATCCGTCAAAACAACATGGAGACCCCATGGATAGCGCAAGCCTGTGATTGGTCAGCTAACAACATCATTTCTGGAATGCCGCTCAGACGTCATGAAATTGTAAGCGGGTCTCCGAAAAAATGCTACACCCCCTATTGTCGTGGCAGTAAATTGCTTTGCAACACCCATTAAGCAACAGAGAAATCTTAAAGGTCCACATCTCCGTTGATACAACTGCGTGTCTGCGCATTGACGGAGTTGGACGACCATAAATTAGGCTTTTGACGACAATCATACATTTGGACGCACACTTTGATGCATTTAAATTAGTGTTGTTCAAAATTTCATGACGGGGTTTCAAATGGTCTGTTATTTCATTTCAACAATTTCAACGATCATGAACCGCAGGTTAGATTGCCTGATGTGCGAAAGGTTGTGCGAAAGTTCCGGAGCAGTTCGTCTTTCATAAAGCCAAGGCCTATTTATCAGTAAATTAGGATTCTGGGATGAATTTAACCCATTATTTCATCGGTGTTTGATCACATGGGGAGGGGAGCCGTGTCTTCAATTGCCAGTGGATTATTACTGCAATTGGAAGACATGTCAATAAAGGAAAATGATGGAGAACTAGCCAGGACTAGTTGTTGTTACAAAGGGACATTCTGCCCACCCCCCCAATTTCCATTTCTGAGGCCGCCACTGTGATAGATGACCTGAGCTAAATACAAAACAAAAAAAGCAACAACAAAATATTTATTAGTAAAAAAAATAATAACAATCATCATCATCATTATCACTAATTCCATAAAATTATGACATAAATGCTGAATAACATTATCTTTTTCTTTTTCTTTCTGCATGAAATCTACGGTTTCAGATGCCTACTTCTTGTCTGGTCCCATTGCAATGCACAGGAAACCCTCAGGGTGCTTGTGGGGATTGAGCCCTTCCCTTGAGATCAGCAGTTCTAAGCAGTGGTATAAATCCTCATTCTCCTGACCTCCTACTTGGGCCAAGCTAGGCCTCCCTTGCTTTTATAGTAACGGCTAAGAGTATTTATCCACTATTTGTTCACCATGTGTTTGTTAACTAGTCATGTTTTTCTACCATTTAAAAATATATGATGAGTAAACACAGTTGTCTAAGAAGTGCATGTCAAATCTTAATCAACTATCTGATCTCTCTGAACATAATCGGCTTGATAGTACTGTGAAAACAGGTATATTGCCATAGATTGGGAAGAAAGTGCGCTATTTGCAACAAAAAAAAATATGGTTGCCAAAAAGCAGTTGCGAGTGAAAACTTGTCATTCTAAAAAATGTTAATATCAGGGTCGAGTAATTGAAAATTCTTGTTGTTCATTTATCCAAATTGCTAGCAACATTTCTCAAAATCATGTAAACAAACTGCATCTGTTGTATAATAATTTGAGCATTCCTCTTAGGAATGCTCAAACAATGGCTACAGTACAACTGCAGTGATCTTTCACACTCCTCAGAGAGCAGATGGTTCCCTATAGATGGAGAATTCCTGGGTTAATATGGAAGCATTCAAGGTGAGCAAGCAAATTATATGTCCGCAAAAATCGTACAAGGGAAATTCCAGCACTGAAACAGCTTTTTATGCTATAAATTGTCAGCACCACTTACTGTTGAATCTTGTCAAGATTAAGACAGTCACTTTCTAATTACCCCGCCCTCATTGAGTTAATCTGTCAGAGACCAGCACTACAGCAGCATTCTAAAGTAAATGCTGAAAGAAGCAAACAGCAAGAGCCAAGTGCTCAGACTAACAAATCAACGGTAGTTGTGATCAATACAATTGACTCACTATCACACGCCATTAATTGAATTGGAAGCTCATTCAAGCCTCGGTGGTAAATTTTAACAATGTTTTGTCAGTGTAAACCTTTTTTTGATTCATTGGACAAAGTTAATAATTTAGGCTGAACAGGTACACAGGATGTAAACTAATGAAAATCACAAGCAATTCCATGTTTCAAAAATGGGAAAAAATACGCACTTTGCAAGTGAAAGAATGCTCTGTGGTTACATAAATTAACACAATAATTTCTCTAACTTTCAGACAACCAAGGCAAGGGTGTAATCTAAGGGGGGTGGGGGATGAATCCCTGCAATTGTAATCACTTAGTTTCATGCCCTCTCAACAACAATGTGCTGTGAAGCATAAATGAAAATACTGCATAAATCATATTCTCGTGGAGATGGGGGTTTCAGTTGTTTTGTCCTCTCCAATCATAAAATGTCATTCCAATGATTCAAGGCATACATGGATGCATTGTCATGCACTGTCAAAATTAAAATAAAAAAAGTAAGACAACCAGCTGCACAGCATTTTTGAGTATTCTCAACTTGAGTTTTTTAGTTTGCACAAACTAATTTTTGAGAATTGGGAACTTGGAAGTTTATCAAACTCAAAAATGTTGTGCAGCCGATTGCCCGACTTCTAAAAATTCAGCTAACATCTTATTTTTTTTACAGTCTGCCAGTGTACAATTTGACAATATGCATCCTCTTGTGGTAGTCTTGGAAATACAACTTTGCAGGGCTGTCCCTTTAATTCTATATGCAGTGCAGTACCTCGGGGAGCTGCTGTATGCATGTCTGGCCCGAGCTCAGCTCCTCTGATGTAATAGATGTTTTTGTTGTTAAGTGGTGGTTGTAATAGGCTAGTTGTTTGCCGTGCTCTGTGCACTTTCATCCCTCACTGTAGCACTAATTTTGCTCAGCAATTTGTCTCAGATTGCTTTGCTTTTATAGATGTGAAAAAAGTCCTAACTCAAAATGCAATGTGCTGGGCACAGAACAGCTTATGCACTGGTGCTAATGTAGGTTTCTAAGTGCATGTGTATTCGTATGTGTGTGTGTGTGTGTGTGTTTGTGTGAATATTTTCGTTGGTGTGCAAACTAATCATGCTGGTGAGCGAAAACTGTGCATTTGTATTTTTTACTCTTCTCTGTTTGTGTCTATATATACGTACTGTGTCTATGCATGTGTATATCAGTGTATACACTCAAAAAAATTATTTGTTGGGTGAACATAATAAAATTATGGAAAGTATTTCCACCCAATCATAATACATTAATTTAGCAACAAATTATTTTATTGAGGGACATAAATGTAAATATAAGGTGTTGGTGTTACTATTACTCAATTACAAGGGGTAAGTCCAACATAATAATCATTTGTTGGGTGAACATACAAAGTTCATGGAAAGTATTTCCACCAAGCATTTCCACACAGCAGTGTTCCTATATTGCATGTTTTGGGGGTGGGGGTACCCAGAGGAAACCCATGCAGAACATGCAAACTCCACACAGAAAGGCCCCAGGCCAGATTCGAACCCACAATCTTCTTGCTGTGAGGGAGTAATGCTAACCACTGTGCCACCATGCCACCTGAGTGTGGGTGTGCCCAAGTGTGCCCAACCCAAGTTAATGGGGTAGGTTGAACTATTTTTTTAAATGATACAACACAACTTATGAATTGTGCTGATCAGACAAGACTTATGTATGTCTGACAATCACAAATACTTTAGTTGACAGTCCTTTCAGTCATATGAAAATCAACAGTAATAATTCAATAAAAGTCAATTCTGACATCAATATTTGTTTTAAACAATGTAAACATTTGTTATCCAAGTTTATGACAGTTGAAATCAAGTTAGGAAAAAAAAAAAACCTAAAAGCAAACAGAATTTCTTGAGATTTAACTTGTCCGCCCGCCCGTCTCTTTCGTGCGTTGCTCTGCCTTCTTCTGCAACTTCCGGAAGCAAAGTTTGTAAATGCACTCCCTGCTCGCACACCACTGCCAACCCATATCTTACCCAATATCTTACCCAAAAAGCATTAGGTTCTGTCTGCATAACTGAATTTAGTAAATGTTAAGTTATTGCACATCATGCTAAAATAACATTACTTAATGATGTTCAACCACAAAACGTGACTATATATGGTAGAAGCAACATGTTACACTTTGATTAATTTAGCAGACACCCAATCTGGTTTTTTGAGTGTACGCACATTTGCATTTCTATTATGTTATCATGTTGTGCTTGAGTGTGTGTGTGTGTGTCTGTGTGTGTGTGTGTGTGCGCGCTTGTGTCGAGTTCGTTCATACATCATTAATGTTAATGTCAAAATACAAGCATGAGTGTCTGTTAATGAATTTGTACCAGCACATTTGTGTGCTTGTTGTCTGTATGAACTTTTACCCTGAAAGTACTGCTGCTTATATTTTAGTGTGACTCGTGAACGCATCTGTGTCTGTGGATCTGTTTCCCTTTAGATGGGGCTGAGATGCCTCTTGTTTTCTTACCCACACTGGCTTGCTTTTATAATGAAACAGAAGACATCTTGGCTCATATTGAGCAGCTTGATTTAGGAGCCCTCCCACAGGTGTAAGCACAAGTGCCTCCACTGCCACCCTATTCTCAAAATAGTGGAGCAGGATGGAGATAAAGATAGCATATAGCCTTGTCCTCTGCCGATGACAGATTCTTGCAATAAATCATCCCTCTTTCGAATTCTTCTGCTGAAGCCTTGTGTGGGGTAATGCAGTTTTTTTTTTCATACATAATCACGTTAAGTGTGTCTTTGGTATTTTTGAACTGCAATAAAGTTTCTAAAAAAAGACAAAAGAAAACCACACAGGCATTCCTACAGAGAAAAAATGCCAGGTTATTACTGCATGCAAGTCACTGTCAGTGTAGGTTCACTGTGGGTTTTTGTGAGAACATATTATTTCTGCGATCTCTGAGATTTTTATAACCATATAACTTACGTGACAAGACGTAGCCTGAGGGTTGCAAATGGAAGTTAATGCATTCAAAACTGGAAGGTTGCAAATGCTATATTCATTCCCACCTTTGTGTGGTTTGCCGTCAGACTGCCTCTCTCAGTCATGCTCACGAGCCTGCCTTTTTCGCTGCTGCATTAATATTCATTTCTCATGCATTTTCCAAGGTTGTGAAATATTGAAGTGGAAGATGGGCAAAGTCATTATTGTGCTATGCCAAAAAGGAGAGAAAAACATTCCTTCAATGTGACATTGAGCTTAATTAGACTTAATCATCAAGTTACACATTCTTACAAACCAGACCTTGGTTCTGACCTGAATACATTGAGAACAATCTAGAGAGTATCAACTATTGCCATCTATTGGCGGATAAATTCTGCACACATTGTTTGGGCAATTGGGATGCAAAGCAAAAAATGAATTTTGTTATTTCATGTTGTATTATTTACACGGTAATGTTTTGTATGCTACATTTGAGCCTGTTTGTCTGAAATGTTCAGACTGCAACACATTAGAAGATCTTAAGTTCACGAGGCTCACAAGCACTTTCCTTCTTCCAGCGCCTCTCGAAACCATCTGATCCTTCTGATTAAATTCTATGGATAAACATGCATCCTGAAAACAACCGTGGAGATGTGCTTTGTATCTCTTTTCCAGTCAAAAATTGTATGACTCCTCATTAAATCTTTGTTGTCCTATGTTGAACCACACCACACCAGCGTATTGTGATTAGTAAACATGAAGTTCATTCATTTAAAAGGCATGATCAGTTAAAGTCCAGCCAGTGCTCTGTATTGTAAGATGTACTTTGCAGGTTATAGCCTCGAAGTAAACAGAATTCAAGCAAATTTTAGTATACATGCAGACACACACAGAGATTTTGGGTCAGTGTTTTTTTTTTTTTCCAGAGCATGCACTTAATAGATAAAAAATTGATCTTTTACGATAGTTTACGTGACTAAAAATACTCTTGAATTGTTCTTCAATGAAACAATTCAATTCAATTTTATTTGTATTACACTTTTCACAAGAGAGGTGGACTCAAAGCACGTTACAGTACGTAGGAGAGGGCTTGACCCCCCAAGGAGCAAGCCAACAAAATTGAAACTGGGTTTAAAATAAGAACTGGGTTTATAAGCAGTGCATTAAAAGTCAAGGCATAGTTATCAGGCTCAATTTCACTCTCAGGGCTTCTTCCTGTTCTTAGAGTAGGTGCAGGTGCAGAATAGGTATGTACTTTGGTCGCGATGAGTTAGTCAAAATTATGACTCCAGTCTGCAAGAAAATGCTTGTTCCTCTTTCAAGCCATGCAGCAGCATGGGGCCAAGTTTCAATGCCTTTATTCGTTAAGGAGACCACTTTGTTTCACTAAAAATAATATTTTCTAACTTGCAAAAGCTTGCAACATATCAAATTTTGAAAGTGATGGCATCACATCCCCTTTTATTTCAGTCAGGTAGATTACAGTGACCTCAGACTATAAACATCCAGTAAGAAAGACAGCAAACAAAGAGACATTGAATCAATGAAATGAATATTTGCGCCTCCAGAGAAGAAAAACAGGATTTAAAAAAGTATAAAAAATAGATGTCCTTGGATAAAAAAAGCAAAGGGGGACAATGTGGTAGAACTTTACAGCATCCAAAAATTACTGTGTGCGAGATTATTATCCTTTAAGAAACTGTGTGAATACAAATTTCTCAGGTTATTTTACTGCATCCAGACACCTGATGCATTTAATGACTGTCTTCCCTTTTATTTCAGATTTTTTGCTCTGCAAAACATACAGCATGTGTATGAGCTTACGGTTCAAGTAGATCATTTCTATAAAAGAGGCCACAGTGGTTTTTGTTCTAAACAAAGTCGCAATCCCATAATTGAAGATGTAAATTATTTTGAATTACTTATTGGTTAGTCTTAAACATAACAATTTAAGTTGAAAATGTTATTTGGAGAACTTAATATTGTAAACACAATCGACTCATTATACGATGCTTTGTTTCTTTAAAACCTCATTAACTGAAGGTTAGTTTAAAGGACCACAATTTTGCCAATTACCAGCCAATTCTTTAATTCTTTAATTCTTTAATTTCATCAGTTACAATTTTTTGCTGTTTTTATGCAAAAAAAGTATTTTTTTTTCAATAAAGTACAATATGAATATGAAACTCTTCAGGTCATTCATAGTGACTGTATTTCAGGCATAGCGTGCCTTAAAATGGTAAATATTCTGTAGAAACACAAATAAAGCAATCAGGAAACACTGAGGACTCTTTAAAATTCAGGGATTGCACTTGTGGTTGGAATAAAAAGCTCCGTCCAGGAGTCCCCCTTGACTGAGCTTGAGGGGGGCTACTCTGCGTTATTAAGCAAAGAACCAGAAGATTCCCTTCGGCAGAGGAATAGGGCAGATCTGCTCCAGTGAGGTAGTGCTTCTCAATCTTCCACTCAGACACCCACACTTTCTCAATCTACCCCTTCACTCAATGACTAACTCACTCACATGACTGCTCATTCCTTCACTCACTCACTTCAGTACTCAATCACTTACTCCTTCTCAGAGCTCTCTCCTTCACTCAATCACTCACTCACTCTGAATGGTGCCTGCTTTTGATATCATATTGAGAGTCTTAGTGTCAGCAAAAAGAGGAGGCACTTATTCATCTAACTGTGAAATGGAATATTTTCATTCTTACTTCTCTGAACCAGAGCCCTGTGTCTGAATTCCCCAATGAGCTTGCACATAAATCTAAAAAAAATTAACATTAACACAGAGCAGACATGAAAATTCCTTTCTGCCTCTCTAATGAAGCCCAGAAGGTAAAGCTCGTTGTGTGGAATATAACTAGCCTCTCTGCCTGAACATTTTCTCAAGGAAGCTTTATTTGAAATGATTACTTAAATATAAATAAACAGGACACCTAACTCTACCTATGCTCTGTAGAACAGTCAGTTTCATACACCCAGACTGTATAAAAAACATTTTCCTTACTTGGGACACAGAAAAATGTTCAGTGTTTTGTCAACTCTAGCGGAGTCCAACTGTTTCAATATGACACAATTAATTTAACTCATAACATATTACTTTCATGCAGTTGACTGCCTTTGTGACAAATGCCTTTGTACTTCCTTTCTGAAAAATGTTTTTTAGAAACACCCGAGCACATTTTCACTTATCAACCTGTTGACTGGGATCAGAGATGAAACTAGAGGCACTCATAGAGTGCAAACCTCCGCCAAGGCAGCACAATCCAAATCTTCGTGAGTGGGAGCAAGGTTCAGTGATCGTGTGTCATACGATTTCAAGATGGCTGCCGTGGCGGCCATATTGTTTCATTGATCGCGGTGAAAATCAATAGGGTCCATCTTTGATAAAATTGCAATGCACCCACAAAATTTCAGAAAAATCAAGGCATTACTTTTTAAGTTATGTTGTTCACAAACAGACAGACAGACAAACAGGTGCGAAAACATAACCTTTGCGCAACTTCGTTGGCGGAGGTAATAAGGGGTGGGAAATGCTCGTAATAGTAAATAATAGATCAATCTAAAGTCGACAAATGGGGTGGTCTTACGTCCCTCTGGTCTGCTTGCTTGTGATGTTTATTTCTGTTATTTCTATTTTTCTCTATTTTTTATTTCCTGATTCCCTGCTGGGTGGAACCAGGGCCATTCCCTCATCGAGAGTACCTCTGGCCTGTGTTCCGAGCTGCTAAAATGTGCCTTTCTTCAACTTTCAACAGCTCGCTGTCCCCAGATGCCTTCTTAACTTTTTTTGGCATTGCTATCCTTTGTGCGGTTGGGCGGGCGGGCGTCTCCAAAAACTTCGACATCGGGCTGAGGGGTATTCTGTGCATTGCACGCCTATTTTTTTGCTGTTTGCAGCAAACAATACTGTTATAACTGCACCCATCCACTCACTGACACTGCAGATGAGATTTTTTTTTTCACATACCATATTTCTGGTGCTTTTCTTAGTAAAATAAATACAACTTTTCCTTGCTAATATGTTGGTGTGCATTTACCTTAATGGTGGTCTTTGGTGAGCTGTGTCATAACATTTGGAGCGGCCAATCGTCTCTGCTAGCCCTTTGGACGAGCCCTGTGTGAACTCCAGGCGAGGCTGCATTTACTCATAGAAGACCCCATGGAGAACTCCATGGTTGTCTGTTGTGGTGCTTAGACCTGGATGTCTTTCAGACAAGCGTGATGGAATGCTAATACTTGTCTTGGCAGTGTTTGCTCTGGCAAGGCAGAAAGACGCTGTTACGTCTCATTTCGTGAAGTTATCCGAGCTGCTAGTTTTCCTTTATATACGGACGCTCACTAGTTCATTGTATGGTTGGGATGATTGGGAAGCCTTTGTAAGTGCAAGTTAAATGTTCTGTCACCGCAGCAATGAACGAGCTCACGGCTTTTTGAATCGTGTTCACGTTTTATGCCTTACGAATTCTATGAACAATGACTTTGGCTCTTTAGCTGCACCCAATTCACTTGGCTATAATCAATTATTTTAAGATGACAAATTCATTTTTTGTAGCAACCTCCGGGTCGGATGCTACTTGGTCCAGTGATTTAACTCTTAAACTTCTTGGTTTAGTCCGATATGTTAGCTCTACTTTCACCTGGGTTCTAAGATATGACGTTGCATGGATTGACTGAATGTTTAATCCGAATTTCACTCGAACTGGTTCTGAGGTCTCGTGGATTGCGACCAAACTTCTTTTGCCTTGTCTCAGGCTTGGTAATGACAAGTCATGGGCAGAAATACTACAATTTTCCAATCATTCCCGTTGTCTCAGCTCTCATGATGGCCATACAAGTGTCTGTCGAGAAATGTCCTATAGTTCAGATTTGTCTTTGACTCCTTATATTTATTATTTATTTAAAAAAAAATAAATCTTTAATGCATTCTCAACTATGTTCATTAAAAGCAATTGGCTCTTTATAAATGCTTCATCAACGGTATGTTTGGCTCTGGAATTGTTTGTTATTTCACTGTAATTCACACATTTGTGGCCACAATCGAATGAAGCGTTATTCAGATGATTGCTCTAATGCTGTTCAAATGACTGGACCAAATCATAATCCACCTTGATGTTAGAATATATTGCCGATGCTGCTTGGATCCAATAGCCATGCTGCAACTACTTCCCTGTTGGTTTTATTAATCTATTCCTAGCACGTCACCTTGAGCCAGTAAACTGAGCGCAAATGCTAGCTCTGGTGAGCTCAGTGAATCTTAAAAAAAAATAAAAAATTCTAAATGCTGCGGAATCAGAGTTGGAGCAGCCATTCCAGTGGGCATTAAATTTTCTGAAATCAATCCGGTATTGCTCCACCTTGTCAGTATTTGACTAATATTGTATTTTCGTTTCTTTTCCAAATTATCCATTTCCGCCGTCTCATTGGTGGTATCTACCGACGCCAAACGAAGTTGGCTGGAGGTTATGTGATTGGCGCCATTTGTCTGTTTTGCTTATGAACAACTTAACTCAAAATGTAATGAAAAAATATTTCTGAAATTTCGTGGGTGGGTCACTGTTACATCAAGGATGGACCCAAATGATTTTGACCACGGTCAGTAACACGATATGGCAACTATGGCAGCCACCTTGAAATCCTTTGATACTCAATAACTGAACTTGCTCCCACTCAGCAAGATTTGGTCCGTGCTGCTTTGCTAGAGGTTCGCACTAATGTTCTTGTATAATCACACACTAGTTCCTAAGTTTGGTTAAAATTTTGATTGCTCTGTTTTGCTTTGCAAGAAAACCTTGGAGTGCTTGCCAACATCAAGCTCTCACAATCAAGCTGTGGCTTATTTTGAGCATGCTCAGCAGTGCCATGATGTGGCTCGTTGCAAACTCTTCGCTAATATTTTAGCCCATGTCAGCATCTAGGTAGTGCTTGCGGTCTGCTACTCATTACATTCAAATTGCTTTCCCTCTGCCTACTTACTATGTCCTATGGCCTCTAACTGTGCCAGTCACTGAGTTGACCCAAAAGTCATGGCTCCAAGGCTCACTGTCATTAGCCTCTGGTGTTCGGGTTTGCAACATCATTGGTTTTGGGGGGATTCTAGTAGTTTCTCAGCTTTCAGATTCAAGAAGGCTCTTTACAGTTTTTATTCATGACATGTGTTTGTGTGCGTGTGTGTGTATATATATATATATAAGGAAGACGGTGTGTGTCTGTGTGTTCACCATGCACGGCCATATTTGTGCATGGATTTTTTTCTAATTTCACACAGTGATACCTGTGCATCCAAACTGACACCTAAGCCTAATGTTTCGATGACGAAAACGGTCATGCTCGCAAAAAAATGGCAATTTCACTCCGGGTAGCGAGTAAACTTATATAACCTGATGATGATGATGCGCGTAGCAATATCCGGCTGCACCGCTAGGAGCCGCAGTGTCCTTACGAACGGGCGCTGAGGTAACCTGCGAGCAGGCTACTGTTTGTAATGGGGCTGAGGGAGTGATAAGAGAGCCTGCGCGAAACCTAGGCTTTTGACAGGGCACTGCTTTCGTCCACGAATGCAGCATTCTGATTAGTCGAACTTCACAGCTCCCAAATTCAAATTTGACAGTTGAACACTCGCAGGGCTGGCGTTAAGCCTCATTCACACATCACTACTCGCCCATCTCTGAGCGAGAACCGTCAATGGAATGTAAACGTGTTCCGGCAGAATGTGACGAGGGCTGGCGACTCGAGGACTAGCGATGTGATGTGGGCGGGTACGGACATAAAATATTTTTTACTGTCAGCGATGCGAGTGAAGCGAGTTACCAGTGGAAATGTAGGAAAGAGATGATTCACTTGACGTGAACAGACAGTTCCACAGACAGTTTGATCACCGCAACGCACAAGAATTTTGGTTCCTACATCATGTCTGACGAGCAGCTAATAATAGCCATCTCAAACCAGCTGGAGCTCTATGATACCATCCTCAAAAATTATAGAAATAAAAACTGAAAGGATGACGCATGGAACAGAGTGTCTGCATTCATCTGCGTTTCAGGTGAGAGCATGTTTTAAATTACGTTTTTCTCTTTAGCCGAATACGCTTTTGGAAGCTAATTGTCAGCTAATTGTGGACATCAAACCATGCCTTTTAGCTGACAATAGAAAACAGAAAAGGTGATCTATAAGTGGTACTATTTATGTGTTAATTTTATATATTTAGAATTGTCAGCGATCTTAACCAAGGCAGATAATTATGTGTATGCACCCGCTGGTATTTTATACAGCCACAACTTGCTTCCCTCTGACACGTTTGCAGTGGGAAGTAAACCATCGGGAAGCCATGGCAACTGACGCTGACGGCAAAGAATTTTTCCGCCGGCGAGTACAATTTCAGCGAGAAGCGAGGGGCGATAGGCGAGTAGCGATATGTGTGAATGAGGCGTAACACCTGAAAATTCGGCAGCAGTTATTCACAAAAATTAGTCCTGGCTGATTCTCGATGGTTTCCCTTGATTAACACGTTTTCCAATTCAAGAATAATCAAGTGGCAATTGAAAACACGGCTTCTCTCCCTCATGCGATCTAAAAGCGACAAACTAATAGGCTACACAGCAGGCAGCAGCTACAAAATACATATATATGTTTATATGTTTTCTTTTATATATTAACTTCATAGGCAGTATTATCTCCTGGTACATTCCTAGCTCTCCTTTCCCCTCGTGTTCTCCACTAATTGCCTGATTTTGTTCTCTCCATTTCCACGGCGGGCCCTGCCCTGAGTATGCTGCTGCTGGTCTTCGCCATTGACGCCACCTAGCCTCTGCACAAGTGCTGCTCCACCATCAAAATTGTCTAGGTCATGGCATCTATTCAGCAAACCACAAATCCTAGGCTGCTTTTTAACAATCCCTTTCGCATTACGCCAACCATGAACGCGTACCCTGGGACGGTCTGAGGAAGATGGACCTCCCCTCTTAAGCCTGGTTCCTCCCAAGATTTCTTCCAATATTTGAGCCAGGTAGGGAGTTTTTCCTTGCCACTGTTGCCACTGGCTTGCTTTTGAGGGGTTCAGACTAGGGTTTACTTTGAAGAGCATTGTGACCAATTGAGTTGCCTTATTCATCACAAAAGCTCGGAAACCTATTCCTGCTTGCTGCTAAGCTTTGCCTTATTTGTTAGTATTATGGCCTCTCCCTCAGCTCCTCTCTCTCTCCATATTCCAGCAGCAACACTCCGCCTTCGTGGCCTAATGACGATATTAAAGGCCACAGGACATTGGACATCTTCAGCCATGAATTTTTCCCTCACCCAGGAAATAAGGACATTGTTGAAGCTCAAAATGAATGAGTAAGACTGTGTAAATTCTTACCATGTTTGTATTCTAAACGAAATCCTCTTGCACTTCTATCTGTTTCAAGTTTCGTTCAGAATACTTCTATACACATAGATAGGGCACAAGCGTCACTGTTCAGCACCCATATCCTTCACCACAACATACACTTCAATCATTAAAGGTATCAACCTTCATGTTATACTTTTCCAATGATATAGTATAATTGTCATGATACTGCTTTGAGAGGACCGTCACTACATTTAGAATATTTCTCTTGTGTTTGGCTTCAAGAGAAATTTTGCCGGCCGCCGGGCTGCCTCTACACAATACACCTCACATAGGATACTTCTCTTGTATTTGGCTTCAAGAGAAATTGTGCCAGCCGCAGGGCTGTCACTACACATACTACACTTCACATAGATTATTTCATTGATTACGGCTTCAAGAAAATTGTGCCAACAGGTAGGCTGTCACAACACAGTCTCACATAGAATGTTTCTCTTGCATTTGGCTGCAAGAGAAATCGTGCCAGCCACCAAGATTTTGCTACACTAATACTCTCATAAAATATTTCTCTTGTGTTTGGCTTCAAGAGAAATTGTGCCAGCCGCAGGGCTATCACAACACACAGTACACTCACATAGAATATTTCTCATGTTTAGCTTCAAGAGAAATTGTGCCAGCTGCCGGGCTGTCGCGATACATAGTACACTCACTTAGAATATTTCTCTTGTGTTTGGCTTCAAGAGAAATTGTGCTAGCCGCCGGGCTGTCATGACACATAGGACACTCACATAGAATATTTGTCTTGTGTTTGGCTTCAAGAGAAATTGTGCCAGCCTGTCACTACACATAGTACGCTTCACATAGAATATTTCTCTTGTGTTTGGCTCAAGAGCAACTGTGCCAGCCGCCTGGCTGTCACAACACATAATACACTTTGCATAGAATATTTTACTTGGTTTGGCTTCAAGAGAAATGGGGCCAGCCGCCGGGCTAACATGTGGTACGCATCAAGTAGAATATTTCTCTTGTATTCGGCTTCAAGAGAAATCGTGCCAGCTGCTGGGCTGTCACTACGCATAGTGCACTTCACCTGGAGTATTTCTCTCATATTTGGCTTCAAGACAAATTGTGCTAGCCACTGGGCTGCCGTTACCCCTATGGAAGTTTCATATTTCATCCGTTGGCGTCCGTCAGCATGGTTTTGTTTTGGGGAGTTAATTGCAGCTCCCTGCCTTCGGTTCCACGCAGAGCCATGCTGCCAAGCTCAATATATTCTTGTATGCTTCAATAAATATTCTCTTTGACAAAGTGTCCTATCAAAGTGATAGATCTTCTATTGTTCGAGGAATAAGCTTCTGTTTGACGTGAGAGAAACTGTTGGCTCAGAGAAGATCTTTGGGAAAGTGACGAGTGGCTGCTCGTTTTGTGAGGCACAAAATAAAATGTCATGGAGTAATACTAATAAAAGTACAATGAAGAGTGATCTCTGCAGGCTGTATTTTAACAATTACCCTCTTGCAGCTCTGATCGAGGCGGTGGGGACTCATCCATGGATGGAGCAAAGACACGTTCCTTTATGACAATTAGTCCTGGCAAGTTCTCAATCATTTTCCTTTATTGACGTAATTTACAATTATCGTAATTGGCAACTGAAGACACAATTTCTCTCCATATGCAATCTAACAGCAATGAAATCATGGGCTAAATTCAGCACAGAAAAATAATTTACTTACTAATAGGCTAATGCTTCGCGTTGATTGAGCAGGTTCGTGTTTCATTGGAAGGTAGACCAGTTTAAGAGTTTCACTCTTGATATTGTGTGGGTTGATGAAAAGAAAAGAGTGGCACTCAGCAGTTCAATAGGCTATAAAAAGCATGTGGCTCCAGCTATTTCCGCGAAAGTCGACAGGTATGCCATTTTGAATAATGTTGATTTAAATACGGGAAATACGTGTCCAGATGAATGATTGTCATCTTATTTAATCAGGGAGAAGAAGCAGCACCTGTTGAATGTGAAGTGCTCTTGGAGTGAACCTTCTGTTAATTTTGAAAATGACTGAGAACAGGTCAGGACTAATAATTGTTTTAAATGGATGTTTGGTGCAACCCAATTTATTTAGCCCATGATTTAATCGCAGAAAGTGACGTGGCTGTGCGCCACCCCCCCCCCCACATGCTACGGCACTGTTTCCTCCTCAGCAAAATTCAATCTTCTTTGCTGTCTTTCGAGAGTCTATGTCATCAAGCAGGCAGGACTATGCCTCCTGGAGCATGAATTTATTGGAGCATGTCATGTAAATTGCGATGGTTTCAGCCGCCAGATTGATCAACACCACGCCAGTTCTACACCGGAATCAGCGATGTACACACTTTTAGTGACACCTGGCGAACACTGATATTTACACCAAAATCTACACCAGATCCGACGCAAGTTTGATAATCAGGGCTGCTGAGAGCCACAATACACCATGCCAGATGTTTCACAGGTCCTTTTTATATGCACAAAATAGGAGGAGCGGGCGAAATAATGAGACGTGCCCACTTTCCCTTGTCATGTAAATAATCCGAAACCTTCCGTCCATAAAATAAACTGACATATGGCTAAGTTAAAATAAAACCATGTTAGCCAGCTCACAGCCAGTAATGGCACCTAGAGCCAGCAGGAAATATAGAGAAGTAGTTGAAGAACTACCATCTCAAAACAAACCGCAGTGAACTGACCACAGCAAGAAAGCGGAAACTTGCAAGTTGCAGGGTTGGTAAGGCGTCTGGAGCCATGAAGGCTCGTGTTGGGAAATAATCAGGACCAAAATCGGATTAACACATCCAGGTGAGAGTTGTCCAGAGTCACAGTTGCAATAACAATTAACATATCAGTTGCAGAGTTTTCGGTGAATAAACAGATATAATTCGCAAGAGGGAAAAGACGAATTACTCAAAAGACATGGACAAATACTACGTCGTAGAGTCGGGGCGCAATGGCAGACATTCGCGCCAGCATTCCAGGGCACAAACAAATCCTAGGCTCCTTTGAAAAAAACAGAAAGCAATATAGACAATTTGAGACCACAGTATGTTTCTTTCTGCTTTTTGACGCTCATGTATTTTATTGCTTTTGCATCAATGGTCATTGATAGGGGGTAAATTAGACAAATGCAAACTGCACCTCCATAATCTCTGTTAGTTATAAACCCTGTCAGGTAATACTCTAGCAGGAGCCTAATGTATTCAAACTAATTCAGATTTGCCAGCAGGAACCTCAATAAGCCAGCTATTAAAACAAATACTGTTTATAAATGCAGAGGAAATACTGCTTCCATGGGCATACAATCCCCAGGCCCCCCTCCCAAACTTCAGCACGATCCCTACCCTCGTCAACGCTACGCAGCACACGGTGTAATTAAAACAGCACTTTTTCTTTCACGAGACCTACCTTTTTATGTTCCTTACACATTTCGTCAGTGATTGCTGATCTCATAATTCCTTGTTAAAAAAAAAAAACAAAAATGATGTTAGAATTCATTACTGACTCAAGGACGGAGCGCAATGTGACTGGAGTGAATCTGGCCTACGGCGATTTCATGGTTTATAATTCCAAGTACAGAAGGTTATAGGTAGAAATTTTGATTTGAACACATTTTTGTCATCCATCCAAAATCTGTTCCTTATTCTGTTATCAGCTTCGTTACCACTACTCCTGAGAGTGCATTCTTCTACTCTGTATTCCTCAGCATATTCCTTGACTCCACAGTCTGTGTAAAATAGATAAGCACAGAGCATTGCAGAAGCCAGCTGGTGCTTTTTCAATGTGAATCTCTGAATGCAACCAAAAATGTAGACGAAATGATGGCCGTCAACTTCTGGAAAAGAAATTTAAGCTCGACGAATAAGACCTTGGAGAACATTTTGGCATGAATGTTTTCTCATGTTTCGTCAAGTATTGTTATGAAACAAAAGACCCATTACAATGTACCAAAAACTGCTTTTTGTGGGATGGCAAGATATATCTGTGTAGGATTTTTTTCATAGTACATTTGGTCATCTGACACGTTATAACAACAGAGATATACCTTGCTAAGGTGGAATCTCCATCGAATTACACCAATTTAAACCAATTGCTTTTACGGAGTACTGTGAACAGGGCCGGCGCTAGCCATTTTGGTGCCCTAAGCATAAATGCTTTGTGGTGCCCCCCCTCCCCCCCGCCACATACCCACCCACCCAACCCCACCCCTGACAGAAATGAACAATATCTGAGTATTTGTCAGTTTTGCTTTATTTTCAAATTAAGTTGTTAATATTAATGGTTCAAAAACTGAGATAGAGATAAATAATAATAATAATAATATTAATTATAATAAAGAGATAAATAATAATTAAGTCTTTATAAAACACTAACAATGTCACCAAATACTCAAATAAATAATCTTAATTAAAAAAAAATAAATAAATGCCACGACTATTAACAAACAAACATCTGTTTTTAACTGTAAACTCAGTTCTGAGAAAGGAACTTTAAATACAAATTTTAAATTGCAAGCACCAGTTGTTAGAGGCCCTACAGAGGCACACGTCTGCTGTGAAATCAGCTATCAGGTCATCGTATGACAGATTTTGAGCAATTTCCCCATTGATGCTGATGACAGCCAGACCACTTAAACGCTCCTGGCACATTGATGAGCGCAGGTATGTTTTAATGAGCTTAAGTTTAGAGAAGCTTCGCTCAGCAGAGGAAAATGTGACAGGCCCATGTATACGGTTAATCCGATTTCTTTCATTCTTTATCTGTGAATGTGTACAAATGGAAAAACGGATGTAGCTAACTTGAGACGCTGTATGGAAACAAAACTGATTCGCTATCAGCCTATACTCTCCGCAGCTAGCGAGCTTGTATAACGCAATCGCCACTCGCATTTCTAGAGGTACAGCGGTCATCTCTTCTGGGCTCATGACATCTGATCACAGTTTCACGAATGCTCCCCGAGACATACTGAAATTCTCTCTCCATTTTACATCTGAAAATTCATTGAGCACCACTCTCTCCCACCAGTCCTTACTCCTAACGCACATCCAGCAAGCACGGGTTTTTGGTAGGAGTGGAGGAAGGCCTATGCTGAGACCAAGAGGTTTACGTCATGTACTTGGAAAGAAATCCAACTATTGACTGAACCACGTAAACCAGGTTTTTCCGCATTACTGAAGTACATGTAAACGCGTCAAATCAGATTATTTCCATTGCCCCATTATTCCCAGTTATTGGATTATTGTGGTCATGTAAATGTAGCTGTTACAAAATAAATAATTGTTAATTAAAACATCGTCTTACCTGCAAGTGACGCGCGAGCATCATCTCGCTGTTTTTTTTCTTTTCCTCTTTTCCGCCCCGACTCTTGATGCCTTTTCGATGACATGTCCAGATCTCCGGAATAAACTCCTGCCAAATTTGCGATTGAAGCATAATGGAGCAAACTACTTGGGAATGGGGGGGGGCCGATGAGAGGGCCGCACGGAAGATTAATCTTTTTTCGCGTAAATAAGCCTACGTTATTGTTGTATTACTTATATTTATTCACATGGTTTACAAACTTCTATTTTAAATATTAATAAATACTGTTATTATTTTTTTTTAATGGGCTTGATTTTTTTGGTGCCCCCCAGGCAGTTGGTGCCCTACGCGCAGGGTGTGATAAGCGTATGCCGAGCGCCGTGTCTGACTGTGAAGCATTGCCTTGTGGGGGAGATTCGGGCATTCTTTTTTGACAACTGTGAGGACGGTGAAAGCTGCAAAGGCAGCTCAGAGGAAAAAGATTTTTTATGAACCATCTCCAATAAAAAGCTCTATGGCCCTCCTCTGCAGCACACGACAACACATGCCGGGTATTCAGTAAAATGAACTTCAGCAGCAAGGGCTTCGCCTCAAAACCTATGTCAGATATAAATTTGATTTTTACAAATCACTGTACAAATTTCCAAGAGCTGGACCCTCTCTACCACTTTTTTTCTTTTTTTTTTGCTGGTTGAAAGTGTATGTGCTGCAATAGATGAAGACGCCCTCCATCATGGTTGATTTTGCAATAAATATTTTGCTGTGCATGCACAGCTTTAGCCTGAAAGGTGTTGATGTTCCTCGATGATTCACACCATCAAACAGGATGCCTGCTCATACTACATCTTTGGCTTTCAAGGAAGTGGCCACTTTGTGTTTTATTTACTGGAATCTGTTGCATGGCAGTCACTATCACGCTGCAGGGTTCTGATGATCCAGCAGCCTGTGCCAAGCAATTTACATAAACCAGACCCTGTATCTGACATTCACTTGGCGGCACATGCAAATTGCAACTTATCTCAAAATGGAAATCAGGCTTCTAACCCAGAGAGCATCAGGCCTGCTGTGGTGATTAATGCTGACAGAGATTAATTTTCTGTTCGCCGCTGCGGTGTAGTGTCGTCCGGGCTTATGTGGTATGTGTGGTCACTGTGTCTCAAGATGATGCGGCAACTGGAGACTTCAGATTCCACTTGTGTCAAGACTTACACGATAACAGCATAGCTTATCTGTAAACTGACTTCAAAATCAAACACTTCTAATAATACTGTTCCAAAATTTTAAACCGCGTGGCCTCAAGAAGGTTCTGGGTCTGACTCTGGTTTGGGGCCTTTGCTAGGCTAAGCTGATGCTCAGCTCCATGCAAGGCTAAAGGGACACTCTAAATTGCTCATAGATATGAGTGTGCAAATGAATGGTGTATGTGTGTGCTGTGATGGATGGATTAACTGTCTGAAATGGATTCCGGCGCTCTAGTCCCCCAGCATCTCTGAGCCAGAACAGGGGGGTTGAACAGATGGATTGATGTATGGATGAACGAATTAGTCGGCCAAAAATTATTTATTGTCATTAATAATATACAGCACTGCTCATGGGTGATTCCTCACACATTTTTAAGGGCTTATTAATTTTTTTTTTTTTTACATTCAAGAAATACCATTCAAATAATCAGATAATTCATTGTTCCTTTCGTATTTCTTGCTTTAATCTGAGTACATAGGCAGACTCAGCACTCCAAATTTGTTAAGACTGAAGCTTAATTAAAATGTACCGTTTTCAAGGCAAAAATGTTGGGAAATTGGTGACTGCTTGAAAGAAATGTCTGGAAAAAACTACAGCCATTCATTTCAGGGATCAAACAAGGCAAGGCCATTACTTAGTGACTCTAGCGAATCAAGTTACCATTTTAAGGGAGAATTTGGTCATCCGAGGGTTCTGATTTGAGAACAAAAGTCAGTAATTCGAAGGCATGGAATGAAGATCAGAAGGTGTAAATAAAATCAAATGTTGAAAAAAAATAACCGAAGGTTGCCCTCTTAGGGCGTCTGAGGAATGGTGAAAGATGTGAAAGTTAATCTGAAAATGGACATGTTGACATTACATAGCTGACCGTAGCTGACAGGTGTGGGAGGACAGTTTCACTAGATGGAGACTTTCATCAGTAAGCATGAACCGGGGAGGCTGAGGTCATATTTCCGTGAGCTTCTTTAATTGGTATTTTTACCATGACTTTGCTCCCATCTTCAGCCTCTCGTTGGAGTCTTTGGTGTGTGACATGAGTAATTACACTCACTGAGGCCCATTGGAGAGGACTGCAGACTGCTAATATGGATCTGACCACTCTGTACCCTCTCTTGCTGTGATTAAAGGGATTGTTTGAACAGTCATTTTTTACACTTTCTGTGCGTTTTGAGTTACCAAAAATTTGAAAAAACTAGTTAAAATATGTCATCGCAAAGGATCTGTTTAACGCACAGACTTTTAATCTGTGGTCGTAATGCTCATGTCAAAATTAATGTTGCAGCCATGATGAGGCACATCCATGTTGATGTGTTTATGTGTATTATTATGGCTGTGACAGAGAGGACTAGATTATCTGCAGGTATTATTCTTTGGTGAGCAAAGTGCAAAAACAACTCAGATAAAACCGTTTTGTATTATTTGCAAAATTGGTCATGCCATAGATCAGAAAACCATACTTTGTAAACAGAACCTGTGTATATGAAGTTTGACCCTAACTACTATTAAGGGTGTGCAAATGAGTATTGCAGTTTTCTAGGAAACCTGGCATTTTTTGTGCAAGACAGCAGTATTGACCTTTTCTAGAATATTCCTGATTTACTTGTAATTGGCATGTAGGAATTCAGCGAGTAACATCATTATATTGTGTTCATGACGCAAGCATAAGGGCACATAAGGTCCTCTGGACAGCATATGATCTCGGCATGACTTTGACTGTTCTTGCACTGATTGCAGATCAATATAACTGAAATAAAATGAAAATTATGACATGTATGAAATAAAGCATATTCAATGATAATTAAAGCTGCTTTGCAGCGATATCGCGGCCAGGCAAATTTAGGCAATTCTGAGCCACAAGGGGCAAAAAATGGAGAATAACAAGAAAGGTGGGATTACATCATACATTTTGCATTGGTTGACATTTGAACTAATAATCTCTGACACCGAATAGCCTAGTATCCTTCGTCTCACTGAGCTAATTAGCAAGTAACTTTTAAGAGTCAATAAATCAGTTATTGAAATACAAAATAGTTAATGCACAACTATTTTCATTATGGATTGATTATTTCAGGCATGAATATTCTCAGTTGAGGATATCCCTCTCTTTGACATCAACGTGACAGGAAGATGCTTGCTGCAGACGTGCTGCAACAACAAAAGGTCTCTCTAGTCTCGTGCACTGGGCATGAGACACATGCTCACACACCACACATGACATGAGACACACGCTCACACACCGCACATGACATGAGAGACACGCTCACACACCACACATGACATGAGACACACGCTCACACACCACACATGACATGAGACACACGCTCACACACCACACATGACATGAGAGACACGCTCACACACCACACATGACATGAGACACACGCTCACACACCACACATGACATGAGACACATGCTCACACACCACACATGACATGAGACACACGCTCACACACCACACATGACATGAGACACACGCTCACACACCACACATGACATGAGACACACGCTCACACACCACACATGACATGAGACACACGCTCACACACCACACATGACATGAGAGACACGCTCACACACCACACATGACATGAGACACACGCTCACACACCTCACATGACATGAGACACACGCTCACACACCACACATGACATTTCTCACTTTGAGAAAGAGGCCAAGACAGGTTTTTCTGCTTGGTCCATCCATACAGCTGTCTTGAATTAGCCAGCTATCAGCCAATCAGAAAATAATATTTCTTGTTGCTGGGTCTGAAGGTTTGTAATGAGTTTACGTTGACAGAAGTTTCTCAAGTATTGGGGCTACATTTTGGTGAAAGTTGCAAAACTATAGCACGTACGGCTGGTTTGGTTGGAATTTTCAAAGTTTTTAAATTTAAACACTCATTGAGGAAAACAATAAGTTCCTAAATAGGCAAATAATAAGAACATCAACATTACAATGTCCAGTTTGCCATAGCTGTGGCTTGAACTCACAACCTCTGACACCAAGAATCAACTCCTAACTCATTGAGCTAATTGGCAAGAAATAAGCACAGCTGTGTGGCTTCATTAATCGACTCAGGGAGTCACCAGCCAGGCAGCAGTTGTCAAGGAAGATTTCAAAAATGGTCAAAATGTCAAAATTTCTGTTATCAAGACAAAAATTTGATAATATATAAATTGCAGCTTGACGGCATGGAAATATTGGTGATTTGTTTTATAGCAATAAGTGTTTTGCTTCATAAGAGAAAATCTAATGTTAAAAAATGCCGTTCTTACATTGAATCCAATTGCTCCATAATAGCAGAATTCAAAATGGTTTCAAAAATTCAGTTTTTGAGAAAAAATTCTGATATTTGGCAAATTTCATCAACCATGACTCTAAAATATTATTAATTTTTTTCAGGAAGATTGAAAGTGTATTTATTAAGAATTGGCTGGTATATGTTTACCGTACTGTTTACAGTCAAACATTTTCATGCACTGAAGTCTCAATTTTTCAAATATTGAAACACCGGGTGGTATTTTTGTGGAGGAGGATCTGAAGATTCAGTACAGCAGATTTGGTGACAATTGAGCAAAAATTGTGGGGCAAGAAAAGTTTGATAAGTTTTACAGTTTTTGAAAGAAAAAACTGAGTGATAGACTTCATAATTTGTTTAAGTGGAAAAAAGTTTCTTAAGTACTTGGGCTACGTTTAGGTGAAAGTTGCAAATCTATAGCAAATATGGTTGCTTTATTGTGAATTTTCAAAATTTTGAAATTTAGAGGCTTGCTGTAGCGCCACCATGAGAACTGTTGGCCTGTTTTTGCTGCTGAGGCAATCTGGCATGGGACTGAACCTTTGTGCAAAGTAGGATTTCCAAGGAAGAAGAATACTGGTGAAAACAATAGGTTCCTGGCAGTTTTCACTGCCTGGCCCCTAATTATATTTGTGTGCTGATAAT
This sequence comes from Gymnothorax reevesii, assembly GCA_029721435.1. Taxonomy (NCBI): domain Eukaryota; kingdom Metazoa; phylum Chordata; class Actinopteri; order Anguilliformes; family Muraenidae; genus Gymnothorax; species Gymnothorax reevesii. Next base: position 86,038,025 of record CM056582.1, on the reverse strand, counting down.
GGACAATGACTAGCTGCGGTAGCAAATAAAACCCTGAGCATTTCTTTACCTTACTGCTATTTTGTGGAATTTTGCAACTAGTCTTCACATCTTGTATTTCAATCATTTTCATTTACACAATAATTTCTTTTTTCATGTATGTCTCAAATGTGGTTACATTCTAATGTGGCTGGACTGAGGAGAAATAGTACGCTAGAATAAGAATAATTACTTATTCTTATTCTAGTGTAATTAATAATAATTAATAGGAATTAGTACAAAAGAATAATTTGAGGGTGAGTAAGTTCAAAAATATATACTCATTGACAAGTAGGACCTATAAAGACTTGTGCTAAGAAAACCAAACTTATCTAGGTAGATACTAGTGTCACACACTGAATTACAGATAAAGGCCTTGATTCCATATCAGAAAGGTATTTTTGATTATATATAAGATGAAAATAGGTAAATGAAGAAAGAGATTGCAGGGGTTATTGTACTATATCATCCTCACTTAATGTCATGGAATTTGAATTTGAAGAGACAAAGCCGGCGGGCGCTGGGACCATGTTCCCAAAGCGCGGTGAGGGACCCAAACGCAGAGACTGAGTGAAAATAGACAAATCTTTAATTTAAAATATAAAGATTAAAAGCATCCCAGAGGGGAGCAGCAGCAAGACAAAATGTAGTGGGGCTCAGGAAACCAACTAACAAAATACTGCTGCACCAAAATATGTGCAGCCAGCTTTTAAATACTAATACTTCACCTCCACCTTAACGAGCAACAGGTATGGCTCGTTAAGGTGGAGGCAAAGAATGCAACAGGGGGAAGGGCCTGCGGGCCAACACCATGACACTTAACATACAATTTTATTAAGAGTGACTTACAGTGCTGTGCAATGGTATTTGACCTCTTCCCGTTTTCTTCTATTTTTGCACTTTTGTCACACTTGATTGTTTCAAATCAAACTAATTTTAAAATTAGTAAAAGAAATAATCAAAGTAAACATGAAATGCAGTTTCTAAATGATGATTCTATTTATTGAGGGAAAAAGCTATCCAACCCCACATGGCCCAATGTGAACATGCTATTGCCCCCTTTGTTACTAAATCGGGCAGGTAAATGAATTTAACTGTAAATTGTGTTCAATTTTTCTAAATTTTCTCAGGCATGATTACTGCCAGCCCTGCTGTTTGTAAACGTCACTTAAATGGAGCCTTTCTGGCAGCAAAAGCATTACATGATGCCATGATCAAAAGAAATTCAAGAACAGATGTAGAACAATTGTTTACATCTATCACTCTGGAGAGGGTTACAGAGACATTTCAAAAGCTCTGGTACTCGAGTGAACCACAGTGAGAGCCATTATTTACAAATTGAGATTAGACCTTCCTAGGTGTGACTGGCCAGCCAAAATTCCATTGGTGCATTGACTACTGATCCAGGAAAATCACAAAATCAGACAGACTGACATCTAAAGAGCTGCAGACTTCCTTTTGATCAATTAAGGTCAGCGTTTACGATTTGAAGCTATCTAGCAGAGTTTCAGGAAAAGGAACACACCTCAACCATGTTGAATCTGGAGCTTCTCATAAAAACACCTTGAACTTAGTCCTCCTGTGCTGTTCTCGTATTTTGTGTCCGTACCGAGAGCATGCAACATCAGCTGGGCAACATCATGACTCCCAAAAGCAGACATCACCAGTGCTTTCAATGCTTTTCCTATTCATACTGACTTCTGGCGTTTCTTTGGCATATGCTGACGAGGTTCATATTACTTTGCAGTTAAGCTTGCTTTTGGGAGTAAAAGCAGTCGAACTTTTCAACATTATGTCAGAGGCCCTATGTTGGATCCTGTCAAACAACCGTAAGATTTGATTCCTCATCCATCTCTTTGACAATTTCCTCATCATCTCTCCCTCCAGGTCACGCTTCAGTTGTCAGTTTTTTCTGACCTTAGGGTACCAATGTCCACTGAAAAACCAGAGGGCCTCTCCATAAGCCTTCAGATCAGCATAATGACCCTCGATACAGATCTGTTCCAAAACTCACTCCTAACTGAAAAGCTCAACCAAATCAACCTCCTAATTTACAGTTTCCTTCTTGCTATAGACTGTACCAAATAGCATCTTCTCTCCCAACTAGGCCACCGCAATTTTTCCCGATGAATCAGTCCTCAATGATGAGCCTTTATCTCCCACTTGCTATTAACTGCTTCATCTGTCCCATCTCTCTCGGACCCCATCTCACTCAACAGTTTAAGCCTGGCCAAACTTCATCTCTAGCCCATCATGCTCTCGAACTGGAATGCAGTGGCAGCTGGTGAACTAGCAATAGGGGAAGCTTTAGATAAGTTAAAATGAGCACGAATAGCCTAATTCTCGACCTATTTTTAATTATTCATTTAAATTACCATTACAGAAACTCCAAAAACATTACAGGTGTGGTCAGTTTTCATTAATAATACATAGCTGTCAATTCTCAGACATTTGGCATGAATTTTAGTGGCATATTTATGTTCCCCTGCTGTAGTCAGCAATTATTTAATCAACGCATATGTCACAGATTCTTGCGCAGAATTTAAATCCTTGTGCATGGAGGTTTATGAGTTTCATGTTACAGTGGCTTTTACCTCTAGTAACTGGAAACTGATTGTGACTCCGAACTTCTCACGCTTTTGTTTACTCAGGGGTTGGAAGCAATGCATGTGTTTCATGATCGCTTATATTGTTTAAATGGAAAAAGATCATTGGAAGCAATGGAATGGCATAGTCATTTTACTTAAAACGACTTTATGCCATTCCACTGCCTCCAATTTTAGTAAAAAACCTTGAAAGTCAAATTACCCAATTCCGAAGCCGCTGATGTATGGTATGATCTATAACATCAGACCCCATGGAGAGTGTTGGTTGTGACGGACAGTCATGAAAAAGAAAATGGCATCAGGAATTGTTGACTGACCTATAGGCCCTATTTTAACTATCTAAGCGTGAGGTCTAAAGCGCACAGCCAAGTGCAGTTAGGGTGTGCCCAAATCCATCTTCGCAAATTTAATGGTGGGTTGTTGGGGCGCAAACCAAGTATGGTGCATGGTTCAAAAGGGTTGGACTTAATCTCTTAATTAATCATACGCGTGCTAGGGGCATAAAATGAAATAAACCAATCGGTGTCATCTCCCATAGCCTTAAAAAACCAGATGCTCTCACACCTTGACAAATTGCTAGTATTAGGGTGTATTTGACTAGTAGCTGTGAGGTAGCGATCTGGAACCAAATGCGAGGACTCGGGATTGCAAAAATAAAGAGCTTTATTGAGCGAGGGGGGGTAACCCCCACGGGCCAGTAAGCAACAGTACAGAATCCGCAATCCAAAAATCAAATTCCAATGGGACAGAAAAGAGTTCGTAACCAGGGCAGCAATCACAGAAATCGTAGTCAGCAAAAACAGGTCAGGTACACAGGCAGAGGTTTATGGGAGAAGCAAACTCATAAGCCAGGGGACAGTCCGAATCGGTAACAGGGTAGCAATCCACAAAATCAAAGTCGGGCAGAAATGGGTCAAAACACACAGATGCAGCAAGTAATCAAAACTGCAAAACCAAAAATCGGTAGTCAGACAATCAGGTCAGAATCAGAAACTCAATGAATACAAGGCGAGAAATACAGCAGCACGGGAAACGATCTGACAGAGAATGGCTGTGAGAAGACACTGTTAAGGATTTGGGGAGGGAAACACTAGGAGCACTGGGAACTTGGAAAACTTTGAAACAAGACTCGGAACTGAAATCGGAACGCTCGGAACTGGAAGAGACAAAAAGGGGAGAGACGCCAGGAGCGGGGATCCAAAAATAATAATTTATTAAACAAACAGAAAACCAGAGAAGGGGGGAAAAAAAAAAAAAAAAAAAAAAAAAAAAAAACGGGGCACTCAGGCCAACATAACCACCATGCAACGACACTGAAAGGAGAGAACTAAAGAATTCAAAAACTGAACCGCAATGGGTAGACTAGGGACACTCGGGACAACTCAGGAAGGGGAGCTAGGGAAACACTCGGAAGGGCCAGACTCGTAAAGGGGACACTAGGGAACTGGAGCTAGGGGACACTGGGAAGCAGGGTCTAGGGCAGGCACAAGACAGTGGGCACAGCTGGCAGATGGCTAACTCGGATAGCACAGCCGGCCGGGAGAAGGGTAAGAGAGAACATCGGGGGGGGCAGACAAGACGGCAGGAACGTTAGCTGGGAAGCCAGCGAAGGCGACCGGCACACTGGGGACTGGAGAAGGCGGAGGAGACAGGCACACTGGGCTCTGGAGACGGCGGAGGTGACAGGCACACTGGGCTCTGGAGACGGCGGAGGAGACAGGCACACTGGGCTCTGGAGACGGCGGAGGAGACAGGCACAATGGGCTCTGGAGGACAAGGGCACCAGGGGCTGAGCAGCAGGAAGGGGTAGGCTGGGCTGGGTAAGCGGCTGACTGGAACACAGAGAAGAAGTGTGGGGACCGGAGGATAGTGCACAGGGCCGGGAGTAGTGATGGGAGCAGGAGTGGGAGCGAAGTCAGATCTGGAGGCTTGCTGCAGAGGCTGACAGATATAGGCAGGGGGCATGGACAGACACAGGTGCAGGAACTTAGTATAATTAACAAGGGGTGGAACATAAGGGAAACCTAATTACATGAAACAGATAAACATTAACACACAGACGAGGATCACAAGACAATCCCAAAGACGGGATAAATAAACTGGGTAAAAAGACTCCTAAGTGTACAGAATAAGAGCCAGAATAGATAAGAATGCAGAAGGTCTGCAGAAAATTTAGCAAAGCCAGTGAATAGAAAAGCAAGGAGCGGAGACAACAGGGCGACCGCTGTGAGATAGTCAATTAGTAAGTGCAGCTATACAATCCCGGGTGCTCGTTAGTAGATTAGTATTACATACACAATGTTAGTAGTGGTTAGTAATTTTAGAGAAAACAAGAAACTGTCAGTAATTGTTAGTAGATATAGGAAAGCAAGGGGAAACTAGTAAACGAGAAGGGAAGGAAGGATGAAACCCAGAATCCATTAAATCACCCGAAACAGTGCCACAATCAATTAACACAGAAACTGCTACAAACAATGATGCGACCGGGGAGAAAGCGAAGACAGTACATGGGTAAAACGTGGACTGGACTAACACGGGAGAGGAATGAAATGTGAACACTAAGCCATGGACTAAAAACTGACATACCAAAATAATAAAAATCTAAAATTAACTAACCAGGCACACAGACCACGGAACACAACAGACACCAAATAAACACTTCTGGGAAGATCACATGGGGAGAATCACAGGTGCAGGAAGTCAGACTGATTACAAGGGGAAGCACATGAGGGAGAACCTAATCACATGAAATTTGGCCAAAGCCAAAACGCGGACAGGGAACACGAAAAATTCCTATAGAGAAACATACGGCTCCAGTCACGAAGTTCTAAAGTGCATAGATGATGAGAAACAGAACAGCGCAATCAGGTGTGGAGCTTCCACAGAAACTGCAGCATAGGAGATTAGGGAGAGAAAAGAGGCGGAGGTTAGAACAGGGCGAGTGCGGAGAGCTTGTTAATCAATTAGTAATTGCAACTATACAAATCCTTGGTGCTTGTTAGTAAGTTAGTATTATATACAGGGTTAGTTGTTGTTAGTAATCTCTAGAGAAAATGATGAACTGTTAGTACTGTTAGTAGATAGAAAAGTAGAGTGAAGCCAGCAAACGAGATCGGAAGAAAGTTTGAAAACCAGAATCCAATAAATCACCCGAAGAGTGAAACACAAGACTGGGGCTGTAAGTGCAGGCGAGATGAGAGACCAGACGGGGGAGACAAAGTGCAATGCAAACTGGAAAACATGAACTGGAATCTGAATATGGCAAAATCCAAAACATGGAAAAGTAAACTAAGACAATATATTAACACAAATCACAATACATAATCCAGAGAATGGTCAGGCATGGCAGAAAGTCAAATAAACAATAAAACAAATATAAAAACATGGCAAGGACATGGCAGAATCATAACAGTAGCAGTAAAAAAATATGCACTGCAGATGAAAGGGTCTGCAAAGTGCATGAGCAAACCATCACTGAAAGAATGGAAACCTGAGCACAAAAATATGCATAATTAATGGATATCAGCATAATTAATTCAGTTTACTTTATGCATTATAAAGCACCCCCTGCTATCCATATAAACACAGTTATTCAACAGCTGTTTAACTTTTCAGTAAGGTTGAAGTGTGCACAAACGGCAGCTGAAGAGTCATGTAAAATGTTGTATCTGATAGGAAATAAAACAGGTGTCATTAAAATGCTCTCTGAACAAAAGAAAAGGGTGAAACATCCACCATAGAAAAACAATGTTTGAGTTCCTAAGGTCTCCCAAAGGGTCTCTTGTTCTAAGTGAAGGCTCTTACTTCACACAGTTGTATGATATCACTGAGCAATCTATCCACGGCCTGAGGGAATGAGAATCTAAAGAGTAACGAAAAAGCAAATAATTCCCAAAATGAGAGCATCTAATGTCACATTAGATCCTGCCAAATAAGATGCAGAACATGACACGAGATTCGGTGAAAACATTTGCAGGAAAAATACAGAAGCTTTGCCAAGCAAATCACTGTTAATGAAACAGGAAGTTTTCTCCAAGAAAAAAAATACATTGCACTCCCTAGAGTGCCTGTGGTCTGATATTGAAACAACCGCATTTCCAAAATAGTCGAGACACTCTGTTAAATGTAAATAAAACAGAATGCAATGATTTGCAAATCAATTAAAACCTTTGATTTAATTGAAAATAGAGCAAAGGCTTTGTATCAGATGTTGAAACTGGTACATTTTAATTGATTCTTGAAAAATATCTGCTCATGTTGAATTTGATCACAGCAAAATATTTGAAAAAAGTTGGGACGGGACAATAAAAGACAAATAGTTGCATGATAGTAAAAAAAGGCAAATGGAGGAACATCTCACAGCTAATTAGATTATTTAGAGACAGGCCAGTAAAATTATTGGATATAACAAGTCTTTCATGAGTAAATATGGTGAGGGCTTAACCACTCAATTTCCAAACCACCACAATTTCAAATTTAAAATCACAAAGGATTTTGAGATTTTATCCTCTATAGTACATATTATTACAAGATTCCAAGAATCCAGAAAAATCTCTGTCTGCACAGGACAAGGCCAAAATCCAATTTTGAATGCCTGTGATTTTCAGGTCCTCAGGGGGCATTCGATTAAAAACATCCAGGATTCTGAAGTTGAATCACTGTATGGACTCAGGAACACTTCTGTAAACCACTGTCAATAAACACAGTTTGTCTCTGCATCCACAAATGCAGGTTAAAACTCTGCCATGCAGAGAGCAAGATCCAGGGAGACTACCCTCTTCTCTGGGACTGGGCCCATTTAAAATGTACTGTGGCACAGTGGAAAACTGCCCTGTGAATCATTCCATCTAAACTCAACCAAAGTAAAAGAAGTTTCCACAGTTACCCACTCAGATTTGGCTCAAATTTATTTTGGCAGTACCTTTCGATATTCGTAATTATTCGCAAAATTTTAGGGTCCTACTTCAAGGGGTTTCCAAGATATGGCCCCCCATAAATCGAGGGCCATGCCCAATCAAATCACAAACGTTAATTTAAAGAGGCCAAATTTTTGGAACAAATCACACAACAGGAATGGGCTGAACATTGCTACCCAGGGTAATTTTGGTCCATACTTTCAGAATCTCGTCAAAATTTTCTCCCTCTTTTCATTTTCAAGATATTGGCCTCTAAATATACAATGCTTTTAATGGGTAGAAATCAAAAATTCAGTTTTCAAGGGCCTCCTTTGAGGCCAGGATCCCTTAAAGAGAATAAATTGTGGTGGATTACTTCTATTTGAGGACAGGGCTGTCTATACAAGGAAGAGTGACTGCATCCAAGGCAAAATAGTGGAGTTAGGAGACCCTGAAAAGGGTCCCAGCTGACAATTTTGAATTGGCACGTTTACCATGTGCGCAGTCACCCATGGTAATTAAACTTGTTCTACATAAATTTATGGATCTTGTCTTTTTTTGTTTAAAATTACAACTTGTTTTCTTATCTCCTTCAGTATTCAATCATGTTATCAAATATAGGCATTTTGGGGTAAAAATGCCCATTATTATCCCCTTTGTTCTGCAACTAGAAGTTTTGAATAGACAGTGCCCACTCATAAACTCAAGGTCCACCATTTCCTGAGATCATCTGACATCTGACATGATGTTGCATTCCCTCCCTAGGATCACCCAGGTATTAAATCATCTTCCATGTGTATAACATCAGATCTTCCATGTATGGCATCATACTCCACGGGTATTGCATCACTGCAGGTCAAAACAATAGGGAAGCTAATTAATGAATATTAAAGAAGCTCCAGATGCCTTCTAACGGGTGCAAAATTAGGAATTCCTCGGATGAGGAATGCGACAAACATACATACTGTCGCATTCCTCATCCAAGAAAATGCCAATTTTGCACCAGTCAGAAGCTATGCTGAAGATTCAGTGAATTTGTAAATTTCCTACCCTATTGCATCATCTTTGGTTAAAACAATACCCATGGAAGATGATGCAGTACGCAGGAGATATGATGCAAAACCCATGGAAGATGATGCAATACCCGGGTGATCCTAGGTAGTTAATGTAACATCATGTCAGATGTCAGATCATCTTTGGAAATGACTTCAGTTTATAATTAGGAAAAAACTTCAGTTTATAAGTAGGCACTGTCAATTTAAAACTTTAAGTTGCAGAACAAAGGAGACAATAATGGGCATTTTACCCCAAAATACCTATATTTTATAACATGATTAAATAGTGAAGGATATGAGAAAACAAGTTGTCATTTTGAGCAAACAAAGCCAAGATATATACATTTATGTATGAGTCTCATTACCGTGGGTTACTGCCCACATGGTGAACTTATCCACAATCCACAGTTTGCAAAAAAAAAGTTAATTTTTCAGCTGGATCCCTGTTCAGGGTCTCCTAAGTCCACTAGTATGCCTTGGGTGCAGTCATTCTTCCTTGTGTGGACAGGCATGTCCTCACATAGAAGGAATCCAGCACAGTTTGGCCTCTGTAAGGAATCCTGGCCTCATAGGGGGCCCTTGAAAACTGAATTTTTGATTTTCGCGCATAAAAAGTTTCATATTTGAGAGGCCAATATCTTGAAAGCAAAACGAGATAGATATATTTTGACAAAGGTTCTGAAAGCATGGACCCAAATTACTCTGGGTAGCCATTTTCAGCCCATACCTATGATTTGTTCCAAAAATACTGGTAAAATCCTGATAAATTAACATTTGCAATTCGCGTGGGCATGGCCCTCGATTTTTGGGAGACCATATCATGGAAATCCCTTGGAGTAGGACCCTAAAATTTTGCATGTGTTCATTATGAATATGGAAGTACTCCCAAAAAAAAATTCTGCCAAATCTTAGTTGGTGACCCAGGAGCCTCTGGTTGACTTCATATGGAATGACCCCTATGTTTTGATTAATCAAAATATGAATTTTTTTTGGATATCATGGATGCCACATCCTCTGGTCTTAACAGGAGAGGGGCCATCCAGCTTGTTATCACCAAACATTTAAAACAACTCTTGGCTCTGCTGAAGCGCTGTTCATTGGTGATTATTCTGCTTGGGTTGAGACAGAGAAAGATGTGTGGAGGGATTGAGGCTGAAGATTTACTCTGGTGCAAACGGGGCTTTCTGAAAATAATTTGTGTGTTAAAGCTCAAAGATTAATATAGATTAGACAATTTGCTCCCGAGGTATAACCTTTGTCGCAGTAGGGGCAGGGAGACTCTTCCCCCTGTCTTTTTCCACTTTTTCCCCCTTGTAACAACTCGGTGAGTAAACAGCCAAATTAAGTCGCTAATCTGGTCAAACAAAGGCGACGGGGGTTTTCTGGGTTTTTTTGGGGGGGGGTTTCAGTCTCACAGGAGCAAAGTAAGGTAAAGTAAAATAAATTTAAACGCTAAATTTAAAGAATAAATTTAAACACTAAATAACTGTCTAACTAAGGGAATTGTGTCATATACAAAGTAAAAGTTGTTTTGAAGGACTGAGGTAATGTCACCTCAGCTTCTGTAGCTGATTTAGCTAACGAACCTCAGTAAGCTCTCAACGCCAAGAATATTATTGAATTACCTGGATATCAAACTATAATCTGGCTTTGTTTCATACTTGGTGGCTTGTCTTTCATGCAGTCTTCCAGCCAATAAATACTGAAGTTCACCGGGGCTTTTTATTCCCCTTCGTTCTCTATCCAGACCGCATTACCGTATAAATGCATTGCCAAGCTGAATATTAACGCGAACCGGGGTTTTTGTCTTTTTCGTGTTTTATTATTACCAAAGGGCTCTTCTGATTAAACACATGGCAAATTACGTTATCTTTGTATTTTCCTCCGGTTGCTGTGCCTTGATCAGCTGATTAGAGTTTAACTGCTTGTTTGAGTGCTTAGCGACAGGTTGTTGAGGGAGATACCGTGTTTAGTTCACTCACAAAGTGAACGACTTCGGTCCGTTTTAATTAAAGGGAACCGGGGCTTTACTCTTTTCTCGGTTACCCTGGGTTGTATTTGTGGCTAACTCGCTAGATAGTAACTGTTTGCATTTTTGCCTGGGGATCTGAGATTTAGTATTTAAATAGTAGGGCAGCAGTCACTTGAGTCGGTTAAGTTGGAATCGAAACGATAAGGTTTACCGGAGTGCTCTGCCTCCTCCCTCCTCCAGTTTCTCCTGGGTGTTGTGGCCAGTCTGTTTTACCTGGGTTCTCAGCTAAGCACTGTGATATTTTTAGGTTCGTATATTAATAGTACCGGGACTAGATAAACTCAAGTCGGCTTATTAGGAGTGCTTATTACATATAGAGTTTGTCTCAATATGGTATTTCATTTCTGTTAACTGAAACTAAGCCCTTGTTAAAAGAGGATTATTATCCATTAACATAGTTTCCCCACGGTTTCTATTGCGACTGCTTCTTAGGGTTTCTCAGGTTCATAAATTAATAAATTGTGGTTCCTGAGCTTCTGTCTCAGCATTAGTAATTTTCTAGGGTGAGCGAGGTCATTAGTTAAGGGGTTCAAAATGTGGCCTAAAGGAACTAAGTACTATGTCGTTTGGAGAAATGGTGTGTACACCAAAGCAGAGTGATGTGGGGACCCCAGAACAGGCAGGGAGAGAAAGTTGGGTGACTGTAGGTCGGCAGCGCAGGAAAGGGCGTGCAGACCATACAGTGACAGCTCGTCCAGTGGTTGAGCTGTCCAACTGATTCCGGCCCTTGCAGGAACTCGAGTTAGCCTCTGACCCTGAGAGTGGGGGGACTGATGAGCAGCACTGAAACCTGTTGGCCTCGACCCCTCAGAAAAGAGAGTTAGTGAAAGGGGGGGACTCAATACTTAGAGGAATAGATCATTTAGTCTGTTTACATGACAAGGAGTCTCGTACGGTGTGTTGCCTGCCTGGTGCCCAGGTAGGAGACCTCCTGGAGCATGCGGACAAGCTCCTAGCCAGAGCCAGCCAGGGAGGCATCTAGTTGTCATAGTCCATGTTGGGACAAATGACATAGGTAAGGGTAGGTTTGAGGTTCTGCTAGGCAAATTTGTGGAATTAGCTGATAAGCTTAGGAGCAAATCCCCTACGGTAGTTTTCTCCGGGATTTTACTGGTACCGCGTGCAAGCAGAGGGAAGCAGAATTTTATCTGGAGGTTTAACAGGTGGCTACTGTAATGTGAATATAAGCCACTGGATGGCAGTATTTACCTTTTTTTTTATTCAGCTCAGACTGGAGCTATGTTTAGACATGTCCTGGACATGTCTGGGGCAAGTCCCCGAAAATAAAAAAAAAAGAGGTCTAAATGTGGGTGGGGTCTGCAAAAGAGTATATAAGGCAAAGAATTGAGACAGTAAAGTACGAGGAGAAATTGCAAGAAGAAGGATACATGTGACCAGACCTGTCATTTCTGTTCAAGACCTGTGAAGTTTTCTTTTGTGGATTTTTGCCTTTGTTACAGCATTTTCTTCATCCAGGACATCACCAAGCCACCCCACCAAAAAGGGACTCGTATTATTTCTGTTTTTCTTATTTATCAATCTTGGTCATTTAGTTGTAGGTTATTGTTAGTTATTGTCTTTGTTAATTAAATGTGTTTAAGTTTTTAAAAACTGTGTGTCATCCCTTGCTGTTGCTGTTGTTTTAAATGTAATAACAAATTGGGGCCATAACACTACGAACCTGGTCTAGGAAATGGGTATAGGGGTATAGGGCACTGGAACTACTTCTGGGACAGGGGTGACCTTGTTGAGCCGCATTTTGTAATAACGGTGCATTTTGTAATAAACCTCCAAAAAGTAATAACTTTTTCATTTCATTTAGTAATAAAGCCGCATTTTATAATAAACTGCCGCATTTTGTAATAAACTGCCCCAACGTATTTTGTTATAAATTTTGCGGCATTATGTAATAAGTTATTACATTTTGAGAAGATTATTACAAAATGCACTTGCAACTTTTATATTTATTTAAAATTAATCTTAATGGAGAAATTTGCTGGTCACAGCAGCTCTCTAAACAAGCAGAAGACACTTACGTTGTTTAAGGTAGAACTTATATTCATTGGTTCATTATTATTTTAAATTGGCCGCAAGCCTGCATGTGTTGGTTGCATTTATTGTTGTTGAAAAGTTCTATAAATGCATAAATAAAGCTGTTCTTTACCTATTAATCAGCGTTTCTATTTTGTATGTGCATATGTTAATGTTTACGAATGGATTAAATTTTGATACCCAGAGTTTTGTTCTGTATTATAAGAAGCATAATAAGGTTTGTTTGATGTTTATAACTATTCTTGATGTGGTTTTGGTATCCAATAAAAAATCTGGAATTTACAGAGTATTTTCTGTTAATGCAACCTTTGAATAGTGTACTGATAGTAACTGCTAAGTACTGCTACTAGGCTAATACAGTGATACTAATTATAGGCCTAGCTTTTACAAATACTTTAAAGTAAAATAAAATACAATTAACAAACAAATAAACTATGGTTTAGAATTGTTATTACGTAATGCACCATGTTATTACATTTTCTAGAGAATAAAAAAGTTGCAAGTGCATTTTGAAAAAATCTTCTCAAAATGTAATAACTTATTACATAATGCGGCAAAATTTAGTACAAAATGCGTTGGGGCAGCTTATTACAAAATGCGGCAGTTTATTACAAAATGCGGCTTTATTACAAAATGAAATGAAAAAGTTATTACATTTTGGACGTTTATTACAAAATGCACCGTTATTACAAAATGCGGCTCAACAGACCTGTTCAAGCCACCTGAACCGGAGGGGTACCTTTGCACTGGGTCAGCATATGTTGAGGGTAGCACAGAGTTATTATCCCCCGCCAACACAAAGTGGGAGGGGGATTTTGGTTTGACCTCCGTCCATCCGTCCGTACGGGATAAAGGGGACAGCTTTACTCAAACTACTACAGATACAGTTACCAAATTTAGTGTGTAGCTTCAGACCATAAAGGCCTTTATAAAGTTCGAAAATAAGAAGCACACGATTAGCTGGGGATGTTGTTGACCATGTCGACTTGTTTAAAATAGGGACTTGGGGGGCAGGGAGGTTAGAGAGTGTTATACAGAGTTAAATGCAGACTGCCGTGATGGAAGCTGTTACATGTGCTACATGCACTATTGATGATATATAATTAAAGCAACAAAGCGTTATGAGGGGCTTGGAGCAGCGTGCGCACGGGAAATCGAAAGGGAAGAGCGTTCGTGATAACCTGAAATATTTTTATCCAAATGCAAGAAGCATAAAAAATATAATTTCCAGAAGTTGAGGCCGTTATAATGGCTTAGTGGAGATAAATATCATACAGAAAGTTATAATCTCTTTAGGAAGGATAGATGCAGTAGGCGAGGAGAGGGTGTAGCACTCTATGTGAATGAAAACATAAATGTGCAGGAAATTACTGAAATTGAACATTCCTTGCCCTGTGAAGATACTGTATCTAGGTCAGGCTCATTGGCAAACACGAGACAGGTTTAAACACAGGTGTATGCTATCGACTACCAGCTTTGGACAGTACAGTCAATGAAATGCTCTTTAAGAGGATTACGCAAGCTTGTAGAGGAGGATGGACTATTTCTACGGGAGACTTGAATTATTCTGGTATCAATTAGGAAATGGTGAAAAGACAGGGTACGGTGGAGGAAGAATTTCTCGATGTTATAAATGATAATTCTTTGGTGCAGTATATTAATAAACCTACAAGAGAGAAGGAAATTTTAAGACTTTATGCTCTGTAATGACCCAGATAGAATTAGCAATGTTGAGGTACTGCAGCCACTTAGGAAAAGTGATCACTCTACTGTTAATTTTGATGTTTCATGGGAAGTTAAACGGTGTCTTCAAAAACAAAAATTTTCAATTTTAGGCAAGCAAACTTTGACAGGATGCGCTTATATCTAGGTGAAATAAAATGGGAGACATTCCTGGGCTGTGAGTCTGTAAATGAGATGTGTGAAAGATTTAAGGGGGTTTTATTTGATTCACAATGCAAATTCATTCCAAAGGTGTCCAAAAGTAAGCTGAAAAAGCAAAATCCTCAGTGGATGCCCATAGCTATTCGTAGGAGTTTGAGGGAAAAGAGGAATCTTTATAAGATGTGCATAAAGGATAACAATGAGAACACAAAGGCTGAATACTGTAAAATGCGGTCAAAAAATAGCTGAGGAATGCAAGAAGACTGTATGAAAGACAAATTGCAGAGGGGGCAAAAACTAACCCTAAGCGCTTCTTTCAGTACTGCAGCAGAAAAAGGAAAGTCAAAGAGCAGGTTAAGTGCATAAAGAATAAAAATGGATCGCTGCTATATGATAGCAAGGATAGTGCAGATATCTGAAACAGTTACTTTGTTGAGAATTTTACCTCAGAGCAGGTCTTTATTCAGCCAGAGGGCATGTCCAATGCTCAAGATTATTTAGCTGAAATTGAGGTTAGGGATAATGAAGTATTAGACAAGTTGCATAAACTAAAGGCAGACAAGGAGGCGGGTCCTAATGACTTATATCCTAGAGCGCTCAGGGAAGTCAGTGAAATCACATTTAAGCCGCTATCTGCCATCTTCAGACGGTCTTTAGAAACTGGAGAAACACCAAATGATTGCAAACAGGGCAATATAATACCAATATATAAGAAAGAGGAGCCAGGAAATTACAGACCAGTCAGTTTAAATTGCATTGCGTGCAAAATATTGGAATCTATCATAAAAGATGAGCTGGACTTATTTCTTGAATATAACAATATCTTGAGGGATAGCCAACATGGTTTCCGTACGGGAAGGTCATGCCTGACAAACCTTCTGGAATTTTTTGAAGAGGCCACCAAGACTTATGACCAGAGCGGGGCTTATGACATCATATACTTGGATTTTCAGAAAGCATTTGATACAGTACCACATAAGAGACTAATTTTTGAAATGAGCTCCATTGGAGTTACAGGAGGTATTCTGAAGTGGATTCAAAACTGGTTACAGGACAGAACACAAAGAGTAGTGGTCAGTGATATCTCATATGAGCTGGGTATGGTGGGGAGTGGTGTCCCCCAGGGATCGGTGTTGGGACTCCTGCTGTTCCTCATCTACATTAATGACCTTGATAGGAATATTGAGAGCAGATTAGTTAAATTTGTAGATGATACTAAATTGGGAGGTTTGCCAAATAGTTTAGAGTCCACTAAAGTGATTCAGGATGATTTGGATAGAATCCAGAACTGGGCAGAAATGTAGCAAATGAAAATTAATGTAGCAAAATGTAAAGTTGTACATGTAAGTAATAAAAAAATTAATCGGGATTACTTTATGGGGGGTTTAAAACTGGACTGTGCTCCACAAGAAAAAGATCTGGGAGTGATTGTTGACCAAACCTTCACAGGCTCAAGCCATTGTCCCGTAGCAGTTAAAAAAGCCAATCGGATGCTGGGATACATAGCCAAAAGTATTGAGTACAAATCCAAGGAGGTGATGGTTTTTTTGTACAACAAATTTGTCAGACCACATCTGGAGTATTGTGTACAGTTCTGGGGACCATACTTTAAGATATAGAGGCTCTAGAAAAAGTTCAGAGAAGAGCCACTAAGCTAATTCCTGGTATAAAAGATGAAAGCTATGAGAAGAGGCTGGAGATCTTTTATCTCTTTAGTCTTAGGAAAAAGAGAATAAGGGGTGATTTGATTGAGGACTTTAAATATGTTAAAGGGATTAACAAAGTGAATTTTATAGGATTCCTTCCACCAAGTGTTGGTAGTAGAAGTCGATGTCACAAATGGAAGTTCACCAAAGGTAAATTTAGCACTTTTATTCGGAAATATTTCTTCATCCAAAGAGTAACATCGATGTGGAGTAGCTTGCCTGACCATATTATTGAGGCAGAGACCTCGGGAGTTTTCAAGAGCAGACTTGACTTAAAGCTAGATACCACTGAGTCATTGAGTATCTGAAGTGATATATTCACAATAGTATAAAGAAACTGGCGACCCTAGTTGGGCTGAACGGCCTGTTCTCGCCATTCATGTTATGTCATGTTATCCATAATAGTATGGGGGTGCATTACTACACATGGCATGGGTAACTTGCGCATCCGTGAAGAAGTGGTGAACGAAAGATACACTGTACAAAGGTTTTGGTGCAACATTTACTGTCATTCAGATGCTTTTTTTATTTCATTTCAGCTACACCATACCAAATACCATACTCTGCACGTATAACAACAGCATGGCTCTGTGATAAAAGAGTCTGGATGCTGAAGTGGTCTGCCTGCAGTCCAAACCAATCAATCACCGAATTGATTGATTGATTGAACATATCAATCATGTTTGGCACTTTACAAAATAAAATATATGACACAGGAAGCTGCCAATTATTGAGCAGCTGAAATCCAGAATAAAGAAAAATGGGAAACATTTTTCTTTCAAAACTACGGCAGCTGGTCTCCTTAGTTTCCAAACACTTGCAGAGTGTTGATTGAAGAAGACGTGATGCAACACATTGGTAAACATGCCTCTGTGCCAACATTTTTGAAACACGTTGCTGGCATCAAATTGAAAATGAACACATATTTTCCAAAAAACAATGAAAAATTGTGACATTGTGATTTTGTCTTTGTACTATTTTCAAATAAATATAAAGTTGAAATGATTTGAAAACCATTGCATTCTGTTTTTACTTACATTTTACACAGGGTCCTGACTTTTTTGGAAATGGGGTTGTAGTAATATGAACCAAATCACAGTCAGACCAAAATGTATAAACTGTGATTGATTCAGAAACATCATGAGAGTTAGCATCTCCAGAATTGCCACCAGCTGCCGAGAAGAAAAAGAGTAGTCGATTGTCATCCAGTCATATCCGTTAGCAGCAGGCCGCAGTTATTCTCATTTCACTTCTTCACTTTATATCCACAATTTTTCATTACACATGGCCTGGGTGAAGATGTGGGGGAAAATCATCTTGAAGAATGAAATCATTCACAAGAGGTTGTCAAGGCAAATAATCCCTTTTCATTATAAGAAGACCAGTAAGAAATGATTTCTTCTATTCACACGGCCAGGCTGATCTTTTTAATGCCACAATGTTCACTTTTTTTTCTCCACGTGAATCCTGCGGACGCTGACACAGTCTCATCTTGGCCCCTCGGTCTGAAAGACAATGAGGCTGTCTTTCAGTGGCTTGCCCGTAGATGACACACTAGTCTCTGCAGTGTAAGTATGCATGTGAGTATGTGTGGCGAGGGGTGCGAATGAGGTAATGCTGTTATGGATTGGTTTCTTGGGAATTGGGTTTGGCAGCCTTGATAGTTTAACGTTTCATCATGGCTTGAAAAAAATCTTGAACAGGAAAAAGATTCTGTCGAGATGCAGTAGCACACACTGATGAATCTACGCTAAACAAAATAAAGATAAATCAGAAACCAAGGACGTTTCAGGTATTGATTTCATCCAATATTGGATTGTTTAGATGAAAATAAGTAAACAGATAACATTTTGTTTTGTCACATGTTTTTTATTTCCTCACTTGTAAACCATTCTATATGGTTTGAAGCTCATTTCAAAGAGAATCTTTCGATGTTACAACAGATTTGCTCAATCAGATTAAGAACTGGATTTTGAGCAGGCCAAATCATAATTTATGCCAACAGATGTCATTTTTGTTTTGACTGAGATCATTCTCGCACAACTTAGAAGGGTGTTTAAGGTCATTATGTTGTTGAAAATAAAATCTCCGACCAATCAGTTTCTCTCCAGATGGCAGTGCGTGCCTCACAAGGATGCTGTGATAATTCTTTTGATCCATAATTTCGTCATTTTTTTTTTTTATCACTGGCTCCTTTCGAGCAGACTGAACCCCAAACCATAATATTACCACCTCCAAGTTTTACTGAATGGGTGAGAATGGCTGCATTTGGGTGCCAAAATTTAAAATTTCGATTCATCAGTCGAAAGGACTCCTAGTCCATTGGTGTCCAATCCTTGAATTTCTTGGGAAACTCAAGTCTTTTTCAATGTTGCCAGCTCTTGGCAGCAGAATGACCAATCAGACCATTTTCACACAGTCTGGAAATAGTCGATCTTGATACTTTCATCTCTTCACTGTTATGGTTCTGTGTTTTGCTGTTATGATTCTGTGTTTTTGCCATGTCTTTTCTTTATTCATTTTGCTTATTATACATCCCTGTTTTTCTGTTTATGTCATTTCTGTATTCATTGCAGCAATGCCGGGGTAGCCGCTGGGAGGGCCGGGAGCTTTCCCGGTGGGCCGGGCTGCACTTTATTCACTTTAGGGCCGGCCTCCTTACGCCAAATTTTAGATCGCCAGCCTTTATGCTGTGGCAGCTATACTTCTTTATAGAGGCGGCATTTGCAATGGTCTATCACCATACTAAAACATAAAATTTCTCAGTCAAGGAAGATACGTTGTTTATATATATACCTGAGCAATATCGTCAAATACTCACCCATGGTGACTCAAGATGCAATGTAAATCTTAATTCATGACGTGGTAGGCCTAGCTATATTGTCCTATGCATTTTTATAAACTGTTGCAAAAATTTATTGTTTATGAGAGCATGTAAAAAGCAATCAAAACACAGCCTATAGGCCTACTATATATTTTGCTCGTTTTGCTCTCAGAAGTTAGGCTACAGTGGAACAAGGAATGATGGGAATGGGAGCTGGATTGTCCAATCATAGCCTTTCTGCCACTCGACGTGCATGATCAGCAAGCGTGTTCTGTGCGTGCGCGGGAGTGATTCTCGGGGTATGCGTAGTTGCACCTGAGAGGTGTGTTGTGGAAGGAGGGCAAGAAGAGGCCAGGAGGGGCCGCAAAGGCCAGGATTAAAAAAAGAAAGGCACAAGAAGAAGATGCTTCCAAATGTGTGAAGCTGCCAGATCTATTTTCCCAAGGACAGAGCCAATTTGCATCTGGTAAAGAGATATGGTTAACGTTTGCAAAGCTATAAGATATGATATAGGCTAGACGTTAGGAAAGCTAAAACCTGTTCTTATAAGCACAGTGCAGCCTACGCTAAAATTCAATCTCCTTCAGTGACGGTTCGTCAGCCGTAAGAAAGGGGAAGCCAAAACCTCGCCCTTCAAAGCATAATGACTTAAACCTTTCGTAGTTTACTTTCCTTGATCAGCAGGTGCTTATACCAATTGGTAGAGGGACAGTCAAATTTATTTTTGATAGCAAATGAGGTCGCAAATTATCAAGTACGTCTTTATTAATTAGTTTGCGAGGCTTCTTTCGCAACAAGCCTCGAGAATCCGTTTTCTACAATCGTAATTCAGTGGCGTAGCCAGCGGGGGTGCTGAGACACGTCCCTTTTTGACTGCAATTAGTAGTTCTCAATCATTTTCTTTTATTGACGCGTTTTCCAATTATCGTAATTGGCAACCAAAGACACGGTTTCTCTCCGTATGCGATCTAACAGCGATTAAATCATGGGCTAAATTCAGTCCAGTTGCGGAACACAAACAGAGAATTGGATCGCAAAAAACTTCAGTTTAAAACAATTATTAGCCCTGACCTGTTCTCAGTCATTTTCATAATTGACAGAGGGTTCACTCCGAGAGTACTCCACATTTAACAGGTGCGGCTTGTTCTCCCCGATTAGGAACCGGTCAGGACTAATAATTGTTCTAAATGGAAGTTTTCTGCAACCCAATTCTCTGTTCTTGTTCTGCAACTTGACAACTTTGCAGTCAACTTTTAACATATTTTAGGGTTGAAAAACTCCTTTCACTGGCAACCTGTGTGCTTGAAAGTGTCAAAAGAAACTGATATACCATACCAATGAAATGGTAGGTATCGGTGAAGAAGTTGTACTGTGAGAGAATTAGGTAGACACAGATGGGGCAGTTTTTGCAGGAAGAACATGTCCTGCTTTGAAGTTCAAACTCTATCTCTGCGAGTCCACCATCCCCCTCATCTGCCTCTGTCTCCTCACTTCCTATCTTAAGTGAAGTGTTATTCCATTAATAGGTCAACAAAAACCCAATAAAAAGGGACAGAAAATATTAAGTTGATCAATTACGCTTCATTTAATAAAATGCCTCCACCGTAAAAAGTGGGCCGGTTTATGCATGAAATTCCCGGGCTGAAAAATGATCCCACCCCGGCCCTGCATTGCAGTTGTCACCCCTGTCTTGTGATCAGTTTGGTTCAGTCCGTTCTCCCAGTCTGCGTGCTTACATGCTTCAGGTGATTTCAGTTGTTTCTGGTGTTTCATATTATGACTTCTATTCTCGTTTACTTCCTTCGCCTTGCCTCCCTTGATTACTAAAAATTTAACATTTATATTTTTTATCTTAGTTTACTAGCCTAACTAACCCATATACATATTACTAACTAGCACTTGGGTTAATTTGTAAAGTTGCACCGCTACTAATTACTACTAAATCAATCTCAGCTCTCGCCCTAATCTAGTCTCCGCTTCTTGCTTTACTTTCTTTGCATCTTCCTGTGTTTCCGCAAGACCCCTCGACACGTGCTTAATTTCTATCCTGCACTCCTTGTCTGTGCATGTAGAACTCCTTGACTGGAGCAGTTCATCTGTCATAGGGTGTCTGCGTGAATCCTGTCTTTGTCTTGGCTATTGCCAATTATTTCTGGTTTAGGACCTCCCCATGTGTGCTGCCCTTTGTAATTAGTTCTTATCCTATTCACCTGGCCCTGCATAGCATGTGACTTCCTTCTTGTCTATTTAAAGTCTTCACTGCAGTTTGTTCCCTGTCAGAACGTTGATGAATTTTCACTAGTGCAGAGCTCCTTGTCTGCCGTTTGATTATTGTTTCTCTTACAACATTTTTTGTATGACCTTGAGATTGCCTTGCCCTTGCTGACCTTGTTTGTTCCTGTTTGGATTTAGACCCATTTTCTGTACGACCACAATTCCTGTTTTTAATGCCCTGTGTGTGACCCACCCTTCTGGATTCTGACTACGATTTTGGATTACTGTTTATATACCGTTGCACATCTGCTTCTCTGGTTCTAATAATCATAATAATAATAATAATAATAATAATAATAATGCATCAATTTTATATAGCGCTTTTCTTGACACTCAAAGACACTTTACAATGGAGGCATTATTCATTCACTCACACATTCACGCACTGATGGTGGTAAACTACGTTTTTGTAGCCACAGCTGCCCTGGGGCAGACTGACGGAAGCGTGGCTGCCAGTATGCGCCTACGGCCCCTCCGACCACCACCAAACATTCACACACAGCCATACAGGAGGGAGGGAGGGTTCCTATATTTCATGTTTTGTGGGTGGGGGAAACCGGAGTACCCGGAGGAAACCCACGCGAACACGGGGAGAACATGCAAACTCCCTGACCCCTGCCTGTTATTTTGACTTTTCTTTTTGGATTCTGATTTTGGCTCGGCAATTCCTGTGTCTTCTGGTCTCGACCTATTTTGCAATAAAGGCTCACGATTTTTCCATTTCGGTTCTCGCGAGTGGTTCCTGAACGGACCGTCACATTCACTTCTGGCTCTATTAATATGATCAGAGTTGTCGAGCAGTCATCTGCTGATTTTTTATTTTGTTTTCTCAACTGGAACAAACATCAGAGGCACATCCGTTTTGTGCCTCTGTTTTCAGTGAAAACAGTCTCTTTGAGACTCTTGGTGATGTTTGTTACAGTGCCATGGCAGCGCTTAATGTCTTCAGCATCATGTAAAGCCACAATGCAGCTAGAAAAAAATCTCCGAGAGCTCCTTCCGTCCCACCATTGTGTTCATCATTGTGACACCTTATATGCTGGAATAATTGACCATCAGAGATAATTTTGTGTTCCCTAAAACAGTTCAAACCAATTTTATCCGAAGCAATAATTATGGAATGAGCATTAAAACATGAATTCAGGCAATGCAAGAGTTAAAAAAATAAAATTTGTGTCACCTTCAGTTATTAAAAAAAATGGATCTTTTCAGCGTTTTGGTGAGACCCCCTTTTTTTTTTACCTTATTATACAATGTACTTTTGGGAATGATTATTTTGTTCTCATTGCCTAAAATAGTGTTATTCAATAGATTTTCACCAAAAATATTATAGAGAAGTAATATATCAGGACCCCTTGAAGACAAAATTGGTGGTGTATAATCATCATTGCACACCACTATATGTTCTACCAGGCATGTGTCCTTTCAGATTTGCACAACATTGAATGAAGCCTGGATTGAATGCCATGAATCAGAATCCACATTAGCTGCTCAACTGAATCAGACTTGACCTCCATTATTGATAAAATTGTAAAACCTCCTGATAAAAAAAAAAAAAACACAGAAAACAAATTGAAAACAGTTTATTGGTTTTGTAGGTAATATACAAAACAGTTTGTTATTTTCTTTAGAACAAGGTTTATAAGCAATATCCAGTTGCATCTCAGTGTCCATGGACAATACAATCAAACACCTTTATCTTCTATTCTGCAATGAAATTGCAACCACCATTCCAGAATGTTTAAAGATGTTTAAAAGGAATAGTCAATAGCATATTAAAGCATTTCCTTATTGTATTTCTTGCAGAGGATTATCAGTATTTATCTCCAGTACACAGTACCGTTTTCTGCCCTTCCAAATAAAGCTTTTATCAGATTGAATATGAAACTCTGAAACAGAGTCAATATCTCCACCCTAAAACTTAAAGCACCAAACATGCTCTCAAGAAAGGACTATTCAAACTCGCCAACCGCAAGATGGAAAATAAGACTTATCCTTTCAGAATTGTCATCGCTGATGTCCTCTGCTGCTTATGAAATTAAAAATTTGACCTAAGGCTGTGAACAGTTGATTTGAAATTGGAGACGATCAATTATATCATGTCTGTAATGACTTTGTCAGACAAGAAAACCTTGCATAGAGTGGGTGAACATGCATGTACACATAATTATCAGCCACGTGAAATTTCAATTCATGAAATAACTAAAAATTTTAGAGATTTCATGAAATGACTAAAAATTGCTTTAAAATCTGACTGTTCTATATATATAGAAATAATCAAAGTTGGTGGAAGATACAAAGAAGACTAACAAGACAGTACAGCACTGGCATGATCACTTTCATTATCACCCCCCTCACTTGAATTGACTTGTAAATAAAAATTTCATTTTTTTAAATCAGATATTTTCAGGATAAATATCTGTAAGGTTTTTTATCCATGAAAGAAATTCTCGAGATCTTTGATGATTCTTCGTTCTATTTGTCAGGAACCATTTTGGAAACGAACAGTGTCATATATACCATATACAAATGGATGCACTAACCTGCAAGCCCTGTCCCTGAGTTAGGCCTTTCAATTGACATAAAATTACAAAATATACAAGACAATGCAGAAAATGTGCTTAAGTGAGCATAGTAGTGTATTCACATCGACATATATTCACTTTGATTAATATTTGTATTTGTGAGTTGTGTGTGTGCGCACTTGTGCTTGTGAAGGTGTGTGCAAGTCAAAGTGTGTAGGTAAGATTAATGATTACTGATTGCAGATTTTATTCTGCTTCAGCCAATGTTTCCCTTTTTTTACCCCCCCGGCATATAATGATATGCCGGGGGGATATAGCGAACAGTGAATCCGTCCGCCCGCCCGCCCGTCTATCCGTCTGTAATAAAATTGTTTCCGGACCAGAACTCGAAAACTATACCACTTACAAACACCAAATTTGGTATGGAGCTTCTCCTTGTGGTCTAGTTGTGCCTTTTGGGGGTTCCGGTCCGTCCGTCTGTCCACACAACCTGTAGGTTACACAACCTACAGGCGGGGGGATCCGCCATTACCAGATGGCTCTTGTTATTCAAAGTATTCGGGACAGTTCGTGTCTTCACATACTGCAGGTGTCAGAGCACTCCACAAATGTACCTATTCTATGGACAAAAATGATTTGCCCAAAGTTAGTTGTACAATATACCACCCTGCCATTTGCTGATCCTGTTGTGGTGATTCTATTCATTTTTGTTTTTGCCACAAGTGGAAAAATTACTGCCGGGGTGAGGTTGTTCACAAGTGCAGTAAAATAATTTGGTAAAGGTAGAACTTGATAAAGCTGTCAAACCTCACAAAACTAAGCAAGTTGGGGTTTTTTTTTCTTCTTCCAAAACCATACACTGATGCCACTTAATTTGTTTCTTTGATTCATTATTTTCGGCTCCTGCTTACACAGTGATGTGATTGGAGCCACTGAGGCCTGGCTTCAAGCAGTCTAGCAATAGGATGCATGTGAAAATAACACTGTGCATAAACAACTGAGCTGCTTTGAGAGGGATGTAATATCTTGTTATTCCAAAACAACTGAGATTGTTCTTTTCAGTGTTTCACAGCATCTTTACATGTTTGCTAAAACTGAGTTGGGAGTCCAAAACGATACCAAGAAATTCAAAATCATCTTCACTTCATTCCATTCTCTTACTTCATCTGTATGAAGTTTTAACTTGTTTGCAGTTGTAAGAGGGATTTTTGCTGAGATAAATGATGGTATTATCAGCGTACATTCAATGACCTGGCACAGCATACACCTGTTTTACAGCATGTTGATCAATCAATTGTGTATTGGTTGAACAGTAGGGGGCCTATATAGAATTGAACCTTGTGAAATGCCCACTCGGTATAGTTGAGATATTGAGTTTTTTTTGTATTCATTTATATTTGCGAATCAATATATTTTGTTGTTGAGTGGGTAGACTCGAGACACTATTGTTATAGTGCATCCCAACAGGCAGGTCAGATGAAAATGGATGGATGCAACTGCTCTCGCATTTAATACACAAATCTAAATATCCCTTTGTAACTTTTCATTAGTCTTTGAAAAATGTTAAAGCTGCATATTGGTCATTTGCTAATGATTTTAAACCTTTGAATTTTGTGGATACAGAACGATGCAGTGCTTGAGTTGATTATAAGAAGCCATCTTTCCACTGATGGTGAAATGCTGCATTTAAAGCTATGTTCATCGCATTGTCATTGCTGCCATAATGCTATTGTTTAGCCTCTCAAAACTGAAAGCAAATGTCGTAAAATATCTTAATGTGCTTTGGCAATGGTCTATGTATGAGGTGGAAATGCATAGTTTCCAGTCTAATAATGCTAAAATTTTCCAGAGAAAGGGCCCTGAATCCCCTGCTTTGTGCTGGGGGAGTGCCCCCTGGTGTTGTCAGTACAAATGTCTAACTCTTTCAATTAATTTGTAAATATTCCTCTTGAATTCCTGGTGTGGCAAAACTTATATGCCATGTTTGGTTGCATAAGACCAGGCCATACTCAAAGTCATTTCGTCTGCACACTTTACCTTTCCATACTCATTGTGTAGTTTACCACTAAATTATTTCATGTGTCTACACTATCTTCATTGTAGTTTAGCCTGAGAACTCAGATGTGTAAGTCACTAGCCGTTGATGGATGTGCAAGGAGGCGGTAGCTCTCTTCACCAGCCAGTCAGAGCAGAACTTTTTATTCTAGAGGTAAAACCAACTGAGAACAGACTGTACTTCTGAAGGGAGAGAATGACCGGCAGTGAATGGATAATAAATTATGGATTTACATGGATTTATAACTTGCCAAAAGAACTACAAAATATGGAACCTTTAAATTTGTCTGCTATGTTCTGTCATCTTGCAACCACCACCCACCTAGCTGAACTGGAGCCTACCATGAGTTTAAAGATACAGTGACTGCATGATACAGCTGGAGGTTTGCCGATGAAAAATAAAGAGCTAGGTGGTTGCAAAGAGTTAGGAAAAAAGCTAAGACAATAGCTACCCGACATTTTTTTAAACCCAGGGAGGTTCTCGTTCTCCTTGCAACTTTCTAGACTTCGAGGGAACATGCAGTTCAGATTTTGGTATGTTATCCAGACACAAGATCATAGGCAAGCTTAATAAGTGCAAATGATTAAATTATGTATTAAATGAGAAAGCACAAACACTCTGGAGAACAAGAGATTAGCCATGGGCCTATGTGTGCAAATGCATTTGGAAGGCAGCAGAGCTGGAAAG
The DNA here is from genome assembly GCA_029721435.1 of Gymnothorax reevesii. NCBI lineage: Eukaryota > Metazoa > Chordata > Actinopteri > Anguilliformes > Muraenidae > Gymnothorax > Gymnothorax reevesii. Next base: position 86,011,411 of record CM056582.1, on the reverse strand, counting down.
TGAAACAAGTTTGTGATTATAATCTGGATCAATCAATCAATCAATTTCTTTGTATAGGACATTACAAACACAAGTAAACTCAATGTGCTTTAAAAAGATGATATACTTAGCATCATTAAAAGCGTACCAGTGAAGTATGTTCTGTATTTGTCGAAAATTGAAGAATCAATCTTTTTTTATTGCTTTTTCTGTGAGATATGAGTGTAAATTTTGAGATTTTGCATAAAACATAAAAAAGAGGATTTTCTGTGGGAGACGTGTGCACACATGTTGCACGCGTAGACAGCATCGAACAACACTTCCGCTCACCGCCAGATGTCTCAGACCCCTCATCTCTTGACTACTATGGGTCGCTGTCCGGAATTTGTCACGTTTGTGCTATAGCTGGATATGGTGCTCTTGAGCTACTGTAGTCACTCATGGCTGCCCTAAGTGGGGTCGGTGCCCATGTTACATTCTCAGACAAACAGCTGACTGATGGATGACTGGTGATAGTGCAGATGATGCGCCACCTCTCGGCAGCTGAGTCCTGCCCGTAACACACCAATGGCTCTTTTTCTCTCTACAGCGACATAAGCCATAAGACATAATTTTCTAGATGCAGTAGAATTTTTCTTCTTTTTTTTTTTTTGGTAGGCTTTATGTAGGCACTTGACCACATGCAAAAGAACAAGTCTAGCGTCACTGTACACATCACAAACAACACAATTTTATTACTGAAGTGCTTGGCGCATCCATGTGGTACGCGTCAGGCTTACAATACCACGCGCTTTTCTTTATTTCCACTCGTATCTCACTTTAAATGCAATAAAAACTGATTGATTCTTCAACTGGGTACAAATACAGTACAAACCTCATCATTACATTTTTAAAAAAATTTGGCATCTCCAATCCCACCCAAATCTGGAATTCCCAATTGGTGAACAATGTTCATGCCTTGCTTGTATGCAACCCATTGCTGCCAATTCACGAGAGTGTAGACAGTTTGCGGCTCTCCTCAGAAGCACACGCCTGTCAGCCTGCTTCTTCACATACACTGATTGGTTGAATCTTCGCAAGTTCAGAATGAGGGCGGAGGATACCCGGACATGAACAGGCTTAGAATCTTCCTGACGAGCGCCCATCTGGCCAACAGGAGGCGCTTGAGCAATGAACGAGGCAACTGTTATTTTACTTTCCTTCTCAATTTGCAACCCTGAAGCGCAATAGCCAATTGTGCGCTACTCTGAAAAAGCTGCCGACCACTGCTGGCTGGTACGAGGTGGGCATCGAACCCACGACTTGATTGACACTTCTGCTTCAAAACGCGATGCTTTACCAAGTGAGCTATCCGGCAGCTTTCACCAGTACATTTTTATGGGTGCTAAGTCGATTATGTCAATGAGATATATGTCATTATGTCTCCCTCAGCTGGCCAAAGGACATTGAACATCTTCAGCCACAAACTACACCTTAACCCAGGAATTAAAGACATTGTGGAAGCTCAAAATGAATTTGTAAATTGTTATCATGTTTTGTATATTCAATGTTGAACTCTTGTACTTGTATCTGTTTCATGCGTTGTTTAGAATACTTTGATACACATAGACAGGGCACAAAGCGTCACTGCTCAGCACCCATGCCATGCCATTCACCACAACTCACACTTCAATCATTAAGGGTACCAGCCTTCATGTTATACTCTTCAAATCATCTGGTATAATTCTCTTGATTTTTCTCTCTCTTGCTTTGCAAAGACTGTCACTACATTTAGAATATTTATTCTATATATTCTCTTGCATTTGGCTTCCCGAGAAATTGTGCCAGCCGCTGGTCTGTCACTACACACCCTAAACTTCACATAGATTATTTAATTGTCTACGGCTTCAAGAGAATTGTGCCAGCTGCAGGGCTGTCACAGCACAGTCTCATATAGAATGTTTCTATTGCATTTCGCTGCAAGAAAAATTGTGCCAGCCACCAGGTTGTCACTACACTAGTACACTCTCATGGAATATTTCTCTTGTGTTTGGTTTCAAGGGAAATTGTGCCTGCAGCTGGGCTGTCACGACACATAGTACACTCACATAGAATATTTCTCTTGTGTTTGGCTTCAAGAGAAATTTAGCCATCTGCCCGGCTGTCACTACACATTGTACACACTCGTAGAATATTTATCTTGTATTTTCCTGAAAGAGAAATTGTACCAGCTGCTGGGCTGTCACTACACACAGTATACTTCACATAGAACATTTCTCTTGTGTTTGGAAATTGTGCTACCCGCCGGGCTGTTACTGTACATTGTACACTCACATTGAATATTTCTCTTGTGACTGGCTTCAAGAGAAATCGTGCCAGCCGCCGGGCTGTCACTGCACACACTATATTTCACATAGAATATTTCTCTTGTGTTTGGCTTCAACAGAAATTGTGCCAGCCGCCGGGATGTCACAACGCACAATACACCTCATATAGAATATTTCTCTTGCATTTGGCCTCAAGAGAAATTGTGACAGCTGCCGGCCAGCCACGGGGCTGCCTCTAAACCTTTGGAAGCTTCATATTTCATCTTTTGGCTTATGCCATCATGGTTCTGTTTTAGAGGGTTAATTGCAGCTCCCTGCCAAGCTGGACGGGCAGGAATCTCTCGAACAGACCCATGCCCCCAAAGTCAATGTATGCTTGTATGCTTTCAATTTATATTCTCTTTGACAAAGTGTCCTATCAGAATGGATGAAAAGGTCAATTTCGATTCTGCCAAAAGTGGAATGACAGTCTTTAATGAACCATGAACTCATCATGATTATGCTTCATTACTTTTGATTCATGGTGAATTAATTACAGTAACTAATGCCTTAGTTCATATGGTGTCATTGCATTAATTCAGACATCAGTAAGTGGGAATTCATTTTAACTCATGATGAGTCATGATGAATTCATGTAGGAAATCATGCAAAAATTATGATGAACTCATGAGTGAATCATGCATGAAGTAATGCATGATAACTATAATAAGGGGACATGAATCATGTAAAGTGTTACCAAATTACTGTATTGCATAAAAAGAAAGGAAAATTGTGACTCTTGACATGGTAGAATCAATTGACTTTTAAATGTGAAACTGTGAATATGTGGTTTCTAAAACTATTGTGAATAAGTGAAGATTTCAAAGAAAAAGGAAAGTATGATGAGGCAAACCTGTTTGTTGGTTTTATGATTGGTTTTAGGAAAACCATTTGGAAAGAATATGAACACCTGTGCTCAGAAGGCTAATTAGCAGCTTAGTGATTCTCCACAGTCTTGATTTGATCATTTAAAACTTATTGGCACCTTTGCTTGGCTTCCTCACTGGGAATGTCACAAAATAAGCACAAATTGGGCTTTTAAAAATCATGGAATGCATAGCCATTTTTGTCATAGCGATTACAGGGGGTGAAAAGTCTCCCAGTCCTGAAAAGCAATTAATAAAAAAAGTTAATTCTGGGATTGTTAGTGTGGTTGGAATGAATACCAGCATACACAGTGGGTCCCCAGGACTGGATCTGGGAACCTCTGGTATAAATCACTAACCAGCATCTCCTCACACTATTTGTAACATTAGGCTACAGTAGAATCGATAAATGTTAACTTCAAACGCATTGTGGAGAATGCATGTAGTATTGGTGGTTTGTTTGGTGATTTCCTACCAGACAATTAAATAGACCTAACCTTTTGTTTGACAAATGTTTGTTGACCAGTTTTAACTCTTGTTTATCCAATTGGCTTCATTACCCGTCAGCTTCCCGCGTTATTTTCACAGTTTTAATCCATGAGCCCAAACAATGTGAAATAATGATATTTTAAAGTGGGAAAAAATAAAATAGTATAAGCATAAGAGTTGAGACCTGCCACATAGCCAGCAGCCAGTGGACCACTGTCTGTACACTGGGGGCAGATCTGGCGTTTTGTTGATCAGTTAGAGGGTGGTCCACAAGTGGGTTACTGACAAAAAGTCCACCGTTTTGCCAATTTTGATCAAAACACCTTTTAGCTCATTCATTTATGCAGCTTAATTCATTTTAAATAACATATTATGTTATCCTCTAAATATTCAGGCAAGGTTAATAATGAGGGCCAGAAGTAGTGGTCCAGTATCTGGAAATCTAATTTTGTAATCTGGGCTTTACCTCAAAGTTTGGTCCTCCCACTTTGAAAGTATCTCCTGCCCCCTGAATGGGCTGACATTGCGTTCTTCACTTGGATATCAAAGAGATTGGACCACCTGCCAAGTGGCCAATGAAGGGATTCCCCCGAGTAAAAGTGGCAAGGGGAAGTGGGGGAAGGCGGAAAAATGAAAGGTTTGGACCAGGGCCAGTATCTTGGTGCGTTTCTGCGCAAGTGATTCATTTTCAGTTTGTCACTGGCTAATGAGTTCAAGACACCTGGCTCGCACGGCAGTATTTGCTGACTGAACAGAGGCCACAAAAGCCTGCAGATAAGAACATGTCCTTTCCTGATTTACAGGCATAAAGAATAAAACAGGCATGAGTACAGCTAATCCTTGTTGCTCCTTACTTGTAGGAATAAAAACAATTTTCATTTTAAGTGTAACAAAAGGCAGTGTTTTGTCCATTCAGTAAATTACCATCATCACTCACAAGAACATAGGCTTTGCACAGACTTGCCACCCTCTTTAGGAGGTCGAGGATCAGTTGAGAACAACTCGCAACGTGATGTCATGTTTTGCCTTGAGGTGAATTTCTATTTTGTGTGCGCAAAATGAGATTTAAAATTACATACTGAGCCTTCAATATTAAGCAATTATAACAAGACTGAGGGCTCTAATTTCTTGGCGCAGCGCAGGGTAGCGCAGCGTAGTGTAGCCCAGGCAGTGGTAATTTCTTCCAGTGCAGCCCGCGCAGTGATAATTTCATGCGGTGCAACACCATGCGCAGCCACTTTGGCAATTTGGTAGACAGAGAGAACAATTTCCACTGAGATGGTAGACAATTTGTTAGACATTTTGCGCCGAGATGGGTGTGGCCGCGTACTGGAGGAGGTGTCACATATTCATAGTGATGCAGTGACAAAAAGTGCCGAAAGTGTGCAGAGAGCTCGCCAGCTCCAATCTGATTTACTTTCTGTGCAGTGGTAATTTGGCCGACCGGCATACAGTGCGCACACATGTAACTATCTGAATCAGCACATAAATTATAGTACCTATATCGATTGTTCTGATGTCAGATCAAAGTGAGAGAGAGAGAGATGTGTGCATGTGGTCGCATGAGTGCGTGTGTAGGCTATGTGGGTATGTGTCCCTCAGCTGCTTTCACACCGAACGCGAAATAAATTTTTCGCACGACTGATTACATTCAAAGTCAAAGTGTAGGACTGAGGCTTCTTTAAAGGTGAGGAGACTCAGAAGAAGAGCTCATTTGATTGGTGAAGATTTGACTCGGCTGTGTTAAACCCACTCATGCCTTCTCCTCCCTCTTTGCCATTTGCGCCGGCAGGAGGGACAGAGGCGGAACAGAAGAGCTGCTCCAGGCACGAAATTGCGAAATACGCCTGGATACACCCCGTTGGCGCGGCGCTCCCCCCATTCGCCGCGCCTCCGCCTGGTCAACGAATTTCGAGCCCTAGGTGTTTATTTTGGCAAACAATTACTTAGGAAATTAAAATAAACTTCAGTATTGAGTGTGCTCACATACTGTAAGCTTTATCCTTGAGTACCGTGACTCATTTTCTGAGTTACATCCAAAAAATACGCCCTGTATAGACTTTTTTATTCTGCAGTGTCCAAAAGTGAACTTCTTTGTTCATTTTCTGATGCACAGATGATCCGAATTTATCTCGACCAATTACGTTTCTGTGAAATAATCACTCCCAAAACCCACCTCTTCTTACACCAGATCAACACACACACAGAAATCGACACAGACCCCGGTACACACACACACATACACAAAATTAGAGTGTGAGCCTGAAAACTCCTCGCCCAGAAATTGACACAGACCCCGGTGCACACACACATACACACACACAACCACGCACACACACACAGGCACACACAATTAGAGTGTGAGCCTGAAAACTCCTCGCCCAGTCTCAGAGGGTATCAGCTGTCATCTATGGGTTTAAGTGCTAGTCTTTCTAGGACTGTGGATATTATGTACTCAGGGGCTGCCAAGACCAAAAATGATGTGACATTTCTTTATGCGTCTTGTGACCCACTGCAGTGCTCCAGAAGAGACTAAGAGCTGGGGTATGGATTGAAACATGCTCCAAGTATTCAACAATTTTTGCAAACAGATCTGGCATGATTCACCAGTGCTTTATTCAAGCTAACCAAAAGATATCCAAGTCAATGTGACACTTGGGTTAGAGTGCCTTAATGCTGATTGGGGTTACATTTGTGTCTGGCTCAACAACCCAGTCATTAGCGAACACAGTCTCATACCGATGCGTCATATATTGATGCTACCTAACCAAGCGTTGATATATGACGCAAAAGGTCTCTTTTAGCGTACTCATTTGACACCAGTTTAAAACAAACCCTAACCCCTAATCCCTAACCCTTAACCTGAGCTCTAACCCTAACCGTCAAATAAAGACATCAAAAGCTTCCTTCTGCGTCGTATATCGACACTTGGTCCGGTTGTGTCAACGTATGACGAGTCCGGATGAGAATGTGCTGGATTAGCAGCAAAGTTTTATCTGTCGCTATATTTTGAGGCAGCAATTCTCCACTCTGATCGCACTAATATTAGCTTGCATCTGCTCTAGGTTGGCAGTTACAGCTGTCCCTGCTGCTGTTTTCAGGCTCTGGTTTTAAGTTTGGTGTCTTGAACTCAGCGGAAATGTTGCCGGCCAGGATGTTACGGTAGAATTCAGTTTTGTTAGTCTTTATTTATTTTTTTGTCACTGGCTCTTTTGACATTTGTCAACAGGATATGCTTCAAGCAATATAGCCAATGTTAGCCAAAGGTTACAAGCCAATAATGCCTAAAGTGCTATACCAATCGCCATATCATTCCCATTTTATTGTTGTGTGCTTGCGGCAAGCAACACATTGTTCTTCTTAAGTCGGTTTATTTATTTACTTATATTTTACTTCCACACACTTTTTTGTCCTGTATCAAGTGCCCAAGTGTTCACGATAGAGATGCGTTTCAAATGCTGAAACATCTGGCATGACTGTGTCTCTAGGCCTTGTACAAATGGTTGTATAATCCCTTTTCATTCTTTCGCAATCCCTGTTTTTATATCCATTAAAAATGCATGGTGGAGTATTACCATTATGACATCACAGAATGCTAAAGGGTAGCCTCAACACCACAACCAGTATATAGACAAATTTCAGGGCGCGAACAATGTCAGATGATAACTGTGTGTGTGCGAGACAGAGAGAGACAGACTGATATACTACCTACCTACATTCTCCCTTACTGCCACTCTACTGTGTGTGTGCATGTGTGCGTGTTTTTATGTGTGAGAGAGAGAGAAAGCGAGAGAGAGAGACTGCATCTTTTCCATCAACATTTTAGCAAGCACATTCTCAAGGTTCATCCTGATGAAATGCAGTTCTAGTTTGCAATATACATTCTGCATTTGATTTATGATAATGGATCCATATTCCATATTATGTCATTTTTGGAAGGTATATTTTTGGATGTTCACTAGCCAAAACCCTCCTGAGGAATCCATTAGATTCTCGGCCATTCGATACCTGCAATTCTTCCCCCTTACGTGGGTTGACCCCCTATCATAACATGCCCTGCTCTGATGGGCCAGCGAACAGAGCATCCAGCCCATTACACAGGCAGGAATAGTGAGTAAATAATACATCTAAGCCCCTGGCTAATCTACTCACAGTCTCTAAATAAAGTATATATGAACAGAGCACCATTCACCACGAAAACAGAACTTGTGACAGAGCACCATTCACGTTTTACAAGTCTGACGTGAGCTCAGGGCTGTAGCTCTGGCAACTAAAATCAAGACAGCCTCTGTTTTTGTATTATTATTTTTTATTTTTTTACTTGATCTAAAGAATGTAATAAACAGCTATCAGGTAAATAACTGACTTGGCAAGTGCAAATATGGTATGTTATGTGATTTCTTTAGAATGCCATAATCATGTTGTGTAAAGATGAACGTGACAACATGACTGCCAGTTATTGGGTGCCATTTATAAAGAAATGGAAATTTTGTCTGCAGCAAGGATCCTTGCTGCCAGATGATAGTGGCTATTAATGAAAATGGTACTCAACCTCAGCAAGCTTGCCAGAGAGTTGTGGAGACGGCGAGAGACCTGCATTAGGCTACTTTCTTCAACAATATTTTAATGAGTTTCATTGCAAAATGCAATGAACACCACTTTGAACTACCACAGCAAGAAGATCATTATTGGCAGGCCTGAAGTAATGTCAAGTTCCAATGTTAGCAACACGCTATTTATCTCAGTGTTTAGCATGCTTGAACATCAGCTTTCATTCCAAAGCGCAATAAACACCAAGCCAGTCTTTCAGCAAAGTGCAATATATCCACACAGCCAATCAGCGATGGAGAATCCCACACTGCCATCAGGCTCTTATTATCAGCAACCCTTGTTTTCGGCAAAACAAAAATGTGTCATTTCAATGCTGCAAGTTCTGCTGAAAGGATCCATTACCTGGTACTTACACCTGTTAAAAATAAGTGACTTGGGTCTAAAACATAATGTTTTGCGGTAATTTGGAAAAATTACGCAACATTTATATTTATTTTCCCCTTTTTATCAAGCCAATATTGCTCTCGTGAGAAAATTTCGAGATTTTGACTGGGCTGGAAGATAGAGGCATGGCTGGGCGAAAGGGGGTGGTACGAGGGAAAAGGGTGGGAGGAGGGAGGAGTGGCTTGAAAGCGTAGCAATAGCAACGTGTAAATAGTAACACAACGTGTGACCTCACCATGGCTGAATCTATTGACCATTCTGGGTGGCTTCTTGTGCTCCTGCCGTCAGAGTGTGATGCACAGAGCCCAGCGTGACATGTACTAGCGAAATAGCATAAAAACGGGAGGAATATAAATGCTACATGCAAGCTATCATCAGTACATCTAAGTTCAATGATCATATCCTCAAGATTAACGCTGCGTTCGGACAGTATAAAAAAGGCAATAATATACAGCCATCCCAACTGAGCTACCCAGATAGCTAGCACCTCCTCTTCGGATCTGCCCTGGCTCTGCGCTGGATCAGCTGGAGTCGGCACAGAGCCGGGGCAGATCGGGAGCAGAGGTACTAGCTATCTGGGTAGCCAACGTTTGCTTTTCGCAAGCGGAAATTTGGCCTATGTTTGGAGTGTTATTTCGGCAGCTTACCCACATCATAGCATAGCGTTTTTGACATCTATTTATTCTTTAGGTTGTCTAGTTTCATTTTCATATTTCACTGTAGCTAAAAGTGATCCCGCTACAGCTATGGAAATATGGCATGTGAGGCGAGCCTGTGGGCTGTGAGGGTAATGTTTACGTAATGGGTACAATCTGATGTTAGTACATCTAAGCTCCATGATCATACAACCAAGAGTAACACACTGCATTTGGACAGCATGAAATGACAACAATATAGCTACAGCAAACCATCAATAAATTTACAATGTGCAAGCCAAGGTTATTTCTGGCCTAAATTAACTTAGCAAGCTAACGTTAGCTTTTTGCTAGTGGAAATTCAGCATATGTTTGGAGCGTTATTTTGCCTGCTTATCGACATCGTAGCACAGCGTTTTTGCCATCTATTGATTCCTTAGGTTGTCTAGTTTCATATGATGTGTGTCTCTTCACTGTAGCTGAAATTGAGCCCGCTACAGCAATAGAAATATGGCATGTCAGGAGAACCCTCCGTTCTGAGGGTAACGTTAACGTATTGGGTATACTGCTAAGTTTCTTTTGAACTGCACCACATTCCATCGAATAACTTATGGTAATGTAATGATAACATTGAAATTGGGGGAACAAAGTTGTCAGCTAATGTGAAAGTTGACATTTACAGACATTTTTAAAGTGGCAGGTTCCGTAGGGTTGGAACATAAAACATATAAAAACCCACTTCTAAGGTAGAGCAGCAGTACCTTTCAGGGTGCTGCCTCAGTGACAACCAAGGCTCATCACTGGGGAAGTACCTTCAAGGGTACAGCTCTTGTACCTTAGAAGTGGGTTTTTATTTGTTTTGGAAGATAAAAGTACCTTTTAGACCCCAAAAAGGTTCACACAGGTACCTCAAGGTCCTATAATTAGCCCTAAAGGGCACATAAGTGCTGAATGTTTCATGGATTTTGGCCTGCCGGCAAAAGACAAAGCCAGCAGGCGCTGGGACCATGTTCCCAAAGAGGTAAGAGGGACCCAAACGCACAGGCTGAGTAAAAATACAAAAATCTTTAATTAAAATTATAAAGATTAAAATAGTCCCAGAGGGAAGCAGCAGCAAGACAAACCATGGCAGGGCTCAGGAGACAAACAAACAGTATACTGCTGCACCAAGACAGGTGCAGCCCACTCTTAAATACTAAAACTTCACCTCCACCTTAACGAGCAATAGGTGTGACTCGTTAAGGTGGAGGCAAAGAATGCAGCAGGGGGAAGGGCCTGCAGGCCAACACCATGACCGAATGTACCTTTGAGAACAGAAATGGACTCCTGCTGTACCCCTATTTCTGAGAGTGTACTGTGTCCGTGTTATTCTCTTTCTCTCCGGTTGGCCTACATATACCACTGGCAATTACAGCTTTCTCTCCTCTAAGAGTTTTTAGCCACATTTAACAGAAGATTTACCTAAAGAGCAGCGTATTACAGACAGATAAATATTACAAATTATTATGGAAACATCTCAATGTTTTCATCTATGATATTAACTGGCAGGAATTTGATTTCAAATCACACTTCTTTGGATAAATTGCATTCTGCCAAATAATCAGAAAAAGTTCACTTTATCACAACATTCATTATTCCTGGATTTAATTGCACCAGGCATTGTGTTTTAATTTGGTCCCAAGTCATATTAACAAATGAATCAGTGAATTCAATAAGGGTCCAACTACATTTTGAAAATGTGGGGATTTGTACCCTTATTAAATGCACCAATTCAAATAAAAGGCTATTTTATGCTTACCTTTCCCATGACAGAAATTTGAATTTTTCAAAAAATGCCTCAAATTGATATATTGCATTTTGCGACAAAACTCTTCATTTGCTCTTCATCTTCAGCAACTGACATAGTACGGTCTCGTAGTTACCCTGCCAAGATCACTGCATATCTTCTAACAAGTCTTGTTTTTCATCAGATTCTGCTTTGCTCATACATGCTTTACATATTTTTTCACATTCATACTCAGCATATATTGTTTTCATCTAATACAAAGGAAATTGACACTGTTGTCATTTAGGAAGGCAATGGCCTTTACTTGAAAATATTTTGTAAGTAATACGCACAACTAGTTTGACATTGAAACAGGTCAACTAGCTAGCTAGTTCTTTTGAGTATCCTACATTGGAATAAATTAGAGATCAATTAAAGTCACACTATTTTGAATAACAATATTAGATAGCTAACTACATTACGCATTTAATGTTAGATGGTCAAGTTAACGCGCAAACTGCATTGCATTGTACATAATTTGTTACAAAGACAACAGAATTTTACATTTTCAAGATCGCCAACAAAAGCCCCGTGATCAGAGGCCAATCACCATTTGATCAGCGCTGGATTACTATGGAAACACGATCCAAGAGTTTTCCCGTGCCTTGCTGACAGCAGAAATATTTCATGCTGACTAAATACCTGGGGTGCGTTTTGAGAAGACACAGAAGCTAACTTACGTAATTGGAACTATTGACGGTGAATGCACAAACTATGTAAGTTGCTTACTAAGTTAGCAACTACGGTTTTGGGAAACGGTTTTGGGAAATGCAGTTGCAGTCACATAATTATTTTACCTTTTATATTCATTATTATAGCACAAGGCAGTACAATAAATGATTCATTATATGTGTCATGATTAAAAATAAATATAACAGGCTTATTTAAATCCCCACATGCATTTTTGGCTACAGCCACCAGGGGGTTCAGCAAGCTCACTTAACCAACACAAACTTTTCCATGTAGAACATGCAGGAGGTGGGGTGGAGGTCAAATTGGTCTTATCGTATGTGTAAATTATGAAATAGTAACAGTTATTATGAAATGTTCTAAAAATATTCTAGAGCACAGGTGTCAAACTGACCCGTAAAAGGGCCAAGGGGCTGCAGGTTTTCACTCCAACAATGCAGAAGCACACCTGATACAACTAATCAGTTGTGCAGGCCTAGACCAGTTGATTAAATCAGTGGTTTTAGGTGTGCTTCTGCTTGGTAGGATTGAAAACCTGCAGCCTCTTGGCCCTTTTACGGGTCAGTTTGACACCCCTGTTCTAGAGTAATTGAATAAATTGTGTGGCCCATTGGTTGTCATGGCCCTGAATGACTATCTCCAGATTTTATGGCTTTGAATTTCGCCTTCAGTGGCTGGTGATTATTCTCTTTAAGTGTCCTGCAAATTTTTTGCTTCATCGAAGAAGATATTGTAACCAAAGAACGCAAAAAAGGAACCAACAGGCATATTTTTCAGTTCCGCATTCCGGGATTTACCCAATCTGCTCCTTCATACAATGAAATTGACCTTTAGAAACACCATCAGCGTGAATGATATTTTCCTTCAGAACCTGTTTGGAGCAAAATGGCTCAACAGCATTGTAGTTTGTTTTGTGGTCTCAAAGCCCAAGGATCAAATATTGCTTTTTTTACACAAGGGACAACAAACATAAACTCCCAGATTCAGCATGCACAAAATGCCATACATAATTCAAACCTCAGACATGAGCCCATGTTGATTTTATGCATCAAATGTCCCTCTTAATCCCATTCATATAGAACTAGTCTGTTAAATTATGTACTGTCGGTTTGGGTTAAAGCTGAAATGTCCCGTGGGCTGTGAGGGTTTTGTTAAAAATTCACTTGATAGTTCCAATGAAGTTCATACTTTCTTGGGAATAAAATATAGCTACTGAACAAACCAATCCCCCAGGCAACCTCCATTGAAAATACCATTCTACACTTAATCCATCTATGTTATGAGGTTTACTTCCATACGTGGAATTAATGATGGCTAATATACTGTAATGTACCATATATAATGTCTAGGTTGTTTTACAGAGGGAGGTGTGAATCAGAGTTTTTAGGATGACTTTTACGCCGTACTATCTCTTTGGCTAGAAGTGGTCTGCAGCAATATTTTTTAATTTGTGAGATTTATGAGATAAATTCTGAAATATGATTTCACACTTATTGTTTCATACACTGCCTGTCCAAAAAAGTCACCATTTGGATAAAAATAAACAAATACTATGACAAAATCATTTTTGCGGAGAATATGTTTCAGCGGTCAAGGATTTTTAAGCCTAACTGATGAAGTGCGTAGCTTCTTATTTCTTAAAAAAAATCATGATGTAAGACGTGTCCCTTGGTGGCAGAAAAGATTTTACAGTATTTCAGAGGGGGCAAGTTATTGGCCTGCATCTAGCAAAAAGAACAGTGAATGAGGAAAACAAGCGCGAGGAATCATTTTCACACATGAATTCGCCATTATAAAGTCCTGACCTTGAGCACAGTGAAAACTAGTGGGATGTGATGGAGAAGAATGCAGAGTGGTTCAACAGTCTTGTTGCCAAGATGAGATCTTTTGCCAAAAATTAATGCAACTCTTATTGAAAATAGATGGTTTGACATTGCATCAGGTTGTCAAAGCAAAGAGACAACAAATTTGCTCTGCGAACAAAGCTAGAGGGAAGCCTGGAAATGCAGTTAAAATGATTTAAAAAATAAATGATAACATCATAGAGATGAATTCAAAATGCTAATGTGAGAAAAAATGTACTTCATTAATATTTCAATGGAACCAACCATAATTTGCTTTACTCATTATTTTCATCAAAAAATCTATGTTCAAAATCAAGATTTTACAATTAATGTCAGCCCAGATTGTAGTACGTGGTTCAGGCAGATCTGGCAATGATAACAGAATGGACTCTTCTTGTATTGTTTGTGTCTCTGTTTCAACAGCAATCATGCTGTTGCTGTACCTGACTAAACATTCAGTTTTTGGTCTTATGTAAACACAATTGACCACAATCATCTGACCTGAAGGTGCTGCGGCCAGTTGAGACGAAAAATTGAAAGAGTTAGGGCCCTATTTTAACGATGTAACTACACAGTCTGCAGCTTGTAGCGCAAGTGCATTTAGGGCCTGTCCAAATCCATTTTTGCAAGGGTAATGGTGGGTTATCCGGGTGCAGCAAGGTGCAACGTTCAAAGGGGACGTACTTCATCTCTTTATTATTCATGTGCTTGTTTTGGGCATAACATGAAATAAGCCAATCAGAGTGTCATCTCCCATGTCCTTTGAAACCCAAATGTGATAAAAACAGTTTTCAAATACTGTTCAAAATTATTTTATTCGTACCCTGATCTTAAAAATCATCATAGTGCATTTCCGGGGCTGCACATGAACTTTACATTACATTACAACTTGTGGATAAGACACGCAAACAAAAAAAAAAAAGATTAATTTAGCGTCACAGGTAAGACAATAATTAAGTGTTAGTGGGGGAAAAGCGACAGAAATTAAAATGAGCAAGAAAAACAATATGCGAGGAAGAGCAAAAAAATGTTATTTTGATTATTCTACTTTAACCCATTGAATAATATCTGACAACAGCAATACATGGAGGAAATTTGGATTAATTACAGACGGTGAAAATGCTTGCTTTTGCTGCTACTAAAAGGGTTCTTTTTTGTGGCCACTTCGTTTTTCAGCCAAACTGCAAATAATAATGAAGACATTTCAAATGAAATCTTTTGTATTTGATTACAGAGGAGGAACCGATGGGTTGCAGGCACTGTATTAATGAATGAGGTAGAATTCAAAATTGATTTTTTAGATAACTGCAGACAATAGGTCATCCCATACATGACTTATCCAAAGATCTGAAGCGCATTTTCAGCACTTAAAACATTCGTTCTGTTACAGTTTCTGTTTTGTGCAATGGAAGGAAAATCCACGCACTGTTTTAGACAATGTGTCATGTAATGAATACATAAGCTAACCATTGTTCCGGAACAGCCACCCCTCCAAGAGGGATCTTCTGCAGAAAAGCAGGAATGACAGATCTTGCCAATGGAGGAAGTCATGCCTTTATCCTGAATAATTTGCTAACACCAACATGCATAACCGCACATGCTGAATCACATTTTACCTGATGGAACAGGTTCACTGATGAATTACTCCTGTATCACAGCATGCCCCGATGTGTGGACGTCGGTTGCACTAACCATTCTGATATGTTTTTTTAAAATATCTTGATAAAAATCTTTCACACCGTAATCTCTTTATTTTCAATCGGTTGCCTGTGCTGCTGCTCGACCCTGCGGGGGTAATATGTAAAAAGCAGAGTGCACGTGCGTTGTGCACTCACCTGCAAAGACACATAATACGATCTGACTCTGACTATGCACCCTTAAATAAGCATTCAAAAACTGACAATTGACTTTAGACCAGGTTAGTCAATGGCGCGATCACTTTTTGCGGCCTCAAGATAGCAGTGCACCTGACCACACCTCATTTTATGACCAAAACGCCCATGGGCGCTAAATTTGGTGCAAATGAATCGGCTATTTATGCAGCAATGAACGCGTGTGACAAATGAGTCAATGTTAGCTTTTTGGTGGCAACACTTTGCCCCGTCTTTACCTCATAAAAGGATGTGTTCATGGCGACAGTGTTCATCTGTTTTTTCTGAGTACATCTTCCACATTGGCACCACATAGTCGTCAATAATTTTAGCCCTGCTCTCTCCATGCACTCACCTGTTCTTCATCTTCAGAAGACTCTGAAACAGCGCATCTCTCATCAGATGTGCTCTGTGGTGTCACTGGGTATTCAAGCTCATGCATGTATCCCTCAGTTTCATCAACAGTTTGTTCTGTACTCTTATCATCCCCCGCCAACACGAAGTGGGAGGGGGATATAGGTTTGACCTCCGTCCGTCCGTCCGTGCGTGTGCGTCCGTCCGTCTGTCCGTCCGAGAGAAAGGGGGTAACTTTTCTCAGAATCTATTACAGATAGGACAACCAAATTTGGTGTGTAGCTTCAGACCATAAAGGCCTTGATGGAGTTCAAAAATAAGAACCACACGATTGGCGGGGGATGTTGTAGACCATGTCGACTTGTTTACAGGGCGCCTTGGTGGAAAAGCAGTTTTCCTCATGCCTGCAGTGAATCAACGGTATGATATCCTATCCAGGGCCACTGGTTGTATCACCATTTGTGCGACCATAGGCCAAATCAGTCAAGTCAATCATATTTTTTTCTAGCACCTTGGGGGAAAAGGCATCCTTTTATTATTTTAGCATATTCGGACCAAAATCTAAAAAAAGAAGCTTTGGACCACCACAGGCACCCTTCAAGGTGGCCAAATGCCAAACATAATTTCATATTAGGTTCATTGGGTCAAGTGTATTCTTCCTCGTGGAGAAATCTATGCAAGGCAACTGGGTAAATATTTAATTAGGAGAGTTAGACTTACTGTTTGGAGAAAATCTTTCACTGTGTCAACTCATCTTGATCTCCCCTAAGGTCTCCGCCTTTATCTGCCAAACAATTTCATACATAACATACGTACTTAGCATAATACAACCTCAATTCACAAAAAAATTGTGCCTTTTGGCAAATTTATAACAATCCTCTCAGAGGAAATGCAGACAAACTCAGCTTGGAGCAAGCACACTCAATGCTGCTGGAAAGTCAACTGATTTTGAGACAAGCCAGTTTTCCATTGCTTGCGCGAACTTGGCCTATACAGAAGAGAAATTGATATTACTAGCTTTCATAATAATAATAATAAAAATAATAATACATTTTATTTCTAATGCACTTTTCATCAAAAAGATCTCAGAGTGCTACAAAGTTGAAGGCAAAGTAAAAAAAAAAAACACAGCAAAGCAAAATTAGTGTCTCATTGTCTTAGTGTCTAGTATCAGCAGTCATAGGCCTTTCTGAATAGGAAGGTTTTTAGGCCTGTTTTAAATGTGTCCAGGGTCTGGGTAGCCCTCAGCTGGATTGGGAGGCTGTTCCCGAGGTGCGGCACAGCCGAGCAGAAGGCTCAATCTCCTGTGGTGGAAAACCTGGTGCTGGGGACTCGGAGGAGCAGGTTGTTTGTAGATCTGAGGGTACGGACAGAAGATTGTGGAGTGATAAGTTCTCGAAGGTAGAGAAATGCGTGTCCGTTGATGCATTTATGGGTGAGCAGCAGAATTTTATAGTTGATCTGGAATGAAACGGAGCCAGTGCAGTGATTGAAGAATGGGGGTCATATGGTTATGCTTGCGGGCTGTCATCTAGACCCTGCCAGCCCTGTTCTGTATGTATTACAGTTTCTGCATGTTCTTGCCAGGCATCCCAATGAAGAGCCCATTGCAGCAGTCCAGCCTCGAGGAAATAAAGGCATGGACTAGCTTCTCTGCTGCTGGGAGGGATAGGGTGGGACGGAGTCTGGAGAAATTGTGAAGAAGGTAAAATGAGGTCTTGCACAGGTGTTTTATATGGTTGTTGAAGGTTAAGTGGGGATCAAACCGAACCCCTAGGTTTGCAGCTGAGGGGAAAAAAGGGATGACAAGCCGTCGCAGGTAAGTTGGGATATTGGTGAAGAGTGAACCTGATGAGGGGTGTCAATGAGGAGTACTTCTGTTTTATTGCTGTTCAGCTGGAGAAGTTGCTGTTCATCCAGGCCTTGATTTCCTCAAGGCAGATGGTAAGGGATGACAGGGCTGCCAAGGGTTCTGGGGCGGGGTTTTTTTCTTTTCATAGAGTTAGTCAAGGCACGCACAGGACATGAGAGTACCTACATAAATGGTAAAGCTAAAACTTTAATCCCGCAACAGCCTGCTAGCAGGTTACAAGCAGAGGTCGCGTTACACTTTCTGATTATCCGTCATTGACTGACAGGGGTATAAAAATTCTGTCATAATCAATTATTGTCCATAAATTGTAATTTTATTATTTTAAATGATAATTGTTTATTTTTTCAATAAAATAAGCAGAATAATTTATAGATTATGCAGTAGCTGACGGCGACAGTGATTCATGTAGACACACATTGCACACTGTATTAAATACAGCACTGCGTGGACTTTCAAACTTACTGCTGTATGAACTTTATTAAACATAACAAATGATCCCCCCCAATGCTTTCAGTTATTGCTGGGCTTGACTGAGCATAACAACCGCAGTCTCGCTAAGCGGTCCTACAAAGCTGCTTATCAGCTCGTTATGTCAACCAGGGCTTTCCCCACCTAGATATATGCGTGCTCACTAGAGATGCGCGAATGACGTATATTTTAATCCGCAACCGCTTCTTAAAATCTCTATCCGCCCGCTATCCATTTGCATGAACGTTTTTTCACCAATTTTCAAAACCGAACCCACCCGCCATCCGCCGATTAGTTTTTAAGTTGAATAAAGATGCCTCGGCTATTAGTAGGCCATCTTGCCAGTAAGCCTTGGAGAGAGAATAAATATCTAATTTATAGCGATTCCAAAACTATCTCCACCCATCGCACAACGAGAAAGTGTAGCCTAATTGTTAAAGCATGCAGCCCCGAACGTTTAAACCTTGAAAAAATATGCACCTCTTTTTCCATCATTTGTTTAGTATCACAACCTACTGTAGAGGTGTTTTGTCAGATGACAATGGTTGTCATTATGTTTTCATTCATGTATTTTTTTATTTATTTATTTCAGACGAATGTCAAAACTTGTTATGTGTTGTAGCCTATTGACTCCAAGTGAGCGCGCGCTTGGCAACTTGCCGACACGCGTTGTGCTGAGAGAGCAAGGAGATGTATCTAATTGACAAAATGCAGCACATAGGCCTACTTTAAGTATTTGCTTAACAGAAAAGCAGACTTAATTTGGTTACCGCTCTGAAGTCCAAAGAAAGCTATCAATTGCGCTAACAGTTTGGTGTTAGTGAAGTCGCATGCGCATGAAGTCGGACGCGCAACTCCACAGTTACAAAATAACATATTTTCCACAGTGATCATTAGGCCTATAAGGAAGACTGCACCATGTCCTTAAGAGGCAGACAAATGGGAGTTGGAGAGAGAAATGTATATCCTAACACATCAGGTGAGTGACAGATGACCTGCCACTTTTGTCACGCTCTCAAACGCAATTCCTTAATGCCAAGTTTACGCGATGTCGCATCTATACACGTGACAGTCGTGAGCCCCGAAATATGCTTTTCCAATGTGAAATGAAATAAAACGCAGCATAAGCCTACTTGAGAAGAATCGTTTGTTTGTTTATTTATTTATTACTGGGGTTGTAGTAGGAAGACATGAAAACTCTCACCCCTGAACTTTACTGATGTAGGCCTATCAGGTGCAACATCTATCAACCAAAATGAGACACTGTAAATAAACACTGTAAATAAACAGGGCAAAGAAAATAAAATGCCCCACGGGCTGCAGTTGGCAGTTGCACTTGTGCTTTGGGATAGGGCGAATAAAACGAAAAAACAATTGACCTCCAATAAACTGCATACAGAATAGGTTATGCCTCGCACTCAACAACTTCTTAACTTCGGAGTAATTAAGGCAGTGTATGCCGATTTAGAAATTAACAAACAAAAAATAAAGAAAATAAACGGCCCACCAGCTCTATGCCTACCGCTTTCAATAACTTAAAGAACATAAACAACGTATAGCAGGCTACGTCTAGAAAAAGAGCAAAACACAAAAAATGCGTCTAGATGTTCTTCTTCGCACTGTGCAAGAATAAAATGGCATCTACTGTATCGGGATTCAGGCGAGACCGTCTTGCCTCAATAATGCGCCCTGCTGCGCTGAAGGAGCGCTCGCTCGCAGCACTCGTTGCTGGAATACATAGAATTCGCTTGGCAAGATGCTGCAGTTGTGGAAATGATCGGCTTTGATTGTCCTAGAAGGAAAGTAGATTTTCCTCTGCTGATCCATCGACATGGAAGTTTATAGAGGCATACTCGTCTACTTCATCTAATCACCGCTCATATCTTCCTCCCAGTCCGAGAAGTCAATCCTTGGCATTTTCGATTGAGCACCACTAGCAGCTGAACAAAATACAGATAAAATGTAATAAATACTGTATAATGTAAAATACATAAGCTGAATAGAATTACACAATGACACAGGCCTAGGCTATTTCAATTCTCCACACACCTTTCTCTGTGTCCGGTATGGACTCTGTGTTGCGTTCTTCTCCCCCGTGCCTGACACACTCGCCTCCCTCAGGTAGAAGTTCCCGAACTTGCTTAATGACTTCTTCTCTGTCCTCTTCGGTCAGCATTTTCAGAGACTTAAATTTCGGGTGGAGAAAAGTGGCGATTTTGTGCGTGGCTGTGGGGCGCATCTTCTCATCAAGAAAGGCAGACGCACGGGAGCGGAGGCTTCTCATGTAGGGCACGTCTCCAAACTTGGGCTCACAGTGTTTCTTAAGTTTGGAAAACCAAAGCAACACCATGTGGATGGTTGGGTAATGTTCCCCCTCAAGTTCACCAACTGCTACCTTGAAAATGGTGAGAAAGTCGATCAAGTGAGTGAGTTGATCCAGGTGTATGCCATCTAGGCGATGCTCTTGACCCCTGCTCTCCAGCAGATCACGTATGTCCTGGTATTGGGAGCGTATGGATTCCAACATGGCTATTTTGCTGTTCCACCAAAAATAACATTCTAGGTGCACAGTGTGCTTGAGGCTGGCCACCGCACCGGTTCTCTTCAAGTAAGCAACAAGCTCTTTGCAGTAGTCGAGCGTGTCCAACACATCTTGAATGCCATCGACATTTGCGTCCTTTGTACCGAAAGTATGTCTCAGCACCGTGTTGATGATATGTGCGGAGCATGGAATCCAATGGTAGCTTCGGAGTGCGGCCTTTATATTGGAGCCCTGATCGCTGACAAAAACTATTTTGTCTGTCGGGATTCCGTAGGAAGCTAGCACACTCATAATCTGCTCGTGGAGGTTTTCGCTGGTTTTTTTCAGGGTAGGGTCGAATTCCACCGTGGCCAAGATACGACTGACAAGCTGCCATTCACATATGAAGTGGCACGTGAGGACGGTGTATGTCCTCTTTTTAAATTCATCCGTCCACATATCTGTGGTTATGGCAATGCCACCGTTGCTGCTGAGAGCTCTCTTGATGTCGTCTGAAAGCTTCTGTTTATCAATGGATGCCTGCTGCTTTGCCTAATCACAGACAGTTTGCCTATGTGGCAGGATAGCAGCGGCATCAACGGAACCGTACTTGGCACCTATGTCAATTAACATTTGCGCCACTTGATGGAACCCTTCACCCGATACTGTGTCGAATGGGCGCATATCACGACAGCACAGGTCCACACATGCATCTGTTAGCTTAGATTTTACATCTTGTGGCACTCTCTTGGGGTCACGACGGACAAAACTGGCCAAGGTGCTTGGGGATGCTTGCGGTTTAGCACAGCTGTGATGAACCATGTTAGATTTGCCCGTCTTGTGACTTTCAAATACATAAACGGCTTCACACGTTTTGCAGATAACATATCCTGCACTGGTGTCATCTAAATTCACCACCTCCAAAAACCGTTCCCAGACAGTACTTCTTACCCCTTCTTTCGCCTTTGTTTTAAGTTCACCGGTTTTTAATTAATTAATTTTAATTAATTTTTAATTAAGTAATATCGAATTAAAAATGCCTCACGGAGATGGTGAAATTAGACTTGATTTCAAGACTATCGATTCATAGTTTGTATGGTCTATCTCATCGGATTTTCTCTTGATCGGTAAAAAGCTTATGTGAAAAATGCTGATGGAAACGTTATTCACCGAATAAATCTGCTACTGCATCTTGACAGTGTTTTCATGCTGTTGTTTCCCTCTGATAATGGTCTGCTATGCTGCTAATAGCTGGAACCTAAGCACCACTGCAACTTGAGCAATTATCGTCATTTGTTGGTAACGGGATCCATTTTGGCTAACCAGCTAAATTACTTGGCTGACAAACTACTTTTGTTCACTTGAAGGTTCTGCGATTCAGTGCGAAAATGAATGGAAACAGCTTAAAAATGTCAGAAATGTACTCGATACACCAATTTGATCACATAACAGCATGTGGCGTCATTACGCACTACTTTTTTATTCACTTTCATCCTGTTAAATGGAAACGTATTTTTACTAGCTTTATTCGCATGAATATTTTTGGCGAACTTCAGATAATTCGATCGACAAGTGGATGGAAACATAGCTTGTGAGTCATGACCGTATCTGTATCGTGACCGATACAGGCTTTATCTTCAGATATTTTTCAAAGCCTGCGTTTGAGGCCAGTTGTTCGTGGTAACTATCGTTAGCGGTCCTGCTAGCCTCCCGTATCTTTGTTAGCTTCACTTACATTATTTGCTGTTACTGACAGCTTGTGGCTCCGATCGCTTGATCGATGCGACTGCTTCAGGTTTGAGATGCAGCTGAAACGTTTATTCGGTGTCGAATTATCCTTTATTGACAAAGTTTTCTTTGGTGAAATGCTGAGCACAAACAGCTAACGTTCCCTTTGGCCGAGGCAGTTTGCCCCCAGCAAACAAAAAACCTACTCACTGATATCTGGAGGCATTGTCTTTTGGGGGAGAAATAGGTGCTCCTCTTCGCATCCAAAAGTAAACGCACGAGCAGCTTTGGGAGAGATACCGACAATATTGCACCTCAAATGATCTGCGGTTCTTCTTTTGTATTTCTGGAAGTGTAGATGCTACTAAGGCATAGTATGATCCGCGGTTTTTCATGTCTGGTAGAATAGTTCCCGGTGTGGGCAGGTCCTGCGCTGTGATTGGCTTTGGCTACATCTGTACTAATTGGACGGCACAAGCTGACGTCAGGTTTTGCCCAGATCTCGTGAAGATCTCAGGAGGAGCTGTTCAGAGAGAAAATCACATTCACGAAATCACGTTCTTGGATTACGGCAAAACCCCTGTATTTTATGTTTAGAAAGTTTTCAGAGGATGAGTATGGACATCCGACATTATAACATTACCAAGGTGTATTAAAAGAAGGATCAGCAAAATAGGTCCCCTTTAAGTTAATCAGTTTCACGACGTGCATTACGGTGGATTTCCCCACTAGTGACACAGAAATTTATTTTGACTCGGGAATTCTCGCGCTTGTCTTTACAGAGGGATTGAAAGCAATGGAATGACATCAAGACGTTTCAAATGGTCTTATTTCATTTAAACAATTTTAAACGATCATGAAACACATGCATTGTTTCCTATCCCTGAGTAAAGAGAAGCACAAGAAGTCCGGAGTCATAATCGCTTTCAATGGTGAGGTCAACCTTTATGCATGTGAAACTGAAACTTCAATGCACAAATATTTTAATTCCATGTGAGAATCTCATAAATAATCTTTCATTGAATAATTGCAGACTACGGTGAATAAGCCTAAAAAATGTGTGAGACCAACGTCAAATGCTTGAGACTTGGCATCTCTGTCATATAGACAAGACAATGCTTGAGACAATATGACACCCACCACCAAATGGACGGGGGTGTGAATTACATTCTGTCAAAATGACTAACGGCCTTCAAAATATTCCGTCATTATTAAAAAAAAATACGTCAATGATGGAAAATATTTGGCAAATGCAACCTCTGGTCACAAGGCATAATTATGTTTTTGTGCTGCAAAATATTATGCTGCAAAGTCAAACTGTATATCATTCCAAAGTGTGAAGATTCAACATTCTAGCTAGATAAACAATTTTATAATGCAACCTCTAAAGTCCAATTAATATTTCAGAATATATAATGATGACCTTCAGCCTGAACTATGAAGTCCCATGAGTTTGATTGCAAAGATCATTTGAAATATGTTGATTTTAATGATCTTACCCAAGTAAAACTCCAACAATCAAGATTAAATGTTGTTCTTAATCCACAAAACAAGCTAACTTGGCAAATCAATGCAAATCTGCCAAAGTTTACTTTAAAACAGGGATACTCTTTTCGGGAATGACCCGCAGTGGCTGCAGGCTTTCATTCTAACCACGCAGTTTCACACCAGATTCGACTAATTAAGGGTCTATGGCAAAAGCTTTAAGGGTTGATTAGTAGAATCAGGAGTGTGACTAGTTAGCTAGAATGAAAGCCCAGGCCCACACCGACTCATTCTGGATAAGCGTGAGTATCCTTGCTTAAAACATATACAGACAGTAGCTTTGTATCCATGCGTATCGTACATTATAAACTCAGTGCAGGGCCATTCAGTAGGTCTTCAGACACTAAATGGCCCCTCACCTTAACCTTAATATTGACTGAATTCACTGAGAAGTCAGAGTCCTCACGCACGAGACTCAGTCCTAACGCAAACATTTGAGACTCTCCTACTTTCGTTTGAAATAGACAGTCAGTGGTCAAGGACTTCAAGACTGCAGTCAGGAATGGTAGTCAATATACAGCGCCCTCCATAATTATGAGCACCTCTGGTTAAGATGTGGTAAAAGCCTTAAAATAAATTCAATTTATATTGCAGAAGCATACTCTCACACTGAAAATTGTAGAAAAATGTAACCTTCAACTCAAGTGAATTTTAAGGGGGAAAAAAAATCCCTGACTAAGAAATAATTATTTTTCATAAAATCACCTGCTCCACAATTATTGGCACCCCTAACAATTCCTAGGAAATAAATGTAATTGAAGTATTTCTGTCATTTCTACAGTAGTTTACAAAGTTGATCAGAGTATCTGGGAACATTTAATTTGTAATTCATCACTTCCTGTTTCCCTGGGGTATAAATATGACATGACACAGAGGCCATTTCTCTTATCCACTCTTCAACATGGGAAAGACAAAGGAACACACCATTCAAGTAAGGCAGATGTGTGTCGACCTTCCCAAGTCAGGCAATGGCTACAAGAAAATAGCGACTCACCTGCATCTGCCCATATCTACTGTCAGAGGAATCATGAAGAAGTTTCAAACAACTGGAACAGTGGTAAACAAGCTTGGACGAGGACGCAAGGTTATTTTGCCACCACACACAGTGAGGAGGATGGTAAGAGAAATAAAAAGTTCTCCAAAGCTCACTGTTAAGGAATTTCAACAAATGGTAGCATCATGGAGTCCCAAAGTCTCCAAAACAACCATCAGGGCTATCTACATGCCAACAAGCTGTTTGGGAGGCATGCACAGAAAAAACCTTTTCTCATTCGCAATCATAAACGCAAACATCTGGAGTTCGCTAAGCGGTATTGGGACTTCAACTGGGACCATGTGCTTTGGTCAGATGAGAACAAGATAGAGTTTTTTGACAACAAACACTCTAAGTGGGTCTGGCGGAACACAAAAGATGAGTATGCAGAAAAGCACCTCATGCCCACTGTGAAGTATGGGGGAGGATCGGTGATGCTGTGGGCCTGTTTCTCTTCCAGAGGCCCTGGGAACCTTGTTAGGGTGCATGGCATCATGAACGCTTTGAAATACCAGGACATTTTAATTCAAAATCTGGTGCCCTCTGCCCCGAAAGCTGATGATAGGTCATCACTGGGTCTTTCAGCAAGATAATGACCCTAAAAATGTGGCCAAATCTACACAGAAATGTTTCACCAGACACAGAATCAAGCTCCTCCCATGGCCATCTCAGTCCCCAGACCTCAACCCCATTGAAAACCAGCGGAGTGAGCTGAAGAGGAGAGTGCAGAGAAGAGGACCCCAGGTCGATGGATGATTTAGAGCTGTGGTTCTCAAGTTCGGTCCTGGTGCCCCCCTGTGTATGCTGGTTTTTGTTCCAACTACAATTGCAATTCTAGGATTTTAAAAAGCTGTTACTTTGTCTAAATCAGCAGCATTCCATGTTTTGAGCAGTTATTTACCATCTTAAGTCACATTTGGATAGACAAATCCATTCTGCTATGAAAAATAAAAACCCTTGAACATATTGTGCTTAATTTTCAATATTGCTATAATATTGCAGGTGAAAACATTTTTTTTTTGCCTTTAAAAGCATTTTGCAATAATTATTCATCTATGTTTTGTACTTTCTAGACCTCATTAAAAGTCTAACGTTATCAATGACGTTAGCTTAGCAATGAACTGGGAAAGAATTTCATATCGACCCTCCTCTTTTCAAGTTTTTATTTTAACGATTTGAGGAGTGGCCATCTATATATTTTGGGGGGTTTCATAAGTGAAAAGGGGGTTTAGAATTCAATATTAACATTTATTATCGCGAATGCACATGCTGTGCATGCCCCAGCAACTCGGTGTGTCATCAGTATTATGGCTGCCAACCACGTATAGCAGCTCAGCACTAGAAATTAAACTCTAAATTCTCTTAACTGGATGTACACTTGACATTTTTACACACTGATTGCTTCTCTGGGTATGCAGAGTAATGCAGAATTACAGAGAAAGTAATCATTTCATTCAATATTGGTGGAGGTTGAATATGGAATTCTTTCTATTTTTTGTTAGCCTCTGTTGCTCTTCTCGCTTATAAAATAGGCAAAAATAATCTATTGTCATGGTCAGTTCGACTAGTACATAACATTGAATTGATATAATTTCTAATAACCAAGGATGATGATATGTAGTTTGGGCCTGGCTGAAAAGAAAAGTTAGAAACAATTTAATCTGACCTAACACTTTATCATTTGGTTAACCTTCTTTCGCAGACAATGTAAAGCTTATTAATTGTACTGACTACATCCTAGGTTTAGAAAATGACATTTTCAAAGCTGTAAACGTAATTAAAAGACGCATCTAATGTCCAATACACTGATAGAGTTGTTGTGTTGGTGGAAGTTAAATGGTTCTGTTTCCTATTCTGAAAGCACAATAGGCCTATAATGTATAAGATCAATGTGGGGATTTACGAAATGAACCACTAGCGAGAACCAGTAAAATGCAAAATGGAGGCTTTATTTCTGAAGGGGGAAACCCCCCAACAGAGCAGGCAACAGTACAGAGTCCACAATCCAAAATCAGGATCCAATGGGTGAAATCCAGAATCATAACCAGGGCACCAATAACAAAAATCACGGTCAGACAAAAAAGGTTCAAAACACAAGAAGGCGGCAAAGTACAGGGAGAATGCAAAACTCGGTAGTCAAGGACGGTCCAGTCAGAAAGATAATCACAATGGATACAAGGCGAAATGAACGTGGCACAGGTAAGCATGAGAGAACGATCTGACAAAGCAGTGCTGTGAAGAGACATCTGATATGCACTTTAGGGAGGTCACATGATAACAGAACACAGGTGGAAGCAGTGAGATTGATTAAAAGGGAGCAACACAATAGGGAGAACCTAATCACATGAAATTGGCAGAAGCCAAAATATGAACAGGGATCACAAGACAGCCTATGGACAGAACAAAAGATCCGGTCAGGGATTTCTAAGTGCACAGGGTGAGTGGCAGAACAGAGATCGGACAGGTGCAGAGAATCTGCCAGAAACACAGCAAAGTGACTGATCTTCCTCCTCAGTCTCAAAAAATTGGTAAGAATAGCAGTATTATTGGTGACAGTATTGGTAGTAGTGATATCAGTAATCATAATTGCTGTTGTAGTTTTGTTATTAGTAGTTATAGTTGCATTAGAAGTATTAGGAATGGTAGTTGCAGTAATAATAGCAGCAGCAGTTGTATTGATAGCAACTGTAGTGGTATTAGGATTGGTAATTATAGTATTAATGTGAGTGGTATTACTATTTTATTCAAGCTCCCGTTGCTTCAAAAAACTTCTTTGCCTTCTTGCAGGTGGAATAACTTTAATATTTTCTTACATTCCACCCTCATTTAATGCACTGAGTTTAGGTTACTTGAAGATTTATCAAACTATTGACCGATACCATTATCTTTTAGAACACCCGTGAATTTCTTCCCTAGCAGTTATTGTCCACCCTCTTCCCCAATAGCATTTAAGCAACAGTATATTAAATGTAAAGTATTTCAATTCCAACATTGTGTAACATTTGCTCAATATTTTCACTGAAGCGTTTCCTCCAAATGATAACTTATTGTGTATTGATTCATTGCAGTGTTGTAGTAATCAAAGTTTCAAGCATTTTTTAAAGGGATGAATTACTTTGAAATAACAATCTTGTTATGATCCAAACCAGGAGCCAAATGCGGTAGCACAGTAGAATTGAACAGTTGGTTTTATTGAGAATAATACGGCAAGAAAGAGGGATGGATCCCAGAGCAGATTGACAAAGTTCAGTTCAGATATGCAGGGCAAAGTGTGTGGGCATATCCGTGCCCGGCCAGTGGCAATCCAGGACAGCTGCCAGATGGAGTACTCATTTTGCCAGAGCCAAACTGTCAGATAGCAGGACAGTCCCAATCCTGATGACCATAGATGGCTTGGGAAGTTGTTCTGAATGAACTGGACATACACTCAAAAAAAATAAAAGATGAATATACTTGGTGAATTTACTTATTTTAAGACTTATTTCTATCTCCATTTTTCTTAGACAAAAAATTGTCCTGATTTGAGGTACTTTTGACTAGCTCGCCAATGGAATAAGACAATTTCCCCTTGTAACTTATTTTAAGTTACTATTTGCTTGAAAAGTGAAAATGTTCTTATCCCATCGGCTAGCTCGTCAAAATTACCTCAAATCAAGACAATTGTTTTGTCTTACTGAGAAAAATGGTGATAGAAATAAGTTTTTTAAGTCTTAAAATAAGTTATTTCATATTACCTTGTATTTTCATCTTTCATTTTTTCACAGTGTAGAAAACTGCGTTTTGCATAATAGGAATGCGGTCCCAATCCCGGAGCCAAAGAGTTAGGCTTAGGAGCTTGGCCCGATTAATTAAACTAGGAAGATAACTTTAGTATATTACTATCATTAAAGGTTAAGAATAATTTCCAAAGACAAAACAAATACTTATGATTGCTAAAGGGCAGATAGCAAGTCACAATCCAGCAACTTGCACACTCAAAGAATGGGGTATGAATACATCAACACACACGTGAGGAACTGGTCAGGAAAGCATGCGGGATGTCTTTAAATAGACCTGCAAGCTGCTGGATGGGAGACACAAGGAATTCACAAAAGAGCTGTAACAAATCTAAGGTATAATACACTACCATAATGTAAAATGTACTTACTGTGTTAATCGGGCCAGTATATTAATGCATGAATAACATTTTCAGATTGTCCAAGCAAAATGGATGAAAATTTAATCAGACAACGGAACACAGTAGTGAGTCATATCAGCTGTGGGGGGAAATCAATCTATTGTTTGATTGTGAAGATGTATTTTCCAAAACACATTACTGTATACTGGATATAGATTATAACCTCAAATTTGAGAGATTACAACAGGAAATTTGTCAATTTTAAACTCAACATGTTTGAAATTTTGTACAATAGTTCTTTTCAATTGAGGATTCATTTTACCCGAGTCTCAATAATTTTTTTACTCTAAGATATAAAATATTACATACAATGTATTTCTCTCCTTGTGAGCGTATATTGTAGTCTAGAAAATTACATACATAAATCCAGGTCTTTCCAACGTAGCTCTGAGGCATTGAGTAACACATCTTTTTTTTTCCCTTATAGTTTATATGCAAT
Organism: Gymnothorax reevesii; assembly: GCA_029721435.1. Lineage (NCBI taxonomy): Eukaryota > Metazoa > Chordata > Actinopteri > Anguilliformes > Muraenidae > Gymnothorax > Gymnothorax reevesii. The sequence continues at coordinate 85,981,734 of CM056582.1, read as the reverse complement.
CACACAAAGATGTGACTCTGATAGGAGTGTCTGGAAAAGCTTTAGGGGTTTTTATGTAACACTTTTTGAGAAAGAGAAACCTATCACTTTTGACGAATGCTCTTTTTGTACATTCATAACAATTGCAGGGTCTCTTGCCTGGCCCCAGGGCAATTCTATTCAGCAATTCAGCTCCCTTAAAATGCATCTGCTGGCAGCTTACCGATGTCATTCCAGCACGATGTTCAATCACAGAAACAACCAACAACTTTAAAGAAGGAAGTTTTTTTAGTTTCTTGGCAGATGTTTTTGACACTTTCCTGACCAACCATGAAAATGGAGGAATTCAACATTGTGAGCTCCGATGATTTAGATGTTCAAAGGTATGGGGGCAAGAGGGCAGTGGAGCTGGGGTGGTTTGGAGGACCTTAAAAGCATTGGGACTCACAGAGACAGTCGATTCACTCGTTCGTTTTGATACAAAGTATCTGGAGAGTTTATCGAGGTCCTTTCCTGGGGAAAAGAGCTGTAAAACTATTCTTGGTTTTAAAAGGCAGTGTTCTCGTGGGCAGAGTGCAATTCCTCAGCAGACTTCCTGTATAGTGTGACCTTTTTCTTCTGGTTTTGTGAGTCATGGCACAAAACAAGAAAACTTACTGTTTTAAATAAAGCAAATGCTTCCCCGCTATGGAGTTAGAGATGATTTTTACTCGAGTAAGTAATGCACTAGTACCCCATTTCCTGGAGAGGAGTGCTCGTCCCTCAATGGAAAATTGTCAATGACTCATGGGTGAGTGTACTGTGATCACTGCTGTACTGGCAGCAGTGATCACTGTCTGGAATCAGTGAAGTGAAAATCACCATTTCCAATTGGAGAGAAAGGTGAAAATTGCCCAGTGCCAGTCTTCAAAACACAGATTTGAGCCTTCCATCATACACAGAAGAGATCTGGTCAGATTATGTCTTTTAACATATCCTATTTTGTAATGTTTGGTCACTCACTTAAACAGTGAAAGAAATTGTGTCTTCATTAAAGATGAGCAGGTCTTGTAAAATTTTTTTTGTCATTTGAATATTTCTCAATAACTTGCTCTGATCCAAATCACTGTTCTACAAGTGTGAAGCCCAGTAAGTGGACCTTGATGGTCTATAAAGAAAAATGATTGGAAAGTTGATGGAAACTGCTGAAATATGATGCAGATAATGATCCACTGTAAGTAGAGCAGGCAGTGTGTATCTGAAAAAGGACCTCAACTAGGTGCACTATGCTTTGAAACATGAATTTTTATGCTTGGGGCTTTGAATCACGAGGAATTGTGTATTCAAACATGAAAAGTAAATTGCATTAAAACAAAGTATGGTAATAAAGAAGAAACTATTTTGACCTTTGGTAGATAAACAACCATACAAGAAGGTTTAAAATCCTTTAAATAACAGAACAGCTAACACTCTGCTATCATTAGCCCCTTTCATTGAGTAATCAAAGAATGTGTTAATGAAGATCTGTAATGTGCAGTTCTGGGAACAAGAATCTAATGCAGCAAAGCAAGATTGGTTGTAGTTAAATGTCATGAATATTTTATTTTCACACATTGGATATTGCGTACACTTGAAACAATTGTGTGAAGCGAAACAGCAGCTACAGGGCTTACATATTTATGTCTGGTTAACATTCTGTGATCATACCTGCTGAATGGAGGAAAAATATGCATTTCTTTTCCTACGGTGGAAAACATAAACATTAATGTTAGAAATATTGTAAATCTCGAGAATAAAAAATACCGGTAATATTAAAAAATCTAACCGTGTTGTTACCCAGCAGCAGTTAATTCCAGGGAACATTTTACATTACGTTTGCCTTCCCCCACCTCCTCCCAACCCTCAGATCTCATGCTTGTTTGATAAGCTTGCCATTTCTGGTTGACAGGGAGGTCGATTAAATCACATTTATATTGTAAACGTATGCATTAGCTTTTTTCTCACTCTCTCCCGCTCTCTCTCTCCCACTGCAGTGGATGAGGAGACGCACTGGATGTCTCTGGGGTGCCAGCCATGCAACTGACTCGCGCATTGCAAATTTTCACAATTTGAGTGGAATGAGGATTTGCTGGACCTAAACAACGACAACAACAACAAAATATAAAACCACAACCACATGTTGAGATTCCGCCCCCCCCAAGAAGAGTCTATGAGGATCTATTTTCTTCATCTCCTCAGCCAAACGATGGCAGTAAAAGCCAGTATCCATGAGAACCCAGCAGGAATGTGTTTCATTAACATTCTTCTGTGTATTATGTACTTGTTTTGTTCCTTTAATCTGGAGCAGCTACTGTCTGTTTTCAGCAGGCTTTGAGCCGTGTACTATCTAGAACTAATGTGTCACTATGAATCTTTCAGCAAGGCATATAACCTGCACCAGATTGGCAGCGAAATAGCTAACCAACTGTTAAAGCCATTTTTCTACATCCACTGCCATATTTGTAAAAAAAAAAAAAAAATACTGATATGTTGAACATAGCAATTGAAAAAATGATGATAGCATTGAAACTGCTGATATATCCTAAATTTAGTGATATACCTAATCAGGAGATAGCAGATTTTTTGTTGTTTGAATTAAGATATAAAACATGCACTGGACTATTCTTGAAGATTTTCTCGTCATGGTCATAATAATAATTAAAAAAAAGATTATTTAATGAGATTAATACAATTCGTATTATTTTCTCAAGTACAATTTAATCACGTGAATATACATAAATGGTTAACCCTTTAAACATATATTCTAGAATGTATTTTTACAAAAACTGTAGGCAGTGACAGTGGCCCTTGATCTTTTTTTTTGGTAAAGGTTATGCTCACATTATTTATTTCTCAACTCAGAATGAAAACAGCATCCAGCAGCATTTACTTATTCACAATTTATCTTTGTACTCTCTCATATTATGGGCCCTCATTTCATGTGAAGGAGTCACTGAAGGTGAACAAAATTAGAATGCTACTCAGAAGAACGAGGAATGTAACGATGAGTCTTAAGTTATAATTATATTTCAAGGTTTCAGCTGATGTGGAATTAATACAACCCCAATTCCAAAATAGTTGGTAAAAAGTGTAAATTGTGAATAAAATCAAAACTGCAATGACTTTCAAATCACACCAGCCAGATTTTATTCACAATTGTGAATTCACAATTCACAATTTACAATTGAACAGAGATAACATAGCAAATGTTGAAACTGATAAACTTCACAATTTTATCCACAAAATGAGCTCATTTCAAATTTGATGGCTGCTACAGATCTCTAAAAAGTTGGGACAGGGGCCTGTTTACCATGGAGTAGCATCCCCTCTTCTTTTTAACACAGAGTGGAGGTGTCTGGGCATTGAGGAGACAAGTTTCTTGATTTTAGTCATTGGAATTTGATCCCACTCTTGTTTAATACAGGCTTCCAGCAGCTGGAGAGTTTTGGGTCTCCTTTGACTGACATTCCATTTATTTATGCGCCAAGTGTTCTTAATCGGTGAAACATTAGGACTGCAGGCAGGCCAGTTCAGCACAGACTCTTCTTCTCCGAAGTCATGCTATTGTAATAGTTGTAGTATGTGGTTTTACATTGTTCTGCTGAAATGCACAAGGCCTTCCCTGGAATAGATGTCGTCTAGAGGGGAGCATATGTTGCTCTAAAACCTTGCTATCCCTTTCAGCATTTGTGGTGCTTTATTAAACATGCAAGTGCACTAATGCATCCCCATACCATCAGAGATGTTGGCTTTTGAACTGAACGCTGATAACAGGAGGGGTACTCCTCTTTAGCTCGGAGGACATGACGCCCATGATTTCCAACAAGAATGACAAATTTGGACCCGTCTGACCACAGGACGCTTTGCCACTTTGCTAAAGTCCATTTTGACCCATTAAGACCTGATGCGACGTCTGTGTCGCACTTGTGTGTGTGTGTGTGTGTACAAATATATATATATATATATATATATATATATATATATATATATACACACAGTGGTTTTGTTATGACCCCGCCATGTCTGCCTTGACCATGTTCATGCCTAGTTTAAGTTCTGTGCCTGGCCTTGCCATGATTGATTCTGGTATTTAGTGACCACTGCTTTGTCTGACTATTCTTTGTATTATGTGTTGTGTATTGGTTACTTTTATTTGTCATGTTTTATCTTAGTTTACTTTTCCATGTTTTACATTTTGCCATATTATCATTCCAGTTCATGTTTTCCATTTTGCTTTGCACTTTGTCTCCCCCGTCTGGTCTCATGTCTAGTCACTGCACACAGCCCCAGTCTTGTGTTTCACTCTTTGAGTGATTTATTGGATTCTGGTTTTCAATTTTCCTTCCGATCTCGTTTGCTGGCTTCACTCTTCTTTTCTATCTACTAGCAATACTAACAGTTTATTATTTTCTCATGAGATTACTAACAACAACTAACCTTGTATATAATACTAACTTACTAACGAGCACCAAGGATTTGTATAGTTGCACTTACTAATTGATTAACAAGCTCTCAGCACTCGCCCTGTTCTAGTCTCCGCCTCTTTGCTCTCCCTGATTACCTTTGCATTTTCTGCATTTTCTGTGAAAGCTCACACCTGATCGCGCTGTCCTGATTCTCATTATCAATGCACGTTAGAAACTCCGTGACTGGAGCCGTAAGTTTGTCTACAGGAATGTCTCGTGTTCCCTGTCCACGTTTTGGCTTTGGCCAATTCCGTGTGATTAGGTTCTCCCTCATGTGCCTTCCCCTTGTAATCAGCCTAACTTCCTGCACCTGTGATTCTCCCCATGTGATCTTCCCAGAAGTGTATAATAGGTGTCTTTTCACTACCATTCCGTCAGATCGTTCCAGTGTTTACCTGTGCTGCTATTCTTCTCGCCTTGTATTCATTGAGTTTCTGATTCTGACTGGATTGCCCGACAACTGATTTTTGGTTTGCCCTTTTTGATTACTGTTGCATCTGTGTGTTTTGACCTTTTTATGCTCGACCTCGATTTTGTGGATTGCTGCCCTAATAACGATCGGACTGTCCTTTCGCTTATGAGTTTGCTTCTCCCTCAAACCTTTGCCTGTGTACCGGATCTATTTTGGCTGACTACGATTTTGGTGATTGCTGCCCTGCTTACAAACTCTGCTCTGTCCCATTGGCATTTGATTTTTGGATTGCGGATTCTGTACTGTTGCCAACTGCCCTGCAGGGGTTACCCCCCTCGCTCAATAAAGCTCCTTATTTTTGCAATCCCGTGTCCTCGCATTTGGTTCAAGATCACTACCTCACAGGTTTCTTGAAGTACTCCTGGGCCCATTTAGTAATGTCAATGACAGAATCATGCCGGTGAGTGATGCAGTGGCGTCTGAGGGCCCAAAGATCTCGGGCATCCAGTAAAGGTCTTCGGCCTTGTCCCTTACGCACAGAGATTTTTCCAGTTTCTCTGAATCTTTTGATGATGTTTTGCACAGTATGCATTGTCGATGATGAGCCTTTGCAATTTGACATTGAGAAACCTTGTTATTAAAGTATTCCCCTTTTTTTTTTTTTTACGCCAACCTTCACAGGTTGGAGAGCCTCTGGCCATCTTTAGTTCTGAGTGACTCAGCCTCTCAAAGACATCCCTTTTATAGCCAATCATGTTACACACCTGATCCCAGTTAACTTAATTACTTGCTTAATGTTCTTTCAGCTGATTCTCTTTTTTATTAATAGCTTTTTCAGCCTTTTTTTTGGCAGTGTACCAACTTTTTAAAGACCTGTTGCAGCCAGAAAATTGGAAAAAAGCTCATTTTGTGGATAAAAATGTACAATGTGTCAGTTTCAACATTTGAGATGTTATCTATGTTCAACTGTAAATAACATTGGCTCATGTGATTTGAAAGTCATTGCATTTAGATTTTATTCACAATTTACACTTTGTCCCAACTATTTCGGAGTTGGGGTTGTATGACAGAGTTAGATTACACAGCAATAAGATGGCAATTATCCATTACATGTTCAGAATATATATATATATTTTTCATATTTGGTTCAGAATATTTCAAGAGAGACAGAGGAAATCATGTGCCACAGATATAAAATGCGGATATCCAATATGCAGTTGTTTCATTAATTACTCCTATTACTTTGAAGAATTGTGACTGTTCAGGCAGAAACCTAGGCAGGCGTTCAATGGGATGTTATGGCTGTACAATTGATATTGGAGCTGAAATTGAATTTATTTAAAAAATAATTATTTTGTTACAAACGTTCTAAAATCATTTCGAAAGTTTCATCTAGTTACAGACATCAAATGAATGATTGGTCCTCTAAAAAAAATTCCTAATACAATATAATGCCCTTTTGATGCCCCTCGTCATATTAAAGACACTTTCATGGCAATTATCTGCTGAAAAAAAAAGTTGAGCTGCTTGATTAAAAATGTTGCTAACAACAAAATGGCAAAATTGTCCTTGTATATTCGATTAAAATTGCTTTCGATTGTTTGTTTGATTAAATATACATTTATAGACATGTTATAAAAAGCACAACAAGCTAAGTGGACAGTGAGGACTGAGCAAGCTGTAAACCATTTTGGTACAATAGGCAGCCCACCATTCTCGACACTCACTCTATGCTTCAGAGAAGACTTTTCTAGGTAGGGCATTCACTCCCCTGTTCATCAAAGGACCACTTAGTCTTTGAACAGTCCAACAAATACCATTTTTGAGATGTCCAAACCTTGAGAACATGCTGTAGGTTATTATGAAGGCATGGATATTTCTGTTCCGCATTACACATTGAACCATATTGTATATGTGCATTAAGCATTCTACATGGCCCATCACATTGTACAGGGCTCTACAAATGATTCCTTGCTCTATGTCACATGTGCTCACTCGAGTGTGGAGAATTGTGGCTCCCACATGCCACCCGGCAAGTCAGTGAGGCTTCGAAGAGGTTAAGAGAATCAGCCACCATGACATCCACACTCCAGGGCAACCCTTTAATAATGCAGGCAAGCTGAAACACAGACGGACCAGTGGACCCTGCTGCACGACAGCCCTTGATGCCTTTAAGATACGGAGGCAGGTCACTTACCTCCGGGCCACAAGGTTAATGACATGTGGGGGTTTTATCACTGACAGAGATAAGCATCAACTCAAAACTGCGTAGTGTTGGAGATAATGAAGCTCTGGCCACGTACAGCTAAAAGCAAGGCAGCAGCTGTTACTGTGTCACCTAATTAATTAAGTGATCAGGTGATACATTGTGCTTTACAGCCAAATTGTAAGGACTTAAGTACAGCTTACTTAAATGTTTTGCATCACATCATGTATTTCCACATTGAGGTTTCCAGCTTCATCTTTAGTGCACACTCAAGATGGCTTTCTAAAATATTTACCAAATCACTGGGTGCATTTCAAAGTATAGGCTGCATCATTCGAAGGCTGCATTTTTAGGGGTCGTCACTCACTCTCATCCGCCAAACTGACATTTAGGATAAGGGACAAGGTTAAATTTAGGGTTAGGTTTTGGGTGAAGGGTTAGGGTTAAGGTTATGGTAAGACAAACCAGTGACAACTCACATAAACCAAAGCTGTTTAAGGGAGATGAAATTAAGTTAAGTCAGTTTGGCAGATTTAATCAAGTGTCAACCCCTAAAAATGCTGCCTTCAAAGGACACAGCCTACGCTTTAAGATGCAGCCACTGTCTTTACTTAAAGGTGATATGAGACATTGAACATTTAATCAGCAGCAAACTACTTTTTGCGATGTAAAGATATGGTAGAGTAATGGCATCCTGAGAAAAGAATGCAGTCACATCCCCTCTTTTTGTGTTCTCATATGAGGTTCCCTGTTCTTTTGGTAGATGGGCTAGGCTGCATGTGGGTATTAAGTGTGTGTCAACGAGAAGACCATGCAAACGGTGACAAGGTGGGGGTTGGCCGATTTGGTATGGAGGTACCTTGTATGAAGGGATGATGACAAGCCCAAGTCCAATTGCTTGAACCATTCCGGAATTAGAGCTAAAAGTTGGAATTTGGATGTTTTGAAGGCTTTTGGCTAGAACTAGTTGGCTAGTTCTTCGGGCAATCCTCTCTAAACCGTATAGTTGTGGCATTTCTTGTGGGACCAACTGTCAACACGGATCATCCCTCAACTACTCCTGCTCAACAAGGACATGGAGATAGTAGTTTCGCTGTTGTATCCATGTAGCTTGATCATCAGGGATGACACAGGATTAAGGTCCCTATCTTACGCCAGAGTCCCTAAACCCGTTATTTGGGGATTTAGCATTGCGTAAGAGGGCTTTACCCGCAAAAGTTGCAGACCTTCCTTTATCCCTAAAACACCTGCGCTGGTGTGGTTTGGGCGTTACGCCAGTTAACCCCTTTGCACAGAAGCCGAATCTGGCTTTTTAGTTGTTACCTGATTTAAGGCTTTATAATTCAAGATTGCAGCTTCACAGACAGAACACTTCACAGTCTAGACACTTGAAACATTTAGACTCTCATTGTATTTCAATTTATTTTTATGATTTTGGTGGAGAAAAGGGACTGCAAAAACAAAAAATCTTCATGAGAATTCACCATTGAAATAGCAAGAAAAAAAACTGTCAAATGTAAAACTGCTGGGGCTTAAATCTATACATTTCTGGGATCATAAACTTCTTGACCTCAAGTTCAATTCATCTTGAACATTGCATTCTAGATTACCCGCTTGCTATTAGCCAAATTAGACAGCTATCCAGGTGTCTCCCCAAAGTCTGAGATCCATCAAAATGGTTCTCTGTCAAATTATACATTAATCATATATTTAACACAAATTAACTTTTGGGGCATGAAATTTAGCATGAACTAATGATTTTCTGGTTGAGTTTAGCATGAATTTATCAATATCAGTGCAGTTGAACATCATTGGTCATCAGTAACCTCTCCAAACACAAAACATGCCTTTTCTCCACAATAAAGTTAACAATATTGTCCATTTTTCTTCAAAGTCCCCCAAGCATAAAATAAAGTGCTGATTAAACAGCTGTGACATTCACGCTGCAATGAAAAGCTAACCGCGCTCACATCCGAGCTCATTACCTTACACCTTATTAGGGTAAAAACTCACTAACTCAGTAATATCTGAATTCTGAAATACACCTTATTTTAACAGAACAGAAATGTCACTTTCAGGAAAAATCAACGGAGATATGCCTCCATATTCAACAAAATGGTTTAATGAACGTACCGAGGGATCCACCGACGTGCCTGGGCTGCATGCATTTGGAGAAACGAAAACCTTGGCACTCGATGTCTTTAAACGCGGTATAAATTCTACATCAAAAAGCCATATTGAGCAAAATGCAAACAGAGTAGAAGTATAACCTGTTTTCTTCATTGATGCCCTCCTCCAGAGACAGATGTATCGGGTAGAAGGAACCCTCCAGTACCGTTTCATTCGGAATAATTCCCATTGACCCATCCATACAACATGTATCACGTAAATGAAACTGAACACTTCAGGCCGGTTTCCAGTGTCTTTGTTTCTTTGATATGGCATCATTTTCAGCTGCGCAACCGTGGCCAACATTCGAAGAATACAACCGACCTTACTTTTACGCTTAGCTTTGTATCCTATTCTTATTGTCGGATTAATGTATTTCAGTTATTGAGGAAAGTTTATACACTCGGGAATTGGAAAAGAAACGAGTCTACCAATACATCGTTACCGGGGAAACTTCACGAGGGCGTGAACTATCCCTGTAGAGTTACGCAGATGAATCTGAGTATATGATTGAGTGACTGGCTATCGACACCAGTACTTGGGTAGATAGAAGGGAGCGCTGAATTTGTCAATGGAGGAATATACGCGTTAATCCATGGGAGGGAACAACGCATATTTCATGTGTGATGACTGTAATTGACAGTAGAATGTGAGAGAATCAATACTATGTCGGATTTTTTGCTTCGCAAAACGTATTTTTTAACCACTAATTGGAATACTGTTGGCTCACTGTAGCTAAAAGGGTTGCTAGTTTTTTTCTGACGCAAGTGATAATTTTTTAAAACTACTGGATCAATACTATGGGCAAGGATATTGACCAGTTTGCACATCAGGCTTAGCTGAGGAGTTTAATTCATGCTACTCCTGAAAAACAGGGATTGGAGGGAACTTCTCCATACTCTAAATCGCGTTTCAGCTCTGCCTGCTTGTGAATATTCAATAGCTGATCCGGGGGTGCCATCTCGTGGTCGAGTACTGCGCCCTCGTCTTGTCTGCCCTGTCTCCCAGTGTGTCCATCAGTTTAGTTAGGTTCAGTTTTTGTTTTCTTAGGTTATCCACTCTTGGAGTGAGTACTTTAGTTTTCCCATTTGTTCAGTGCTTGTGCGTGGTCTTTTGTTTCTGGTGTGTCTGCCAATTTTCCCTTAGTGTGTTGTGTTTAATTCACACTTCTGGATCCTGCAACTGGTGTTGTCCTGACGTCTTCTTACAAGCCAGCACACATACACATTTAAGGAACTGCTTATTTAACAGTCAGAACATTCACCCAACAATTTCAAGCTAGCAGTTCCCACTTCCAAGCTCGCAACCTTATATAAACACTTTCCACACCTTATAAGGAACAAGTTCAACTCACTAACTCAGTTATATCTGAAATATACCTTATTGTAACAGAACAGACATTCCACTTTCTGGATCAAGACAATGTGCTACCCTAGATTGAACAGAATGGTGCAACGAACGTAGCTGGGGGTCTATCAAAGTGCTTGACCTGTTCACATTTTGAACCAGCCGAAGCCTCAGCTTTCAATTTCATTGAATATGGTATAAATTCTAAAATAAAGGGCCACATTGAGCAAAATGCCACTACATTCAGTATTATTAGCAAAAACCAACAGTTACTCTGATTAACTGATGTGGCCAACAAGCTCTGTGATCATCATGGCTCAGGTAAACCGAGAATAAAGAACAGCAAGCCATAAGTTAAAAAATATAAAATTGTACTAATTCATGAAATTAACAAAAACTTTTCTTCATTGAACTCCGCTTCCAGAGACAAATATCTATTGCGTAAAGGAACCCTCCAGTCCTGCTTCATTCTGAGTAATTCCCATTGACTAAGTCTGTATCCCGTTTAAATTCGGTAGATGTAAGTGATCACTTCAGACCGATTTTGGAAGTGTTTTTTGCCTGTAAAATCACGTCATTTTCAGTTTCAAGTTTCAAATTTAATGTTTATTCACACGTATCGGACAAGAAAGCACAGTTTTGGGGACTATATCAAGTTGTGCAACATTAAGACAATACGACTCAACTTGCTATTACGCAAAAGTTTAAATACCTTTATGATGGTCCAATCAATGTCATTCACTTACTGTGAAAAGCTTTTTCGCTCTGGAATTGGACAAGAAACGTGTCAATCAACAGAGCATTCCCAAGGAATTTTCACCAGGGCGTGAACTAGAACTGTGCTTTACACAGATGAGCCTAAGTAAGCAATTGAGTGACTGGCGTTCAATGACTTTACTAAGGAGGATATAAGGGGTTCTAAATTTGTGGATGGAGGAATCTACGTGTAAATCCACAGTGGGGAATTTTGCATTGTTGATATCTTATGTCTATAATTTGTAGTAGAGTGACATCGTGTCAATACCTTGTCGAATTTTTGCTTCAGAAAACTGATTTTTCTCAACTACTTAATTGGGATACAATTGGCTCACTTTTGCTGAAGTGGTTCCTACAAAAAACAAAGATTTTTTTTGGTGCAAGAGATCCTTTTTTTGAACTGCTGGATAGATACAAAATTGAAATTTGAGGTCACTGCAACAATTCTAAAAAATAGATTTTCATGATTATCTCAAGCCAAATATAAAAAAATGTATTCTTATTTTTAATTCTAGCTGTTGTGATTCTGCTTTTTGCTCATGTTATGATTCTGCGTGTCATGTTAAGTTCTGTGCCTGGCTCTGCCATGTTATTGATTCTTGTGTTTAGAGACCACTGACCTTGTCTGACCATTCTTAGATTATGTATTGTGTATTTGGTATTTAGATTTCCTGTTTACTATTTTTCATGTTTAGATCATTTAGTTTCCAAGCCAAGTTTTCATTTTCATGCTTTGCACTTTGTCTCCCCTGTCTTGTCATGTGTATATCTTTGCTCACGGTCCCTTGTCTTGCGTGACACTCATTCGGGTGATTTATTGGTTTCTGTGTTTCAATCTTCTTTCATTATCTCGTGTTCTTCCTTCCTCTCTTTTTCTGTCTTACTAACACATACTAACAGTTTATTGTTTTTGCTCAATACTAATCCACACTAACCTTGTATATTTGGACTAACTTACTAACAAGCACTTGGGATTGTATAGCTGCACTTACTAATTGACTAATGATCTCTCAGCTGTCGCCCTATTCTAGTCTCCACCTCCTTGCCTATCCCTAATTATCTCTGCTGCAAGTTTCTGTGGATTTCCACTTATACTTTGTGCTTTCCTTTTCTTTTATCTTGGCACTTTAGTACTCCTTAACCGGAGCTGTTTTGTACTTAGGTTTGTCTTGTGATCCCTGTCTGTGTTTTGGCTACAGCCTAATTCATGTAATTAGTTTATTCCTCATGTGTCTCTCCTTGATCATTGTTCCCACTGATTGCACCTGTTCTCCCTGGTCATGTGTTTACCCCGGGTGTGTATATAAGATGTCTGTTTGGTACACTTTCTTGTCAGATCGTTCTCCCTAGTTTTCTCGTGCCACGTTTCTCGCCTTGATCTCTCAGTGTTTATCTTTCTGACTGGACCGTCTTTGATATCGAGCTTTGCCTACTCCCTGTACTTTTGCCGCATTCTTGTTTTTTGACCTCTTTTGTCTGACTACGATTTTTTGTGATTGGTGCCCTGTGTATGACTCTGGATTTCGCCCTTTGGATTCTGATTTTGGATTGCGGACATTGTACTGTTGCCAGCTCTGTTGGGGGGTTTCCCCCTTCAGAAATAAAGCCTCCTTTTTGCATTTTACTGGTGTTTGCTCTTGGTTCATTTCGTAAAACCTCACACTAGCCTCCAGATTTAATGAATTAGGGTACTTCATGAAATAAAAAATGACCCAGATAGTGAAGTTAGTTTTCTGTTTACTTTTATTGCAACTTATTGGACTAAGTGTGCTTAAGGTTAGGTCATCGTAAAATGCTGTTCTTAATCAGAAAGTTTAATGTCTGAAGACAGTGTTTCTTTAGTGGGGATGCCTGATTCAATGAACTAGGAGATTGAAAATTAGTATCAGCTGATTAAGTGAATCATCCCACGGCTGAGCTAGAACACAAATTTATAGTGCTGTGGGTCCCTAGGACCGGAGTTGAGAACCACTGCTATATGGGCAAGTATATTGAATCAGGCTTAGCTGAGGAGTTTAACTCATGGAAATCCTTAGAAACTGTAACGGGACTCAACTTGTCTACATTCTAATCCGTGTTCAAGCTTGGCTTGCTCATGAATATTCAATAGCTGATCCGGGTGTGCCTTTTAGTGGTCGAATAGTGTAACTGCATGCATCAATAGAGCAGCCTTATTTCTGTCGGTGTCGACATATGCACAGAGGGGCTAACCTAAGCAAGTAAGCCTGGCTGGATCATGCTAGCCTGGTTGTTTCAAGTGAAACTACTTTGAAGATAATGTATTAAATTAAACTTGGACACTGAGATTATTACTTGGAATTACAGTTAATTTGTGATAATATGTGATGGTGAGCTGCAGAGATAACTGGCTGTACTCACTCGAGAGCTGAGTCCCCCTTATCAGCGATCAAAACTGCATTGGAAGGCTATGTAAAAGTATTTAAGCAAAGAGCAAGACTGATTGCAGGGAGAGAAATTATGCCATTTCTGCTTGGAGGTCGACATTTTGACTAATGGGATAGTGTTCCTGTCAGCTGGGTTGAGTCAACACTGTTCACGTGGGGGTTGGAAAAATTCCTGAAGCAACTGCGATTTAACTAGAGTGTTTCAATAAACCAGTCTTATGCCATATTTGAAACCTCCTGGGATCTGATAATTGTCTCAAGTACCAGTAGGAAAAGTGCTCGCCAACGTCTTACTTAGTGGGAATTCCCGCGAGATGATTTCTGAGCTCCCAGTTTGCTGAGAGGCAGTGTGTGATGTCAAAGCACAATGGCTGACAAAATTGCAAATGACTGCTTATTATTAGCTAATATTTTGTTAATAATACAGAATAAAATCAGTATTATGTCTTGGGTACCACAGTTACTGTTTAGCAACTGCAAGTGTGAAATGTAAAGGTGACAACACTGCTAAATTGGATGCTCACATGATCCGTATGACCTGCTGTTTTCAAAAGTTCTGTGATAAAAATGTCAGCTTGTTATCAAATAAATATGGCACGCTATGTTTGCTGATGTTGGAGAAGTAGATCACGATAATATATAATTTTAGGCCATAATGTGTAATGTCAATATGAACAAAGAGGTTACTCCCCCAACCGTTGGTGATACAGAGAAGGAAAATTGGTCTTATTTCCCCCTCCGTAGGTGGAACAAGGGAGAAGGTTTCTCTTGTTCTTCCAACTGTTGGTTGAACAGGGGAGAAGGTTGCTCTTATTCCCCATGTAAATCACAGACACCATTGAAATGATGCCAAAAAGTTTCACTGAAAGATGTCGCCCAGTGGTTGGGGGAATATCCTTTGCTTAATATGTAAAATAGTTGAAAGACATAGGTTTAATGTGAGAGTTGGCAGGGTCACATAAGTAATGCAAGTTCATAGAGCACAAGCTGAACATTTTTTTTTGCAAAAATGCTGTCAATACTGTCTAGTGCAGATACTGTCTTTTCTGTATAAAGAGATTATCCGAATGAGAGGTCCATTGATTCTTTTTCAAGTATGTGTAAAGGTTGGTAGAGTGGAGATGGGGTGGCAGGCAGAGGTGTACCAAGCCCGGAGCCTAGCACAGCAGAAAGTGATAGAGAAAATGGAAGGAGCAAGGCTCGCGTTTCTGAAAACATGAGACGACTAAGTGCCAGAAACAATGGGAGCCTAAATAGAGAAAAATAAATCTCAACAAACGAGAAAAGAAGGCACCTCACAATAGTGCGTGAAAATACCCAAAGAAGCAGAGCTTCCCAGAAATAATAGAGAATATGAGAGTTAAACTAACCCTGACTACAAATATCTTCAGCTGAGGCGAATAACTAAAAAGCAGACACTCCAGCAAAGGAGGCGTGGCGACCTCCGGCTTATATAGTCTCTGGGGAAGCACCGCCCAGGAATAATCAGCCAGCTGAGTGAACAATCTGATGGGGAAAGAATACGATGTCGTCAGGGATGAGAGTAACAAAGAAAGCAAAAAGCACATACACAAACCATGACAGTATGATGTTTGGTGAGGTGCCTCCATAATTTTCATGGATACATGCCATTTCATTAACTTTTTTTCTAGTTTGTATCCAAATGCTTTTGATTTGATTTTTGAATTTTCACATATGGGCTCAGTTGTAATTGTACGACAACTTTCCATTGTTTCCACCACTGGTCATCACGTACTTGAATATCAACTATTGTTTAAATTTCTTTCACTGGCCACATCCTTCACTGACCGTTGCAAACCATCTCAGCGCACTCACGAAACACACTCAGATCTAGTAGCCTGGACATTAAAACCAAGTGAGAGGATATACAGCTATGCAAGCAAACCAGTTCGCAATTCTGTCTATTAAGCATCTATATGTGCGGTAACGCAAACGCAGCCGAGATAAACAATTCAAAATGAACTATCCATGAATTAGAAAAAGCAGCAAACTGAGTGTGACAGTTGAAGGGTCCGATCACTAGAAATGCCTCCTAATAAGTACACGCCCTGGCTACTTTGCCAAGGAGCCTGGCTCTTTGGTGAAATGGTCAGTGCGTTTGACTCTTATCCGGGCCCTTCTTCGGCCTGCCACATGAGCATTTTATCAGACTGGATCATGTTAGATTTATAATTACTCATTTCTTTCATTTTTCTCACTGAGCCAAAGTTGGTCGGGGCATTTTTGCTTCATCTGAAAGTTGGTTGAGATCTGTCCCTACCTATATGTACGCCTCTGGGTGAGTTTCATATTAACATTAACCCGGGCACAAACAAATACTCTTGTGTTGTTTTTCCTGGAAAGAGCTCTCAAACGTCCTTTGGTGGGAAGTGGCAAGTTTAAACTGGGAGGTTTTAACGTTGCAGTTCCCAGAATGTCTCAAACTCAGCATTATCAGGTTCCATTTTGATTAAAATGCTGCCTACATCACATAGATAGCTGCTTTTCTTGGTAATAGACAGCAAGGCAATTCACTCAACACATTGTGATCTCAACTTGTCATATAGTGACACTACCTGACCAAGCATCGATATTCGACAAAAAAGGCAGACTTCTGGCGTCCTTACTTGACATTTAGGGTTAGGGTTCGGGATAAGGATTAGAAGTCAGGGGGTAGGGTTAGTTTTAAACAGGCATTAAATAAGGATGCCAAAAGCCTCCTTTTTTGTTGTATATTGACACTTGGTCATGGAGCTTCACGGCAAGTCAGGATTAGACTGGGCTTGTTCACTAGGTCCTGACACTCTGCCTAGTGCTGCCACTTTTTTCATGAAATCAAGTTCAAATATATTCAAACGAATAAACAATTAATTTGAATCAATTTGAACACAGAGTCTTTGCGTGAAGCTGGAAATACTAGTCTGTCAACTGATCGGGATAGAGTACGGCTTATTTTTTGTTTACTGTAGTATTATCAGCTGATCACGTGTTTTAATGTCAATTATAACTGCCTAGCTGTCTGAGGTGACCTGTGACCGAATCTAGTTTATCTAGCCAACTGATTTTACTTCCCTACGTCAGCCTTGTCAACAGAGGCGTTACCAGGGTGCCAAGCTTGGGTGGGCATTTGTCCTCTTTGGGGGGGCAAAAAAAAAGAACTTCTAAATCGCCGTAAAATTAAAATATATATATATCAGTGGCGGCTGGTGAAATGGCGATTGGTGAGGGATATTAACAGGTGTGATCAGTTTTAATTAATTATGCACACTAGGGTTGTGCCGACTGTGAACGCATTTTAAGGCGTAGCATCACCACCTGCTGCCATGGGGCGAACACCCGAGCTTTCACTTTTCCTTCATTAAACCCAATGCAGGTTGAACGAAAGTGCGAAACATCAAAGGCCAAAAAAAACTTGACTGACATCAATATTTTTTGGCTACATGCTGCTTGGAGCCAAGTAAAGGACTACAGAATCGTCTCCTATTAACCAATTAGGCAACTCTCAGAAAAGCAAACCTGTTCCCATTTACTTTGCTTGATTGGCAATAAAATGTTGGCCCTAGTTGAATGAGTAGAGCTGTTTAGACAGCATGTTTGATTGATGCATTTGGAAATTTAAATGGCCATAGAACAGCAGATTTGCATGAACACGATTTTCATTGCCTCGCGATTTCGTGCGACTGATCATTTATATCCCACATTTGCGTTTCATCCGCTTTTGGGGAAG
This sequence comes from Gymnothorax reevesii, assembly GCA_029721435.1. Taxonomy (NCBI): domain Eukaryota; kingdom Metazoa; phylum Chordata; class Actinopteri; order Anguilliformes; family Muraenidae; genus Gymnothorax; species Gymnothorax reevesii. Next base: position 85,964,249 of record CM056582.1, on the reverse strand, counting down.
AGGAAGATTTTTTAAATAATTATTCAAACTGGCATTCTTTCAATCTAACACCGTAGCCCATGGTTTGTCTGCTTTTCACCATCACATCTTAATCGTTATAGGCCACAGAAATTGCTTGATTGTTACATAGACCAAGTACACGGGAGAAGATTTAGGGAAGGGCGAAGCACCTGCAATTAGGGAAATCTAAACTCAGGCTTCTTCCCGGCGGCATTTTAAATCATTTTAAGCTGCTTCAGGCGTTTGTGTTTAAACAAATTACACGCGACTGCCTACACACCCCATGACGGCAAGTGGTCTCATTACACTTTAAAACAAGTGTTTGCCACTAAACATTTTTAAAGACCGCCCTTGATTTTAAGCGTATAGAAAGTACACAAGGTGGAAAACATTCAGAAAAGCGGAAGAAACATGAATGTGAGATATAAATGCTCAGTCTCTCGAAATAGCATGGCAATGACATTGTGTTCATGAAAATCTGCTGTTCTATGGCTATTTAAATTTCGAAATGCATCAAACATGCTGTCTTAATAAACAGCTCTACTCATTCAACTTAGAGACTAAAAAAATCCACAATTTCTTTGCCAATCAAGTAAAGTAAAAGGGAACACGTTTACTTTGACTAGAGTTGCCTTCAGTAGTCCTTTACTTGACTCCGTGCAGCATGTCGCCGAAAAAACTTATGCCAGTCTAGCTCCAGAAGCTCCAGACTAGCTGCTGGCTATCTGCCTGGGCTCACTCGGGAGCCAACTCAGGTTATAACAACATGAGTCAACACAGATGACAAACTAGTACACAAATTACATTAATGTCAAACAAGAAGCCCGACAAAATAAGCGGTGGCCGAAGTAGCAACAAAAGAGATATGGGCGAAGTTTTAATTCCCTGAGTGAAGCGCAGGGCCGTAGACGTGACACCAGACTGATGAGTTTCCACTGCAATTGAAGAGAATAGGGGGGTCTCTAGTAATTCGAAAGTGCCCATTGGTTTCACAGCAGAATAGACTGGCGAAGGAATCCACCAATCACATATAGTGATAGATAAATGAAGCATACGTAAAGCTCACTCTAAATGGCTGTCTACCTCCGTCTGTGAATCAGTTGGAAATCGCGTGTTTGCTGTCAAATTGTTGTAAACAAGTTTTTTTTCTTGAGTTTTCATTGGATGGGCAGAGCTTTTCTCAGGGTGGCCACTGCCCACCCCCCCCCCCACCCCCCACCCCCCACCCCCCTTGGTAACGCCCCTGCTTGTCAATAACATTTCATTTTGCTGTGATTAGAATGGTAAGCATTTTCTTGTTGATTTTTGTTGTATTTCCAAGACCAATATATGGGTTACATTGAATTGCACTCTGACCAGTAAACATGAGTAACCAAGCAGAGAGGAGGCCATTTTTTCTCTCCATACTTAAGAAGATGCAACAGTTAGTGAACTGTTACATTTAAACTCAGTTTCCTATGTATATATTAAGTGTTGACCTAGTCTTGTTATGCGAGGGCAGAATTGAAAGGAGTTTACTATCGTCAACTAATGGTTTTTAGATGGCCTATCATTTTACAATATAGTTATAGGACTGATTCATTCTCTCCATACATGAGGATTCTTCCTGCACGTATGGTAGCCTCCCATGGTCCAAAGACATTCTATTTCATGCAAGCATTTGCCCTGATTTTGATTGGCTGATATTGTCTCAGTCTCCCAATGGGTAAAAATGCACAGTTGATTTTGTGCAGTGTTTTTACTTATTAAGAAAGTTGCCTTTCTTTGCATTCAAACTAAACGTTAGCATACTATATGGTTTTATAATAAGATCAAATGTGCTGTATTAATTAAATGCTGTGAAGCATGTCTTGCAGGACAGTGATGAAATGGCATTTACTTTGCTGAGCCACTAAACAATGGCCAGAATAAGGTAGATACATTTTGGCCGAATATTAGCGAGAAGGGTTTTGCCCACTACCAGGATGATGGAAGAATTGCTCATTGTATCGGTCACTTCCAAAATGCTTCACAATTGCATAATGTGTCACATTTTTGTTTGTGTCACCAAAAATGTGGTACTATTAAAGCTTGGTGAAAAATATTTAGTTTTTACTTTCATTCACCTATTTAAGAAGAAGAGCCAACACTATTGGCGCCTTCTTCCAATAACATGAGGGATATAGAGGTGACACAAACACCTTCATCCCAGGTGACCCTTATTTTGTGATGAATAGGTGATAATAGGTTAGTTATGACAAAGCTCCATATTCGTTTCTCAGTTGTAAGCAGCTCCTAATCTAAAAAGCCTTCAAACTTCGGTAGAATTTCTGTTTCATGAACTGAGGACTACTAACAGCCAGTAAAAAATGGCTGTGACTCATGAGGAAAGGATGAGGTGTTTCTGAGATGTGGTGAATGCACAAGTATGGCTTGGTAAATGTGACCAACTTTTAATGAGGTGGCATATAAACTCTCTTACTTTACAAACACAATTCTGGTTAGTCTTGACTGGTTTGATTCTGTGAAAATAAATTAGAGGCAACTCATTAAGTATGACATGCACGCTAACAAGTGTCTTTGCTTGGGAATTCAAAAAAATGTCACTTGTACCAGGTCTATATTCGCAGCCAGTTAAAAAGGCTCAGCCTTCTTTTGGAGGCTAATTCTGTGAAAAATATACTTTTGGCTAAAAATTAACTCTGTTTCAATTTTAGCCTTATGGTGATTGGAATTACAATCACCACACACACATGCTGACTGAATCAATGTTAAGTTATTTTTCATGATTATATTAAAATACAGCCTCTGTAGATGGTTTCAGAGGTAACATGGACAATTAGAGAATCCTGTGCACTAATATAAAACAATATTAATGGATCCCAAGACTTTACTTATTTTTTTTCTATAAATTCATCTTCATACTATAATATGTTCAATGCATGTTAAGTCATAAAAATGCTCCAAAATATGTACTGAATACTAAATGCAGTTGTGCTTGTTATATGGTCAGTATTTTATTGGCTCATATATTTCACATTACATCTCATATGTGAGGTAATGCACAATTAATCTTCCATATTTCTGTCATAATTTCCCCTCATATGATTTTGCAGTGTGCAGACCTGAGAGGTGCTCTGTTGAGTGAAATATAGCGAAGGCAGAGCAAACAGACTTGATTCAGCTCTGTGTGGTCTCTTTGTTAAATGTCAGCCTTGGCAAGGAAAAGGGTGGTTGAGGCCATAGTTTACCTCCTCTAAAATCAGACAGAAAGTCATTGATTTTCTGGTGACACGCTCAACCCCCAACACAACCCCCTACTGTTTTTCCTCAGCACTCACACACACTTTTGCACGAACATACACACACACGCACACATATTTACGCATGTGCGTCCCCATGAACACACAAAAACATGCACGCTTATGTAGTGAAATACAGAAACCTGCCTTTACCGCCCTCCCGCTCTTTCTATCATCTCTTTCTGTCCCTCTCTTTCTCTCTCTGCCCCTCTTTGTCCCTCCCTACCTCCCTCCCACTCTCTCATTTCTGCCTTCAGTGAGCAGCTGCAGCCTAGAGAACTGTGGGAACCGCATTCACATCGGACCACATTAGTCACCAGATGTCACCTTTTGCTGCCAGCCCGTCGAACATCCGAGCAGACAATGCCCCATGCATGCTGAACATCTGACTGACGATGTCCTCTATGGAGGGGGATGGCTCACAGTGCTGGGACACACCCACCGCACAAACCTACAGCCAGAAGCCATGTTTAGAGTGACACCTACAGCTCTGTTTGGAAACCTAAGCGTGCCAGGAGACAAAGATCAAATCAGCAGGCTTGAGGTGAAAGGCACGTCTAAGAGAAAGGAATTTATTGTCGCCAGACTCAATAGCCATCTTTCAATAGCCATCTTTCCAGACAGAGGTACACGTTATTTTGCATTAACCCTCTCCATCCCAGTTTATTATTTTGAGATATGAAAAACCTTTCATTCATTGAGAATAGTTCTCATAAAATAATAATAATTATAATCAGTCATCAATTGATTTATTGTTGCAAATTTGCACCATGAGCCTGGAGAGGGTTAAATTACACATTTTTGTGACAGTCTTGCAAAATTTGAATGAATTAATTTTTCAGTGAGATAAAAGTGTTTTTAAAATTCATTTCACATTTTATCTTTCAGACTTAAAAATGAAAAATGCTCGTGATATCCCGGGCTGGATTGGCCATCAGCAATACTGGGACTTTTACCGGTCGCCTAGCCCGCTGAATGGCCTGCAAGCTGTAGCTAATAAAAAAAAAAATCCTGCATAATGGCCCCCCCGCAGCAAAGCAAAAAAAAAAAAAGAAAAAAAATTCTTTGGGAATGGTCCTGAATGCATCCCGCTCTGTCAAATGCCTGTAAATCAGCTGGAATGACCCGGAAAGGCTAGGTGTGCTGAAAGATAGATGGCAATGGAAAGAAAGGGGTGAGTAGTGAGGTAGGGAGGGGAGGTAGAGAGCTGAATGAAGGCTCTAGCAGGAGATGTCGCCAAACACAGCAAAATCGACCTGTTCATTTCGATTAATGGACTACCAGGTTTATCAGTAATAGAAATAAACATGTTTCCGAGCTAATATTAGCAATGCATCATAATGATTGCCCTTTGTCAGAAGCCCACATTCTTGGAATATTTTTGTCATTTTAACAGTAATATTACTATATCAACGTCCACCATGCTGGTGTACAAAGAAACAATGGCTTCTGTGAACGTGTCATTGATCGATAATGCAAGTACTTCTGCGTATCACTTACATGCCCTACAAAAGCAAAATATCAAGAAATTGTTTCACACTGTGGATTCGGCCCATGCATGCTTAAAACGTCCGATTGTGGTTCAGGTTTTCTCGTTTTCTGAATGTTGAGTATCCTGACATTGTAACTTGCGGCTAGAGACAGGCTGTCATCCTTGCTAGTTAGTTAAGCTGACCCTAGTTAGTCAGCTGGTAGATTGTTTAGTTCATGAATTTTGGTCGACCAGGATTTGTTTGGGTCAAGCAATCGCATGTAATTACGATCAATGGAATAATCCATTCTGAGATGGTGCACTATATGACAGTGATTCACTTAAACCTTGGCCAGTGTTCTCTTTAAATCAGTTGTATTTGGCAATTGAAAAAAATGAACAACAATGAATATGAACTATCAGTTGAAAATGGTGAAGCTTACTTAATGTTCTTTCCAAGCGGAAAAAATGTTTCACATGCTTTACTGGTAAAAATTTTGGTCACAGTTTATCTGAAGTGTTGCTCATAAAGGCTTTATAGAGCATATATAATGCCTTTATGAATGAGACATAATGTCTTCATAAATCATTCACAAGCAAACATGTTGAATAAAGATGTGTTATCTCACACTTTACAAAGCATGACATTTGCTTATGAATGATTTATGAAGACATTATGTCTCATTTATGAAGGCATTATACATGCTGTATAAAGCCTTTATGAGCAACACTTCATATAAAGTGTGACCAAAATTTTTAGATTGCATTGTTATGTGTTAGCTATTTGTGGTGCATACCAAGTTTTTTTATTGGATACTTAATTTGAAACTTTTTAGGTGCATCCCCATTACATCGCGGGCACCACGGCAACTTCAGGTTCAACGCAAACTCGGAGCTGAAGCCTACTGCTATCTCATAAATAAAAAAGAAAGATAACTAATGCTCTTGTCACTAAAGCCCATCTGATTGGTCTAATCCATAAAAGAAATTTAGAGCCATTTAACCAAATTAAACTTTAAAGTTTAGCATGTTTATTAGCAGAATGCAATCACATGATATAGAACTTCACATAGCATAAGTATGGCATTTTGAGCATAATTTAATTGTTTATGATGTAATGGCACTAAAATGGTCAATGGCCGAGTAGGGAACGATACTAGGTTTTTTACGATAAAGACCCATTCTTATTCAATCAGCCTTACAATTTAAAAGTTGCAATTTGAGGCATTATACTTCACCGTGAATTGGTTTTACCCCCTTTAACCTAGTCATTTTGATATCAATAATATCTACTTAATAGTGGTCGACTTTAGGCACATGTACTGGTTTACTTGCAAGTGTAGTTTTATTTAATGTGGAAAAACGATAAATCTGTTTCTGTAGTCCAACGCAATGATCTGTTAAGTCAGCTAATTCATTTAAGTTCAAATTAAAATCTAAGAATTAAACCATAAACAATTAATATCCTTAATGAGAAAAAAACAAACATTTCTGAACAAACCCTATGCTTTTTTAATGTTATTTTTCTGTGAGACGCTACCAGAGTCCATGAGAATTTTAGACTTCTAGGTTGTCATGGCCTATGATTAAACAATATTTTTGCTAAGGAGATTTAAAATCCCAATGAGAGCAACCCAATTTAAGAAATAAAACATAGGTCATGTTTAGGAAAGTGTTATAATTTGGTCAAATTAAAGCATCACCTTATTGCGCGATCATACTTCAACCTCAAAAGTGCAATGGCACCATCTGCATGGGGGGCATGAAGAGGAGGCTCTGAACGGAGTTTATAAATTTCAATCAATTGAAAAATTGGAAAAAACAGCCGACTGTGTTGGGTTTTACGAAATGAACCAATCGCAAAAACCAGTAGAATACAAAAAGGAGGCTTTATTTCTGAAGGGGGAAACCCCCCCCCAACAGAGCTGGCAACAGTACAATGTCCGCAATCCAAAATCAGAGTCCAATGGGCGAAATCCAGAGTCATACACAAAATCGAAGTCAGACAAAAAGAGGTCGAAAAACAAGAATGCGGCAAAAGTACAGGGAATCGGCAAAACTCTATGTCTTGGGCGGTCCAGTCAGAAAGATAAATCAGTATGAATCAAGTATTTGTGGAGACCAACAGAAAATCGCAGCAGAGATAATTAAGGAAAGGCAAGGAGGCGAAGACTAGAATAGGGCGACTGCTGAGAGATCGTTAGCCAATTAGTAAGTGCAGCAATACAATCCCGAGTGTTGTTAGTAAGTTAGTCAAAATATACAAGGTTCGTGTTGGTTAGTAATTACCAAAAACAACAAACTGTGTTAGTAAGATAGTAAAAGAGAGAGGAAGGAAGAACACGAGATAATGAAAGAAGATTGAAACCCAGAAGCCAATGAATCACCCAAATGAGTGGCACGCAAGACAAGGGACCGTGAGCAAAGATACACACATGACAAGACAGGGGAGACAAAGTGCAAAGCATGGAAAATAAACAAGGCATGAAACATGGCTATGAAAACAAAACATGGCATGGAGACTAGATAAACTAAAACATGAAAAATAAAACCAGAAATCCAAAATACCAAAAACACAACACAAAGTCCAAGAATGGTCAGTCGAAGCAGTGGTCACTAAACACAAGAATCAATACATCATGGCACCAGGCCAGACACAGAACTTGAACTAGACATGATCATAGACATGGGACATGGCATGGCAAAGACAGAAAATGCAGGATCACAGACTGATGGTCGACCAAAATTTGCTTTGGTCAGGGACAGCCTTACTAGCCAGTTTGTAAAAATTTTCTTAACGCAGTTGTCTTCATTTCGCACATTGATAGCTAGCTATGTTCTTTTGCCACCGCTAACATTTTCTCTCACCTGTTTTTGTGCTCCATTTCTTTTTTGAGTTTTGGATAGGGAATTGTTGGGTGTAAGGCCTGCATCATCGTTATCATTTGACTAATGTCACAAGGCTTGCGGGCTATACGCTGCAAACTACTCTCATGGACCGCCAGCGATGTAACATTAGCTGGCAAGCTTGCTAGATGGCTAGCTGTCTGCGGCAGCGCCTAGGGACAGCCAGTCCAGCTATTAACCTAGTAACCTCATGTTTCTTTTGCTATTGTCGTCTTAATTATTGTTAAATCTCAATGCTCGTTTTAGAGACAGCGGAGGGAATTGGAGGACTTTTACATCATGTGATAAGATACACGTTATTGAACCCCATGGGAGTCAAACTCACTGGAGTTAGTCCCCGGGCGCTGCTCAGTGGCTGCCCACTGCTCCTAACTATAGGATGGTAACTACAGGGGTGTCAAACTCACCCGTTTACGGTCAGGGTTACTGGTAGGAGTGTTCCTATAATGCATGGGTGGGGGAAACTGGAATAAACCCACAGGAATCAGGGGAGAACATGCAAACTTGACATAAGGCGGGATTCGAACCCACAAACCCCTTACTGTGAGGAGGCAGTGCTGACCACTGTGCCACTGTCAGGTTAGAGATGGTAGAAGAATGCCCTGCGGGAACAAGATGATCTGGTGGACATCCCTGGCTTATCTTGAAAGGATCATAAGGCGAAATACAATACTGTGAAAAAGATCATCCCACTATTTTTTCAATACAGACAAACCTACATCACTCAAATAAAATAAAATGAAATAAATTCCCCCCTTAACCTAATAAATGATTGTGCCACCCTTGTCAGCAACAGCTGCAATGAAACTTTTGCAATAGCTGGCAATGAGTCTTTTACATTGCTGTGGAGGAATTTTGGCCCACTGGTTTTGGCAGAATTATTTTTATTCAGCCACATTTGAGGGAACTGTCTATTTAAGATCATGATTCAGCATCTCAATTGGATTCAAGTGAGGATGCACCAAAGCTTTCATTCTATTTCTTTTGATCCTTTCAGAGGAGGATTTCCTTGTGTACTTTGGATCATTGTCCTGCTCATAACCCAAGGGTGCTAAAGCTGTAGGTTAAAAACTGATGGCCAGACACTCTCCTTCAGAATTTTGAACTTCCCGAGGTAAGGGAGGACCATAGTGTGAGTTGACATATTCCTTTTTTTCATAATGTGTGTTGCAGTATAACACTTTGCCTTTTATTTACAGAAAATCAAAAGATTTGATCAAAAAAAAAGAATTTTCAACTTGCCATTAGTTCAACGTTCCATCAGTTCAGGCGAGTCGCCCTGATCCTGCAGTAACAAAGCGGCACCAGACTGTCACGCTACCACTACTGTGTTTGACTGTTGGAACAATGTTCTTATTGCGGAAGGTGGTGTTAGTGTTACGTCAGATGTAGTGAGACCCATGTCTCCCTAAAAGTTCTACTTTGGACTCATCAGCCCACGGAATATTCTTGGGGAATCATCAAGATTATTTTTATGTATTTATTTATTTATTTATTTTTGCATCTCCAATCTCGCCCGAATTTAGTTTAGATTCAACTGGGCTGGTAGTTATCATGCCTGTAAGTGTCCAGTGAAATTGAGCCCAATTGTCATTTATATTTGTTTAGTTGGTTTATCGTGTAGCTAATTATTGTGTGACTAATTTTTTCACATCAGGCTTGGATAGCTTTTTTCTTTCAACAACTGTTGTCATCTTTTACCAATTGCATTTTGTGGTTACTCGGGTTACCACAGCCTAGTATTAAAATTATTTTGATGATCTGACACATTTCAGTGTGGCAAATATGCAAAAACAGAAGAAATTGGGAATTGAGAAAATACTTTTTCTCAGCAATGTGTACCAGCCTGACCTCTGTATTCTGCCACCGCTGATTGCCTGGCGCTGATCCCACTCTGTTGCTGTGATAGTCGGTCACGTCTCCAGTCTATTCTGCTTCCCCTGTGGGAGAGTGACCTTCCCTCAGAGGTCAGAACAGCAGAGACTCTGATCACTTTCAAGAACAACTTGAAGACTCACCTCATCAAATAGTACCTCCTCTTCTTGTTCCTTGTTCCATTCCTTTCTATGTATTGTTACTGCTGGTATTTGAAATGTTACTTCCCTCCAAGGTTCTTTGCACTCTTTATGCCATCCAATGCACTTTGAGCTGGACTTCACTCTGGATAACAGCATCTGCTAAATAGCAATAATGTCATGTAGTAGTAGAGTGAGTGTGATGCTCTGGGAAATGCTCTGTTGGGAAACCCTGGGTGCAGGAACTCCATTGCGCGTCAGTTTGATGGAGATGTTTTTGCAGCGCAAAGGCTACCAACGCAATATTGTGCTGGTAGTTTTATCAGTTGTGGCTGATATACCCTTGATGAAAATAGGCCAAAGACAAAAATCAATCAGGCCACTCATTCTGGGCCCCCAGTGTTTGAAATGAGACTTGAGGGTCTTTTGCACCCTAAGGCAGATTGCGGTATTGCCTTTGGTGCCAGAAATGCAACTTTGCCATGGATTTACAGTATTAATAATGTTTTTTTTCATCCTGCCAAATAAGGTAAGGCTTTACCAATTACAACGGTAGTTCAGCAGATAGCATACCAATTATCGTCTTTGTCTTTTTTTTTTTCTAATCCTAAAAATTGGCCTGGCGTTATTCTCTGTGGTTTTTGAACACATATTTATCCGGGGAAAGTGTCAGTTGAACAAGTTTCTTTTTTTTTCAAGGGTGCCCTGAGAGAAATGCGAAACAAAACGGGTCACAAGTGAGGAGGGAAAGAGAGAAACAGGGTTAAAGCCCCTGGAGAAATTTTGGGGTTAAGGCCTTTTCTCAAGAGCCCAACAACTCAGAGCTTCCCAAACTCATCTCTCCAGAGTCCCAAGCCTCAATGAGGGCTTGAACCAGCAACTCTCCAGTAACCAGTCAAGAACCCTGCTGCAAAACTACCAGGGGACCTAATTACAAGCAAGTGAGCATGCACGAGTTCGTAAAGGTATCGGTTCCACTCATGGAGTTGAGAACCTTTTCTCAAAACTGCGGGGCTTACCAATTTCAGAGGGTGATATGTTTACCCGTTACGGTCATGCATCATGTTAGTCCGATCACGGATTTCATTACTGATGTAATTTTGAGAGCTTTGCTTTGCTAGAAACTGGCACATAGCTTAAAACTGACAATAACTTATTGAGAATGATTTAGGAAATGAAAGAATTTATCTATTCTGAAATTTTGCTTGTTAATGGTAAAACTCATTATTGGGTGGATTATTCTGATAATATAATATATAATAATAAAAATGATGAAAATAATTAATAAATCTGCCTGATCAACAGGCCTTGGCGTACTGCCATCAGACTTTACTGAAGGGATGGAGTACCTTTCTACCAATTTAGTGTTTTAATGATGGTGACGGCAATCGGGGTCATGCAAATTGTCTCAGAATCTCCACTGAGTTCAGCTGGTTTCAGATCCAGTAACTGCGAAGTTGATGGCATATGCTCAGGATCACTTTCATACTCAAAAAACCAGTTAGTGACGCCTTATGCCCTGTGGGCCTTGGGCCACTGTCATCCTCGACAAGACCTCTCCCACCAATCACAGGACATAAAGGTGATGACACAGAATTACTCTTCATTGATTAGCAGTGAACCTTCCGCCTTTAAGAGGACGAGTCGACTCACACCATATCAGAAGATAGAACAGAAGTATCTGTACTGGCGATGTTTGTCCATGTGTTAATTTAGGTTTTTCCCTTTTTTGTCAACCATCATTTTATCGATAATATATTGCATCTGTGTTTATGTAACTGGCCCTTAACTCTCTTTAGATGTGACTAATAAATTTATTAAGATTAATCTCTGATTTGGATTGTCATCGAACAGGAGCACGCAATCAAACACAATTTAAGATCCAGAAAAGTGTGACTGCTTCTTTTTTTAAGTTTGCTTTTAAGTTTAAACTTGTGCCTCAATTTTTTTTTCTTTACAAAAATATGGTAAAGCAGTTTTTCTAATTAAAGTATTTATATTCTACTTGCATGACCATGCTTCAATGATTTATTATATGAAACATTACTATTATTATACCTTGCCAACATGAAGTGGAAGGGGGATATAGGTTGGACCTCTGTCCGTCCATCCGTGCGTGTGTGCGTTCGACTGTCTGTCCGAGAGAAAGGGAACAACTTTTCTCAGAAACTATTACAGATAGGACAACCAAATTTGTTGTGTAGCTTCAGACCACAAAGGCCTTGATGGAGTTAGAAAATAAGAAGCACTAGATTGGCGGGGGATGTTGTAGACCCTGTCGACTTGTTAATATTATTACTATTATCCAGTGAGTGCAGAAGTGCATACTGGGAACACAGGCAGAGAGCCACGCAGTTCTTAATACAATTCCACTGTGTTCTCAGCCCTACCACATTGAAGCCATTGACAGGAAACTGAAGCAAACGAATACAAATGAGCTAAGCATGCTGAGACAGGAAATGATCTCCCATGATGCACCAGTGCTAAATGTCACACTGATCTGCTCATTATCCAATCCATGTAAGAGCAAATCTATCTTAGCCTCTCACGTCTCTGCATTCCATTCCCATGTTGTTAAATGATATTTATCTTGGTCGTCCCCTCAACAGATTCTTCGTCTTATTTCAAAAGGGCGGGATACCGGTTGCTGACCATCCCTAAACCTCTGCCAGGCTGGCACACCATGTTTGACAGCAATGACTGCAATATTCTTGCTTTTTTACCTTTCATAATTTGAGACCAGCATGTTGCAGTTAAGTTTATCAAATAAATTAATTCTCCAATTCACACATCAGACATTATTTGTTCATTTTATGGAATGATTAAATAAATAAACATTAGAATGCTAATAGACGATGTGGCATTGCAATAGCAGTCCCAGCAGGCATAGCATTTTCTTGATGTTTTTTTTTCTTTTTTTAAAAAAAAAATCTGTTTCTCCTCCTCTACAAAAAATAAAAATAAAAAAAATTTGCCTGAAATTGAAAATTGCAGTCATACTGGCACTTTTTTTTAAAACAACTTCCTTCCTTACACTGAGAATGGTAACATTTTAAATAGTAGGTTACATAATTCTGTAAAATATGTGTTCAAATTGAAAAACAAATGCTATTGTCAAGATACTAATGACATTAATTTCTAAAAAAAAAAATCTGCTCCCTTTTGTTCTGTCGCTGTTCGTGAGTCAGTGCTCACAGGAAAGAGATGCGAGTTCTCTTGGGAATGCTTTGGCACTATTGTGTGTTCATGCAGTATTTCATAAAGTACAGGAAGAAGACAATTTATTCCAAATAATTACAAATGAATGAAATAAAATTTCTTCATTTTAAATGCATAATGATCGGAAATACTCAGCTGAAAGAAAAATTTACCAAAAAATATGACGTGTTCCTCCTGAAGTTTCACTCAATGTAAGAACTCAGATATCTTGAACAAACCTTCCACGCCTACACATCTAAGAGCACCAAACAGTGGCAAGTGAACCACATGATATTTCTATTCCCTGATTCTTTATTCTCAGTCTGAGGAACAGTTAATCCGGACATGAGATGTTCCCTGAGATGGGACCCAATATTAATGGTTAAATACGTCGTCCTGCTGAGCAACACTTTTCAGTTGACTAACGACTAGGAATATATAGGTTTATATCCCAAATGGAACACTGTTTTCAACACACAATTTTGCATTGTCTCAGTATCAAAAAGTAAGTGAATGCATTTCTGCATTTTATTATGGGATTGAATACTTGTCAGGCGTGTTATTTTCAATAATACAATAATATGCAATTACTCTCTCGCTCCCCCTCACCCCCCCTCCTTGGAAGCGTTTCTCATATGGCAGATCTGGTCAGTCTGAAACAGGTGATGGCGATTTGAAGTGACATTGCTGTAACATAGCTCGTTGTCTCAAAATAGTTGCAAAAAATAAATGCAGATGCTGTGAATTCTTCCAACATGTCACATATTATAATATAAATATGATAAATGTGGCAAGAAAGCAGGCCAAAGGCACAACTTTTCCTCTTCTTTTGCAGAATTATGCGTTTTCATACCGAAGTTCGACCGCGGACTCGGTAGAAAATTTGACCATACATTAATGGGAATCTGCCATAATGGTGTGCGCCAGTTCACTTCAATGTGTAGTTTGATTTAATCATTTAGATTTACAGTTTCTACCTCGGCTTTCATTAATCCCTGCATCAGATGAATGTCATGTCGCAGTGTTTTCAGAACTATGTGATTAATCACAACTGCCACTAATACTATTATTGTTATGAGCATTACAAAAAGGTTCTGACTGACATTATTTATACTGCTATGATGAAAATATTCTGAGGTCAGCAATGAAAATGAATAGAGGGATGCCTTCTCAGCATAATGACCTCTCCGAATAAGGTACTTAGGTAAAATTCCAGAATAATACTATAGCCATGTTGTCATAGTAATGCATGTGGGAGCAAATGGCTTTTTATCTGTAGAATTGTAGCTCCAGGATTCTGCATTTTGCTCTGGGAGTGATGATTGAATTATCCATTCTTGTAAAAAAGATGTAAACCACCTGCGGCCATTTCAAAGTCTGATATTTGACTTGATATTAAAATAGACCCTTGGGCTTAAAAGGGTAATACTGAGTCTTCATTTGAATGTAGAAATATTATGGGATATAATTGTGAAATATGTATTCTGAACTACTCTTAGTGCCCTGAAAAATAAAATCACCTGCCTAATATTGTGAAGGTCTCCCTCCCATCCACGAAGCAGCTGTGTCAAGCTGACATCCATTTGAATTCCCAGGCCCAGGATTTCCGAGCAGAACATGTCCTTGAGCCTTACACTCCCTCAAGCATGGCCTCTTCTCACTGTGGTTCCTAGCAGCTTCCAAATACTAAAATGCAAAATCATGCCAAGCTTTAATATGACTCAAAACATTTTATCAGCTCAACTGTAAATGAAATAATGAGAGAGTAACTCATACCTACAAAATGAAGAGAACTTGCACATCCAAAACCAAGAGGACCAAGGGCTGAGTCAAACAGTAGCGAAAAATATAATAAATGAATCACTCGCACACTGCAGGGCTCTAATTTCTACTTTTCGTTCCACAAAAGAGTGACGTTTCGAGCACAATAGCTCTTCATCAGAGTCTGCCGAAGAGCTGTTGAGCTGGAAACATCACATTTTTGGTGTAATAAATGCAGTTAGTGGAAATTTGAGTCCTGCAGTGTGCTAGTCATTAGTTTCTTATATTAATAACTCATACATAGCCACGAAACAGCCATGCAGCCATATGTCCAATTACTTTTGGTCCTGCGGGGGGGGGGAGTGTATAAAACATGCTGTAATTCTAACACTTTGCCCATTTTGGTGGTAAATCCCCACAGATTAATGGTGTAAGCCTGTACCTGGAGCTCATATTCATTATTCAGCTTCATCGCCAATAGAGTAAGGTGGGAAGCTAACGTAACAATATCAATGTCGAAATATTTATGGTCCTGACTGTACATGTAAAATTGCACAGCTGACAAACGGCAGTTGCTGCCACTTGGCATCCTCAGGGCAGTTGGTTCTTTGGCAGTGATATCAAACATTGTTTGTTAGCTCTCTGTCAGCTCAAGCTGATGGGCTGTGTTCATGTGCCACCTCTGGGAGGGTGTCGCTGAATCATGTTAATCTGATGGCATGTTTTGCAGAGATTCTATCTGTTGTTTTTCACCTCAACTTGCAGGTGTACTCCTAGGAGCTCTCAGCTGGGGTCCTTTCATGCTCACTGCATGCAAAATGGAACTGGATAAATCTGGTGACATGACTGCAAAAGAGGTCACTAGCCCTGGTTCAATGAGGTTTAGAAATAAAAAAGTACACTGTCAAGCTATCCCTTTAAAACTGAATGAAGAACGACTACTTCAGTCATTATGGCTTTCCAGTAGCAATTCCTACACCATTACTTTAGTACAGAAAGGTCAATGTTTATGGAATTAGACAAGTATGAAAAGCATCCATTCCTACATGGTTCTCCTCACCACATGGATTTAAATTTTCTTAAATTAAAGGTAACTCAGCAATGTAATCAACGGTATGCTCATCAGATGTCAAATAATAACAGCCCTTAAATATTGAGTTGCTCGAAATACTTATGGTTTCATTGTTTAGCAAAAAAAAAAAAAAGAAGAACATCAGCAAGTTCATACACCCATATTGAAAATAATCAAATAGTAGTGAAATTTCAAT
Organism: Gymnothorax reevesii; assembly: GCA_029721435.1. Lineage (NCBI taxonomy): Eukaryota > Metazoa > Chordata > Actinopteri > Anguilliformes > Muraenidae > Gymnothorax > Gymnothorax reevesii. The sequence continues at coordinate 85,948,348 of CM056582.1, read as the reverse complement.
AATGAGAAGGACTGAAATGAACAAAATTAATAAAATGTTTAGCCCAGTGTAGAGAAAGTTTTAATCTCATTCAAATTTTTACACAATAGACCCATGGTTCCCACTGATCAACTGGTGAATTTACTGTAAACTCCGCCTGACATCAACCTGTTAAAAGGCCCGTCTTTAAGCGTGACTTCTAAATCTCTTTATTCGCAAAAATGGGCATGTTATCAAGTCACCTCCCCATGCATTATAAAAAAAAAAAATATATATCAATGGGCTTATAGACTCTGTGAGGAATCACGTGTCAAGGAGACAAAAGGCCCATTTACAGCGCTTGAGAATGACTTCTTAGTCATGTTTTTTTCTTTTACTGCAAAAACGAAAGAAGACTCACCCTCACCAGAAAAACAAAGCGGGGGGGAGGGCATATTTGCAGACATGCATGTACAGGTGGTCACAGTCACACCTGTCACACCTCCGGTGATCTGTACTCACCCCACACCCCTCCCCACCCACACCCCATGCTTCAGGAGGGTAAGCTTCATGGAGAAGACACCAATACATTTTACGGGGAGAAACAAGCAGGTTTCAGTGCAATCAGAGCCATATTACTTTTGGAAGCCTAACCAATTCCAATATGGCCAGCAGCCTATTGCAATGGTTTGTTCAGAAAAACCGTGTCAATTCATCCTCATAGTTGAAAAAGGTAGGTCTGCACACTGCCAAATGAGCTCCAAAAAATAAACTTTATTTAATTAAAACAAGCAACGTTTCGATCATCTTCGTCAGGCATAAAGATAACAGGAAGAAGAAATGGCCTTTATCACATGATACTTCATCTACACCCGCCCAGGCAGGGCACCCAAAGGTGTCAATCATCCAGACAGACAGACAGATCCTTACACATCTTGAGACAGTAAGGGCTGGTTTCACCGACATTGACTGAACCTAGTCCTTGAGTATTCAGAATTCTCAAATCGTCCACACTAAACATAGTTTGGGGTAAAGCTGTCTGGGAAACGGCCCCGGGTGTAATTTGCAGAGCTGTGTCACCGTTGCTGAAATTGAATAAGAGGAGAGAGTGTAATTTCCGACAATTCAGTGCTTGACAAAAAATTGGACAGAATTTGTGTCCAATAATGTAGCGTGTATGTGCACTCAGTGGAAACCAACCCTGTTCCCAGAGAAAGACTGCACTGTAGGACTTCATTTCAACTGTAATTTGGCAGAACTGACTCTATGATCGCAACAAGATTTCTGGCTATGGAATTCTGTGAGCTTTGTAAGAGTTGGAGTGAAAACCTACAGAGTAATATATCAGCAAGAACAGGTTTTGTTATCATGGATGTCATTGAACATGGCAATTGGATATAATAAATACATTTGATGCTATTTGCTGAATTTAGTTAGTCTTATTTAGTTAGTTCTCTGAGACACTGATAATGTCATTAAAATGTAGTTAAGGTGTCCGGTGGTCTGTGCACCTTTATTGTTGCCAAATATGTAAATATGTGATGTCTGGTTTGGACCTGAAAGTGGGCGTGTCAGGCTCAATCCAATTGTAATAATCTTTATTATTGGTCAATATATGCACATAGTTATGCATGATCTGCTCCCAGCAGACGAATATACAGTACATTGAGTGAGAATATAAGGAGTGATCCAATCAGGATCTCTGATCTGCCTCTTGTGAATTGCTCTAAGCTCAAGCTCATATATTCTATACACCATAAAATCTGATTATTTCATGCTGACCACAATCAAAACTGAATGTTGTGGGTCATAAGGGTAACAAATTTATCTTAAAAAGGCTATCAAAAGCTCGATGGTCAAAAATTAAATTTTAAGAAAAATGGACTACTTGTGTAAATCTTCATATTGTAAGTACACTATTGTGCACACAATTGTGTTTATAGTAGTAATTTGTACATTGGACAAGAGAGCTAGCTCTCAATCGGACTCCCAGTATGAGTAAACAAAAACGAAATAAAAACCCTTTGACTTTTGGGCCCTGTTGATCATTTAATATCACATAGCCCAGAATTTTCTGTTCAGGAAAGACAACTGTTCTTCAGTGAACATATTATTTGTACCACACTTCCTGACTGACAGTTTTTAGCACCTAATTACCCATCGCTCAAGGAAATGTCATTTTCTTGCTACAAACCCAACACTTGTTGCAAAAATCCTGTTCTAAAACTGATGGGAAGGAGCTGAGAAAAGAGCCACCACCCAGCTAACAAATGTCATTTTTGTAGTAGATAATTCTGAGATAATGATGATATGAATATATACTCAGCAACAAAAGTTTCTGTGACACCAATATTTTTAATTATTTTTCATAACGCAATTATGAAATTGTCATACATGGTGATATCAGACTGAAACAGTACACGTAAACACAACATTGAAATGGAAATCATGAAAATGCGAGAAAATGACTTTGCACGTGAAAATGTGCGTAAATCATGCTTGTGGATGGCAATAAAAGAGGAGAATTTTTGGAATGTTCACATTGTGCCTGATAAACGACGGAAGCATCACTTATCGAAAACACAGCCATTTCGGATCAGGAACTCTACCCTCTAAATGCCAAGACTGTCTGAAAATGATCGGTGGAGGGCCATTGGGATGATTGAATCTGGAACCTCGCAGAGGGAAGTTGCTCATCGCCTGAATGTCCACCGAAACACCATTTGGAACTTATGGCAGCGTCATCAGCAGACAAGACATGTCAGAGACCGTCCTCGCAGCGGCCGTCCACGAGTAACCACTCCCAGACAGGACAACTGGATTCGAACAACCCATCTCCGAAATCGATTCCAACCTGCAACCATAACTGCAAGAACGATACCTGGTTTGAGGCGACTGTCTGCACAGACAATCCGTCGCCGTCTCCGTCATTTTGGCATTGTCCCACGTCGGCCAGCAAGACGCCCAATACTCACAGTACAACACCGACGACTGCGTCTACAGTGGGCACAACAACATCGACGGTGGATCCAACGTCAGTGGGATCTTGTACTCTTCACTGATGAATCAAGATTCATGCTTAACCGATGTGATGGTCGTTTACGTGTATACCGTCGACGTGGAGAACGTTATGCCAACAACTGTGTTCAGGAATTTGATCGTTTTGGAGGTGGTAGTGTCATGATTTGGGGAGGGATCACGGCTAGAAACAGAACAGATTTGCTTGTTATTGATGGAAATCTGACAGGTCAAAGATATCGCGATGAAGTGCTACGGCCATTGGTGGTACCGTTTTTGATGCAACATGGTCCCGGAATAACACTGCAACATGATAACGCCAGACCACACGTTGCAAGGATTGTACAGCAGTATCTGATGCAACAACATGTCAATGTCCTGCCATGGCCAGCCAGATCCCCAGACATGTCCCCAATCGAGCATCTTTGAGACGAGATGGATCGACGTTTGCGGCGGTTGGATAACCCGCCAGCTACACTCCAGGAATTGCGACAACGTCTACGTGAGATTTGGAATGACATCCCACAGCAATTTCTGGCACATCTGATTCGGTCCATGCGCCGGAGATGCGTTGCTTGCATCATGGCACGAGGAAGTCACCCCCGGTATTGAAGTGTGAAGGTCACAATTGGTTAGACGTCAGACAAGTGCTTCATGAAGCATGAAAATGACATTTTTCGTTTTGAGTGACGTTGGCACTGAAAAGTCAGTGTTTCTCCTGTTAAATAAACATATTGATTGCATTGAGATCTTTGCGTGTCATTTATAACATACACATAAATGGTGTCACAGAAACTTTTGTTGCTGAGTATATGTAGCAACCAAACATTTTGAGTTGAGAGTGGACATATCATTAAAGGAGCACTATGGTGCAGCAAAAAGTAGCTCTAATATCACAAAGGAAACCTCGAACAACGCAAATCCACTTGTTTCCGCCTAGGCAGGGGACCTGTGCAGCAGACACAATTGATTTTGAAAATCTATTGTGCTGCACCATTATATTCATTTTACCACGCTTTTGCCCAAGATAAAAAAATGAAGCTATGACTTATTCACCTTGATTCAGCAACCACTGTTTCCATGACCATCATAACCATTGACTAGCCGACGACAGTAGACGGGATACGCTTCGATAGCTCCGATTTTTTACGTATTTGCTAATTACTTGCGCTCCGAAATGCCCCAGTGCAAAGCATACAAGTGCATAAACCATGCAATAAACTGCTTATTGTACGCTCTGTTCGTACTGTTTGTGTTGTTGTTTACGGTTGAATATGGTGGCTAAGGTGCCGGTTTACGTCATACCCATGTGCTCTCTTTGGTGCGCGTGCCAATTATGGCGGCTTACACGAGCGTGATAATTAGGCGCCTGGGGCTATATGGACTACAATTACTCATTTATTAGCGTACTGCTGAAAATTATACTGGCTGAGTAGGGTTCACAAGGGTTCAGAATAACACAATTGGCAATTTGTGTGTGATTCCATAGTGCTCCTTTAAGTCTGAAATGATGAGTGAGGTATACTATCACTTTAAGGAGCAAACTGTGACTTTGAAGGAGTTCAGTGCAGTGAATGTTTTTCCACTTCACCTGCTGAAGTGTTTCGCAGTCTCAGCAGGAAATCTATAGTATCTGGTTCCTGGAACACTTTGTGTTTTCAAAACCTGAATATTGCTCCCCAGATTTCCTGCCAGCTATCCTGTTTGATAGCCTACCATATCAGAAAGAGCCGCAACTGCATATGTGTCAATGTATGCCAAACTGAGCAACGGTGTGAAAGTCCTGACATTCACAAAAATATATATACATCATAATTTACCAATTTTTTCTGATTAAATCTGCCAAATGAGCTTGGAAAACCTGGGGTCGCGCATTTGCACATTTGCATTCACAAGTATTTTAATTGTTGATCATAAGTTCATGATATTATTGTTTTCTTCTGTTCAATTCAATAATAATCACTGGTGTTTTGTAGTTAATTCTAGCGTGTATATACTATAAACGTACTTTATCTATAATGGCTGCTAATACTGACCGTGGTATGATAAAATTTGTTAGCGTGCGCCTTGTGCAATAATTTAAAAGTTTCATTTTAAAGCACATGTAACGATCAGTCACTGGCATAACAGCACAATTTATCCAGCCACTGAGTCTCTGAAGATGTTTACACTACGATCCAATTAAAAATGCTTCTGAGTGGCCAATAAGAAAAATACACTGTCCTTTTGCCTCTAACTAAATGCAAATTAAAACAGAGCGCACAGCATTAATGCAGAGGGTGGAATATCCATTTAATCATTCCTTCCCTGCAGGGCATTCAGATAAAAATGACACCACAACTGCATTACTAATTCTACTGCTGTCACTTCTCATAGCTACTTACCTTGCAAACAAACTGATATAATGACACCTGCCTGCTCGGCTGAGATGGCTTTGTGGATTCACTCTTGTGGAGAGAAGATCCACAGAGCAGCCAGGGCGAAACACATCCTGCTTTCATGATGCAAAATTTTGACCAGATTTCTCCCACTGTCTCCCCCTCGCCTCTAAACCATGCTTGTTCAGACAACATTAAAGACAAATACAAGTTTTCATCCTGAGAATTACAAAGCTGTTTGTCCTCGAGGTAAATCTCCAGTACGTTCGACTCCCTGCATTACTGACTCTTTTTTTAAGTGTTTCAGCTTACACTAAAACATAATCCCTCAGATGTGTGCTTTTTTTGTTCGTTTGTTCTTTTGTTAATCGTATCTGTTCATTATTGGAATGCGGGTTTTGGACAACCTCTAAAATTCTCGACCGATTTGTGCACTAAATGGACTGTAAAGCAATAAAAAATATATTTTACGGCATCACGGTCTGCATGATTGATTGGAATAATCAAAAAAGAATATGGCCTTAAAAGAGGGTACCTTCATTGTCTAGTGCAAAAGAAAATACATGGGGAAATTTAATGCGTCATGATGACATTCATCATAAAAGTGGTAGTAAATTTGATTTACGAGCCATCAGATGGACAGAGAATGGTAAGGTATTAAACATCGCGTCAGGTTCGCAGTACATCTTAAAAATATTTACTCCAACAGCACCTTCTTGATATGCTGCATAGGTCAAGGCAACAGTGAAGATGAGTCCTTTATTTATCCTTTCCTATTTATGGTTTGGTTGTAAAAGTATAAAAGAGGTAGAACTCTCTCTGTCAAAAACTTTGAGGAAGAAAGAATTAGTTCATTTTTTTATTTGCCAACTGAAATATCAAGTATGTTAATAATGGTACCATGCAAAGGATGAAAAAATTCTACAGTACTGGACGGAAAAAAAAAAAAACACCTTCCCACAGTTGCAATCAAAATTATTCAACCCCAATTGAAAATTGGGTTTACTGGCAAAATTTACAAACTTTCAGCTGTTTGTGATGAACAGAATCAACAACAACATTTTAAATACAACTAATATTACAAGTGGTTTCTCTGAATTCAACTCAAAATGCCACTTTTAATGACTACTGCAGTCTCAAATTTATTCAACCCCCTGACAGAATCCATCATAAAAGCATATTTGCAGGTCAGGTATTGCCTCAAGCACACCTAATGCAGCTCATCAGGAGCTTAATTAGTTGCATCAGGTTTGCTTGAGATAGAATACATCAAATACTTCTACTCACTAGGGGTTTGTTGACAGTGACATTTGATTGCATATTAGAAATATGGCTGTCAAGAGAATTGTCCAAAAAGCTAACAGAGGAGATCATTGCCTGGCACAAACAAGGTAAAGGATACAAAAAGGTAGCGCAGGCACTGAATTTTCATAGAGATACAGTTGGTAGTATAGTTCACATGTTCAGAGTTAAAGGAAGAGTGGCTACAGTACCAGGGTGTGGCAGAAAGAGGAAGCTATCAATTGCTGCCACCAGATTCCTGATGAGACAGGTGGTCAAAAACCCTCGGGTGACTGCAGGAGATCCGCAGTAAGACTTGGAGACAGGAAGCACTGAGGTTTCAGGTCGCACAGTAGGGCGCATACTAAACGTTGAAGGTCTCCAAGACACACACCACAACTGATCCAAAAGCACAAACTTGAATATGCTCAAAATCATATAAATAAGCCACAGAAGTTTTAGGATACTGTTCTGTAGAGTGATGAAACAAAACTGGAATATTTTGGGCTTATGAATCAGTGGTATGTCTGCCAGAGAAATAATGCTGAAAAGCACACCCAGCCTACAGAGAAGAATTATGGGGGCTTTTTCATGCTCTGCATTTGATGCTTCCTCTGGCACTGGAAACCTGCAAAGTGTGGAGGGCAAGATGGATTCAGTCAAGTACCAGGATATCCAAGGAGAAAATGTCATGCCGTTTGTATGGAAGCTGATTCTTGGGCATCATTGGACCTTCCAAAAGGACAATGATCCTAAGCATACCTCAACATCCACCAAGGCTTGGTTTCAGAAGAAGTCTAGGAAGATTCTAGAGTGCCCATCACAGTCGCCTCACTTGAACCCCATAAAAAATCTCTGCCTGGATTTGAAGAAGGCAGTTGCAGCATGCAAACCCTAAAATATTAGTGAACTGGAGGCCATTGTCCGTGAAGACTGGGATAAGATTCCTTGGGAATGCTGCCAGAAGCTACTGTCTGCCTATGCATCATATTTCCAGCAGGTCATAGTGGCTGAAAGAGTGCTCTATTAAGAATTAAAGATGCTTGTCATAGTGGGGTTGAATAATTTTTAGCCTTCAGTAGTTCTATTGTTCTTGTTTGATTTGTTCATTGCAAACAGCTGAAAGTTTGTAAATTTTGCAGTAAACCTAATTTGCAGTGGGGGTTGAATAATTATGATTACAAATGTATGTATCCAGGTGATAAGTAGTCAAATGCAAATAAAATTCTTTATTAGACTCAGCTGACATAAGACCTTATTTGCAGCTAAAATAAAGCTGATAGCCACCAGTAATGCTAAGGAGTAGAGACATGGAAAAGCCACAATAACAAGACTAGGTGCAACCTAGTATATGGCTGGGCCGCCAAATGCTGTATGAGAATGTGGGCCCAAGAGAAGGGTGCTAAATGAGACAAAGCTCTCAGTTATATGAAGTGCAGTTTATTAATGAGCCACAGCTGATAAATTCTTATTAAGTGGGTGGGGAGGTTGGGAGATTGTGAGATTAAGAGGGATCCATGATATTAAAGGAGCTGACATTAGATTTTATTCAATGATTTCAAATTTATTTTTGGTGAATAGCTTTGTCATGAACGTCTTTAAAAGGAATGAGAAAAATGAAAGAGCAGCTAAACACCAGCACCAACAATAATGTACAAAAAAAATTTAAATTAATTTTAGTGCAATTGCTTGAAATACAAATAAATTGGAATTGTGATGGGCGTTGGTAGTTGGACGCAAAGAGCAGTGGCCAGAAATAAAAGGAAACCCAGCAATGTGCTGAGCGACTGAAACAGATGGAAAGCACGAGACTCGCGCTACCAACGGACCTGATGCCGTCCGTTGTAACAAAACAGGCGAGCTCAAAAGAAAACAAAAGAAAATGGAAATAAACCAAAGATTCCCTTACTTATTAACACTGATCCTGTTATGCAGCTAAGAACCTTACAATACTCGAACTCAAAAGACCTTACCGGCTAAAGCGCCAAAGACACAATGACACTCTAGCAACATGAACGAGGTAGAACAGGAGCTTAAATAGAGTCCAGGTAATGCCCCCAATTAATGCCAGCTGGCCCAGGAATTTGATGGCAAGCAAAACGATATCGTCCTGGACGAGAGTAACAAAAGGAGCTCTCAAAGCTCCAAAACCATGACAGGACACCCCCCCCCCCCCCCTCTAAGGGACAGCTCTAGAAGTCCCCAAGGAACCTCGTGCACGAAACTCCAAAAATAGTGAGGGGTCCAAAATGTCACGCGAAGGGACCCAGCACCGCTCCTCGGGACCATATCCCTCTCAGTCAACAAGGAACTGGACCCCACAACCTACACCCCTCTCGGCCAGAATATGGCGCATGGTATAAACCGGCCGCCCCTCCACCATTCGTGGCAGCGGCGGAGGCGTGTTGGCAGGTGCCAGGACACTGGTGCTACCCGGCTTAATCTGAGAGACGTGGAATGCCGGATATATGCGTAAAGATCTCGGGAGTTTCAGCTGGATCGTGACTGGATTGATCTTCCGCACTATTTTGAACGAGCCAATATAGCGAGGTGCCAGTTTTCGTATTTTACCTTCAACGGGAGGTCCCGGGAAGACAGCCAAACTCTCTGCCCAACCCTATAAGACAGGGCCAAACAATGCCTTCTATTAGCAAAGGATTTTTGTTTGCGCCCCGAACGCAACAATGAAGAATGGACCTTAATCCAAACCGACCGACAGCACCGAATGAACTGGTTGACTGAGGTAATCTCGGAATCGTTCTCAGTCACTGGAAATAATGTGGGTTGGTAACCCGCTTGGGTCTCAAATGGGGAAAGCCCCGTGGAGGAATTACACAGAGTTATGGGCATATTCGGCCCAAGCTAAAAATCGACTCCACGATGAGGGATTATCCGCCGCCAAACATCGAAGAGTGTTTTCATGAGACTGATTCGTCCATTCCGTTTGCCCGTTGGTCTCCGGGTGAAAACCTGAGGAGAGACTCACTGTGGCCCCCAACTGCTTACAAAAAGCCTGCCAGAATCTTGCCGTGAATTGAGGACCTTAGTCAGAGACGACATCCTGCGGAAGCCCATATAAAGGGAACACTTTTTACTTTAAGTACAAGATGCGCTGTCTCCTGCGCAAAAGGCAGCTTACGTAGCGCTACAAAATGAGCCGCTTTAGGAAACCGGTCAACCACTACCAAAATGACAGTGTTGCCATCAGATACAGGCAGCCCCGTAATAAAATCGAGCACGATGTGAGACCAAGGGAGCCTGGGAATGGGCAAAGGTCGCAGCAGGCCAGAGGGAGGGAGGTGAAAAGTTTTATTTCTGGAACATACGCTACAGGCCGCAACAAACTCCTGAATGTCCTTCATCATATCTGGCCACCCAAATCGTTGGGCAAGGAACTGCTTGGACCAATGGGCCCCCGGGTGCCTAACCAAGCGGGAAGTGTGTCCCCACTGAAGGACCCTCGACCTAACCCCACGCGGAACAAATAAACAGCCAGGAGGCTCCCCCCCAGGACCAGGATCGGTTTTCAATGCCTTCTGAACCACCGCCTCAACTTCCCATTGAATAGGTGCCACGATCTGGGCAGAAGGAATAACAGGCTCTGGGGTAGGATCGCTATCCGTGCGATCATACATATATGATAGGGCGTCAGGCTTAATATTTTTAGAGCCCGGGCGGTACGTGAGTGTAAAATCAAAGCGGTTAAAAAACAATGACCGTCGCACCTGCCGGGAATTACGCCGTTTGGTCTGCTGAATATATTGGAGGTTTTTATGGTCGGTCCAAACCACGAAAGGGTGCCCAGCTCCCTCCAACCAGTGGCGCCACTCCTCGAGCGCCAGCTTGAATGCTAATAACTCCCAGTCACCAATACTATAATTGCGTTTGGCGGCGGACAAAGACCGGGAGAAGTACGCAGATGGGTGAAGCTGATTATCCCAACGAGGGTGCCAGGACAGAATAGCACCCACACCCACGTCCGAAGCGTCTACCTCCTCAAAAAATGGAAGGGAGGGGTCGGGCAAAACCAAAATAGGCTCCTAGCTAAAATGTTTTTTTTTTTTAATTCCTGAAAGGCAGCATCAGCTGCAGGAGACCAAAGAAACGCTGAGGAGGTATTCTTTTAAGTGAGCGCAATAATGGGGGCAGCAACCACGTTGAAATTTCGAATAAACCTCCTATAAAAATTATCAAAGCCCAGAAAACGTTGGACCTCTTTAAATTCTGCGGTGCAGGCCAATTCCTGACCGCAGCCACCTTGTCTGAGTCCATCTGCACTGACCCCTTAGAAACAATGAAGCCCAAGAATGAGACAGTTTGGGCTTGGAAAACACATTTCTCGGCTTGAACAAAAAGTTTGGCATTGAGCAGGGCTTCCAGTACACGTCTGACGTGTTGTTTGTGCTCCGACAGTGTTGAAGAAAATATCAAAATGTCATCAAGATAAACAAAGACGAATTTCTCCGACATCTCTCGGAGCACATCATTGAGGAATGCCTGAAACACCGAGGGGGCGTTAACCAGCCTGAACAGTAAGACCCAATATTCGAAGTAACCGTCATGCGTGTTAAAAGCCGTTTTCCATTCGTCCCCGTCCCGAATTTGAATCAAATTTTATGCATTACGAAGATCTAGCTTCGTAAAAAATGACGCCTCCTGCAGACGTTCAAACGCGGAATTCATTAATGGAAGGGGATATCGGTTTTTAATGGTGATTTTATTCAAACCCCTGTAATCAATACAGGGTCTCAAACCGCCATCCTTTTTCCCAACGAAAAAGGATCCCGCTCCAGCAGGGGACGTGGACAGCCGAATAAAACCATTGGCGAAAGCCTCCTGAATATACTCTCGCATAGCCTTACACTCAGGTCCTGACAACGAATATAGTAAACCCCTGGGCAGACTTGTCCCGGGATGAAGATTAATTTCGCAGTCGTACGGACGGTGCGGGGGTAACGTAGAGGCTCGTTGTTTACTGAACACCTCAGCAAGATTGGCGTAATCCCTGGGAACATTCGGAGGCAAGTCAAAGTTCAGGGTGGATCCATATTCTTTACCCTGCTCAGAATCTAATGAATCCGTGACTGATTCCGAATCGTTAAAGTCCTCCATAAAGTAATCAACCTCTGGCTCTCGCCAGTCAAATTGAGGATCCCATTCTAACCCTACCTCTGTCCTTTTTTCTAGTTTAGGAGGGTACAGTGGGATAGCCTCCTCACACTCGCTCCAGGCATCAGCCTGCCCCGTGGCTTGATGTCTGGGAAAACAAGTTTCATGATCTCTACAATGAGAGCTGCAATTGGTGCCCCAGTGGACAACAAATCTTAATATAGTGGATGCATGCTACGCTTGCCGTAGCTAGCCCGATCTTTAAAAATGTTCCATTCTATTTTGTTGCATTACATGCACAATCCGGCCATTTTTAGGATAATCTTCTTTCACGCTAGATTGGTTCGGTTTTTTCAGTCCTCCACGGTTGTTTTCTCTGGTACCGCTTGTGAGATTCCACAGAGATAGATGTTTAAGTACAATTGAAAAGAATAGTTCACCCAAAAAATTAAATTCAATCATTATCGACTTACCCTCATGCTGATGAGAAGTCTGGTGTAGTTTTTTACTCCTCAAAGTGCAGCCGGAGACTCGGGGGGTTTTCCTCCTGCACCGCAAATCCATATAACAAGCGTCTATGGTTACCGAAAAGAAAAGGTCCAAACAAACAAACAAACATGTCCTGTAACTTCACTTATGAAATGTCCCCGTTTTTATTGGAGTGAACTTTTTTCAAGGCCGCTACTAGGCCAGGCCCAAAAACTGATAATTGGATCAGGGCGTATGACAATGGGAAGATTTTCTATGCCATGTCGACAAACCTTGGGAGTATGAAATTAAAAGGCAAGACAATCTCTGCCTCATTTTTTCCGATTCCTAAACCAATACCTGTATGGGGTTACAAAGCAGATCAGCTTCAAATCAAGATGCAACCGCTACTCTTCTTCCTATTAGTGATCGATTGTGCAGTTTGTGCTCATGAAATTACCTGTTGACTTATCAATGTCAGAGTGTTATATGGGAGGTCTCAGCATTATTTATTTATTTTTACAAGGACCTTTGGTAGAACTTCAGTGAAGTCTGATGAGAGCTGTAGACACTCTTGTGGGGGCAGCACATGACGGCTGTTCTTGAGCTGTCTAAGACCTAAAATGAGAAGGGGACACGAGGATTGTATCTTACTATGTGTTGACTTCCACGGTGCCTGACTTTCTCTGTTTGTTTCTTCAGCCCTGTTCCTTCCTCTCATGGCTGGTCATACACTGGAGCTGCAGATGCGCCATCACGGCCCCCCAACTGCCAATGGGATCGTCACCGCTTCACGTTTAATTTTTGTTATTATTACGTGAAGAATTTGAATAATACTCACCTGTGTAATTATATTTATGTGTATAACTGGCTTCTTTTGGACTTTAAGTGAGTTGTATAACTAAGACCTGTGAAAATTCCCTCTCCCAGCCAGAAGAAAATGAGCTTCTCCTCTATAACTGGGTTCCTCCTGGGATCTCTTCTCACTAGGGAGTTTTTTCTTGCCACTGTTTGAGGATTTTTCTTTCTACTAGGTGTTTTCTCTCTTTTTTTTCACCTCATAAGCTGTCTTGGGGGCATCTGCCTTACCACTATTCTGAAAAGCATCTTTGTGACAGTGAAAAGCACTATACAAGTAAAACTGAACTGAACTGAGCGGGACTGAAAACAGAATGGGTACGTTGTGCAATCTCTTTCAATGCTACTTTAAGATGATGATCAAGGCTGTGTAAGAGCTGGGAGGAACTTCTATCCTAGATTGCTTGTAACATCTGGATCCTCTGTTGCCAGGTCAGAGCCCTGAAGGTTCAGGCCATTGGAAGGGAAAATTGACTTAAGCTGAACAAAGGACAGCTGACAGAGTCTCAATTTGCCTGCATACCTTGATCATATAGTTGAAACTGTACTAGCTGTAAGCTGTTTTATACACATACCACTGGAAAAGTGGCCTGACATGACCATATACCATGACCATGTCCATTATATATATATAAATGTATAAATGAACACAAATTTTTAAAAAGTATTTAAGAATGATAATTTTGCTTTGTGAATGTCGCACTGTGGTAACACTTGTATTTTATAGTGTATTTTGTAATACGGTATACAGTATGTGATATTTTGCCTCACTGCATTTTATCATTTTAACTCATTTATAATGGCAGTATAAATTAATTAATTTTTATTCCCCTGTGTATTCTTCCTACTGCCACACATATTCCGGTTTTTGCACATGGTACCCTTAATCTCAGCAAAGGAAATAAAAATACCTGACTAAGTATAGAAGAATGAATAAATGTATCAACACAGTGTCGAGGCAATAATGTTGTCCGTAGGGAGGCATCATACGAATTGAAAATCAGAAGATTATCTTTGCAAAACCGTTAACAGTACCTGGATTTTACAATGTTGAGAAAACTGCTAAGTCTAAATGACACTATCGTAGAAATGAATTAGATGGTGCCCTCTGCTGTTAAACACTGAGAACAGAGAAGGTAAAATAGGGGAGAAAATATGGATGTTGGAAGCATTACAACAGCGCTGAGAAAGGGAAATATTTGATAAAGCCACCATTCGTGAAAAAATTTCAAAGACAGTGCAATACCATATTGCATAAGAGCCCTAGTGCCCATGCACTGGAGCGCTCATCAATAATTGCAATAATGAATGAGCGAATTAATGATAGACAATTTTGTTTTCCAATGGATTTTTGAGTCTATACATTTTTAATATGTTCACTAGCCCCCACAGTAACATTAATTATGAGCCCCACTAGAGAGAGGAAATGTTATAGAGTGATGGAGACTAATAAAACTAGAATTGCTTTGTTATTTGTGACAGGCAATTAACAAATTACAGTGGAATTATTCACACTGCGTTCATTTTTCAAAAGCTTTTTTTTTCTCCTCTTGAGGGGAAAGTACATTATTGACACACAAACCAAAGACTAGTACGCAGAGAAGACAGATTTTTTTCTTGGCCGCCAAGACAGAATTGAAATATACTTCCATGCCAATGAGTCATTTCTCACTCTTCCAATTTTGCACAGTCAATAAGAAGTGTGTACTTTGACATGCCTCTGTAATTAAGTCTGCGGAAAGATGTGTGTAATCAAATTGCATGGTCCCATTGAACTGTGACATTTGTACTCATTTAATTCAGTAATTGAACCATTTAGATAAATACTATCTATTGGGTTATGGCTCCTGGTTCTTTTTTTTTTTTTTTTTTTTTTGCTTTCATGTTCAGTATAGGACACATTGGATGTGCGTAATAGCAGAAATTTCTGGACAGGTGTACATATTATCCTTTTCTTTCTCTCTTTTAAACATGCAGACCCACAATGGCGCACACAGTCATGGTATAGTCTCTCTCATTTGCTTTCGCTACCCATTATTTAAAAGGCAATTACCATTCCAAAACAGAGAAGAGGACAGCATGAATTAATTGCCTTATAGGAGAGCATCAGCACACATTTCCCTTGCATTGTGTGAGCTCATTTCTTTAATCACATTGTAAATGATCCCTCCTCTTTCATGTATTCATTTGGCTTCAACCAGCTGCATGCTCAGCCTGCTGAGGCCAGATGCCTCATAGCGGTCCAGGCTGTAAACGTCAATATGTCAGGTCAATAGCTTTGTGTGCTATTGACTGCTCCGGAGAAAAACTTAGACCAGCACAAGTACTGTGCTTCTAGTACTGTGCTGTCAAACTGCCTCATTCTGAAGGCACTGCGGGCTTTTAATTCCTAACAATGTTCACATCTGAAAACATGCAATTTTAATGTCTTAACGACTAGCCAGTGCACTCAACACTGAACATTAATTATATGTTTCAGTCTACACTGAATGAAATGCTGTATTTGATAATATAAAATGTAAAGAAAGAATCATGTTATTAGATAGTGCATCCATTGTGTATTAGGATCGGGATTTGGGCATTAGTAAATTGGACTCCAATGAAAGGATTATGGGCTGGTTTTGTAACCCGACCGCTTGTGTGACCATTTACTAATACACTGTGCACCCGGCAATAACTGTGGCGTTCTGCAGCATCGCAGATGTGAGCATGGTGTCAGCCCTGGAGGCTAGAGCAGGAAAAGCACACTGTTTCTGTGTGAGCGAGAGAGAGAGGGAGAGAGAGAGAGAGAGAGAGGGGGAGAGAGAAGGAGAGAGAGGAGAGGAAAATCACTGTGCGTGTGGGCTCACAGTTAAACCCTCTGGGTCAGATCCATCAAATGCAGGCAAGGTGGCGCACTATAAAATCTTATGTCTCGGCGGCCCTCAATTTAAAAACGTGTTTGCTGAGCCCATTAGATGCAAAGATGCCATTTGCAAAAAATAAATAAAGAGCAAAACCAAGAAACACCGACCTAAATGAGCCACAAAGCATTCCACTTCTGAAATGGAGAACCATTTCAATGAACAATTAAGAATGTTAGGTACAATCACCATGTTGTTGTATTGCCAAAATTTTCCATCATAATGTGAATATTTTGACTGTTGTGCTGATATACTTAGACCACAGGACCTTTAATATATTTAATAAATATTATTATGCACAGATGATTGAGAGCTCTCACAGGTATTTCCCACAGTAAACTAATGGAAGAGGCCACATTATTAGCAATGCAGGGCATTTTAATCTGTGATTATTTGGCATTTTCTAGGCATCATATGCACTAGCGGTAGCTGCGGAATAATTTGCAGATGTCTGCTGAACAGCCTCTGCACACAATCAGTTAGCTCTGACAGACTGGTCCAGAGGTCATTTATTAAAATTACAGCTTTTCACACTTGAGTTTTCACAGGAGCAATGAGAGGAGAGGAGAAGGATGGCTGCCTCCTGCAGGAGAGCACAAAGTGGAAATGCTAGTTACCTTCGCCTGCTCATTACAAACACTGAGCACCCGTCCCCAGCAACCTGCATTCATTGCCGTCATGTTTCTTCTGAATGAAGGGTAAACACTTTTCTTTGTCAAGAAAAACCAGCGAGAAAATTGCCTGCTAGATTAAAAGCAATGTTTGCTGGCGCAGAATGCTACATAATCACTGCTAAGAAACCCAATCTAATTCTATCAAGTAAAATTAATGAATACACCGATGATTCACCAAACCTTTTTCACATCATAATTTCATAAGCCTTTTTAAAATTGCTAATTTTTTTCCCAGTGATTATTATGCATCTGCCACAGACACACAGAGGCCGGGGACATACTGTTTTTCGGTTGTCCGTCCATGCGTGTGTCCGTAAAAAATATCTTGTCCACACAATATCTATTGAAGGACACAAGGGATTTTCTCTGTAAAAGACATGATAATTCCTCACGAAGGATCGCTAAACTGATTAGGTTTTGGAGGTCATCAGGCCAAAGGTCAAAGTGGGGTGCTAAGACTTTTAAAGCATATGAAACTATGATAGGTGGTGGCATTGCAATCAACACTTAGCGTTGAGTTGTACCTTGTTTCAAACAGATTCTTATTCATTCAAAAATGATCCATTCCATAAGATGATTGTTATGTTTTCTAGTTTATTATACTGCGGTGTAATATGTGTATTCAATATGTGATAATGCTTGCAAAGAGAAAAGGGAGAAAGCTCTCTTGATCTCAGCGAAACAAAGTTGGAAGTCAGTAGCTAAGAGGATCATTTGTTAAGCGCATGAAAAACTCTTACTATTAGCAAGGGCCTTTGTATTGATATAATCACACTTAAAATGAAAAGTGCTGGTTCAAATAACCACTTAATGTGAGATTTGTAGAGCAGTACATAGGGCAGCCAACTCTCAAACCATATGCAAATCCCCCTTCTGGGTGAGGCTTTAATCCTTTGCTTCAATACTACCTTAGCTGTGATCTCAGAATATATCCATTAGAATTATCCATCTATTATCCTCTTTCTGCCTCAGTAAAGCGCAAATATGGAAGTAGAATTGTCAGGATTAATTTCAAAGAACCACATCTGAAAGATTTATTTTCTATGTTATGAAAATACAACTGCTGAAATTGGAGCTTATGCTGTATATTATAGTTTACCTTGTCACTTTATAGAGTGCAGTGAAAAAGTATTTTCCCCTTGACGGTTTGTAAATGATTTCATTTATTGAAGGAAAAAAAAGCTGTCTTATCCTTTGTGGCCCTATGAGAAAAAGTTTTTGCAACCTTCGTAGCAGTCGTCAATACAAAAAAAAAAAATGCCCTGATGTTGCAGTCACGCCCCATTTTCGATGCTTTATGGGATAGTTCAGTGGCCGAGTCGCATTCGGTCTCACAATGCTGCGGAAAGTTACCTTAGTGTGCGTGGTTATCGACACTTCGCCATACAATACAGAGAGCAGACACCATATTAAGAAGCTTTCAGGGGGGAACAGTCATTTTCTCAAATTCTCGAGAAGGGCTTTCCAGGCGATTATTATTACATTCAGGCGATTGATGTAATGTCGAGTATAATTTTAGGCATCGCTGTCAACAATCACAGATGATGTAGATCAGTGCTTCTTAAAGCTCTCCTGAAGTACCATCTCTCCCGCATGTTTTGGATCTCTCCCCATTAGCACAGATGATTCTAATGATTCGTTCATTATCAAGCATCTTCATGGGTGACGAGCTGATCATTTGACTCAACTGTGCTGCAGCAGGCAGAGCTCCAAATCACGCAGGAGAAGTGGTACTCCAAGAGTGGTTTGAAAAGTGCTGATGTAGGTGATAAGATTGCTTTCATTCAATGTTATTATGCGCATGCAATAGACCTAAGCACCAGCAAGCTGTGCACCGGAAGTGCGTCGGAAGTGTAGGAAATTTTGTCGAAAAAGCTAGATCTGGCTTTTTATTTATGAATTGACATTTTATTTTTGTATTGACAATTGCTCAAATTAAACAAATTTATTAAAACTGAACCCAATTACCAATTAAACACATCGAGACATGATTACTATAACCCCGGTTGAATTTGAATATCACTTAAATAGACCCTGTCTGGTAATGTGAAGTTGGTAGAAAGCAGCACATTTCGCTGTTATTTTTAAAGAAACAAAGTTGTTGGCATCCATCAGTCTGGAAAGGATTACAAAGCCTAAAGCTCTGGGACTCCAGCAAACCAGTGAGAGCCATTGTCTGTAAATGCAGAAAACTGAGAACAGAGATGAACCTTCCTAGGAGTGGCCAGTCTACCAACATTCCTCCAAGAGCACACTGAAAACTCATCCAGGAGGTCATAAAAGAGCTCAGACTAACAAACAAACAGCTCCTGAAAAAAAGGGATTGAAGTGAACACATCCATATTCTAAACCATGTTTGAGCATGGCTTGCTTGTGAATATTTAATAACTGATCCGGGTGTGCCATCTAGTGATAGAATATTGTAACTGGGTGCATAAATTTCCTGTCGGCAGACGGGCACATCTGCACAAAGGGGTTAGACAAGTGGTTTATTCTCAAAAACCATTCAATAATGTTGGCTGCATTAATACTATTCTGCAAAGAAGAGTGGTCTAGATTTCCCACTCTAAAAAGTTTGATTCCGTTGTTGCCGCCAAGGATGGTGCTACTACCTATTAGTCTTACAAAGTAAAATGGTAATAATTTTTTCACATGCATGTTATACATTTTGAAAAACTCTTTGGGGCATATTTGTAATGGTGCGATCAGGAACCAGTCTCGAGAACCAGGAAATGCAGTAGAACTTGCTTTATTAAAGGGGGAGGACCCCCGCAGGACAGAAGGCAAAAATACAGAGTCCACAATCCAAAAGTCAAAATCCAGTTGGGCAAAAATAGAATCAAAAACCAGAGCAGCAATCGCAGTAATAGTGGTCGGACAGAAATGGGTCTGGTTCACAGGAATAGGTTTATCAGAGAAGCAAAGCCAGAATCCAACGGGCGTAATCCGAATCGTTACCAAGACAGCAAACATAGATCTAGTAGTCGGGCAGAAAATGGTCAAAACACACAGATGCAACAATAATCCAAAAATCACAAAGGCAAAAATCGAAAGTCGGGCAATCCAGTCAGAAAGATAAACACTGAGTAATCAAGGCGAGAAACGTAGCACGAGAAGACTAAGGAAAAAGATCTGACACTGGAAGTGCTTGAACAGACATCTTAAATACACATTCGGGGTGAACACATGACCAGGGAGAAACAGGTGCAATTAATGATACAATAATCAGGAGTGACACATGAGGAATAATCTAATTACATGAATCTGGCCAAAGCCAAAACGCAGACAGGGATCACAAGACAAACCTATGTACAAAGCAACAGCTCCGGTTAAGGAGTACTAAAGTGCATAGTTTAAAGAAAAGGAAAGCAAAAAGTGTAAGTGGAGATCCACAGAAGCTGCAGCAGGGATAATCAGGGATAGGCAAGGAGGCGGAGACTAGAATTGGGCGACTGCTGAGAGATCGTTAGTCAATTAGTATGTGCAGCTATACAATCCCGAGTGCATGTTAGTAAGTTAGTAAAAATATACAATGTTAATATGTGTTAGTAATTATCGAAAACAACAAACTGTTAGTATGGATTAGTAGATAGTAAAAGAGAGAAGAAGGAAGCACACGAGATAACGAAAGAAGGTTGAAACCCAGAAACCAATATATCGCCCGAATGAGTGGCACGCAAGACTAGGCAAAGACCTACATAAGACGAGACAGGGTGGACGAAGTGCAATGCGTGGAAAGGAAAACATGGCAAGATAACTAATGATCTAAACATGAAAAATAATAAAACAAGGAAATCCAAACTACGAAAATACAATACATAATCCTAAGAATGGTCAGTCAGAGCAATGGTCACTAAACACAGAAATCTATAAACATGGCAAAGCCAGGCACAGAACTTAAACAAGACATGAGCATAATCAGAATCACAACAATATTTTAACAATCTAAGAAAACGGTCTGAAGTGTGTGGCGCGACTGCGGGCTATCAGGGCCTGAAGTAAGGTGCAAGGTTCAGAGGGGTTGTACGTAAGTTCTTAATTATGCTGTTTTCGATTTGGCTAGGAATTTGGAAGTTGGAGCTAGGGATGATGTCATACCTGAGCTGACAGCGTTCAATTAATTAGGTCGGTAAACTGACTTGGGGTCAGTGGGGTTTCCTCTTGCTAGGATAGCCTTTGTTAGCTTTGTTGATACTAGTTGATAACAACACATTACACTGAATTTTGCACGTACAAACACTGTAGCAACAAGTCCACCAATAAAAGCCATTTGGTAATGCTTGTGCAAAAGATTTAATGAGGCACAAATAAGGAGGGTTAATCAACAGCATATTATTGCATCTTTGATTTTGTTGATACTAGTGGCGGGCGGTGGAAAGACAACAAGCAGGGCAATAAACGTCTTTAAAGTGCTTATAAGTCTTGATCTGTCTTCAGTCAATTTCCCTGGTAAAAGACACTTTAACTCCCCCCCTCCCAGGTGTAGCTATTTGTCTTCCTTAAGACGAGAAATCAAGGGCATCAGTTGAATGCATAAAAGAGCGCATTTCAATCTTTTTCAATTAAATAATGTTTACGCGCAGGTTTGACGACTTGCTTAGGATGTGACAAATTTTAACGCGGAAAACCATGTGGCATGCGAATTAAACATTTTTTAGAATTTATTATTCACTGGCCTAAATATTTCATTATAAGGGAAACTAACATTTTGACGAAGAACAATGATTGAAATCGGGTCACTAATCGCATCCGTTTTAAGGGATGTTTTCCACCCCTCAGTTTTCTGTCCACCGCCCGCTACTGGTTGATACAGGGAGCAGCCATCTTAAACTCGGATCTTGAGGTAAGTGAGGTTTCTCCGATTTTTGCAAGTTGACAGTCTGACTTCTAGAGTGCTCCAGATGAAATTTTTTGACTGGGAGCGAGGAAATTTCAACTTCCTAGAGAAAAAGAAACAAAGCATTTATCATAGGTGTGTTTAGGGCGTAATATGAAATAAACCAATCAGAGAGCCATCTCTCATGCCCTTTAAAAGCCAGATGCCCTTGCACCTTTGCGAATTGCTATTGTAACATCTGATTTTCCAAGTCATAAGAAAAACACTTCTCTGCAGAGATGAGTCAACTCCTGTGCAGAGTGAAGGTGGACGAGCAATCCACTGCTGAAACCTGATCCTGTAATGTCCAAAAATGCTAGCTACTAAGAAATGTATTTTCAACTAGAAAAGCACCCGGAGAGCGCAGGCTACCGCCAAGCACAACGTTTCCCTCCATATTGCGACTTCCACCGTACATATTAGTCTTACATTTATTTTATCTTCATTTTTAGATTCATTGACCATGAAAACATGGCAAATTGTTTCATTATGTTATATCAATATTAGTTCCACAGCGTCTTGGCTGTTTAAAGATGTCTGTTGCATGTTTCTAGCTTCATTTGTTTTTTTTTCTTATGATGCAACATTTCCCCTCATGTTGTGATTTACACATAAATATTAGTCCTACATTTATTTCATCGATTTTTTCAGATTCCCTGACCAAGAACACATACCATTAGCAACTGAATTCATAATGATATCAATATTAATTCAGTAGTTATTCACGAAAATCAAATTTTCCATAATGGTGGTTTTCTTCTGCATCTAGTTCCCTGGCTTTTGAAGATACAGTAAATCCGGTGACACCTTCCTAATTCTGCAATATCTTGGCTATATAATGGTGTTTGTCGCATGTTTGTAGCTTCATTTGTTCTCTTCCTATAATGAAAGTTCCGAAGGTCCCCTAATTTCGTATTCTGGATCATAGTATCATAGTATCCAGAATTATTCCATTTACAGGATCAATTGATATATTGTAGAGCATGTTCGAAACTTGTCCTGTATTTTTTCCAAGTGCCCTGACCATTTTTGGTGGAGTTATATGCATAAATGTCGAAAATGGCCCGATCTCCCAATGTTAAAGAATCCTTTAAAAAATTTCTGGATCCAGACAGAGATCCGGATCACTTCCAAAATCTAATAATTTCTTCCTTATACCAATCTGTACAATCCCTGAAAATTTTGGAAATCAACAAACAAACAAACAAACAATCCCAGGCAAAAACATAACCTCCTTGGCGGAGGTAAATATTGTTCAAAATAGTTTTTATCATATTCCAATGAAAAAGTCTTCAGACACCATGAATCCAGAGGTCACACTTGAACCTGTGCGTAAAATAAGGAAACAAAAAAAAAAAAAAAAAACCTTTTAATTCAGGGTCATGAGTAAAAACAGAAATATATGCAGATGGGACAACAGTCAAAGAGAAATTAAAATGAGAGAAGAAAATAACAGCTTGGGAGAAAGCAACAAACCAATGTTATTTTGATCGCATTACTGTAACCCCTTGAATAACACCCAGAAGGAGTGAAATGAACTTGCTTCTGTTTATTGACAGTGAGGCTGGGAAAGAAATGGATCAACCGAGATGCCATAAGAATAAAAATAACTGTCAGTGAATTCTACATCGTTGAAATTTCATCCTTGAAGGCCAAGTCCGAGGTATGAAAGAAATTTGGTTTAGTTATGGACAAGACCGTCTATAATTTCATCCGTCGCTTTAATGCTCATAAAGTTCTCGTCTGTCAGCCAAACAAATCATAATAAGCACATTTAAAAAAATGAAACGCTTAGTTGTGTATTTGATAACAAAAGTGGGACAGATTGCTGGTACTGTTTCCGTGGGTGTAAGTACAGTATAAGATGGTGGCCTCTCTCTTCAATAAATGTAATGATCATGTAAAACCTCCAAAACCCCAATGTCCCCCCAGTGGTAGCAACGGCGCTATGGGATTTTCAGTGGCATGCAGTCATCCTCTGACTCTTAGAGGCATAATTGCTTTCAAGTGTTCCTGTGTAATATCGCCTGATTAATAATCAAACAATGTATTTACTGAATAATGAAGGCCAATAAATAAGCGTGTAATAATTAAGGAATTATTAAGCAATAACAGATGATTAATCCAATTAATTAATCAATCCAACTCTAAAATTCCATCCCCTGTTATAACATTTTTCAGCAGTGCAACCAAATTTATTTTATGATTGCACATTATCAAAATGTTTTCAGTGTTCTAAAGAATAGGCTACATTCGTGGGGAAGCGTAGTTGCACACTTGATGCCGCAATGTAACTGTAATTCATTTATTAAATTACCAATGGTTCATCCATCAAAACATTGGAAATTGAATGTTTAGTAAATTTATTATTGTATCGTGTCCAAGAGTGAGTAACTGCCCTTTTTCACATTTGTAATTTTACCTGCCTGATGAAGAGCCCATGTGATGCAATGTACAATACAGGAAAGCCCCTAAAAAAAGAATTGGTAGTTAATTCTGCCAATTAGTCTTTGCAAGTGAACAAATTAATGTTTAGTTGATAATTAGGAAAAATGAGAACGAGCTCGGAGTAATTGGGCATTATGGGGGAGTTATGAAATAATTTTTATACCTCCAACAGCAAATCATTGAAGATCCCAAGTATGAGAGGTTAAAAGCTACATTTTATGTTTTGTCACATTGTCTTTGACTTACGACTAAAATTTGTAGGATTTGCAACATTTAAATGTTATATCATCAGAAATATCAATATCATCAAACGAGTCAAAATTTGACATACTTGTTGGAAATCATGGGCGTCAAGTCGTCCGGACTAAAGAGGAGAAACACCACCCCTCCTGTTATCGGCGTTCAGTTCAAAAGCCAGCATCGCTGATGGTATGGGGATGCATTAGTGCATATTGTGTCGGACACAGCATATTTTAAAAAGCACGGTGAATGCTGAAAGGTATATAAAGGTTTTAGAGCAACATATGCTCCCCTCCAGACGACATCTATTCCAGGGAGGGCCTTGTGTATCTCAGCAGGACAATGCAAAACCTCATACTGCAGCTATTGCAACAGCATGGCTTCGTAGTAGAAGAGTCTGTGTGCTGAACTGGCCTGCTTGCAGTCCTGATCTTTCCCCAATTGAGACCATTTGGCGCATAATTAAATGAAAAGTCCATCAAAGGAGACCCAAAACTCTCCAGCAGCTGGAAACCTGTATTAAACAAGAGTGGGATCAAATTCCAATGGCTAAACTCAATGAACTTGTCTCCTCAAAGCCCAGACGCCTCCACTCTGTGTTAAAAAGAAGAGGGGATGCTACACCATGTTAAACAGGCCCCTGTCCCAACTTTTTGGAGACCTGTAGCAGCCATCACATTTGAAAAGAGCTCACCTTGTGGATAAAATTGTAAATTTTGTCAGTTTCAACATTTGCTTTGTTATCTCTGGTCTATTGTGAATAAAATACTGGTGTGATTTGAAAGTCATTGCATTTTGATTTTAATCACAATTTACATTTTTTCCCAACTATTTTGGAATTGGGGTTGTACATAGCGCCCTCCATGATTATTGGCACCCCTGGTTAAGATGTATTAAAAGCCTTAAAAATAAATTACATTTTTATTGCAGAAGCATACTCTCACAACGGAAATTGTCGAAAAATGTTACCTTCAACTCAAGTGAATTTTAAGGGGAAAAAAATCCCTGACAAAGAAATAATTATTTTTCATAAAATCACCAGTTCCACAAATATTGGCACCCCTAACAATTCGTAGGAAATAAATATAATTGAAGTATTTCTTTCATTTCTACAGTAGTTTACAAAGTTGATCAGAGTATCTAGGAACATTTAATCAGTAATTGATCACTTCCTGTTTGGCTGGGGTATAAATATGACGTGACACAGAGGCCATTTTTCTTATCCACTCTTCAACAAGGGAAAGACAAAGCAACACACCATTCAAGTAAGGCAGGCGTCGACCTTCACAAGTCAGGCAATGGCTACAAGAAAATAGCCACTCGCCTGCACCTGCCCATATCTACTGTCAGAGGAATCATTAAGAAGTTTAAAACAACTGGAATATTAGTAAACAAGCCTTGATGAGGACGCAAGGTTATTTTGCCACCACGCACAGTGGTCAGAGAAATAAAAAGTTCTCCAAAGCTCACTGTTAAAGAATTGCAACAAATGTTAGCATCTTGGGGTCACAAAGTCTCCAAAACAACCATCGGGCACTATCGAACAACAAGCTGTTTGGGAGGCATGCACGGAAAAAACCTTTTCTCACTCATGATAATAAATGCAAACGTCTGGAGTTCGCTAAGCGGTACTGGGACTTCCACTGGGACCGTGTGGTTTGGTCAGATGAGACTAAGATAGAGCTTTTGGGCAACAAACACTCTAAGAGGGTCTGACGGAGCGCAAAATTTGAGTATGCAGAAAAGCACTTTGTGAATTATGGGGGAGGATCGGTGATGCTGTGGGCCTGTTTCTCTTCCAGAGGCCCTGGGAACCTTGTTAGGGTGCATGGTATCATGAACGCTTTGAAATACCAGGACATTTTAAATCAAAATCTGGTGGCCTCTGCCAAAAAGCTGAAGATGGGTCGTCACTGGCTCTGTCAACAAGATAATGACCCTAAACATGTGGCCAAATCTACATAGAAATGGTTCCCCAGACACAGAATCAAGCTCCTCCCATGGCCATCTGAGTCCCGAGACCTCAACCCCATTGAAAATCTGTGGAGTTAGCTGAAGAGGGGAGTGCAGAGGAGAGGACCCAGGTCGATGGATGATAGAGAGATTATGCAAAGAGGAATGGTCAAAGATCCCTCTTTTTGTTGTTATGGCCCCAATTTGTTGTGACATATCGGACAGCAAGGGATGATAGACAAAATTTTAAAACTTGAACAGATTTAATAAAACAGAGCACTGACCAAGATTGGAATATATATATATGTATATATATATATATATATATATATATATATATATATATATATATAGTTAATGTCCCTTGGTAATGGAGATGAGGTTGCTATGTTGCGATGTCCTGGGACAGGAAAATGCTCCAACACAGGCAAAAATCCACTAAAAGAGCATCAGAGGTCTTGTAAAGAGTGACAGGTCTGGTCAAATGTATCCTTCCACAATTTCTCCTTGCCATTTCTCCTTCTACTTTACTCTCTCAATTTTTCTCCTTATATACTCTTTTCCAGCCCCCTCCCAGACTTTTTTCAATTCTCTGGGACTTTCCCCTCTGAGGCATGCCCAGGACATTCCCAAAACGTAGCTCCAGACTGGCTTAACAAAAAAAAAAATGTCAATACTGCCATCTAGTGGCTTTCCCCCCCTACATTACAGTGTATTCTCCCATCTTGTGAAACATTATAGGAGAAGATTAGGTGCTGTTTTGTTGGCGAAAGGGGGTTGTACAAAGTATTAACATCAGGGGTGCTAATAATTGTGGCACACATGATTTGATGTAAAAGAATTATTTCTTAATGTGGGATTTTTTTTTTCTCACTGAATAAATGCACGTGAATTAAAGGTTGGATTTTCCTCCTTTTTTCATTGTGGTCCTATATTATTAAGAAAAAAATTGAATTTATTAGAAGCTAAAGAACACTTTAACCAGGGGTGCCAATAATTACAGAGGGCAATGTATATATACTCACAAATATATGCACACGAACACAACTTGAGTCACACACTAGAGCAGCCTGCCCGGCACATCTGTGTGTGCTCAGTAACACTACCGCAGCGACCCACTTCCTCATCATCATGCCTCTCACACCTGCTGGCCCGCTGCTGCACAGACTCCAATCACTGCACTCCTCTGATGCATATAACAAGGACATCTGAGAATGAAAAGCAGGATGGTCTCTTTCACCACGGACGCTATAACTGAGCGGTGTCCCCATTCTGACTGCATATTTTGAATATTTATATGCGTGTATGCAAGTTTGTATGTCAGCAGGTGTCAATATATTCATCCGTATACAGGGGTGTTTCAAGCAGATTAGATCAATGCATTTAAGCATTCAAGTTTGCAAGCCATAATTGGGTTCATAAGTAACCGTTGCTGTGGGAATTCTGTTGTGCTACTCAGTCAAAAACTAAATATAATTTTTGCATATTTTAAGGTGTCAGGAAGGTGCTAAATGCTTAATGATATTTATCTCCCTGATTTTCTTTTCTTTCCACTTTCCATCATCTATATGGTCTTCAACAAGGGTTTTGCATTTCCAGTCAAGTGTTTTCAATCGCAAATGACCATGATGCATTATTAGAAAGCAAAATAAATCATTTTTGAACCTGCAAATTTGAAATTTGAAGTTTATGTATCACAATTTTTGCGGCTTTCATTACTAATACGTCTCCGAAAATAGAACAGAATTGCTCTCTCCAATATTCAAATAAAAAAAAAAAAAATAATAATAATATATATATATATATATATATAAACACATTATTTGAGATTCTAAGGTGAATTTTTTTTTTTTTGAAAATATACAGCACAATGACTGCAAGTTCTGCAACCAAAAATGTTGCACAGGCAACTATTTACCATTGTGCATCAGCTTTGCAGGTCTTCAACAGCACCATTGTACAGGACTGTTTGCCGTGAATTTGCTTCACAAAATATACTCTCAATCAGAGACTGATCAGGACGGCAGGCAGGAAAATCCAGCATCTGATTTTGCTGCAGTGCACTTGTAATTTGTACACAATATGGTTTGGTTGTCTTGGCCCAGGAAAAAAAAGGCGTTTGATGGCAACATACAGTATCGTGCCCCAAACTTTGTGCATACCTTTCTGCATTGAGGGTGCCCTCGAAAATGTGCAAGACACCTGTACCACGTGCTCCAATACACCCTCATACCATGACAGACCCTGGCTTTTGGACTAGACACTGATAAAAGTTTGTGTTATTATTGATTTCTTGCTGTCCTTGGTCCGGAGAACATGGAAGCTGTTTTTTTTTTTTTTTCAAAAACCACTTAAATGTTCATTTGTCAGACCACAAAACACCCTTCCACTTTGCTACATCAAGCCAAAGAAGTTGGATGTGCTTTTGATCTCTAGCTTTGGCTTCACATACTTGTAAAGTTAAAATCTGCATCAAATTTGCAACTCATAAAGGTTTAGTAAAGCATTTTTGAGCCGATGTTATCAATTAGATATCGATATGAGTTGCATGACAGTAACATCTGAGGGATTGAAAAACACATGAATGCATAATTGGTTTTGGCCTGGCCCTTAATGAAGAGAGATTTGCGAGATTCTGGATTCCTTCCATCAATTGATTATGATTCACACAGTAAAGTCTCATTGATTATTACTATAGTCAATTTATCACTTCAAATACTCAATGACTCAATGGTATTCAGCGCAAAATCAAGCCTCCTCTTGAAAATTCCCAAGGTTTCTGCCTCAACAATACGGTCAGGCAAGGTATTCCACCCTGAGATTACTCTCTGGGTGAAAAAAAAAATTTCCTAATATCAATGCTAAATGTGGTCTTGACCAACTTCCATTCATGACCCCGAGTTCTACTGACAAAACTTGCTCTAGGTAATCCCTCATTATTCACTTTGTTAATCCCTTTAACATATTTAAAGACCTTGTTATGGCCCCAATTTGTTATTACATTTATAACACAACAGCAACAGCAAGGGATGACAAACACAGTTTTAACAACTAAAACACATTTAATTTTTAACAAAGACAAAGACTAATAACCTACAACCAAAGACCAAGATTGATAAATAAGAAAAAACAGAAATAATTACAGTCCCTTTTTGGTGGGGTGGCTTGGTGATGTCCTGGATGAAGAAAATGCTCAAACACAGGCAAAGAAATCCACAAAAGAAACGTCACAGGTCTTGAACAGAATGGCAGGTCTGGTCATCTTCTTGCAATTTCTCCTACTACTTTACTGTCTCAATTCTTTTCCTTATATACTCTTTTGCAGACCCCACCCACATTTAGACCTCTTTTTTTTAATTTTCTGAGACTTGCCCCAGACATGTCCAGGACATGTCTAAACATGACTCCAGTCTGAGCTTAACAAAAAAAGGTAAATACTGCCATCTAGTGGCCTATATTCACATTACACCTCCATTCCAAAAGGGAAAAATTTTGACTCATAAAGGCAAAATTTTTCTTTTCAATACAAAATGGTAAAGTGAACACTTGTCTATATATACATATCATACACATTCAAACACGGGATAAGCAATCAGCAATTACATTGTCTGTACCCTTCACATGCTTAATTTCCAAGTCAAACTCCTGTAAAATCAAACTCCAATTCAACAATCTCCGATTCTTGTTTTTCATCTTACTCAAAAACATTAACGGATGGTGGTCAGTGTACACAATCATTGGCTTTTGTCCTGTACAAACATAAACCTCAAAGTGTTGTAAAGAAAGGACCAGAGCCAACAGTTCCTTCTCTATTGTGGAATAGTTCCTTTAGTGGCGATTGAACTTCCTGGAGAAGTATGCCACGGGATGCTCAATGTCATCAGAGTCACTTCTCTGTAGGAGCACAGATCCACAAGCTTGGTCGCTAGCATCGACCGCGATGGAGAACGGTTTGTTGAAGTCAGGAGATTTGAGCACGGGGAAGTGACACAGCAGAGACTTCAGGCGATCGAAGGCTCTCTGGCATGCATCATCCCAGGTGAACTTTACGCCTTTCTTCAGTTGGTTAGTTAGACTGAGAGCAATCTCAGCAAAGTTCTTGCAGAACTTGCGGTAGTACCCGATCATTCCAAGGAAGCGGCACAAAGCTTTTTTGTTGTCAGGAACTGGAAAGTCCATGATGGCTTGGACTTTAGCATTTATGGGTGCCACCTTACCCTGGCCTATGACGTAGCCAAGATAGGTGACAGTAGCACAACCAAAGTCACTCTTGCTCAGGTTAACAGTCAGGTTAGCCTGGGTCAGGCGCTGGAACAACGTCTCTACATCTTTTAGATGTTCTTCCCAGGAGTCACTCCATGTGATCAGGTCATCGATGTATGCACCCGTGTGTGGCAATCCGGCGATTGTAGACTGTATCATCCTTTGGAACGTGGCTGGGGCATTTTTCATGCCAAAGGGTAGGACTTCATACTGGTACAATCCAGATGGTGTGGCAAAAGCAGAGATGCTCTTGGCCCTCTCAGTTAAAGGCACACACCAAT
This sequence comes from Gymnothorax reevesii, assembly GCA_029721435.1. Lineage (NCBI taxonomy): Eukaryota > Metazoa > Chordata > Actinopteri > Anguilliformes > Muraenidae > Gymnothorax > Gymnothorax reevesii. The sequence goes on along the minus strand of CM056582.1, from coordinate 85,917,640 downwards.
AACCCTTCAATAAATCAATCTTGGTCAGAAACTTTGCTTGCCCTACACTATCAATACAATCATCAATCCTAGGTATTGGAAACACATCAGTTCTAGTTACAGCATTGACTTTGCGATAATCTGTACAGAATCTAGTACTTCCATCAGGTTTTGGAACTAGCACACAGGGTGAACTCCAATCGGAGTTGGAGGGTCTGATAATATCATGTTTTAACATGTACTCAACCTCTTTCTCAGCAATCTTTCTCTTTTCAGGATTCATCCGATATGGATGCTGTTTTATTGGTTTGGCATCACCAACATCTACATCATGAGAGGCTATAGTAACTCTCTTTGGAACATCAGGAAACAAATCCTCATATTTCTTGATCAACCTTTCAAACTGATCTCTCTGTGAGGGTTCTAAGTGCTGGAGTTTTACATCAAGATTTTGCAACACTTCAGTGTTTGACAATTTACATGAAAGAACTTCAGCTTTAATTCTTGGTTCATCATCTTGAAACTCCCCCTCATCTTCACACGTTTCGACCATTGGAGAATCTGAAGTGACAGCTGCAACCCTAGCATTTCTGTCATGATAAGGCTTTAGCATGTTAATATGACACAATTGTTTTGGTTTTCTCCTATCTGGAGTCTTCACAATGTAATTGAGATCATTGAGTTTTGTCAGAATTTCATAAGGACCATGAAATCTAGCCTGCAATGGATTGGACTGCAAGGGAAACAACACAAGGACCTTGTCTCCTGGTTTAAACTCATGGCTTCTAGCCTTATGATCATACCAAGTTTTCATTTTTCCCTGACTTGATTTCAAGTTCTCTTTGGCAAGGTCACAAGCTGCACGCAATCTTTCCTTGAACTTGCTAACATAGTCTAACAGACTGATTTGCGGTTCTTCCTCTTGCCATTGTTCACTCAATAATAGCAAAGGTCCTCTCACTTCATGACCAAACACTAGCTCAAATGGACTGAATCCAGTAGACTCATGCACTGCTTCTCTAGCTGCAAACAACAGCAAATGAACCCCTTCATCCCAGTCTTTCTCATGGTCATAACAATAAGTCCTCATCATTGTCTTGAGAGTGGAATGAAACCGCTCTAAGGCACCCTGACTTTCTGGATGATAGGCACTAGAAAGAATCTGTTTTGCACCTAGTTCATACACAACCTGCTGAAACAATCCTGAAGTGAAATTGCTACCTTGGTCTGACTGAATTTCCCTGGGAAGACCAAACAACGTGAAGAACTTTATCAAAGCCTTCGAGATTGCAGTTGCCTTGATGTTACGTAGAGGTATGGCTTCGGGGAATCTGGTAGATGCACACATGATTGTCAACAAGTACTGATTTCCAGATCTAGTCTTGGGTAATGGACCAACGCAATCAACAATGACCCTAGAGAATGGCTCCCCAAATGCTGGGATAGGCTGCAATGGAGCTACAGGTGGGTCTAACTGGTGTTTTCCAACTACCTGACAAGTGTGACAGGTTTTGCAAAAGTTGGAAACGTCTTTCCGAAGCCCAGGCCAAAAGAAGTGTTTCATGATCTTATCAACAGTCTTGTTAACACCAAGATGACCTCCTAAAGGTAAACTATGAGCCATTGTTAAGATCTCATTCCTATAGACCTTCGGAACAACAATTTGCCTGACCACTGCCCAATCTGCATTGGCAGGGATATCAGGAGGGCGCCACTTCCGCATCAACACACCATCCTTGAGATAATACCCAACTGGAACTGCGTCTATTTCTTTATCAGGAAGGGCTCTCCTCTTTAGTACACAAATTTCAGGATCATTAGTTTGCTCCTCAATCAACCGCTTTCTGGACAGAGACAAGTCTCCAGACACATCAGAATCACCAGACCCATCCGGCTGGCTGAATAGAGAACTGATAAAAGTATCTGATAAGTCCTCAAACGGAGAAACCATAGTAGGCCAATCAGAGTCATGAGGCGAACCACCTGAGTCCTGACTATTCAATGTACTGGACGGCACCACAACATCATCTTCTTTAGCCTTCTTGGCCATAGCACGAGTCACTGCGCAAGAAGGATACAGAGATGGGTCCTCATCCCCATTTTCAGTGCTCGGCTGTAAGTAAGATGTACAGGGGGAACTACTTTGCCCCCAGCCAGGTCATTGCCTAGCAACAGAGAAACACCCTTTATAGGTAGACTTGACATAAGTCCCACCTTTACCTGTCCTGTAACTAAATCTGACTTCAAGAATATAGAGCGCAGGGGTACAGATACAGTCCTCCCTTCAATACCTTGTACAAGTATGAAATCCCCTGAAGCTGTCCCATCACGTAACTCCAAGGAGTCCATCAACAAAAGTGACTGAGAAGCTCCGGTATCCCTTAGGATATATATGGGGACAGGAGTAGTATGCTCATTCAGAGCCACAAATCCCTCTGACACAAATGGAAGAAATTCCTCCCTAACGAAGTCAGCTGTATCAGGCTTTTTAGCCCCACAAGAAGCAGGCAATTTAGCAGATTGGTTATCTACTACAGGGGTTTCTAACCTTGTTTTCACAAAGGCATTTGGTTTGGTATCCTTTTCTTTTTCTTTCTTAGCTTTAAGGAACCAACAGTTAGTTGTAACATGACCAGATTTCTTGCAATAACTGCAAACTAGACCACTTTTGTCACTGTCAGCTTTCACACTTTGATCAGACCTGTTACTGGATTTCTGAGCACCATCACCAGATTTGTCTTTGTCTTTGGGTGAGGAATCTTGGGTATCACCATAACCCTTTTTCTGAAATTGGGGCCATCTATTGTTACTGCTAGACTGAAATTTGGACTTATGTGTGAGAACATATTCATCTGCAAATTTGGCAGCTGATTGCAAATTCAGTGCTTGCTTCTCATTAAGGTAGGTCTTAACATCATCTTTAACACAGTTCTTGAATTCTTCAACTAACACCATCTCTTTTAGTGAGTTGAAATCATCCTTGACCTCCACAGAAGTACACCAGCGCTCAAAGCAAACCTGCTTCTCATTAGCAAATTCAACATAAGTCTGATTTTCAGATTTCTTCAAACCTCTGAATTTCTGTCGGTAAGCCTCTGGAACCAACTCATAAGCTCTCAAAATAACCTTTTTGACAATCTCATAATCAGAGGAATCATCGGCAGACAAAGCCGAATAGGCTTGTTGAGCTTTACCCTTTAGGACAGTATGCAACATCAGAGGCCAGTGTTCCTTTGGCCACTGGCAACTCGTTGCTACCTTTTCAAAACACTGGAAATAGTTGTCAACATCCTTTTCCGAAAATGGAGGCACCAATTTTACCTCCTGACTAGCCCAAAATTTATTTTCAGTTTGAATTTTTATTTTTAGTTGCTCCATTTGGAGTCTTTCTTCTCTATAGAATTTCTCTAATTCAAAATCTCTCTGTCTCTGTCTCTCTCTTTCTGCTCTTTCCTCTTTCTCTCTCTCAAATAATCTTTGTTTTTCTTCTCTTGCTAATTTTTCTAACTCAAACTGCCTTTGTTTTTCTTTTTCTTCCCTTTCAAACTCTCTTTGTTTTTCTTTTTCCTCCCTTTCTTTTTCTCTTTCCTCCCTTTCAATCTCTAGCATTTTTAATTTAAGTTCCATTTCTATATTTGAATTTTCCACTGGAAACTGTTCCAGATCTCCTGGTGCAAACACATTTTCATCAATGTAATATTCAACTATCTCTCTAGCCAGTCTTGCTTTTCGCATGGCTGGTTTTACCTCTGTCAGCTCCAACTGTCTGCAAATTTCTAGCAGTTCTGTCTTTTTAAAAGACTTCAAAACCCCTACGGTTGGTGATGCCAAGAAATCATCCATTGCTGTTGTCAATATATATCTAGGAAAATTCACAAAAACAATTTCACAATTTGGAATGTTAGATTTTCAATAAATTACTCACACAATGGTCTATCCCGGACCTTGAGCCCCCAATTTGTTATGGCCCCAATTTGTTATTACATTTATAACACAACAGCAACAGCAAGGGATGACAAACACAGTTTTAACAACTAAAACACATTTAATTTTTAACAAAGACAAAGACTAATAACAACCTACAACTAAAGACCAAGATTGATAAATAAGAAAAAACAGAAATAATTACAGTCCCTTTTTGGTGGGGTGGCTTGGTGATGTCCTGGATGAAGAAAATGCTCAAACACAGGCAAAGAAATCCACAAAAGAAACGTCACAGGTCTTGAACAGAATGGCAGGTCTGGTCATCTTCTTGCAATTTCTCCTACTACTTTACTGTCTCAATTCTTTTCCTTATATACTCTTTTGCAGACCCCACCCACATTTAGACCTCTTTTTTTTAATCTTCTGAGACTTGCCCCAGACATGTCCAGGACATGTCTAAACATGACTCCAGTCTGAGCTTAACAAAAAAAGGTAAATACTGCCATCTAGTGGCCTATATTCACATTACAACCTCAATCAGATCACCCCTTCATCTCCTTTTCCTAAGACTAAAGAGATTAAGGATCTTCAGGCTCTTCTCATAGCTTTCATCTTTAATACCTGGAATTAACTTTTTGGCTCTTCTCTGAACTTTTTCTGGACCCTCTATATCTTTCGTAAAGTATGGTCCCCAGGAAAGTTCACAATACTGTAGATGTGGTTAGACGAACGTGTTGGGTCTGTTGAATGTTTCTATTCTCTGAACAAATCTCCATTCATTTCTTTATTTTGAGATTTTCCTCATCTTTGGGATGATCTTATCCATAGACCATCTACTTAATTTGTAATCTTGCCGTTCAATCACAGGAGTTAGCGTGCACTTTATATTAAGGGTATTACTTGGCAAAGATCTGCACATTGGGGTCTATTCTCCCATTAGCGCGTAAGTCTTTTTTTACGCGCTTCGATTTAAGCGCTTTTGAGTTACGCGTATTCTCCCCTACTCGCTTCGATCACGCCCACAGCGTTTAACTTCAGAATGTAGGCGGCCTTATGAAAGAGGTGTGACTGATCCAAAAGAGAGGCAGACTCTGTACCAAGCTCATTGATTATGGCTATCAGGAAAACATGGTAAAAGGATTTTCTGATTAACCATGAAAACGCATTTGTGGTCCATGGAAAACGCAATCCAGACTTTATATTTGAATATCGTGGGCCTGCCGATAAAACCTCGTATCTCCAAACTGATAAGAAACGAAAACTCGTATGTCCACTATTCTTACATGCAAAATTAAACATTATTATTTTAAACTATATTTATCCATTTATATTATTATAATTATAATTTTTTTATTTTATATTTATTTTTTATTTTCCTGTGAAGTTCGTCATTGTGAAGATACGAGGTTTTATATGCCGCTGTCATAGTAGGCCGTACCAATTACAAGACGTAATTCGAACATCTCTTTATCTATCTCCCGCCGCGCGATTAGCACGAAGCGGGGGATATAGCATTGGCCTCCGTCCGTACGGACACATAAAATTGCGGTGGCGGGGGATATGTTAGTGACAAACACATGTTATTTCTTACTCTAGCCACCATGGCATTATAGCTATGCATACAAACAAATTGGCGAGATAATGAAATAATAAACAAAGAATTTAGCGCTTCTCAATCAGATCATTGAAAATGTGCCCCTCCTACACCAGCCTGTTTGTTCCGTGGAAGACAGGGAAGAAGACAAAGGGAACATTCTAGTCACACAAAGACAATAAAGGACAGTTTATATGATCTCATTTAGAAATTGCGCACTTGAAAACTACTCCGATGTCAGGTTTGCAACTGAAGGACATGGAAACGCTTTAACAAGGATTCTTACCCCGCACGCGGTCATCTCCCCGCCCCGAAACCGCCTCAGTAATGACGGAATTCCATATCCATAGCCTATCATCCTATTTGATTTGGGCGACACATTCACTTGAACTTGTGCCTAATACTTTATTATAATCAATTATCCCATTTACTGATAATTATTCTTCCTATGTCGGCTATTCTTTAAAGGCTAAAATTGATTAAAAATGGATAGTGCTTTGGTATTTGCCAGGGCAGGGCTCAATCTAGAGTAGCCTATTTAATAATATCTTTATTCACAAATTAAATTACACAGTATTACCAATGGTAAAAAATTACTAGGACCCGAGTTAGTTTATACAGATATCCTCAATTAGAAAATCAATCCCCTCACTCGTGAGAATATCACAACTTTTTAGATTATCACGAACATACAGGGCAGTCGCATTTGTTAATAGAACATGGAAGACAATGATGGCGACGTCGAGCCAAAGCCAAAAACCAAATTTCACAGATGTTGGTGTTGTATGGCAAGGAGCAATGAAGGCTGATCCGAGGAATTAATCTGCGAATCGTTCTGGATGTGGCTTTGGTGGGGAGATGTAAGCGCTGTATCCCCGATTTAAAGCATAAATGGAGAGATCTGCGGGGCTCTGTAAAAGCCAGGTTCTCTGCACACCGGAGAAGTGTACACGCAACAGGTGGTGGGCAACCATCATCCCCTGTGCATTTCACTGCACAGGAGGAGGGGATGGCATCCACTCTTTCTGCAGTGGAAGTGCATGGAGAAGAACTTGAAGCGCCAACGAACTGCATCAAACACCCTGACACAGACGCCTGTGATGTGTATGACATCACCAGCCACTCTCTGAAAGGACCCAGATGCCAAAAGCGACAGCGCAGTTCTGACGTTGATGACCACGGGTATGTTTTGTGGATAATTGCTGCGGCTGGATAGCTGTTCACCCAGAAGTCGGCAAAGATAGATGATTGCCTCATGCACGGTCCAGGCGAAAGCGCTGGATGCACTCGATGTTTGTTTGTCCCAGGATGTCCAAACCAAGCCGATACATGCGTGTTCGTCTTCGAGCTCGGCGCGCTCCTCTACTCTTTCCCAATCACGCAAGAGTGCAAGCAAATGCAGGACTGGCATTTTGGGTTTAGATTTTGAGGGCATGGTAGAATGATGGTCTTATGTATACTCGTATTAATTAATTGTTTTGCGTTTGTAATTTAACTGATTGGAGAAGAGGCTGATGCGTAATAGTTTGATAAATTATCATGGCTTTGAGAAATGTAGTTTCGAAATAAGGAAGAACAATCGAACATTAAATGTCTCAACCTTTACCATGTTCAATAAAATAAAAGTAATGTTAAAATTCGGCTTATAACCGACATCAAACGCAATATTCAATTTCGCCTAATGTTGGCGCTTGACCTTACTACAGCCCTCAAAAGCGCTTAACAGAAAAAGCGCGTAAGCCAGGGGGAGAATACGCGTAAGTGTTATTTGCATGAGAAACGCCCGGAAACGCCCCGATTTTGGCCTTGCTCCGCCCCAAGCGGGTAACTGCCTTCAAGGCGCGTAATGCACAGACTTAAGTCGAGGGGAGAATACGCGTAGGCTGAAAGCACGTAGCTACGTGCTTTTTTCGACTTAAGCGCATGGGAGAATAGACCCCATTGTGTGTATTTACATGTGCGACCAGGTTCAGCAACAACCAAATTCTGTCAGGCCTGGTGTATTTGATGTAAGCGCATATCACACAGTGAGATGTACAACCCCAATTCCGAAATAGTTGGGGCAAAGAGTAAATTGTGGATAAAGTCAAAACACAATGATTTTCAAATCACACCAGCCAGTATTTTATTCACAATAGAACAGAGAAAACATAGCAAATTTTGAAACTGAAAATTTTTACAATTTTATCCACAAAATGAGCTCATTACCTTCGCCAGCGACTTCGCTGACGAAGGTAATGTTTTGATCCCCGTGTATTTATTTGTTTGTGTGTCTGTCTGTCTGTGTGTATGTATGTGTATCGAATAACTCAAAAAGTACCAAACGGAATTTCATAAAATTTGGTGGGTTCATTTGGCATGACCTGAGGATCAATTGATTAGATTTACGGAGTGATCGGGTCAAAGGTCAAGGTCAAGGCCACGAAAAGGTCAAAACCGACTTTCGGCCATATCTCGGTCAATTTTTATCCGATCGGCATGAAACCAACGCCAGTGGCGAGGGATTCAGTGGCGTCGGCGAAAATATGCGCTCTACCGAGTGCCCGTTCTAGTTTCAAATGTGATGGCTGCTACAGTTCTCAAAAAAGTCGGGACAGGGGCCTATTTACCATTTTTTAGCACCCCCTCTTCTTTTTAATGCAGAGTGGAGGCCTCTGGGCTTTGAGGAGACAAGTTCCTAGAGTTTAGCCATCGGAATTTGATCCCACTCTTGTTTAATACAGGCTTCCAGCTGCTGAAGAGTTTTGGGTCTCTTTTCATTCACTTTTCATTTAATTATGTGCCAAATGTTCTTAAACGGTGAAAGATCAGGACTGCAGGCAGGCCAGTTCAGCACACGGACTCTTCTACTACAAACCCATGCTGTTGTAATAGCTGCAGTATGAGGTTTTGCATTGTCCTGCTGAAATATACAAGGCCTTCCCTGGAATAGAGGTCGTCTGGAGGGGAGCATATGATGCTTTAAAACCTTTATGTACCTTTCAGCATTCATGGTGCTTTTTAGGACATGCAAGTGTCCCACACCATATGCACTAATGTATCCCCATACCATCAGAGATACTGGCTTTTGAACTGAACGCTGAACAGGAGGGGTGGTCTTTCTCCTCTTTAGCCTGGAGGACACAATGCCCATGATTTCCAACAAGAATGTCAAATTTGGACTTTTCTGACTGCAGGATACTTTGCCACTTTGCTACAGTCTATTTTAAATGAGCATTAGCCCACAGAACATGGCTGCATTTCTGGATCATGTACAACAATGGCTTCCTTTTTGCATGATAGAGATTTAGATGGCATCTGTGGATGGCACTGTCATGGTTTTGGAGCTTTGAGAGCTCCTTTTGTTACTCTCGTCTGGGACGATATCGTTTTGCTCGCCATCGGATTTCTGGGCCAGCTGGCATTACTTGGGGGCGTTACCCGGATCCTATTTAAGCTCCTGTTCTGCCTCGCTCGTGTTGCTAGAGTGTCATTTTCTCCTTGGCGCTTTAGCCGGTAAGGTCTTTAAAGAGAGAGTATTGTCAGGATCTTAGCTGCATAACAGGATTAGTGTCAGTAAGGGAATCTTTGGTTTTTTTCCCTTTTCTTTTGTTTTTTTTTTTCGAGCTCGTCTGTTTTCTACCACAGACGGCGTTTGGTCTGTTGGTAGCGTGAGTCTTGTGATTTCTATCTGTCTCTCAGTGCTCTGCTGGTTTTTCCTTTTATTTCTGTCCACTGCTCTTGGCGTCCTACTACCAACGCCCATCACAGGCACGGCGGACTGTGTTTACAGACAGTGGTTTCATGAAGTATTCCTGGGCCCATTTAGTAATGTCAATGACAGAATCATGCTGGTGAGTGATAAAGTGGCGTCTGAGGGCCCGAAGATCACAAGCATCCAGTAAAGGTCTTTAGCCTTGTGCCTTACGCACAGAGATTTTTCCAGTTTCTCAGAATCTTTTCGTGATGTTATGCACTGTCGATGATGAGACGTTCAAAGCCTTTGCAATTTGATGTTGAAGAACATTGTTTTCAAAGTATTTCACAATTTTTTTTATGTAAGCCTACACAGGTTGGAGAGCCTCTGGCCATCTTTACTTATAGCCAATCATGTTTCACACTTGATGCCAGATAACTCAATTACTTGCTAAATGTTCTTTCAGCTGATTTTCTTATACATTTATTGCTTTTTCAGCCCTTTTTTTTTGCCTATGTCCCAACTTTTTTGAGACCTGTTGCAGCCAGAAAATTAGAAATAAGCTCATTTTGCGGATAAAAATGTAAAATTTCTCAGTCTCAACATGTGAAATGTTATCTGTGTTCTAGTGTAGTAACATTTTGGCTCATGTGATCTAAAAGTCATTGGATTTTGATTTAATTCACAATTTACACTTCGTCCCAACTACTTCGGAATTTGGGGTTGTAAATTCAACCCTCCTAAGAATTAATACCTTCTATTTTATGCCCTGCTGGCGCACTCCACTCCTTTACCCGCGGTAATTGACAGGACACTTGCGGCTGGGAACATCATCCTTGTAGAGGACAAGGCTAGCTTGTAAGATAGCTGGTCAGATATGTGGGTTTAGAGTGGATAACTAGGTAGCATATCTTGTGCGGCAATTTACTGGGCTTGAGCGTTCTAAGAATCGCCCTTCAGACATTATTTTCGACGAGGCTGATTGGCCAGATTTACATTGCTACGCACCTGTCTTACCCCAGGAACAGTTCTTTATTGGCTACTCGTCTCTGCTTTCTGGGACCTCTCGTTACCAACAATTCTACCGAACATATTTATATATATTTTATACCATATATGTTATTGTGAATTTTAAACACATACAAACTTAAACATAAGTGATGATTACTTATTTATCTTTTTTTTTTATATAAAAAAATATAATAAAAACACATAATGCCCTAGCACCCTCTATTGGCTTGCTGCGTCTGCCCAGAACTTTCAATACATAAGCATTTTACAATTCAGGAAGGTCCACAGGAATTGTGTCATAAATAGTGTCATGCAAATTTATAAAACCATAAGGTATAAACTTTGAAAGCAACAAAACAGGCATGGTGCATGGGAGTTTTATGCTGGCAGCACAGCGGGTAAGGCGGGGGAGGGCAACACCAGCTTTAACATACATTACAGTATCAACTCCCAGCCTTTCATTCATGCTGTCTCATTGGAGGTGGGCTTCCCCTGTCACCCATTCATATTTGAGTAATGGCTCAATTTTGCAAAAGAGTCCACTGGGCCAGAGCAAATGAAATTATTTGCAAGTTACTGATGCCATCAAATGAGATTTCAGACTGAAAATGCTTGCATTTCAAAGCGAATGGGAGACTCTGAATTGCATAGGGGCTGCGCAATATGCCCAGAATTTAATAACGGCTTTGCATGTTGCTGAGTGGCCAGATTTTCACTGAAATCTGAAGGAAAATGAGGGTCTACGTGGTCGAGGTTGTTTAGTCAATGCAGTAGTCCACCATCTATAATCAGTAAATCTGCATCCATAGTGGCCTCTGAAAGATGCCATCAGCTGGTCACGTGCTTTAATCTCTCATAAGCTTGGTCAGTATGAAATGTGTTGTTGTCACACACTGATTACACCATCTCACCGCATCTTATTGTTCTGCGGGTTAATGCTGTACAGCCCCTGCTGGTAATGCCCATCACTTAAGACACAACAAAAAAAAGAGTTCAGGGGCGACACATGTATACTTTACAGCTGCAAGCTCGACACGCTGCATGCAGGAGGTGCTATGTGTATAAAATAAGTGAACTGCATCTCACATTTTTCTGGTTCTTGACATGGTTAACTGGTTATGAAGATGTGGATTGCCCGTGCAGTGTTTCAGTGAGAACGATGAACTTTGTCCAGATTCTGAGGGGCCGTTTCCTTATGCCTGTGGGGTCTGATTCTGCCTTTTTTGGGAGGGAAAGTGCACAATACCATCTATTTGTCAGACTTTAAAGCATTTTCTAGCTACGTAATTATCCAACTTATTGTAATTACTGAATGCATGATCCCCTAAAGTGAGGGGACTATGAAAGGATGTAAGCAAGAAGGTTAAAAGATAACAGAGGAAATGTATGATGACTTCACAGATGTTTCTGTGGCAGTGCTTCAGGCAGTCTAGCAATAGGACAGCGGGAAGCACTGTTGCTGAAATTTGGCATCAGTTAACAAACGCAGACAGAGAAAGATTCCAATTGTTGTTTCACCTTGAGCAGGTAGCTATATTTGATTGGTCAAGATGGTATCAGCATTTAAGATCTGAAAGGGAAGGATTGGACAATGATGTCACTTTAGGCTCGGGACACTATTTCATTAAAGGCCAGCATTTGAATTGATGACAAGGTCTATCTAGCAGTAAAAAGAATGCACCAGCAAAAATTACTTCCATAACAAAAGTATGCACATTTGGGGGGTGAATGGTACTGTTCACACTTAGAATACTACTAATACTAATAAGAGCTGCTGTGTTCTCAGAACCAAAAACAAGAACAACCCAAGCAGTCATCAGCATCAGCTCTAAAAGGCAAATGTCATGGTATGGGGGTCTGTCAATCCATATGGAATGGGGAACAAGCCCATTTACAAGGGCACAATTAATGCAGAGAGATGCGTTCAAATTTTAAGGCAATGCATCTCAACGTTTTCTGTTCCAGGGACAGTGCTGCATCTTTTCCTTATTCTATTGTTTTCTTTCCAAGATGCAGGCCAATAATTTGCTCCTCATGAAATACTGTAGCATCTTTGTTGCCACAAGGGAAACGTCTTGTGACATGATTTTTTTCAGAGATGAGAAGCTAGGCTTAAATGGAGAAATGAGAAGCTATGCATAAACATTCATAAATAAAGGTGCTCGTGAAAAGGAGTTGACAAATTGTTACTCTCATTGATTTTGTGTTTTTAACGTTGCAGCAGGTATTTCATAATCAGGACACACAAGCCTTTTATTGCTCACAGTTGACATGTGTCTGTTGGGATACAGTTTGAACATCTTTTCATCATCATTGCTTCACCTTGTGGCCGACTACCTGGGGAGTAAGTGACCCCTCTTGGTTTTTTCAAATTCTTCTTCAAGAAAGGGCCAAACTGTTCAGCAGCGTTGCAGTGAAGGTCCTGTCAGTGAAGGTAGTGCCAGAAAACTTCCTGGTGGGCTGCCCCAGAGGTGCAGCAGCCGCAGACCCCGCCATCTGGTATTTTTGTATCAGAGAAGGTTTGTTTTCCGCTGCCGAATAGCTGATAGCGCCCGGGTGTCAGAGAGGGTTCGGCCGAAAACCCCGCCAGCCCTGCTTATCTCCAGCTCCCTGGCCCTGCATTTTAAAAAGGCCTCCACATGAAGAAAAAAAAATGGGATTGGGGGGGGGCTTCACTAAATGTGCGACTCATCCAATGAGCTCATCGCCTTCTAAAAAACCCTCCAAATGAAAGCAAGCAAGCAAAGGAGTGGAGGGCTCATGGGAGAGAATTTCTGCACTGCGCAGAAGTGCCTCATTTTCTCCCGCCATCTGCTACCAGTCCCTCTGATGAAAGCTCCATTTATGTCAAACCTCCCACCGCAAACAGGCGAAAAACACTGAAAAGGAAGTCAAGGCCCTCCATCTAACATGTCAAACAAATGTATTTGTTTACATTTTGGTACCTATAACCCATACCTTGTCTTAGCAAGCCAATCAGTGGTCCACTGTGACATCAAGTAATTAATTAAATTTAATTTCGTGATTTAAGTTTTCTTTTTTCCAATTCTATGACAAAGATTTGTACTACTCTACTATATTTAATTACTTAATTTCTTGGCTACAGCAAGCACAAGTAATTTTTTTTTTTCAACCTTTATTTAACCAGGGAAGTCCTTTGAGAACAAGTCTCTTTTTCGAAGGAGCCCTGGCCAAGAAAGCCGCAAATAAAAGTTACACATAAAAAATACAACATTACAACATATAAAATACCAGTACATTGATTCAACCAACCCAAAAATAATGAAATCAATAAATACAATAGACAAAACAGCAAAACAGAACAAAGCAAAACAATAATCATATACTAGAGCCCAATAAAAATCAATAAACATTATAAATGTAATAAACATTTTGAAGATAAATCTCACAAATTGAAAAGAACAAAGAACCAGTATCTTTCAGTCAACATCAACGGTAGGTTGTTTGTAATAGAGAATAAACACAAAATGATTTGGTGATCTGTTTACATGAAGCAAGGTCACTTCAAGGCCTTGAGAAGTTCTTCGCAGCAGTCGCGATAATTACATTAAAGTTTACATTGTCTTTTCAGTGAATTTAAACTGCTTAGATTGAGAGGCCTTGGAAAAATTTTTTCAAGATGCATGAAAATTTTTTTTCATCCTTTCCACGTGTTTTTGGTAATCAATTCTATCTTGTAAAAGGCAGTTTTGAAGCTGAAATATTTTGTGAAAACACACAGAATATCACACAGGGTTGGAAGCATGTTATAATGGACCTTGGTGCAATAATTATTATATTATAAACCAACAGCTTGTAATCACTGTCCTGCTATTAATGACTGTATTATTACAAAGTAGTCTTCAGGGAATTTAGTTAATTAGCAAGCTATGAGGCTGGCAAGGTGGCTAGCTAAGCTACAAGAAATTTGTGTTGGCTTACCAGCAGGAAGGTTGCAATAAAAATGCAGACACCAAAAATGCGTACCTCGAAAATGCCCTAGCCTGGTAAAACCAGAGACAGCTACTTCGCTGTGCTTCATACAGAGAGTCTGGCCAGTCATTGATAAGTGTTTACTTCCTGGTGGGTGGGCGCTTGTCTGAGGTTTAAAATCATTGGTATACCTGTAAACAAATCAATAACGTTTGGCGATGACGTATGTTATGCGCCGGCTCAGCCGCCTAGTACTTCTGCTGTAAACACAGTCCTTCACACCAGGAATGCAGCAAAAACAAACTGATCAGTGCATTGAAGATAAAACTGTACCCATACATAAGCCCATCTACCAAAGATATGCCTTCTCTCATTTACTTAAAAGAACCAAAGGTGTTCTTTCTGTTCTCCTTACAAGAAACAAACTGTTGAGCTATCGTTTTTCCTGCAGATTCTGCTGCCGTAAAAAAAAGAAGAAAATGTAAGAGACCCAAAACCAACAGCAGAATTGGCCAGAATAACGCATTATTTACAACAAGACAAAATCAGCGTTGACACGAAAACTGAACCGTTAACCACACTTGCGCTAACATCATACCGAGCTCGCTATCTAACTTTATAGCAACAGAGTCAGGCTCTAAGCAGCCATTTCATTCATGGATAATGACAACATAACACTGAGACAGCGAATAGGTCTTGTGACATGAACAAAAACACGGCTTTTAAAAAGTTTGCTGCTAACTTAAATAGGGTTAAATTTGTGGGCAATGTAACTCACACAGAGATGAACAGGCTGCCTACCTATAAGTAGGTATGACAATCTGTAGGAAGTAGCGCTACAACATCATTTCCATTCAAATAACTAACCAAACATTCATCTTGTTGTGGCTATAAGTCGCTGATACCTTGTACTGTACATCTTGTACTGAGATGACTAAATCACACTGGAGTTGGAAGTAAAAATTCATTTCAGACATAGACATTGTTACGAATTCATTCTTGAAATGCGTTCCATAATTTAAGTCAATATTGATTTTGTGTTATTTTCCCGAGTAAAAACATTTTATTTTTCTTGACCACAGTTAACTACAATTTATGTTTTTCTAATTTTTTGCAAACTTGCCAATCCAAAATTTTGTTAAAAAAAAACATATATGTCCAATGAACAATTTGTTTCTTGAAGCAAAAGAGAAATGAGTTTGAGCACGAGCACGAACTAATAGATCCGTCCCCTATCCTACCTATTCGTTCGTGCTCGTCAATCGACTTATCGCAACTTTGATGGAGGTGAATATTAACTGCCTCAAGGTACTGTTTGCATAAATAGTCTTTTTTAATAAAGTACCTGTGCATTTTCAAAGTTCTCAGTGCCTCATTTTAAGTGTCAGGGCCCTGGGAATTCTACCGATGAAGTGTGGAGCCTCTTTGAGCCTTGTTAATGATGAAAAAAATAGCGATTTCTTCCTGATTACCTTTGCTGCATTTTCAGTGAAAGCTCACATCTGATCGCGCTGTCCTGTTTCTCATTATCTATGCACGTTAGAAACTCCGTAACTGGAGCTGTTTATCTTTGTAAAGGTTTGTCCTGTGATCCCTGTCCACGTTTTGGCTTCTGCCAAATTCGATGTAATTAGGTTCTCCCTCATGTGCTGCTCTTTTGTAATCAGTCTGACTGTTTGCACCTGTGTCCCTTACCATGTGATCTCCCCAGAAGTGTATATTAGGTGTCTTTTCACAGCCAGTCTCTGTCAGATCGTTTTCCTAGTCTTCTTGAGCCACGTTTCTTTTCGCCTTGATTACTCAGTGTCTATCTTTCTGACTGGACCGCCCGACTTTTCGATTTTTGCCTTTGTGATTTTGGATTATTGTTGCATCTGTGTGTTTTGACCTTTTTCTCCCCGACCACGAGATCTTTGTTTGCTGCCCTGGTTAAGATTCGGATTACGCCCATTGGATTCTGGCTTTGCTTCTCTGATATACCTATTCCTGTGAACCAGAGCCATTTTTGTCTGACTACGATTACTGTGATTGCTGCCCTGGTTTTTGATCCTATTTTTGCCCAACTGGATTTTGATTTTTGGAGTGTGGACTTCGCACTTTTGCCTTCTGCCCTGCGCGGGTGCTCCCCCTTAACTGGTTCCTGATCGCACCTTTACACAATTATCAGACAAGGTAACTCAACGTGACCTTTCCAGTGTAAAAGTTTTGAATCTGCTCACAATCCTGATAGGCTTTTAATTCATCAACGAAACTCAAGTTTCTTTTGTCCAAAGTGAAAGTATGAGAGACGTTTTCTGTAAACTGTCCTTTAAAGAGTGAGCCAAGCCCCAACTCTTGTCTTGCTACACAATGATGGACGAACTTCTGACAGACTTGCACCAACACCTTGCATCATTGATAGCCAACCAAACGAGGCATAAATGGCAAAGACAGCCAGGTGAGGTGGCTAATTAGTCATCTGTGGTATATTCTTTTTGTTGCTAACCTAAATTACTAAGCTAGGGCCAATTTAAATTAACAGAAAAGTAATCCTGGCAAACGCTAATCATCTTAACTCCGTTGCCAGTAAACCAGCTAGGCAACAAATCGATTAACCAATGCATCACTAATCTAGCTAGCCACTTGCCTTGCTAAATGATAATGAATTTCTACTCCCACTGACTAGTTATGTAGCAAAATAATTGAGATTCACTGTGCTTTATTGTATCCCCCAACAATAAGTCGTGGACACGATGTATCAGTGACCGTGTCTGCCGCTGCTGTTTCCATAGAGATTTCTTGTGAGTGCTCTACAGGTCACAGTTCTTTATGTCTTCATTTTATATTTGGCATGGACCTCACGAGTGGTAAGGTCATGAGGCCGGTCAAATTTGGGATTGTTTTCAGATATAGAGAATCTGGGAATACACACCGACCTGCAGGTGAATGACTATCTCGTGCATTTCTATGAGGCACATGTTAGAAAAGTAATAGGAGCCAGTTGTAAGTTGAGTTCGCTAAGTAGGTTGTTCTACGCCATTTCCAGCAATGGCTGTCAGCTGGAAAACGATGCATCAGGTTCTCTTTCAATTTCTATCTCTGATCGACCTCAGTGAAGAAACCTTTATAAATGTTGACTGAAACTAAGGTATTTTGAGGGACATTCCGAAATGCTACACGTGAAAAATGCATAAAATGGCTTAATGCACCAAAACAGCGATCAAGAAGCGCCAAATTCCTCTCGGTCATTTCTGGTCAGTGCCAGAAACTTTTTAAGCTTTTAAGCTTTTTTCACGTTAAGCATTTTAGAATGTGCCATATTTGGATTAGTCAAGTGGAAAACATAAAGTATTTGTTTGCGTGCTAAATATGTATGTAGTTTGCAAAAAGGACAATAAACTGGACAAACATTTTTTGTAAATAACCCACTGATTGCTCAGTTGTATCTATGTAGCCCATTTGTCAATTTTGAGGTGAAATGGCTCATAAAATGTAATCCAATTAGAGTAATCCTGGAAAGTGTCCAAACCCCTTCATTAATTTAGAAGGACTTTACCCCTAACACTAATTCCTGCAAAGCAATGATGTATGAACCTCAATACTCAATTAAAGAACAATTCCATTTTTACAAAAATTGAGATAAATTTCTCCCATGGTTATGTCATAACATGTTAACATAACCATTAACATCATTCAATCAGACGCCTGCAACTGAATCCTTGGTGTCATCCCAAATAGATGTATCCCAGATAGGTACGTGGGTATTTTGGGTCAAGCTTTCTTTGTAGATGCGCCCCACCTAGATAAGTGAATATTTTAGGCTGACAGTTGGTACAACTAGCACTATGCATTTATTGGTATTTTTTGTACTGGGTATCTGATTCCTGTCATGGAACCTGGGCTGGAGTTATTTCTGCCGCAACGTCTATAATGAGAAATGACACTTGCTTCGATTGGTGCTGCATCAAGTCAAAACCATTCAGCTATTCACGGAGGACTTAAAAAATGTAGTATGTAAATTATACAAAATCCATGTGGCAAAACGCATGTAAAGAAATATCTCGACATCCTTTACATGTAACGGCAAAACAAACATTGTTTCATGACTAAACAAATTTGCAATCAAGTTGAAGTGTTAATCCAATTTAAAAAAAAAATACTACGCCATTAATATAGTGTCATGATGCTACTCCAAGCAACTTTTATTTATAAGACCGTACATTATTTAATCTTCAACAAGCATATGAGTGCTCTCTTTTTCTGTTTTTATGAATTTTCTGGGTGTCTTAATTAGAAAATTATCGTATCATAATAAAAGCTGGTGCAAACATCTGATTCAGTCTAAAAGCAAAAAGTCAAGGGTCCTCATATTTAAGGAATGCAATTCAAAGGTCTGTAGTTTAGAGTCCCTGGGTTGTTTTTATGTTCTCAGAGACTGCACTTTCTTCAGACCCTCAAAGGTACGCAACATCTGCAGTTCCTCAGCTTTGCTGCTGGCAAACGTCTAACGAGTAGCTAAAAAAGTAATCATTGGTCATCATACTGCCCATAAATATACTCAACAAAGGAGGCAAAACAAAGAATATTTGTCTTAATATGAACACAGATAAACAACTGCAAATTGTGGTGTATGTTTAGGTAAGTGCAGTAAAAAACCCATGGTAGACAAAGAAAACCGAAGTTGGCTGTAATGTTGAACAGCCGTGACTTCATGAGACATGGAAGTGTCCAGTCAATCCCTCTGACCAGACCCGGAGAAAGCTACTGAAAACTGGACCATTCGGTCAAGAACCGGATGTTTAGCAACCCTAGCTTCACAGTCCTTGAAATTGTGAAATGTTAGATAATCTACATCTGCCCCAAGGTGGCCCTATGACGGCCTTACCTGTGCTATTGTTGCTAGCACATCTGGAAATATTAATCCAGAACAGAAAACACTACTAGAGTTCAGGATAACTGGTGGCATATTTTCTTTGCTGGAACACTATCTGGCTTCTGAAAAACACCAAGGGTCTTGAAGTAACATGTATAGAACTTGCCTAATTAATCCAACAATTTACTAGGCTGTTTCCTTTCTCACTGCCTCCATCAGTAAGCTCAGGATTTTTACGGTGCTTTGTAAGATCGATCTGGGGTGACACAGTCCTCCAAGAGAGGGGCGAGCCTCCAACTAGCAAGTACTCTGTGACCCTGAATGTTGTGCTTCAGCAGACATATTCCCTGCAAATTCATGGAAACCATACTGCACGGCCCAAACATATGCAACCAGCCAAGTATGAAAGTGAAGTACACATACATAAAAATAGACATATGCACATACAGTGCTATGTGTGGACTCCCTAGGATTCCCCTACCAGAAATGTGTGAGCTGAAAGCAAATTACTTTAGTTCTCTGATCCTTTTTTTGGTAAACAAACAGTCAGGATTCAAACAATCAATCAAACTCTTCTTTGATTTTCTGTCAAAACTGCTGATGAAAGTAAAGTTATCTTTGTTCATGGCACAAAGGGTCAATAGAAATGAGCTTTGACAGATGTTGCCTCAGGCCACTCAGGCTGTTTAAATTGCTTGATCAGCCTCAAAAGGCCCATAGATCCTATGTATGTTGAGGTGTTTGAATTGTTATGAAGAAACTCTCTTTTTTAAAACTGCTTTGTAAGATGTGGTTTGTTACAATGATATACCTGCGAAGTACATTCCAAATTTCATCTTTTTTATTAGCTTTTGCCTGATCATTGCAGGAGTTTCATTTCCTTATAAAATCATGTCTTCAACAGGAAACAATTGGGATATTATGACAGCCAGTCAAGTAATAACAATTAGTAACTTTCAGTCTCACAGCAAGACGAGCACGCTATGCACAACACGATAACTGCAATATCAAAGTAAACACAGATGTTCACAGCATTTGTCCAAAAAGGCACCAGAGGAGTTATTGTTTTCCACCTGAGACCAGTATGGCAACTTGTTTCAAAAACCTTAACAAATATGGAGAAGTGCTTATGTCTCCTGCACAAAATAGACTGAGAAACAACTTTGTATCAACAACAGGGAAAAGGAATGTTTTTTGCTGTTGGGTGAATATTTGGAATTACAACAATGCAAGTGCAAATGAAATGGCTCAACGTGTGTGGGTGCATAGCACTATGACACTGACATCACATACTGCAATCTGTCCACCTATTCTTTGAGTATAGTATCACCATCAGCACAGAAACTGCAATCTGATAGATGTGTTAGGTGTGTTGCTCTAAGATTGTTTCGAAGACTAGTATTTCATAGAGGTAGACATGCATGAATTCTGTGATCATATTTCAGAGAAATTCAATGATGAGGTTTTCGAAAACTGCAGGGGCGTTAGTGCGTGCAGAGGGCATTAACAGATAATCGTAATGTATGCCATGGTTGTAAAAGGTTGTCTTCCCCTCATGCCTCTTGTGGATTTGAACTAGATAGCAGGCACTGCGAAGTTCAAATTTAATGAAAAAAAAAGGCAAGGGTCTTCCAAACGGGAAAGGGCATTATGGAGATTATATTTGGCAGAAATTCATCTGAGACCAGGACCTCCACAGGACTGGTGACTCTCCGAATTACTCCTAGACCCTGTCTAAGGGAGTGGTTGTCTTGTGGGCAGAAAGTGAGGACAAGAGCACTCCATGCAGTGTGCCAGGAAAGGACAGAGAATGGCATCTTCCAAGTGAGTAAAAGAGTGTGAGGTGGAGGCTTCATCAGCACCCCATCTCTGGCTGATACACTGGACTTCTTGATTGGTCATTCTGCCAGGATGTCTCTGGCTGTGCCATGCTGTAGGCACAGGTTCTCTGTGCAATGCTGCTTATATTTTGCAGGGGAGGTACAGAGGTGAACACCAGGGCACTGGGCTGGGTTGGGGTAGGAGTTGGCTAAGGACAGCAGCGAGGGAGGAGGTGATCCCTCCTTCACTCCTTTAGAGGACAATGCTGTTACAGAGTCACACACACTAAAACGCCAAGATCCCAGAGAAGATCTGAAACCATCATTTTCGTGCTGGTCTACTTTGAAAGCCTGAATAAGTCTATGACATTTAGGGCCTTCCCGTTCCATTCTGCTGAACTCACTGAAGTTCTAGTACTCACAGGCATAATCAAAGACTACCTGGTTCCCTAGCTTTAGCCTCTGATTAGTTGTGGAATTCCCTATGTAGAACCTGTTGAATGGAATTGATGGCTGGGTCCAAAGACACCCAGAAGGCAGTTCTCCTAGTTCTTGCTTAGTAGACAGCACAGTGATGATATAGGTTACTATTGATCTCACAGTATGTCGAAAGCTGTAACACAAATGACACAAACATCTCAGAGCACTGTGTGAATAAGACACTGCAGCAAGGTATGGCGAGCTCCCTTATATAACAGTCGAGAGGAGGCAACCCTGTTTCATTGAAGCTTGAAACAGCTTGAGACTGCCCTCACAAAGTGACAAAACTGACAGCTAGGGCAGCAGTGGCAGACTCCTGTCTTAGCCTGACAAAAGACGACATCCCTTTGTGAGGGTCTGCAAAGCCCATTACGTGGTCCTTAGCTCTGCTTCATGGTACCCTGGTCCAATTCCCTGGTAGCAGAGAGTATCTGGAGAGAATTGCAAGTCCAGTGGTTCCATGTTGTGGTGAGTTGTGAGAGTTTTTATCACAGGCTCATTCAATGACAGTCCATGTTTGATACACAAACAAACGGGACAAATGCAGGGAAAATAACTAATTTCTTGGGGCAGGCGAGGGTTGATGTATGGCAGTCAAGAATACGTTGGACAGGCAGAACAAGATTGATGGAGGAAGGAAAGGTCAAAACTGGAGGAGAAGTCTGAGAAGATGGGAGAGGAGAATAGCGAGGGGACAGGAGGAGCCAGACAAAGACGAAACATCGGGCTCAGGAAACATGGGAGTTGGAACAGGACTGAAGAAGTTGGGACTTCTGGAAAGCAAGGACACGCATGAAGCAGGCATAGGACAGTCTGACAAAGTACATAGAGAAAAAAAACAGGCTTAACCGCACCTGGGTAACAAAAAGAATCAGGTGCGGGGAGTGACACAAAGGGAACACGGAACAGAGGAGAGTAATATGAAGACAGCGAGCAACGAATGAGACAAAACTGGCAAAGCATGTTAATTTAGACAGGGCATTTCATACACAAGCGTAATTCAAAGTGCTTTACAAATGAGAATAAAAGGTAAATACGCATGAGGTGTTCAAAGAAATGAGAGCATAAATTAAAAGAAGAAGGTATAAGTATAAACAAAGGAATTAATCAAACATATGTCTCAGAGCAGAATTACTAATTGAAAGCTGAAAAAAAAACAAAAAAACAACTTAAGACCTCTTTTGAAACTTTAAATAGACTCTGCTGCCCTCGGCTGCTCTTATCGGTTGTTCCAGAGCCAAGGAGCAAAGAAACGGAAAACTGCTTCTCCACTGGTCCTTGGTTCTGACCTGGGGAACAACTCGCGCCAGACCATTGAGTGATTTAATGACAAGAAGCAGAATCTTAAAATCTGTTCTGGAACTAATAGGTGGCCAATGAAGAGACTTTAAAACAAGTATGATGTGAACCCAGCTTTCGGTCGTGGTTAGCAGATGTGCTGCTGCATTTTAGAATAGCTGAAGCTTGTTTAAGACTTTGTTACGTAGACCGGAAAGGAGGGAGTTACAGTTACAGTAGCCAGACTGTAAATGATGAAAGCATGGATTAGCTTCTCAGTATCTGCCTGAGAGACTAAGGGCTGGACTCTGGCAATATTATGAAGGTGATAACTATTTTACTGTTATTGCTAATGAGCTTCGAAACTAAAATCAGAAACTAATTTCACCCAGAGATTGCTGGCACGTGGCTGAATATGTAGCGCCAGAGATTTTATGTTAGTGCACAGGTTCTCCATCTGCATCTCCCACCGAACCTTTGCCTTCTCTCTAAACAGATCCAGAAATTTTTGTGAGATTCACTTATTTATGTAATGAAAACTCTCTTTTTTTTCATCGCATTCACTCCACTTACTCCTGCCCAGAGTTACTTTGAACATTGTTTCCCCCTCTCATATTCCCCCACTAGCCTTCATTTTCATTTTCAATTTCATTTCCTTAATTTTCTCTCTTAATTTTGATATATCATTGAAGTTTGTTTAATGACGAGAAGGCTGTCGGGCATTGCCTGATTTAGCTGACCGCGACTTGAGTCTAGCTAGCGCATCTGGTTGATATAATCTGTACAGCAGCGGCCCGATATTTTCCTTAGAAATTAATCAACTATTTATTTATTAATTTTTTTATTGATTGGCTGGATATATATATATATATATATATATATATATATTTAGTTTTCTTGCTGGTGTTTTTGGCTGAGGCCTGCAATTTGGGTTATTTATTTTCCACAGATAAATTTGTTTTTTCACTCAACCTGTTCATTTTTTCTCTTGATGTAAATAATGTTATGATTTGAGCGAACTCTCTTTCTTTGTTGGTGCAGTGCAAGTTATTTACTTTCTCATGGTTTTGTTGATGAGTTTTTCCATAAAATGCAGCAGTGGAGCTGAACACAACTAATTTATTTTGGTCTAACAGACGATCTGGCGCCTGGACAAAACATTGATGAAACAACTGTTTGGCTACGCGATAATATATGCGCATTTTGGGCTCAGCATCATTGTCTCTGGCAAATGAAATTTACTTATCGTGCGCGCGAAAGCAAAATCCAAGCCAAACAGCACCATGGGAAGAATGCACTTTACAACCGTCGGCAAAATTTCGGCAAATATTCGGGGATGCGACCCCAACATCGGGAATGTGTCATCGAAAGGTCGCCGAACTTTTGCCGAAGATTCAAATGCCCCCGAAGGTCCCCTGATACTTCGGCGAGACATCACCGAAGCTTCGGGAATGCCTCAGGGAAAACAACATTTTGCCGAAGCTCAATGCTAGCATTGAAATTTTCCGCAGTTCTCCCGATGCCTCCCGATGGTTCAAGATGGCTCGCGACGTTCCCAAAACTTCCCTGGGACATCAGGTAACCTGTTCCTGACACCTCCCGTGGTTCATCAATTTCCATCAGGAGTACATCGCTCAGTGGGACTGAGCCTTTATTTACATTCAGCCTGATTTATTTTATCTCTGAAGAATAGTAAAACTTCATCACACTTTGATGAGGAGACCATGTCAAAGAAGGATTTAAGAACTGTCTTTAGTGGGCTGTTAATGGTTGATAAGAGTTGATTGGCAATATTCACATTATCAGTTTTCAATTCTGAGCAGTGGGCTGATCTGGAGTTTTTGATCAGCTTGTTAAAATTAGGGTCACACCTCACAATAAGGGCTCAAATCATACGCTTAAGTAATGCATGCATTATAATTCAGGATCTATCATGAACTTCTGTTGCTCATCATTTACAAATGATGAAGTCACAAAGAATTTTTGTGATTCATTTTCGGATAGCTCACTTGGTAAAGCATCGCTTTGCGAAGCAGAAGTGACTATCCTGTCGCAGGTTCATGCCCCACTTCGTACCTGCCAGCAGTGGTTGGCAGCTTTTTCACTGCCGCGAAGGGAATGTAATTAATGCCTTGTTCGTTGCTCAAGCGCCTCCTGTTGACCAGGCGGGCGCTCGTCAGGAAGATTCTAACTCTGGTCATGTTGGGGTATCCTCCGCCCTCGTTCTGAACTTGGGAAGATTCACCAATGAGTGTGTAAGAAGCGGTGGCTGACAGGCGTGAGCTTCGAAGGAGAGCCGCAAACTGTCTACACTCTCCTGAGTTGGCAGCAAGGGGTCGAATACGAGCAAGCCTTGTAGATAGTTCACCAATTGGGCATTCCAGATTTGGGTGGGATTGGAGAAGCCAATTTTTTTTGGGGAAAAAAAATAAATTTACAATTAAAAGATCATCTGTTGTGGGATGCTAATTTACTGTTATTTATAATTTGTTTATTTTTGCTACCAAATGTGGTGGATTTCACTGGCATAAAAGTTTCTCTCAGAATGATGCATTATCTCAGCTTCTCAGCCTTCATTTCAAGCAGAGTAATAAATTTGTTCAAGGTTGTAAAATCATCAATTTATATTTGTCTTTGTGTTGTTTGTAAGCTGCAGACATGCACTGATGATGCGTGGGCAATAGATATGCGGTTGTCCAATGTCAAGTCTCTATTTGATCATATGACTGATATGGTCCAAACCAGGAATCAATTGCAGAGACAAAATTGCAATACAACTTGTAATTTATTTGCACCAGTACAGTAATAATGGGAACGGAATCCCAGAGTGAGGATAAGGCAGGGACGGCACCCCGGAGTGAGGATAAGGCGGGGACGGCACCCCAGAGAAGAGAGACAGATGTTGAAGCCACTTGACTGAACTGTTCAAGAGAAGAGGAAGGCTGATGCTTGAGCGGAAATTGGCCTCATTCCTGGCCTCAGCTCATGGTTGAAAGCGTGTTCCTGACAAACTTCATAAAAAGAGTAGACTTGCTAGGGTTAACAAGAATGTGGTCCCAGTCCAGGACCCTGATTAGGATTGAAAACTTGTTTGAACTCACAAATGACAATAAAGATTTACAAGAGAACTTGGCTGCCACTAAAGTAGTGGTTGCATTTAGACAAAAACAAAGAAGTTTAACACACAAGTGCAAATCCAATGCCACAATCCAGCAACAAGCACAAGCACTGGAAGGCTAAAATACCTGTCAGTTGATCAGATTGTTAGGAAACAAGCAAGTAACAAGATCCAGCCGTTAGGGAGACGCGCACAAGACGTACACCAATCAAAACACACTTACACCAAATGGACACCCATGCTGAATTGCAAAAAGACACACTAGGGATTCGCGCAAAGGTTGTGACACGCTCAGCCTTCAATTTCTCTTGAGGCTTGCAATACCAGACAGATTCTGCAAACAAACAAAAAATGCAAAATGGCACGTGCAGGGAGAGTGGGGATGTGATGGCATGCTATCAGTGGCCCCTTTTTCAGCATGTGCATGTTTGTCCATGAATTTTTGCATTGTCATAGACTCAATAGGACCCTACCTGCACCATTTTTGTGTCAGTTCATCTGGTTCCTTCTCTGCATCTCAAATACTTACATTAATAAAATATACAGCCTTTGTTTGTTTTGGTGTTCCTTCTTTTTTTTACGATTAATGTAAAATAAATATAATTTCATACCTGGTCTTCAAACCTACTCCATCTAACATTCTTACATCTAAGATTCATACCAGCAAAGCCAGGAAAGGTCAAAAAAGTAATGGATGTGCAAACATGTCATTCTGTGGGCTCTTTTTTGGAAATATATTTAAATGTTTTTAAACAATGATGGATTGAAGTCATTATCTGAACTTAGCTGCTGGCTGCAGGAATGCTGTCTGAATTCTGACTTCGCATGGATTGGTGCTCAATGTGCCAGTAGGGGCTGTAGCATTTTGTATGCTGTACTGTACTGCCGCTGCAAGACACTGAGCTGCCAGTGTAGTTACTGTTCTGCTCCACTAGGGGACTGGCTCAAGGCAAGGGCTAGCCAGTGCTGTAACTGTCCTGCTCCATTAGGGGACTGGCTCAGGCAGTGGCCTGCCAGTGCAGTAACTGTCCTGCAGCACCTTGAGGAGTGGCTTGGGGCAGTGAGCCACTGTCTCATGGACATGAATTGCGCTATTTTTGGTGTGCAACCACGTGATTAAATAGCATGTGCCGCCATGTTGGATTATATTCAAATCAAAAATGGCGTCTCGTGCGAACAATAAGTGAAATATCTCCAATTTTTTTGAAATATTGTGACTCTCTGGAGTCCTCTGCTAAGTCAAGATACAGAGAAAAGGTTGAAATTTGTGGTTTGTTAAAACGTCTGATTATATGGAGGATTTGGCAACATTACCAACTATTGAATACCCCGATCTCGTTTTTCAAACCTCGCGGGCAACCAACGCACAAATAAAGGCTTTTAAGAGTCTAGATGCATATAACTTTTTTGTGTCTGGCTGGGTTGGTATTCTTCTCACGAATACGAAGTGAAAGAGAACAGGGTGTTGTTCTCAAAGAACTCAAGAAACACCGCTCAAGTCCTGGTTTGTGAGCGATAAGAATGGCGATGCCATCCTCGCACATTGTGATTGTATGGCTGGATTAAGCGAGGCCTGTTCCCACATTGGAGCTTTGCTCTTGAAGCTGGATATAGAATTGGGAGCTCGAGAACATGTTGTGAAGTTTTAAGCAAGTGGCTTCCAGCGCACGTAAACAAAATGCCGTATTTGACAGTAAGCGACACTGATTTCAAGTGATGGGATTCTGAAGAAACTCTTGTCTTTATCACAAGTAGCATTATTGCCGCAATTATAAAAGTAGGCCTTGTTTTCTTTTAAAAGGAAGTGCAAATCTGAAGAAAATCACAACGCGTTGCTGGAGCTCAATGGTGAAGCGCAGCTATCTTGGTTGTTGTTATCATCCATCACGGCGGATTTCCTGTTTGGAAATTATGCGTGAGGTCACGTGCACTCCAACAATAATTACTAGCCTGGTCCATGAGGACACCGGCTCGAGACAGCAATTTTTTTCTAGTCCCGGAACAATTGACTACACAGTACTGGGAATACTGCAATTCCATAGTAAATACCTGCATTACCCACAGCAGAACTGGCCAAGTCACCCAACTAGTCTGCTATTTTGATAATGAAACTATTCTGCATTTAATTGATACTTCAGTCAGGTAAAATAAGCTAGTTACAATCAAAGCGACAATGCCACAGCTCGCTGCTTTTTACTGTACTTATTAGGCATATCAATTACGTAACTAATGACACCAACCAAAACAAGATGAATATAAAATAAAAATACAGTAGCTGGAATAGCATTAACGTAGTAACCGAACTATGAATGATCTGAACAGATTAATTATATACAGCTATTGAACTATAAATTATAGTCAGCAGGTTATGATTGGGCAAGTATAACGTTAATGAATGCTAATAACACTTCTCAGTAAGCCGTGTATCTCAGAAGAATATTGCGCTTTCTTTCTGCAGCATGAACATAATTTTAAGTAGAAGGCTGTAACTATACTATATCTGAAAAGTAATCTGGCTTCAAAGAAGACCCTGAAAAGTTTTATCATTCAACCCTTTCGAGAAAAGGATAAAGATGTTTAGACTGTAAAGGGGTTTGGGTTTTTGAATTACGCAGTGGGCCATTGTTGCTGTTCATCAGAAATGGAACTAAACTCACCTCGAAAATTCGTTTATCGTGCCTTGTAGCATACCATACAACGTTCCAGATTTGCCATGACTAATTTGGGTCATTCGTTTGAGAGTTATTGTTGCCTATAGCCTATAATATTGATTAGTGACCCACTTCTTGTCTTCATAGTTTTTACTCTATATTTTTCCCTTCTGCGAGGGAATAGTTATAGCTTTCTGCCTCAAATTATGTTTTTTGCTGCAGAAAGCAAGCTCCTACCAAGCTAAATAATCTGAAGAAGAAATTTGATGAGAATTAATGAAGGTTACTGGCCTAATCATAACTTGCCGACAGTTTTTTTCCAACATTAACCAGTAAGCAAAAAAAATAAAAAAATCTGTACAGAACATTATGATTTTAGTTCATAAACTAATACAATGTCAATTATTGTTTTTTTTTCCACATTCATCTGGTTACCCTGAGCAGAACGGCCATCGGGGAATTGTCGTCCCCTGTGGCGTCTGTCCGTCCGTCCGTCCGTCTTTCCGTTCAACGCTCTAGCTCGTTTATTATTGGGCGGAAACTTTTCAAATTTGGTGTACAGATTGGGAATCACCGTGAGAATTTTGCTATTGAAAATCGGCACCTTTCGATTCTCCGTTTGGCCTCACAACCACCTGCAAAATCCGCAAAATGAAACAGCCCGCAAAAATTTCCTGGGTTACTATATGCTCGCAGCAGAGGGGTCTTAAGTGCGACAAGCACTGTATTTTTTTTTGTGAAAAGTCGTAAGCTAGCGTATGGATGTGCCAATATTAGTACAGTAAATGCGACCAGTCGCGACACTAATTGTTAAGAAGTAGGCAGGGGAACACCAGATGCAGGATAACAAAGAATTTATTGAACCCCAAATACGAGGAGAAAGATGGCAATCAGGCCAGAAACAAAACACCGTGCACATGCACTGAACGAAGGGGAAAACTAAGATACACTGCCCAAGGCAGGGAGAAACAAAGGTACTCACTCAAGGAGTGGCAAAACTAGAAAAACAAAAACTGAACCTAACGAAACTGACGGATAACACTGGGAGACTTAAACAAGGGGCAGACAAGATGAGGGCGCAGCAAAATACAAGACTCAGAGAAAACACAAAGGAAATACTCGGAAGGCACAGGAGCTGAGATTTCACAATGTAGAGCTGAGTCTAACAAAGTTACGTCTGATGTCTCGTCCCACTTTGGCCACAGAAATAGCCACAAGAGGAGGGGGGGACTCAGAAAGCAATCTCGAAAGGAAACAGAAACACATGGGATTAATAAACAAATTAACGAGGACCAGGTTAACAATAATGAATCGAGACAAGACTCTCAGACTCTTGAGACAAGCTAGACATCTTAGATTGAGGTAGTCTAAACGTGACGAGTACAAAGCACCACAAGAGAAGCAAAGCAAAGCACAGCTATAAACACAGTTAATCAGGGAAAGCTTAGGCAGGAATTAGAAAAGCTAGAAACACTCACACTTGCTAATGAGTTTAAGGTTAATACTACGTGACGAAATATTTACAATTACCCTCAAATAAGTGCTGGTTAGTACGGGTCAGTAATTGAGAGAACGCATTCACCCTGAGTTTAGCGAGACCCAGAATCAAGCACAGGTGGAAGTAATGCATGAAATACCGCAGCCGATCCCAAATGAGAAAACATGATTAGACAACTAGACGCAGGCATGCTGAAGGCTGTCACATGACATCACTGGAGTTGGAAAAAGACAGAATCGAACATCAGACGGCGGGAAGGAAAGCTGAAAAATAAAACGAAATTAAGGCACAAGCACAAATACTGTAAGCACAAAGACATCACACAAGGCAGAATCATAACAGTCATATTGATCGTTAACCAGTTCATTTTATCCACTTTAAGCATTTTTTAACATTCAGAAGGATTTATTTCAGAAAATCATATTAGTCTAATGTCACACTCTTCATTTAAAGCTAGAAGGGTGACTTGGCGCATAATTCTACTGAGGCAGTGTTCATGTTAGGCAGCCCTGAAAGGGAGGCATTGGACAGTACGGTCAATGGTTCCGGGACTGGTGCTGGGCCAGTTAGGACATCAAAGTTCCACTGCCTTGAGACTCTAGCTCAGTGGCCCGGGCCAGTCACCTGGTGGAGCAGAATAGTTACTGCACTGGTGGGCCACTGTAAGCCACTGCCTGGGCCAGTCCCCTGGTGGAGCAGGAAAGTAGCTCAGTGAGTCACAGCAGCAGGACAGTACAGTACGCAAAATGTTACAGCCACCCCCCCCCCCATATGCAGTTGCTGCAATAAGATTTTTAAATCTACATGAAGGCAACATGGTTGGATAGAAGATTGGAAGAGCCCTAGGAAGAAGGTTGTGGGTTTGAATCCAATCCCGGCCCTGTCTTTCTGTATGGTGCGAGCATCTTCACGTTCTCTCCTGGTTTCTGGGGTCCCCCCACAGTCGAAATACACATGCAGTCAAATAAAAGACCCTAAATTGCCTGTAAGCTTGAGTGTGCAACCCCTGTGATAGATAAGCATACCTTCCAGGGTGACTTCCAGTTTTTGCCCTCAGTTATGACTCTGACCTTACATAAGTGGGTGAGATAATGGATAAAATCTGTTCCTGTTTTCCTTCAAAAGTTTTCCTTACCAAAATTTGAACAAGTTTTTTTATTTAAACAGACTGGGAAAAAATCTTTAAAACAGTGCAACTGTGCATACTTTAATCTTTCATGAGCAACTGATATAATCAGTTTGCTCAATGTGCCTGTGCATTCAGGTGTGTAAGTATCTGGCGCAAATGCAATGCTGCGACTTCAGTGATAGACAGGAGATTATAAGCTGTCAGCCACATGCATTTGGGAAGTTTGAATAAAAAAATGGCAGCTAGCAGCCATTAAAGTGACATTAAGAACTAGTTGTCAGGTGAACACTAAACATTAAAAGTAAAAAAGACAACAATTGCTCTAAGGTGGAGAAAGGCTTATCAACATGTGCTAATGCAGTGATATTCTTAATGTCTTAAAAGCAAAACATTTTATTTTGTGGGACTTGGATAACAATTTCCCCCTGACATCTATTCACTCCAGTTTCTCTGAACCCAGACACCCTCCTGTGCTTACGCTGTCGGTAACCACAGAGTTTTATGGACAAAACTGTTTTCATCATTCCCTCAGCTGGATGTGGTTTTGCTGAACAGGCAAAATATCATAATTTTTATTTTCAAATTTTTTCCCAAAATTTGTTGGCATAAGGTACTTTCTGTCATGTTAACTATATGGTTTGCATCTCTCGGGGCATTATTAGTTAGAAAAATACTACATGCCTGTATACAATGTTTCCCACTCTTGCATACTACCACTCATTGTGGTGTTACGGGCATGCAGTCTCTCTAGTGACTCAAAACTAGCATAATATATGCTTTGTCTGATCATGTTCACCGCATCTCTATTTCTAGGTCATGGCAAGTCTTTTCACAGCCAAATCTCTAAGCAGTCAAAACAAAGTTGTTAATGATATTTTATCCAGCTGTTAATGAAATTCTTGTCTAAATCCCATTAAATATGCATCAACACAGTTGGTGTAAGTATACAGAGTAAGGTATATGTACTTAACCTGGCTGTGTCACCAACACCTTTTCATGACCAAAAGCTCAGAAGAAATATTTCGGGTTTTTACTGTCCACAGCATAACCCTAGTTCTAACGGTTGCCTTTCGTCAAAGATACAAAAGTACGTATGTGAAAATTGACCAGGTCTGCACCAGTCATTCTCAGCCCGACTGCTGCTTCAGCACAGAGCTGCCTGAAATCTGACTTGTCCCAGAAAACTAGAGTAGCGGAAAATTACCTTTATAGCCTCGTCTTTGAATTTTCGATATCTGCGCACATTATCTGTTTTGCTGAAAGGTTGGGAGTATACATTCGTTTTCAAGGTGCATAATTTATGCCAAATACTGATCAGACATCAATAAGTGCTAAGTGGAAATGTTCTTTAATATTTCAAATAAAATTTTGAGAATATTGTATTTTATCGATTAGAACCTATTTTGACTGGACCAGTAACTGAGGCAACCGGATCGTGACCTGGCTGGAATCCAGAAATCTCCATTATGTTCATGGTTAATTCAGGGCGTCAAAAATCACAAGAACTTGCCAGAAAATGCTTTAAGAATGTAAGCACACCATATGTCAAAGTAGGTATGTATTGATTTGAAACTTAAATTTGTCGCTAGAAAAAAAATTAATTAAAAATAGTCGTATTTGGTATTAGCTGAAAGGGCATGCAATGCTCTCTCAATCAACACTTCCCATCCGGATATAATGATGGACTAGAGTAACCATGGATTTAAAATTGGCTTTCAGCAACCCCGCATATCATTCTTGAACAGCACTGTGAATTGGGCTTAGAGCTGTGACATAACTCGTAGGAGCAATTGTGACACATAGGCTATTGTATGTGTATTTTACATTGCAAGCAAGACGTCGGAATCCACTAAAATGTCAGAATTTTTCAGCCCTCGCTAGAATCCATCATTTTATCCTTCACGTCAGTCAAATGGATGGCTAACAAATGGGATTTTTTTTAAATTAACGTGCGAATGCACAAAACAGTCATTAATTTAAAGGCGCCCAGAATTTCCGTAATTATCATTCTGAAACCTGAAAACGTAATGCTCAGATGCATGACTTGGTTGTCCTGATTACATTTGTTAGGATTCAGAAACACTACAGACACTTTAACTAATGACGCCTCAGCATAGAAGGGCAAGAGACACATCTGAAAACTTATTAGGATTTCACCTGAAATCATGGCTCCATCCCGGTCACGTAACCGGCAATTAGCCCCATAAACGGATTTCACATCCCGTCAACACCATCTTCAATCAACCGGCAAATTTGAGCAATAACCTCTAAAAGCATCCTACAAGATATAAAAAATTTTTATGATGATTGTGCAGATATACAATGTATTACTTCACGATATTTCGAGCAGTTAACAAGCCTAAATCCAAACAACTGTGAAGCAAAATAGTTGCCCACCAGTTCCACTGACCAAGTTTGGGATTCAATAAAGGACTCTGAGAATTGTCTAATATCCATAAAACTTCAGATATATGTTTATAATTACATGAAGCACTGCTCTATCATAAGTTTTAAGGACTTTTTAACTTCCATGAGGTAAAGTAAGGCAAACTTGTAAAACCCATAACTTCGTCAAAGAAAGTTCTCCCCTTTTGCTCGTCCCACGGAAAGAAATCGAAAAGAAGATATTATAGGCACGTGTGCTCTGCCGCGTCAACAATAACATTATTTTTTTACAAGCATACATCTAAAATACTACAAATATAAAATCAGAAGAGACCAAATGAACAAATTAGGACAGGCAGACAATAGTCAATGTACTCGACTTCCTTACCATGTGTCCCCGTCTCCCACGAATCATGTCACCAGAAAGGGGGTATTTTCATTCGGTCTTTTCGGGGATGTGCACAAATTGAAAGGGTGTTCAAAATGCCTCATTTATTCTCCTTCTGTTTGATTGAGTACCTAGAAAGTGTTTTAATCATCATCTCCATGACATTGGCTTCCCATAGAGACACTATTTTCCCATTCCTGCTTTCTCAATACATGTCTACTAAAATAGAAGCTAATTACCAAAAATAGTACGCGTAAATTTTTCTTCACACTCAACCAATATGACTGGCTGTAGTGTCAATTTAAAGTATTTATTCCGGCACTGTCCAGCGGTACCAAACGCACTGGAATTGGCGGAGTTAGAATTTTTTGTTCACAATAAAAGTTGGCCACAACTTTACAATGCAACGCTTGAACATTCAAATGAATATACCGCAAGAGAAAGCAAGTGGTCATACCATCATTCATCCAGCTCAGGCCAAAATGCTTGAGCTAAACAGGTCTGGGCTGGGTCAGAACATGGACACAAGGCTGCCTGGGATAGCTAAATTGCTGCCAGAAGTGGTGTGGCCTGAAAGGAGTGGTCCTCAATACTCCAGTGTGGTGATGGGGATGGCCTTCGTCTTTTTGGAATGCTGTTGCTTTTCGATGATCATTCAGCCAAATGGATTTTTATATACGACAATATAAGAAATTTCAAAGGAACTGAAAGAAAGGTCATTTTAGTTGCTGCTGCTCTTATTATGCAGCGAAATGGCACATTAGCGGAGTTACCTAAGGATGAGATGACTCTGCGTTGCTGGCACACCAAAGTAATGGCAACTGAGAATATGCCATCGCTATCACAACTGCTAACAATTATTTCTTACAAATGGCAAATTATTGAGGATAAATTACATCATATCTTGATCGATGTAATGCTTCATAGGAAAATAAAAGCATCAGTCCATTTTGAGGGCATACACATTTTCAGGAGATTTTAAGTTTTTGAATGGTACTATATGTAAATATCTCCACATCATTGATTAGAAGCATAGATGTGCCACATTCCCCTGCATTTCCTATTGTCTTATCAATATTAGGTTGAATTTCTATATTGGGTATCTCCATTGCCTTACAACAGGAACGTCATGGGTTCAACTTTGGCCTAGGGGTTTTCTCTGGAGAGTTTTTATGTAATGGATTTACTTGATTCCTTTGGGTACCTCATAGAGTTTACTCCCATTATTTAAAAACATGCATACCAGGTCAGTTGCCCTAAATTGGCTCTAAACTGTCTATTTGCCTTATTACGATCCCAAGTCTCATGCCCTCTCACACTTTCACCTTCAAGTCTCCAGTGAGTGGGAGTCAATCTCCGCAATAGTAAATGGTCACATTTTGGGCAGCAATAAGCTAATGTAGTCTCTTAAATATTTGTGGAAAATGACTGAAATGTAAAGATCAGTATCTGGCAAATAACTGGGATAGTTTTGTACAGATATGAATGTGAACAGCCGTTATTACGCCACCTAGCTATGTGGGAATGCCAGAGGATGAAAGCTTTTGTAATTTGCACATCAATAAGGTCTGAGTCTTAGTTCAGTTAGACATACGAGCTAATATCTGAATGACAGCCATATCTTTAGTTGCCAACAATTGGTGGCTAACCTCATATTTAGCTAGCTAGTCAACTACAAGGAACTTGTCTGGTGGCATTTGCCATTTTCAGCCTGGCTTATTCAAATGTTGCAGCTTATGCTCCACATGAGCCCCCACGGGTTAGAACAGAGAGGGCCCGTAAATGCTTTCTTGGCAGTCGGAAATGGTACTTCGCTTCATTTAAATGACCCAGATGCGTTGATGGGCCCAAAAAAAGCTCTGGAAAGCTTACCGTAGCCAAGATAGTTAGCAGGCTAACTGGTTAACTCGGATGCAAACTGGGTGGGCAGAGAACTTTTGGACAACACTGGCTAGCTAGTTAACTAGGTCACCACCTATTTTCGCCCATTTACTAGGACGATTAGACAAAGAAATGTCAGCAGCTATAAAAGAAATTCATAACTTGGGTAAATTAGGATGAGAAAAACACTCATTGTCTAGTAAGTAAAAACTTGTTTTACCCCCGATAAATTTATCAGAGCAGATTTCGCTGGACTGGGATGGCGTCCACTGATCTCGTGGGATTGCAGACAGCCACAGTTTGAGACGCTTTTCGTCTTTCAGTAGATACAAAGTTTATAATGCTATGATTGGTGATTGTTAAAATGTGTTATTCAAAATTGTAAAACCAATCAAGCCAAATTTCAATGGATACAAATATTATAACCTTTTCACTCCTCTCACTTAATCTTGAAAGGAGGAGTTCTCACAGCCAGGTGCCGAGCAAAAACATCCACTATAGTGTTTCTTTATCCCATTAATCAGAAACTTTTGTCTGGATCGCTTATTGTGGCCATATTGTGAACATCCGCGCTATGCATTATGGGTCATAAATGGGTCAATCGCTGGTGTGAGTCGATGATCGAATAGTGTGAATGGATGTAGCATTTTGCCTTCAGTGACATACTTCAAACTTATTTTCAAGGAATAAACCTTTCATGAGGGCAAAAATCATGATTTACATTTCCCGACTTAAACTATAACTAGGCTTATGCCGTCGGAGGCGACGGCTTGGGGTATATCCCCGAACGCCCCTACTCCTCCAGTTCCCCAATCCTTGAATAGACCCAATACAATATAAAGCCCCTCAGGTCATGACCTTTCATTTGAACTTAATTTGAGGTCAATCGGACAAGTGGTTTTGAAGATATGGCCAAAATGGTAATTTTCCATCAGAAAGCACCACCTGGTGGCAAAATATTGACCCATACAGGTATGATGTCATCATGTGACATGTTGTGAGGTCATGACCTTGCAGTTGCACACAGTTTCATGTCAATTGGAGAAATAGTCCCAAAGATATGGCAGAAATGGTTAATTTTATGTGACAAAGCTCCTCCTTGTGTCAAAATTTTGAATCAAACAGGTATACTGTCATCATTGGACACATCCTCAGGTCATGACCTTTCATTTGCACTTGATTTGAGATCAATTGGACAAATATTCCCAGAGATATGATCAAAAGAGTGATTTTTTCAGTTTTTGGCCCCTGGTGGCCAATCTAGAAATTGTAAATTGTCCAAAATTGAATGAGTTCTTCCTCTTTATGATACTTACTTATATGCAAAACTTGAAATTTCTAATTGAAATATTACTGAAGTTATCGCGTTAACACCTAAATCAGTTTTTGGCCCCTGGTGGCCAATCTAGAAATTGTAAATTGTCCAAAATCGAATCAGTTCTTCCTCTTTATGATACTTACTTATATGCAAAACTTGAAATTTCCAGTCGAAATATTACTGAAGTTATCGCGTTGGGCGCTGGGGCAGCGGTGGCGGCGGCGGTCAGACCAAAAACATAATATCCCCGGAACGCCATTCGATATAATTATCAGGCAGTAGGGAGAGTGGAAGAGAGCGGCGCATGGATTTAGTGTGGTTTGGGATTGAAATGTCCTGAGTTTGAGTCCTGGCCATGGCTTTTGTCGGTGTTCTTGGGCTAAAACACTTTACTCCCACAGTGCCTGACTCCTCCCAGGTGCACAATTGGGCAAAAGCAAATTGCTGGGGAAACCTGAATAAATGTGGGGGGAGAACCAATTCTGCTAACTGCTTTATGCTATGGAAACCAGAGTTGAGCTCTGGCCAGGTAAGTCACATGGCTTGGGACAGAGTCACCAGTTGGGAGGGCAGTGGGACTAATGTGCTTATTGAGAAAATAGCCATTTTGATTGTATCAGCTGGAAATTCTGGGAACACATCTAAAGCAGCTTTGCAGTTTATAGTGCTGAAGGGAATACCCATCCAACTCACACTTGGCAGATGGTTTTAGATCCAATTTGCTCCACATTTCAGTTTTCAATCTTAAATAAAATCATATTAGGCGAATGTCGCAACCTGCTGAATGGCTGGTGTAATGGAAATGCTCAATTTTGAGAGGTAACATGCAAAAATGGCTCATCCTCTTAGGGCTCATGAGTATGCTTTTATAGAGGAGCAAAGAAGGACACTACTGCTCGTATGACATACATTTGAGCCCTGACAATGTTCTACACATTTTCACAGCAAAAAACCTCCGACAAAATTCCAGACTATTTTCTGGACTCTTCTCAGAAAAGACATGAGGTGTTGTGAACTGCAAGTTGAATTTGTCGTCAATGTACTATATAGTTGTACATTCATTCAAATCTCAAATCACTGAACATAAGAGAAGATTCAGCTTCCATCACCATTGTACAGTGTTTTCAATTCTTTAGTATTTTATGCTGAAATCAATATAACACATTGGATTTGGTGGTGAGGCATTGTCAAAGAGAGAAGTAATTAGGCTGCTTGCCAAGAAACAGACAAATTCTGTGGCTTTCAGGATAAGAAAACTCATTTAAAATTACAATGCTCCAAAAATCATTTCAAACTATTTGTTTTCTTTTCTTTGTTTTTTTTTAGTGGTTGCTTAATATAACAAATCAAAATACTAAATAATAACAGCAATTATTGCTATTATTACTTTAATTGCACACGGTCCTTAAGACAATATAATTTCAAAATATCTTTGACTTGGGGATGTGTGCAACCTCAACAACACTTCTTAGTCAATTTAACCAAAAGATAATAAGGCTTTTTTTTTTCAAACCACTGTTTACACCTAAGAAGTGCATGCTTCTGCATTTGTCATCTCAGATCAAGCTGGCAATACATTGAGTGCAGGCAGAATAAAGAGACGGGCGATGTGAAAGGACACTAGGGGTGTAATATGTACGGAACCTGAGGCTGGGATCCCAGGGGGACCGATCAGCCGCAGGTCTTTATGAAACTGAGAGGAGGTGGAGGGGGGTTCATGGACAGGGTCACTCTTTGCCATTTCAATAAGCCCACAACACATCATAAAGGCAGCAGAACACTGAGCAACCGGAGGGGAGACAAATCCATGCATTTTAATTGCTCCATTTTTGCTGCGTTTCAGGGCATTTCTATGCAAATCTGCCGGCGCACTCTGAGGACGAATCTAGCTTGCACAGTTGTTTTTTTTCCCCCTGCACTGGTATATAAAGGTCTGTGTACTGAGCCCCTGCTATGATAACACCATAGAATAAAATGTTCTCCTCAGTATGTGTGATGCTCTTGAGTGCACAGATTTTACAAATCAACAAGAAAACTCAATGGAAATGCACAACAGTACCAGACTGCATTATTATTTAAAATGCAATGTGACATCCATTCTATTACACTGCTACCTAGTAGTATTTTCTCTAGCATGCATTCTTGCTTAAACCTGACTGAAGAATAAATATGAAATCTAAACGTAACCAAAAATGAAGTGCAGTCACATCTTTGAACATGTAACAGAGGACACCCAGTTGTCCCTACATATTATGAAATATGTAATGTAGTGTAATCAAATTACCCAAACATAAATAATTACTGCTGTTTTATCTGCACTGTTTTATATGCAAAATAGTTTTTAAGGATTTCAGTTTTTTATAATGACTATTACAGCACTCAAATTGCAATAACTCGTTTCATGTCTGAGTGTCTGTTGAAGTATTTAATCTGTCTTGCAGTTTATATGAAATACATGCGCATGCATTTGACTGTAAAATAATGTCACTAAAACATACTATAAGTCTGAACAACAGATGGAGTTTTTAATGCTTGCCTGTCCAGTAAAATAAGTCGGATCCAACCTGTTGCTAGTGTATTGACACCTGGTCCCCAAAATTAAGTCAATGAGCCAAACCTGTCTGCCATTAAGACTCGATTAGGTAAAGCATTCTTTAAGAACTTAAACATCCATTTACATTAATTGAACAAGGTCAGCTGTTAGGAAAATCAGCATACGCAGGGTTTCACCAAGACTGAGGCTGAGAACCTCCAATTTATAGGGAGTAGCTTACCTAGTGTAATTCAAATATTCAGCACCTGCTGACAAGTTTTATGAGATATGGCAGCCATTTTGATTCATGCTCACAGAGCTACTGCCTTGTTGAGGAATTATACACTTCCACCAAATGTTATTCAACATATGCAGCAGTGAATTTATACACTGTGTGCCTATATGAAAAAAAAGGTTCACTGACTACATACAGTGTATGGCTTTTAATGACCAAAGGCTTTAAATGTGTCTGTCACAGGACAGAGAGACTACCTGTTATAATAATAATAATGATAATAATAATAATAATAATAGAGGAAAAGCAAATATTGCAGAATTATTTTTCTTCTTCAGTAATGTCAGTAGACACACTAAACTGACATGGTCATCAATATAGGACGCTTAGTGTTGGCATAGAAATGCAGGCATTGTAACAACCTAAACAGGACAGTGCGTCCAAGACAAAGCAGTTAGATGTATCAACCTTGGCTGCGATCAGTGCACACTGAAGCACTGACAAATGCCTTAGCTTCACATTTCAGTAGGATAACTGTCACATTACACAGCTTGAATGAAGCATGATACAAACACCCCTCGTTCCAGCTCAGTTTGCCGTAATATCAACCAGTCAATGATCAAGGTTGCCTCTCTTGAGAAGCAATACAAATTATATTAATTTTTCAGCGTGCCATCCCCTCTGACTTATTTCAGGTAATGAAGTGCACTTCGTTCCAATTTAACTAGACAAGGAGCCCAGTTTTGACAAGTTGGATGATGATGGGAGGTGATGGTCATACAGTCCGTACGCGACACTCAGCACTGCAGGCTCCTGTTCTTTATTCCTGCAGCCGCTTCCAGCCCACCACAGACCCTTTTGAGGTTAAATTGAAGTGAATTGTGTTGTTCAATATTTTATTGACAGCAGCCTAGCAGAATGTTACTACAATGACACCACGGATAATTATTTCACCGCAGATTTCCAACTCCTCCCCACCTCCCCCAGCCCTCCGTGTTTTTTTTTCCAGCCCTACTATTCCTGTGGAGAATTAGTTCTGCATAAATTACCCGGCAGAATATTGAATCAGCCTCTCCGCCTCTCCACAGGGAGGCCATGTGGCTGATTATGGAGAGCAGAGCAGACGCAGAGAGCAGGAGCCTCCATTCGAGAGATGCTTCAACTGCAGGAGCGAGTCAGAAATATTTACTGTTTTTGCGCAGCTGGGGCTAACATTAGCCTCACTGAAACAACCACCCTTTAACAGGTCAGGGATGTATTGCTATGTATTGGATTGTCAAATGGCCGCCTGGCGATTTGAATTTCTCTCTCCTGACCCCATTCTAGATAGCTTTTCCCCCAAATTATTCATACTCACTCAACTATGCTGCAAGGCCTGAATGACTTATCAACATAAAAATAGTTCTACTTCTTTTGTGC
The DNA here is from genome assembly GCA_029721435.1 of Gymnothorax reevesii. NCBI lineage: Eukaryota > Metazoa > Chordata > Actinopteri > Anguilliformes > Muraenidae > Gymnothorax > Gymnothorax reevesii. The sequence continues at coordinate 85,876,538 of CM056582.1, read as the reverse complement.
AGTCTAACACAACATAAAATGCTAAATGGACTAGAATAGTTTTAAACTATTGCAAAATATTGGTGCAAAATTACAGGAACGTGCTTTTTTTCTACTGCTTGTAACGAGCATTGGTATGACTTTATCAGTACCATGGTCCATATAGCTTTTTCTGAATGTGCATATATGGAGCATGTTCTGAACAAATATGCCTTAATGACAAGTAGAATAATTGGGACACTGAAGTCAATCAAAACAAATTAGTCATGTTTTTCAAATGTCATTCTAATTGACATTCACATGAAATTGTGAACAAATATAAGCACATTGTGACTGGCGTGAGCTGCCACTTGAATGAGTCATTACACAGCTGCCTGGAAAATAATGGATGACAAATTATGTGCTTTTGACTAACTGATGGAATAGTCAAGACAGGGAAAATGTAGAAATGGTCCAAGGCAGACTGCAAGTTTAATGCATAGTGTTATTTCACTCGGTAGCTGGAAAGCTATAGCGGATATAAATTCAGAACTATCCAGACCTAACTGATTGATTGGTATGTAACTCAACTGAACATGCAATCGGCTGGTAGACCTCATAAAAGGGAAACCAAAATGGCCTGAATGTTTCATTCTGCTCAGGCTATGAAAGTGAATAATTGCGGACCCTGTGTCTGAACGTCACTTTTTGTTGTTCATTGTAATGCAGGGAGAGATTTTCTTAGGGCAAAAAAGTACTTGCAGTGTGCGTGATTAACAGCTGAACCTGAAGATAGCAGCACGATGCAATACTGAAGCCCTGCAGCTATCGCCCACTTTGCTGCCCCTTTTGTCTCTCACCACTGAGGTGGAGACGGAGAGATACCCATATGCCGATGCTTTTGTTCATCTGCAGAGACAAAAAGGAATATGAACGTGTTCCGATAGATATCCTTTCCCATTGGGATCCTCTGGGTCGTTTGCTCTTTGCTATAATTACAGGCGTAATGGATTGTTTGTATCCATACTAATCAAATGCCCTTCCTAGCCTAAATAGATCAATCATGTCTCTCAACGCTCCCCTATACATTGGGATAAATACATCAGTCAGATTCTATATGGTATTACTGTCTGGGAGGAGCCCTGTAACTTTATTAATTTACAATGTCCTCATGGGAAAGACAAGGATACTGCTTCAACAGAGGTTACAATTACAGCACAGCGCCGATAACAGTCCTACCTTTTGTTTGCACGGTTCAAAGGCAATCATTTTGGTTATTGATTAAAATGTAGTCCAATTCGCATTTGTAAACATCGTAAAAGCTGAGCTAAGTACTCTTACCTGTCAGTGTGATTTGAAAGAATCGTGGAGGGTTTTACCTGTTTCTATGTACATTTGTGATCTCAGGTCATGATCCAATAACTTCGTGTGGGGATTTGCCAAATCAACCACAGAGATTTTGAGCCTTACAATCAAATCAGGTGTGTTTGCATAAGCATCTCCTCATTTTTAGGGCTTATAGTTTGAGGTTTATCTGAAAATGATGCATTTCCAGAGGAAATTCTCATTGAAGGCAAAGCATTAGTTCTGAGTGCCACTGATACCAATGGTGGCTGGTGATCTGAAAATAGAGGAGGCACAAAAGATCCCTTTAAACCAATGATTGCTATTGACCGGTTTTCATAATTTCTTTTACTTTATTAACATTGCGTGGACTGTGAAAACACTCTACTCTATCAGGTGTGGCCAGTTGTCCTTGTTAATGCAAAGAAAAAAGTAAATCACTTCATTTTAACTCAAAACTGCATTACAATTTACGTTATTCAAAATTGTGGATACTTGTTGCAAATAATCATTTTCCTTTTTGTTTTTCAAACAAGCATGAGGCTCAGTTTAGACAGCCTGCACTGCAGGATTTATTAAAGCAAATGCTGAAGTTAACAGAGTACTTTATCATTTTTGTAGTTATTTTGAATATAAAATTTTCTGAATTGAATTCAATATTTCACCACCGCAGCATTGCATTAAGAAAGATACTGTGCATCACACTGATGGATTATTCCAGTCATTGGAAAATGTATTAATCAAGGAATATATTGGGAACAGGTCGAGACTTCTTATTTGTTTACAGAGATTTTTATGTATCCTCTACCTTCAGCTGAGAAGCCATCACTGATTAGAACATTATGTGTGAGATACTGTTTGCTTCCGTAATATCAGAGATCCACCAACTGAGTGGGCCCAGAAGAAGCACATTACATTTTTGTATGTAAACACTTTCTGTTTACAACCAAATGTAATACAGACTAAAAACTTCCTTCCATGTGTGATGCTTGGGATAAATAAGCATCATACCAAGGCAGAGATGAATGGTGTAAGTTTGGTAGCACTTTCAAAGGGCCTCAAGATCGCCAGGCACTCCCCAGGCCCAATCATTCCTTGCTGGTAGGCATTTACCGGGCAGAATGTGATTTTTTTGGTAGTTTATAATGCCTCCTTAAAGAGGATGTAGAAAGCATCAACCTACTGACTCTGCAGAATGCATGATGAAATGTGATTGAAATGCGATATCCAGTCAGGGCTGGAAACAAATCAGCTGGGAATCGAAATTGGGAACCGTACATTAAAGGTCATTTGAAAACACAACACGCTGAGATATACCGTGTGCATTTTCTTACATTACTTTCATCCCATTTCTGTATTTAACATTATTGTCACATTAACATCTTTGTTGACATATAAGAGGAAACGTCTGATGGCTGCGCATTGCAATGAAGTGGAGAAAGAATAAACAAAACAAACAAACAAACAAACAAACACACACACACACACACACACACACACACAAAACAGTTTGCAGTAGAGACGCTACCCTGAGATATAGTATGATATGCTTTGGCCCTTGTCACAAATTCTTGTTAGTTCTTATGCTGGCATTACACGATTTTACAGATGTGCACTGAAGCCTGTAAAGAATTTATTACAATAGTGACGTACTGATTACTGTTTGCTGTGTAAATATAAAAAATGGGGTATTTTTCGCAATGAGTTCACCATAGTCCTATAGCAAAGGTGAAAGATGGAATTTAGGACTAAGCCGTTATCTGTAGCCAGTTCTAAATTGGTCATCATAATTTTCACGATTGACAGTTTTCAGATTCATTCAATCCCTGCAACTAAGCACCAGTGTGCAGCAAAGACTAAATTTCCAAACTACTGTGAATTTTTCAGATTTCATACATTCCTTGTGCAACTGGATAATATTTATATCAATATCTTGTTCACAGTGTGACTATATTGCATTTTGTACTGATGATCTGTTTGTTTTTGTGTAAGGAACAAATCCCCCTTTTCACATAAGTCTTTATTATCAGGAACAGACTTCATTGCAGGAGAAAAAACATCTTTAGAGAATGCAGATGCTTCTACTCGCTAACTCTTCAAGAAATATGGAACAAGACATCACTTTTACATGATAATATGGAGACGGAAAGTGCTTGTAATGTATGTTCACTTCCAAAAAACTGCTGTATTCCACCAGCTTGCCATGAGATTTCCAGCTCAACGACCTGAATTCTGGGCATTGGATACCTGCCTTTCAGCATTAAATAAAAACTCAACAAATGGATGAAAATGTTGTATGTGATGACCAGTTATGATAAATTATCATTGCTTTAGGTATTACAAGTATGTTAAAAAAGAACAAAGAAGACATGAAGTACGTCCTGATTGCGTGTAGCTTTCCCCACAGTCTGGCTGTCTGTGTCTTTCAGTTTATCTCTGTGATTACAATCATTCAGTTGTTGTCTCGTGGCTTCGCCCCTCCCTTTGTGGATTCTCTTGTCTTTTTCCCTACACTAAATCCCTGTTGTTAATTGTTGTGTCTATGAATTTAAGTTCCTGGTTTTTAACCTCCCCTCTATCGGATTGATGTGCTTCATTCGTGTTTTGACTTTCTCATGCCTCTTTTTTTGTTGTTGTTTTTTTTCTGCTTTTGTATTTCACAGTTTCAAGTTCCCACATTTTCTTTGTTCTCTTGTTGGACATTCCCTGCTCCTTGGCTTATTTGTCCATTGTCATACTCCAACCTTGTGTCTTCAGCTCTCTTCGGTTTGACCCTGAGGTTCTGACCTTGGACCTGGGCCTTGGCTCTGATCAGCCTCTCCCTCTGAACACTGTCTGCTGCTGCTCGACCACAGCTTGTCCCCGGACCACAATCTGCCTGCCTGACATTGCCCAGTGAGCCTGTGTATTGACCCAGACTGTTCATTTCTTTATGATTGCACTGCTGATCCCACACTTCGGTCTTTCTGTTCTGATGCCAGTGACACAGAGTATGAACCAATCAACACTTAAAGTGATAATTCAACTCTTTAAGAGCTGAACAAGCTTCGACAAAGTTTGGGGCCTTCATGTGTGGAGTTTGCTCCCACCATGCTGAGATATGTGTCTTATGCTTACTGGATATTCTAAAGTGCCCTTCAATGGATCGGTGGATTGTTCAGGGTGTCATTCTGCATCTTGTATGATGCATGGTGGGATACGCACTTTGGATTGACTGATGGATATAGTCCAGTATGGACATGCTGTATTCAGTTGACAACTCACATAAGATTCAAGAGTTTGCTGTGTACTTTTCTCATACCTTGTAGTAGATCATGTAAGATTGGAAGTGAGACTGCTATATCAAAAGGAATCAATATTACTTATTTTCCTGCTTAAAGGATCAGTGTGTAAGACTTAAAGCCATCTACTGGTCAGATTATAGATTGCAACCAACTGACCATTCCTTTTCTCAGAAAACCTACGGTGGCCGCAAAACTTGCAAAAACGTGAAAGGCGCTCTCCTGTGTCAGTGCTTTATTCATTAACTTTTTTCACGTTCTGGGCTGTAGAAAAAAATGGCGGTGCAACATATTGGCCTCCATGGAGGTGGACCCGCTCACATGTAGGTTTAAAGGGCTTATTCTCAGTGACATGAAACTCATAGATTATTGTTTTCACGTGGTTCTACACTACTAAAAAAGTAGTTATGAGTGTCATATTCCATTTCTGCCAAAATATCAATCTAAGTTCTACACACTGCTCCTTTAAGAAATTGTAGTACAGCAATGAAAAGCACAAAATGAGGCAGAGAAAAGGCTGCTAGATCGCATGTGTTGACGTGTTATTGCTAATGCCTCCAAGCCAATTCAGGGCCTTTTTACTTCCCTTGTGAGATATTTTCACTGCTGAAAAATATTTTTCAATTTACCTGAAGCATTCAGCATAATTTTCTTGTAAAATAGCTGCCTGCCTCCTTCCTTTTATTTGACACCTTTTAGAACAGTATTGTCAAGAGGGTGCAAATTTGCGAAATTTTTGCTCATACTTCATTGAAACTAGGAGTATAAATTTTACAGTATGCTTTAGTCTCTCCATCCTTTAAAAAAGACGGGCTATCAATAATAATCATGTATCATCAGCTGGATCCTGCATTCTGGAATAATGCTGATGGTTACTGCAGCCTCTTTGCAAATGTTAGTGTCGAGAGTAGATATCTAAACTTTGTACTCACATGAGAAACAAGGTTCATTCTTGATATGACTGATTGCAATTTTGCGCAAAATTGCTATTAACATGCAAAAACATTAATTTCTTTACAATACAAAAATATAAAGCTGCCAGATCAAAATCCTGGTGCAATGCATTTTTAAGGTATAGACATGCCTTTAGTTACAATTTCAGGTAGATTCCATGAGATAATATGCTGGTATAGTTGATTTTGGATAGGCAACGTGTCCATGATATACCTCTACCAGGTGAAGTGGTTTAGAAAATGGATGAATTAATGAAACCATTTCATATAATAATACCGACACACCAGAGAAGTTCTACGGCTATATCTTGCGTGGTTGTGACGCTATTGCGTTGACAAAATCTGTCCGCACACCGAGAGTACAGTATAAACACATGAAAAAGTACTGTGCCACTTCTGTGAAGTCTTCAGGACCAAAGATGCCTTAATCACACGAACACATACAGTACACACATACCCACAGACTCACGAGGTGAAACAATATTAACCAACTCGGTCATGGCTGGTCATGGTAATAATAATTATTACCCCACCCCACCTGAAGGGTGAGGTAAGGGGTATTGTTTTCGGTTCAGTTTGTTTGTGTTTGTGTTTGTTTGTTAACACTCTAGCGGCAAAACTAATTGCCAGATTTACCCCAAATTCGGTATAGAGATTGCCACTGACCCAGAATAGATCCCTATTGAATTTCGTACGAGTAGGTGAAAGTGTGTGCGAGGGGCGGGGTTTGTTGTGCCTGGCACCACTTGTAATTATTTATTATTACTATTATTATGTTCTAGTGTGCAAACATGCACTCTGCAAAACTAGTCCGATTTATCCACTCAGACACGTTCGTATATTTGCATAGTGAGGCAAAGATGATGTACTCTCTTTCCAACTCCAACAGAATAATTGGCATATGAACGTAACAACATATACTGCGGAGATGGTAACCTACTTTGGGGAGTTGTCAGGTCTCTCGAGGTTCTGTTGCGGCCCCTGTTTATTCAGTTTACTGCAAGCCTGTGGGGGAATCAAGTCGTGGAAAACAGAAGTGTTGTACCAACAAGAAACTCAAACAAACAGGTGACATGTTCACCTCCCATAAAACTACTCGAAATACACAGCCAGTCCGCAGTAAACTGTATATAACCTACCGTCAGGCAACACTTTTCGATGAAGATTTTCTTTTCTGCTGCTCAACTTTCTCGACATTGTGCAATAAAACTTCAAGATGATGTCACTTGTTTCAGATGAATATTTAGAATGGTTTCTGCCAGGAAGGAAACAGAATTGTATTCTTCAATTCTGAAGCCTCTTGTTGGAATAGGCCAGAGAAAAATCAACACTAAAAGAGGCAGGTGCAAATTATAATGGCAGTAAGCATACATTAGCTGGTGTCGAAATTATTCACGAAGGAACATAAAATAGTCACAAAGTAGGTTATCCGGGATTTTAACTGTAGCAGGTTGGTATTGTATGCATTGGCCCTGGTTGATATTGTTATTGAAATGATTGGAAGTGACAGGGAGTGGTGTGACAGGACAGCCTGTCAGGCGGGATGTGATGGGAGGCTGTAATCTCCTGCCAACACAATGAGGACCGAGGAGAAAAGATATCCTTATTTTTCCCCAATCGTTACTTAATGCTCATGAGGGCAGAGTTAATCAAAGCCGTGACACCTTACAAAACAACATTTCTGCTGATCTTGGTATTCATCTGCCAAGAAAATGACATTTTCTACATTAATCCTTTAAATAGTAGGTTTTTTTACTTTATTATTGAAAAATTACATCAGTAATGGTGTGCGTGCACTGCGATGGATTGGCAACCTGTCCTGGGTGGGTCCCTGTCTTTGCCCGTAGTCAGCTGGGATAGGCTCCAGCTCGCCCCGTGACCCTAGTGAGGAATAAGCGGGTATAGAAGATGAATGAATGAATGAATGAATTACATCAGTATTCTATAACACCATAAGCTGCAGAAGGAGACAGGACAACGTTGAGAGTAACGTTGATACATTAAGTATTTGCATATGTTTGCACGCACAAATGCAACGGTTTTTTTTTTTTTTTTTTTGGGAAATATTCTATCAATTATTGAGAGCATTGAGGACACCACTGACAGAGTTCCCTTTATCTAAAATCATCGGTCAATGGTCTCTGTGCGAAATTTCTCTGTGTGATATAAGGCAGTTCAAAATACTGGCAGGAGTTCAGCTCCAAACCAACACTATGCAGGAAAACAAAACTGACACCCGTAGCCCCTGCACAACACCAAAGATATAACTGGACCCAGCTAAACATCATCCAAAGGCAGCTTCATGAGGATATAGTCTCTGCTACCAGCACTACATTCTAACCCACTTACTGGTGGTAATGGTCATGGGGGGGCTAACGCATGGAGGCTGGAGTCTATCATAGCATCCAATGGGCGCGAGGCAGGAAAATACCCCTGACAATTTGCGAACACTGGAAGAACATGCAAACTCCATAAAGAGAGGTCAAGGTTTTGAATCTATAACCTTTATTAGCTTTATCAAGCCCACAATTACAAAAGTATTCACACAGATAATTCCAATAAAATTGAATGCTAATAGGCAGTATGTGCCGGCTTAAAAGAGATCTAGCCAGACAAGAACACAAAAGTAGTTCCACAAGGGCCAAATAGTCGGCCGTTCAAATTATATTAGCTAATTTGCAAGAGATCAAAGTCTTGTTCTGAAACTAAGTTTGCAGGCAGCTGAACAATCTCTCTGATAACTAATGAGCATCCATTATGCATTTTCAGATGTAATGGTGCCCCTTCAAGTTGGCTAGGGGAACTATGACAGAAATTCTGACAAAATATGCCAGCGATTGCAGCTGCAAGTCATAGCACTCCAACAGGGCTAGACGAACACTTGTGGGAGGATAGCAGCGAATAACCAAATACAGCAGTAAAAATCATCACAGAATTGAATCAACCAATCTAAACAAAAATAGCATGTGGTGGGGTACGCAAAGCTGATGTCTATGGCAGAATTTCCAATGGTTTGACCACCCCAAGTATCTAATTCACATAATGTGTTATGTTTCCCAGAGTCCAACGCTCAGGAATTCAACAAAGCTGTTACCTATCCAAAGAGCAAGACCGTATCCCCACTTGCAGAATGGCAGGCATGCAGTGGATCCCCTTGAAAGTGATAGGCGATAAAGAGTGTACTTGAGGGCACCTTGAACAGACACCTGGTACCACCCACACCAGTCATCGGCAGCACGAGACAGTGGACACGCCTCTGGTTGATGCTCAGGGCTATTTATGCACATCAATCACATTAAAATTTGGAGCGATTTTTTATTTTTTTTTTCACTTTTGTTGGTGGATAGGCAGAAAAAGACCCATTTCACTGTCGTGTTACTCATTCTCAACACACACTCACATATACTGGGACATAAAAAAAAAAACTTATAAGTCTTACTAGACAGAAATAGTATAGTTGGGTAAGGGGAACTTTAATTAGATGATTACATAATTGATATGCAGTTCTCTTTGAGTAATAAGACACAACAGTGCGTGAGGTCATGACCTTGTTTGTGTCTGTGGAGCAGGATTTGAGGAATTAGTGATGTAACCTCATCCTGCTTCACTGGTCACAACTGCAATGCTGTCAAATGCCTTAAAACAATCCTTGAGGTCATTAAGCCCAGAACCCGAGAGCATTTGTTCAAAGACACCACATGCCTCGCCTTTCCAGACCCCAACTTGATCAAGCCATTGGGCTGTGGATGGCTGGAACATCCCAAAATGGCATCGCCCTGCGTTTTGGGGTAAGCTAACCCACACTCTCTAACCTTTTGGCTCGTTACCAGGAGACTGGAAGCACCAATGATCGACCCCGACCTGGTCAGCCAAGGGTCACAACCTCAGCCCAGGACAATCAGATCCGCCTCGACCACCTGAGAGATTGGTTTTGAATCTGCACCAGGACGGCTCAGGAGACCCTAGGAATCCACAGACTAACGATAGCCTGGGTCACTGCTTGTGAACGATGTGGCTGAGCATTGTCATCCATGAATATTTATCTGCTTGCCAGTGGGTGATTGTCAAAACGGGGCACAACAATGGGATTCAGCACCTCCTGGATGTGGCGATCCCCTGTCAAATTGCCTCGTATGGACACTAAATCCAGCTTACAATCAAATGTGAAGCATCCCCATACCATAACAGATCCGCCTCCATATGGTACATTTGGCATGATGTTCCTCGCAGTATAAGCTGCTCCAGGACGCCTCCAAACTCTCACTCTGCCATGCACAACATGGAGAAGGAATCTGCTTTCCTCGGATCAGTGGACTCTTCTCCAAGACCTCAAGTTCCATCCCTGTCTAAGTCTACACCAAGCTAGACGTAGCTGTTTGTGGTTGTCTGAGTTTAGGTTGCTTGATAACCCTTCTGGACCACAACCCAACAGCTTTAAAACGATTCCTTACTGTCTGGTGGCTGAGCTGACGATGAGGAATCCATCGAGTTTTCAAGGTTGTGCTTGAAGCAAATTGATGACGCTTTACCACCCTAAGCAACGCTCTGTCATCTGTAACTGAGGTCTTACGTGGTCTGCCAAAGGGTCTGCGATTCTTTGCGTCATTAGTGTTTTCTTTCCAAACGGCTTATTTTGAGTAGTGACGTTTGGTTCTTCTGCCAATCTCCTTGAAGGAAAGACCTGCTCTATGAAGGCCAATAATCAGCCACTTGACTGCTTCTGACATTCGTCTACCCAGCATTGTGCGTTACAATGGATGAGGCGGTCACAGAACAGCTTTTATGGGCGATATTGACTTTAGGAAGATACTGAAATTTGCAAAATTCATGCAGCATGCTATTCACGTGCTGATTGCTATGTTTTGGTGATAATTTTCCCAATGAAAACAACGCATTTCACACCAGATCTTAACTGAATAGCAACCATCAACAACATATTCGGGAATTTTAGATATTGTAATGTATCAAAGGTTTTAATGTGGGGGTGCAACACTTTTTTTTACTGTGTATATATTCAAGAAGATGGGGATCTTTCTTCCTCCTCCACGCCCCCCCCCCCCCCCCCCTTTTCCCACAGTAGCGTATGATCCTCACATCACAACAGATACATTCTCTCAGCCCGCTGAACTACACTGGCGGGTCTGTCAGATTGCATGATGGGAATTTTTATTTTTGCCCAAGCCCCACTCAAAAAGCATTTGTTACCATTCCCAAGTGAGCACAGACACTGGTGTGGACGAGAGTGCCACTCTCTGGACTCGCTTCCATTCCTCTTCCAGCGAACCGCTTACCACGGAGGATAAACAGCACAACACAGCAGTAAGGAGGCCAGGCTGCAGCTCACACGACTGAGGCTGAGGTCCTGAGCTTTGTGTTTGCGCCAAGCAGGTGGCAGCAGCTCCTGTCCCACAGCCCAGTGGGACTAATTAGCTTTTACTACCAATAGCACACACGCCAAGAACTCCATCCCCTCCCTTTCGCAGTAAATCATCATCCAGAACATTCCCTGTTACCACTGTGGTGTCTGTGCTGTTTATCCAATCTGAACGGGTACATTCTACAGGCTTAAAAATAATTGCTATTTATGTTCAGCGAGGATGGTGATTTAGCTTGTTTTTCAGTCCCTTGTGGGTATTTTCTTCAGCGCGATACTTTAGGTTACCTGCTTAGCAAAAAACTCAACCCACAATAATCCTTTACATTTCATCACCTGCTTATACGAAACCCTTGTTTACTGGTGCAACTGAGGTAAAGTAGCACAGTCAAGGCCAGCCGCAATGTTCCTCATCTTCCCTAGTGCCACCACGTGCAGTCACGCAGGAGTTAAAATCCCCCTATAATCTAGATTAAACAAGAAATGTACATTTTTAAGTCAAATACACAATTTACAAGCAAGACTTTTCTTTGTTTCATTGTTTCTGAACATGAAATTAACCCCAAAAAATGCCAAAACTGATTTCAAAAAGCTGGGCACCTGGATTTGTCATCGCATAGGAAATCAGTGAGATTAAAGCAAGACCAGTTAATTAAAATACAGTAAAATTTGGCACTGAGGATGTTTTTAGACAATCCTGTCAACTTACCCAATTTGAGGCAATAGGTGACACATGAGCTGAAGTCACTTTTTTAAATATGGGCACCATACTGAACAACTGTCTTTTTTTTTGTTGCAAACTAAAACCCTAAATGCATTTTCAAGATGGCCAGAATGCCAACGATACATCTAAATCAGATTGGAATGGTGGAAACAAATAGTGGCAACCAAATTCAAATTCCAATGAAGACCTTATAAACAAATCGAGGTGTCCTGATTGGTAAGATGATGTCACTAAATTTTGAGCTACACTGATAAAGAAGTTTTCCAAAAGATTTTTAGATATTCAAACTTTAGCAGCATCGCAAAGGTTAAACGAGGCTCAACCGACAGCAAAATCCAGAATACATGTCATGTCCTGCTGTGTAGCACCTGCTTACTGAACTTCAGCTGAGTCACGACACAAACAGGTGACATAAGGGTTAAGAAGGAATTTTCAAGATGGCTACCATGGCATTCATAATTAGAATATGATGAGAATGCCTTGAACAAACTCTAATGTACACATGGGAAGGAACAAGGTCAAGTAGTTTTGGTGAATATTTTTAGATATTCATGATATGTAGGGGTGTGCCTTGTAACAGGCGAGATCAAGTTGAAAGTGGAACAAACACAACACCTTGGAATATGTGTTGAGTCTTGATAGTACGAACATGATCACATCAGCTGAATTGCTGGAGAAACGATTGAAATGACTCAAAATGGCATTTTCAAGATGACTGCCGTGGCAGCCAAATTTAGAAATGGGTCAAGAAACTTTGAACAAGTTTTTGGAAGGAACATGCAAGCAAAGTTTCAGCTTCATTAGCCCTGTGGTTTCAGAGAAGACGTTTACACACGGATGAGCTACAGCAACAGACAAGCAGGCCATGACATGAGCCCACCAGACCCTTAGTCCAGGTTAGCTAAAAATATAATAGCAATAATCTCATTCATATTCTTGGGTTTGCACTCCTTAATTGCCTTCTTCATTTCCAGGCACTGGTTTTGCATCATATTGAGGTCTGGTGACTGAGATTTCCATAGCAGAACATTGATTTGTTGTCCTGGGATCTCTTCATTATGTATTTAGAGGTGTGCTTTTGGTCATTTTCTTGCTGTTAAGTCCACCTATAGCCAAGTATAAGCATTCTGGCAGTGGCGAGCAAACTGTCAGCCAAAATTGCCTGAACATACTGGCATCCATCAAGCCATTGATCTGAACTAGATGGCTCTGAAGCTCTGGAATTAAAAGCACATATTTGTCCGACAAAATTTCACCAGGGATGGCGAGCCTTTCCCAGAATGCCTGTCCATTATAAAACCCAACATGCCAGTGCTGCATCTAACCGCAACATTCCATTTTGGGTTCATCTCAACCTCTCTGAAGAGCCAGTGGTTACGGTGGTGGTGCCTATGGGTGCTTTTTGAAACTCGATGGCCCCCAGATGCACCAATTCTTTCACAGTCACTTTTTGTCCGTCCTTCCCTGCCTTGGAGGCAGAATGAATTTGAGCCTTCAACCAATCAGGTTTTAAACAATTCCACATTTTTACATGCTGCATTTTTCATTAATTGTTCTCAAAGTGGTCAGTGGTGCATTTCATCTTTAGAGGACGTTCCTGTTGCCCTTAACATATTTATGAAGGTCGATGGCCGCGTGTTTGTTCTGAACTCATGGTTTTCTTTGTAGTACTGGATGACGTAGTACTGGATGACAAGGGATTTTGCACACATTACATCATTCTTAACCCCTTGTAAAACAGAACGTTATATAAGGAGAACACGGTCTCTTAAAACTCAGAGGAACTTCAGTTTAATTCCCAATTTAAATTGTTAAATGCTAACATTTCAACATGGAAAAATCTGTATTTTCTATTTGCAATAATCTTTTAATCTTCCATTGTAAAACCTTGATAGAGAAGACACTGATTTGTTAATAAAACATTTTGGTTAGTTCCACTGAAACATTAACGAAGTACAGTATTGTACACATGCTGGCATTACGAGTTCACCTCTATTTCATTTACTGTATTTTAGTGTTTGCCTAATCAGGGTTGCCAATAACTCCGGAGCCCACTGCATATCATGCCTCATTTGCATGTACTTCGCTTCAGTGGTTCTCAACGTTGGCCCTGAGGACTCCTGGAGTTCAGTGGTTTTTGTTCCAGCCATGATTGCGATCCCGTAATTTTGACAAGGTGTTCATTTTCTAAACTGTGCTATTCATTTTTGTCAGGCTTCTTTGTCCTTCAGAGCCACATCATGTCCAAGTGGCCTAGCTGACGACTTCCGTATCAATATTGCAAACATTTTTTATAAACTGACTAAAAAGGGGGAAATTTTAACTGATGAAATTAAATCAAATAGCTTCCAACTGATGAAAGTGTAGACAAAGTCTCTACAACAATAACCATTCAGTTGCAGTGCCGCAGTGGTTAGCACTGCTGTCTGACAAAAAGGTCTTCAAATCCGGTCTGGAGCCTCTCTGTGTGGAGTTTGCATGTTCTCCCCGTGTTCGTGTGGGTTTCCTCCGGGTACTCCGGTTTCCCCCACCCAAAAAAACATGCATCATAGGAACACTCCTGCCAGTACCCCTGACCAAGGAACTGGGTTTAGAAATGGAGTTGGACCCTGGGCGCTGCTCTGTGGCTGCCCACTGCTCCTAACCGGAGGATGGGTTAAATGCAGAGGACAAATTACCCCATGGGGTTCAATAAAGTGTAAGTGCATCTTAATGACAAATTAAAAGACAAGGCAAATGATAAGCCAAACCTGCATTGCATAAAAGGGAAAAAAGGCATTCACCAATGTGATTTGAACCCAATTGATTTGCCATCTTCACCACATTTGTACGCACCAAATATGCAGTATTTATCCCCATGACATTCAGCTATGCCCATTTTCAGATGTAGCTAAAGAGGGTAAATACTCCCATTAAAAGTCAAAAGGACCTAAATAAGAAAGGTTAACCATGGTTTTAAATAGTAATTGGAGTTGCAATTGTGGGGGGAAAAAAACAGCATACACAGGCAGTCCCCAGGACCGCCGTGAAGAAACCCTGCAACACACAGTATCACACATGGTGAAAATACCCCTATCTACTTAGATGGCGATCTGGTGACATCTAGTGGATATTAAGTAGAACAGGAGTGGACGAATACCTATTTTTCCTTTTTTTTGTGCTGCATCACAATTTCTGCACGATTACAATATACATCCCAAGAAATAAACCTGCTTGGCTGAAAGTCAAAATCTGACTCCACCAAATTTTTGGATTAAACCATGTATCCTCACAATAAGAATTTTGCATGAAAAATATATTTGTCTGATTGAAGCAAAACTTTGCAACTGGATTCAACAAAACATTTCTAACCAAGTTTTTCTGGATGCATAATACAAAACCTTATGTAACTATAGATTGGTCTCAATAAGTCATTAGTCACAATTTTAAATCCCAAAAATGCAAAGACATTTCGTCATTTTTTTCACTTTAATTCGAAAAGATGACGAACAAGAATATGGCACCAGGATTCCTTGATGATCTGAGTTCACTGCAAGAAAATGATAGGAAGAGCAGAATTAGAAAAGCTTGAGAAAACCTGAGTAAATCAAGTGCATTGACAGGAAAAAATGTTGAAGTATTAATTCCCACTCCAAATGCAAATGGATAATGCAGTCTATAATAGCACGTGGGAAACTATTCTCGTACAAGCACCAGAATTCATCTCCCATCATCCTACTATTACACAAAGTAATTTGCCTGTTCAAAGTAATATTGAAACATCGACAGCATATGGTCTTACGGAAACATCTTGTTTTCCCATATCAATGCAAACCAGCAACTGCATGGCAAAGCCCGAACAGAAGAACAGAGGGCAAGCCTACACTCAAAATATTACATTTTGTAGAGAAATCTTGAACGGCTCGAGTTTTGGCCCAAAAAACAAACACGACAGACGAAGGCCAAACACACAAAAGGACAGCAGTCATCTATATCCCCTTGGGCCGTCCCGATCGATTAATGGCGATTATTTTAGGTGCAATAAAAGTAACTGCCACTATCAGGCAGACAGACGAACTTGCTTACTACCTTTTCCATGACGCAAACCTAATGCAGTCATTTGAAATGCTTCCGGGAAAAGAACTCTGATTTAAAGTCCGCTAATTACCTGCGAGGTTGGACAGCCTCCATCGCCTTGGCATAAATTAGCTCACCTTAAATTTACCTTTGCCTAACTTGCAATCAAGCCATTTATTCAGCCAACTGACTGATCAAAACCAAAATGTGGCGTATAATGACAAAGAAGAGATGCATAATGAGAAGCAAACAGACCAAATCAGGTTGCCATGTTAATAATCTGAATAAATAACAGACCTCTGAATCCCTCCTCTCGTAGAATTCGTACATATCATAAAAAAGATTTCTTTAAAATAAAGATAGTCCTGGTTTTTGAGCGTTTCAAAACATATGCAAAGTGGAAAACATTTTCTGAAGCATACTGTTCGATTTCAAAGTAATTGGGAAGGGGGTTTGAGCAATTGTCGGGTGGAGGATGATGACTTTGCAGTAAGCTTGGGCCGATTTCCGGTTTAACCAGTTTGATCCGGTTTACTTGATTGAACTGGTTCATTTTATATGGACCATCGGAAACAGTCCGTCATTATAAAAAAAAAAAAGGCATTTTTTTTGAAGTGTCCAAAAGGTTAAAATCTAACTCACAAAACCTTGCTGCTGATGGCGTCACGTATTTTTGTCGATGGCATTAAATCCATCTGTATTATATTTATTACGTCGGTCTTGTGTGTAAACTGAATGTGTCTGAGCCGAGCGCAACAACAAATAGCAGGAGATCAGGTTTTGAGTGAATGTGGGATCGGGGGTGAGGCCGGGGGCAAAAGTTTTTTCGTATGAACTTTTTGTCCTCATTTGAGATATGCGCATGCCCACTCTAGTGAGTCTAGTGAATAATAACAAAACATTGCCACGTGAGTCGCCCACTCGCAATTGCGTGCTTCTATGCTTTGAAGCGCACCTCCGAACGCATTCTAAACCAACCCAACTATACACTGAAAAGCGTTTACCAAACCGTCGGCTCTTTATCAGTTTACTTGTTTTTACTCATTATATTAATCTTCGGCAGTTAGCCCCGAGTTAGCCCAAGATCATCAGTAAATGGACTCACTAATTTCTAGCGTTTCTTAGGCGTAGTAAGTAATGCTAACGTTAGTTACGATTGAGTCACTGTTTCTACCAATCAGTATGTGTGAAAGTATTTAGCTAGCGAGCCTACATGTTTAAGCTTGTGGGCTTCAAGCGTAACGTTATATTCAATCAAAATCAAAATAATTAGATAGAGCTGTTCAGAACTTAAACTTCAACTTCGTATGGCTTAATGGTGAAGAATACCTGGAGTATTCTGAAGTATTCCACAAAATGATGACATAACCGCGAGGAGAATTATTAATATTAAATGCTCCAGGTTCAATTATAGCTGGCGAGATGTATCCAAAAACAGCATTCACGGACACATAAAATGCAATGTAAATTCGGTGGCTCCTCGGAATTCAGTACTTTCTACTGGTCATCGGCAATGTCACTAGTTAGGTCTCTGGCAGCGTCTTTACAGTGTGTGAGCGATGTCCGAGATCTGTGTTTTTAACTACAGCATATTCCTTCAGGGTTTTGTAAACAGGGCTAGCAAAAGATTATCTAGCTGCCAGAGACTGAACTAATGACATTGCCGGTGACCAGTAGAAAGTACTGAATAGCGAAGGGCCACTGAATTTCGCCGAAAAAGTCCTAACAGCTCCATCTAACTATTTTGATTTTGACTGAATATAACCTTGAAGCACACATAGGAAAAATAAAAAGGCAAAAAGACGCAAGTGCAAAACTGGTATTACGGTTGGATTCAGTTTTTAATTTCATATCGAGCCGTATAATTTTTTTCATATCGGCACATGCTTACTTTGCAGACCTTAACTTTCCATTGTTCAGCACGTAATTTGCCTGAATATGTTTGCTAGTTTAGCCTATTTCTAGTTTTACGTTTGGCCATGCTGCGTGTGAAGTGCAAACAATTAACATGTCCAGTTCGATAGGCTACGCTTAAACACAATGTTTTCCACCTTCACTGCTATTTAGTCGCTCAAAAGTAACCAAAATCAAGAGCTATGAATTACTTTTTCAAACTAATCTTAATCAATGATCAAATAAAAAATGCCACAAATTTGTGTTTGCCTGAACGTGTTTGCAAAGTCTTCGCTGAATTTATCTATTGCACGCAAATGCGAAAATAATTTCTCTCACTTCCATGTTTGATATGCTTCACAAAATGTTTTCCACTTTGCGAACGTTTTGAAACGTTTAAAAACCAGGACCATCTTAAAATTATTTTATTTTTAAGAAAGGTCTGCTATTTATTCATTTACATGGCAGCCTGGTTAGGTCTGTTTGCTTCTCATTATCTATTCTTTATCATTATAGGCCGCATTTTGGTTTTGATTTGTCAGTTTGCTGAATAAATGGCTTGACTGCAAGTTAGGCAAAGTAGACGGGAATTGATTTAAAGTAAGCTAAATACGCCAAGGCGATGGAGGCTGTCCAAACTCGCTGGTAATTAGCGGACTTCAAATCACAGCTTTCTTCCGGGAACCATTTCAAATGACCGCATTAGGTATGTATCATAGAAAACGTAATAAGCAAGCACGTCGGTCTGCCTCATAGTGGCAGTTACTTTTATTGCGCTTAAAATAGTCACGATTAATCGATCGGGACAGCCCCAATATCCCCATGCACTTTGTGGCGGGGGAAAAAAAAAAAAAACTAGGGTAAAAGCTAGTACATGGCTGGACAGTTTAAGGTCTAAGCACGAAATTATGGGGACTGAGCAATGGCCAATGGGGAAAGTACACTTTACCTTATGACCAGTAGTATCAGTCAATAAGTCAGTCAGTCATTCAAGGACATCCATGGATGTAGGGCCATATTTACATCAAAGAGGTCTCAGTTAAGTGTCAACACAATTTAGGCTATATCTATAAAGCACAACTGAAATCAACTAATGCCATTTTAATACAGAAAGGCTGTGCAAGTCACCATTTTGTTTTACTTCACAAACAGGGCAATATCTGCCACACAGCAGTCATAACAGGGCTGCTGAACCCAATTCCTGAAGACCTACCCTACTCACTCCAACTCAAACACAGCACAACCCATTCAACAGCTTAAGATCTCTCAGAGCTGCCAATTAGCAGAACAGGGTGCACCAAACTATGGCCTGAGTGAAAAACAGGCTGTCAGATCTCTGGGAAGACAGTACAGCAGAGAAATAATCAGTACTGGAAGCGCAGCACACTCCAGTCAGGCAAACAGTGTAAGAGAGGTGCTCGCTCCGTGCTCCATAGGTACCTGTGACTGAGACTTCATTTCTGAAAGCACCCATGGGATGTACCATGAAAGAGAGAGGAGAGAGAGAGAGAGAGAGAGACATGACATTAGTTGGGACTGCTTCACTTCATATATTCTCACAGACACGTCTGCTCAACTCCTATTTGGAAAGACTGCACGTCAGAACATTTATTCGCTTAAATTGTAGCCAAAATCCGTGCCGAAGACAGATTTATGAAATCTGAACAAGGCCATCAAGACGGAACAGTAAGTTAGGGACCTTCAGGGACAGGGGTTGGCACAGTGCTGCATCGAGTTATCCTTCTAACAATTTTACATTTCCAATCAATTGTGTGACAAAGCAATGTGCAAGTGGACTATCAACATGGCTGTCAGCAGCTCAAGACAAGAACACAAGGCTGATCGTAAGGATTAAGAATCAAACTACAATCATTTACTTTCAGCTAAATGTGTCATACCATACAACAGTTCTGGTATTGCAGCTCAAGCAGTAAAAATTTCTCAGCAACATTTTGAGAGGTAATCGGTTTACAGAAGCTACACTGCCAATGAGCAGCAATTATCTTCCACTGCCTGGACAAACACATTAAGAGCAAGTTTTTTTTAAAGTCTGGCAGATGTCTATTAGAGGGTGATTCATGACCCCTTCAGATTTGTCCGAATATTTTTTTTATTGATAGATCTATGTTAGAAACAAACAAAAACCAGATTTTATATCCTTAATAGGGTCTGCTTTTTTTTTTTTGGAGCGTCTATCTGGAATGTCGAGGTCAAAATCAGCCAAAATGGTAAAATCGCTAAAATTAGGTTTTTGAATGCTTGTATTTCTGTGCGCCCTAAGTGAGTCAAATTGATTTACATTTGTGCAAGTCTATCGGGTATGGACTCTCCAAAAATGTGAAAATTTTGGCGGCTGACTTAGGGCGCAGCCCATAGGTGGCGCTGCAAATCACTACTTTTTGTAATTATGCACACTTTCCCAGGGGTTGTGTGGCTTGCGCCGGAAGTCAGCCAAGGTATTTTATGCATTTCATGGTAGATCAGCACCTCTTATTTGGATTTGGATGAAAATTACAGCAGCTGACTTAGGGCGCACAAGTATAGGTGGCGCTTTTTTGCCACCGAAAGGTGAAATTAATTTTCGCATAGCGACTTCTCCATGCACCCCAAGTCAAAAAGCAATCCCTAATAAGGGTAGAAAATGTTATTTTTGTTCGTTTCTAACACACATCTATCAATAAAAAAAAATTTCAGACAAATCCGAAGGGGTCATGAATCACCGCTTGCCTGACTCATATAAAAACTGGCTCTTAAAAACATAATGAAGGACAATTGAACCAACACCAAAATGAAGCACATTCCAATTGAAAGATGAGCAACTGATGATACAGAACTTGTGAAAAACCAACAAACCTTTTTGCCAGCGCCAACATTAGCTTTGGCCGTACCACGGACCTTCTTCATCCTGTTCTTACGTTCCTTGCGCTGTTTCCTGGATGATTTTTTCTTTTCGAACAGACCATGCTGTTGGAACAGATAAAAATATTGCCAATTGAAATCACCAACACTCAGTTAGCTGCATTGAAACCATAAAAACAAAAATGAAATGGCAGCCTTTGACTCTCGTACCATCAAAGAGTACAGCATGATGTGGTTTTTAAGTCCTGGGAAATAAAAATGATCTTTGATCTACCTTTTTTGGACCTTAAAGTATACAAGACACATGCTCAAAAATGTGAGATGACTACCTCCCGTAAACAAGTGGTGCCAGGCACAAAAAACCCCGCCCCTCGCACATACTTTGACCAACTTTTCCAAAATTCAATCGGCATCTATTCTGGGTCAGTGGCAATCCCTAAACCCAATCTGGGGTGAATCTGGCCTTTGTTAACACTTTAGCAGCAAAACTAAACAAACACACAAACAAACCGAACCAAAGACAATACCCCTTGCCCTCCCCTGAGGCGGGGCGGGGTAATAATAAATATATGAATCTGAAGATTTTTTTCCCCCCAGTGGCTGGATGTAAAATAGGGCGAGGACCTTTTAAAACCAAGGGTCCCTTGGGTCGTAACTGACCCAATTTGATCCAGAATAAGCTCAACCAATCACAGGGCATGTAAATTTTGCCTGGCTCTCCCTATAACATTCATAATGGCCACACATGTACAGTCCACAAGGAAGCGCTGATGGGTCTATTCAGCTAAATCTGTTACACATTTTATCAGTCAATATTGAAATGTGACGTCAGTTTTGAGGATTCAAGTTCGATTCGCAAACAGAGAATATGGGTAATTCTGTGCAAAATCACCAGAAGGCTCCCGACTGACCATCTCAGATTTGCTTCATAACTTTTTTGTTTTGATGCCCTTGTTACTAATAATTACTGTGCAAAATTTTAGGCCAATATCTCCACTAGTTTTGGAGATATTAAGTCAACGAAAAGGGGGCGTGGCCCCATATTTAGCATGAAAACAAGGGCTACAATCAAACATCCATAGTTTGATGGCTAATAACTTTTGAACTGTTCCTACTAAATGTTTCAAATTTTCAAACATGATTGTGTTATATAAGAAGGCTCTGTACACAAAGGGAGAGCTTTGTATGTGACATATTTGCAGATTTACGGCATGCCAAATATGCCTTCCTGGAATGCGCGTTCAGCCATGGTATTTTTGCATGTGATAAAACCTTCTATATTCAACAACTTGAATAAAATAGTTTTCTTCACGGCACCAACTTCATAGTTGGTTCATATATTTCAATTATACCTTGCTCTTTTGACTGATTTAATTTCTTTGGTCTGGTAGACCTTGTCAGATTTTTGCTATAAGTATTCAATATACAGACACGACAAGCTTTTTTCCATTTTTAGGGGCCAATATATGAGAAATTTTTCTATTATTTTTATTCCAGATATAGCATGTTTTCCTAATAGTATATGACACATGTTATAGTACTAAAATGAATCAAACATCTGGTGTCATTAAATCTGGATATAGAGAGCCAGAAGTGCTACCATGGACAAACACGCATTTCGGGAAGCCATATTTGACATGCCATAAATCTGCAAATATGTCACATACAGACCTCTCCTTCTGTGTACGGAGCCTTAATATGTCATGGAATCATGTGAAAATTTGAACCATTGAGCGTGAACAGTTCATTAGTTATTGGTCATCAAATTATTGATGTTTGATTGTATTACTCGTTTTTATGCAAAATATGAGGCCACGCCCCCTTTATGAAGGCTTAATATCTTCAAAACTAGAGGAGATATTGGCCTAAAAGTTTGCACAGCAGTTATAATGAACAAGGACATTAAAATAAAAAAATGAACAAAATCTGATATGGTCAGTCGAGAACTTTCTCTGAAATCTGGTGAACTGGCACAGAATTACTCATATGTTTATTATGAAAAATAAAATCACTTCAACACTCTCCACCTCCCAAGAAAAAAATTATGCCGATTCAGGTCTACACTGCTGGTTAGCCAACTTCTCCACAATGCGGCACAAATAACAATTTTGGAGAAGCTTTGGGTTCAGTTGTACCATTCAAAAACAGGTCGCAGGTCAACTTACCCGAGCCAGTCTGTGTTTGGGCTCGTTTTTCTTGGCGTAATCTAAAGAGTCGTATACCATCGCAAAGCCTGTCGTTTTGCCACCACCAAACTGTGTCCTGAAGCCGAAGGCAAAAACCACATCTGGAGTGGTTTTGTACATTTTGGCGAGCTTCTCTCTGATCTCTGTCTTAGGGACTGTGGCCTTACCAGGGTGCAGGACATCAACAACCTCCAAAGCAAAAAGGATTATCATACATTTTCATTCTTCAACAAATCCATCAGGGATTATTTTTAAAAATTCTTTCGATTTGACCAAATAATTCAACTTCAGAAGCAAAAGCAACTGATAACTTCAATGAATGTTTAAAAATAAGCCAGCAAGAATATTATTATTTCTTTAACCAGGATCATATGTTGTTTAACAATGACAGAGAAAATGTTGACCATTTCTTACCATTTGCTTCCTCTGAAGCAAACGGTTTGTCATGAACTTCCTAGTCCGAATCGTAACGGTGTCATTCTGCAAAGTACAGAGGATATACGTTATTTAGCAGCAAGTACTTATTTAAAACGAAAACCAATAATAAACATGATATAGATCTCTCAGCAAATTCATTATAATTGAATGAACGACCACTTAAGCGACAATGTGCTCATTACTCTTCATTATAGTTAGATAACATTTTTTCAAAAATTAAAATGAAAGCTGTGGATGAATCTGGTTATTAGACAAGTTTTGCCAAATTCAATCTGCAGTCTTAAACTTTAAGAATAAACTGTACTTCCGACGTAAGATAACTACATTAGGGGATTGTCATTCTTGGCAACCAGCAAAAATATCCAGCTAACTTAGCTAGCTAGCAACACTGCAAGGGAAAGTTTCAGAGACAAACGTGATATCATGATTAATGGAAGACGGACAAAAAGGCAGCATTACATCAACTTTATTCATTATTTTGAGTGCTTTCGGGATTTTACTTTAATCATCCCGGACTGTTGTCCAGTTATTCGTCTATCAGGCTTGCTTCGCTAAGACGTGTAGATATAGCCAGCAAGCTAACTCTTGGGCATCGCTTGTTTTTAAAGGAAGAAACTTATGAGCTGGAAATTAATTAACAATTATAAAATTCTTAACCAAAAATACTGGACAGTGAAACACTGTCCGATTAATTTGTGATGTTTAAAATGTGGTACATCGATCAAGAAGGAAGGATGACACAGTTATTAACGTTCTTTCCTTCCAAACGTTGGGGTACTGAACTCACCATTTTGGTAGCTAATTCAGGTAGAGATGTGGAAAGGATCGAAGGACCAACGACTGGCTAATCATATGCCTGAAAACTTCGTCGAATAGCAGGTCAAACACCTGCCTGTTTTATAGCGGCCATAAATCGAGGCGTAAATGTGTTCTACATTTCTTGAAAAAAAAGGGGACAGAACCTCTTTTCCAAAGTACAAGATGTTGTGTGTGTGTGTGTGTTTTTTTTTTTTTGTCAATTGAAGTCAGTTTTCACAAATTTTAATAACAGACAGTGTGAATTGAAATAAAATTAAAATGATACTGTCAATATCAATCAATGAATGGAGTACTTCAAATAGGAGTAATTGTTTATTTGAATAATATCTATCCATGTATGCAAACTAAAGACCGCATATTATTCTTGAGATCCGCAAAAAAGGAGGAAAATAAATAAACAAAATACAAAACAGGGATCCTCTCATTCATGGATCCACTAGATGGCAATAATCACGCAATGGTTGGTTTTTTACTCGTCACAAGCCCATAGTTGTGAAGTCTTCCCGTGCAACACGCTGCCAATAGGTTAAAGTTCAAGAATTTGCTCATTGCAGCATTTTGCATCAGTGGCTAACTAGTGAGAATGTGATAGCTACATGTGATTTAGGTTCCAGGTAGCTAGCATGTGGTATCAGAAATCGTAGCATTTGTCTCGCTGATAAATTGTGTGACGTGACTCATAAAACTACCTCTTGAACAGAGCTCCAACCATGGTGAAGGAGCAATTTAGAGAAACGGATGTGGCTAAAAAGATGTAAGTTTGAGCAAATGGTCATGAGAGCTTGTTGCACGAATGAGTGTTACTCAGCTGACGTTAGCTAACCGTTCCAACCAATGTAGGTGCGAATTGCGTTAGGGTTACGGAAAAATAAAGTCGCTTGAACTCGTATGATCTTATCTTATTATGTGGAAGACTTTTGACCTCAGCTAATACCGTTCGTTTTATTTTTCATTGCACAGAATGTGCCAGAACGCCTTCGCCGTCCAGCTGGTTGCTGCTTGAGTGTGTTAGCCAGTTTGCTGTTGGGCAGTTAATGATGCTCGTCATTTTGATTGACAATTCTGTGGTGATTAGCCAGCTGCGTTTGTCTGTCGCATATCTGCAGTGTTTTCCCTCGGACTGATGCTCAGTGTGGTAGACTTAGAAATTGGCATTCAATCCATTTAACAAGAAGTTGTTGGCGAAGCAGCCATCTCCTGCAATCCACCACAGCAGTTTGACTGTGTTGAGTAGTTACTCTGTTATTGTTTTTAGACTGCTTGAAACTGATGAGAACATACCTTGCATTTGACACCGACAACTGTACACTTTTCCATTTTTAGGGGCGGTATTTTTATTATGAAGATCGTGAATAATAATCCTACGTATAATAGAGAAACTGCTGCTCGCCAGTTGTTATGTCTGTATTGGTACATTTTATTCTCATATTGGTCCATTCTGTTGTCTTAAGTTAATGATCCTGTAGTAAGACATCTCGCTAAACTGAGAGGACGAGCATGAACCCTCTTTATTACTATAAGCAAAGGCAATTGTGCTTTTGGTTCCTTTGTTTGTTTGTTTGTTTGTCAGTCAGCTGGACTACGCAAAAAAAAACTTCAAGCTTCAATTAACAGAAAACAAGGCGAAAGGATGTACCATGAGCCAAGGAAGAACCCATTGAATTTAGGAGCGTATCCGAATTATGGGGCAGATGCACTACTTTTTTTTTCAACTTTCATTAATATGGCGAGATGGGGCATTTAGCCATGGTGGAGTGTTGCACTCTCTGTGTCCCCATCTAGTTCTATAACTTAACTGTTCAGGTTAACGGTTTTGCCTGTGAGCTGCCTATGAGAATATGTGCTTCAAATTTTTGGCAAATCTCTTTTGTCCTTAAGTTGGTACCCTTTCTGTTTATCAGAAGCCACATCTGTTTTGGGATGAAATCTGCTGAGCAGATGCGTCAGCAAGCTCACATCCAAGTGGTTAGTAAGAACTTGTACAGCCAGGACACCAGTCATACTCCACTGGCCTACGGGGTGTTGGATCATCGCATGGTGAGTAGAGATGTGCGCTGTGTTATCCTTAGACACCTCACACTAAAATTTCCTCAGCTGTATGGAATGAAAAATAATATTTTGGCTTGGTGGTATTGCAACACACTGACTGTTTATAGGCTACACAAGCACACTTCACAAAAATAGTGGCAATGCCCCTGTGCCCGCTTGGCCCGACTGTGCAAGGATAGTGCCCCCTAATGGCTGAAGTAGTGGGCTGATAATCGAACTCGTCCAGTGGGCTAATAAAAAGCACTGTTTGATGACCAAGGGTAAAACTGCAGAGGAGTTCTACTGTCTTAATGATTTAGGCCAGAAGAAGTCACCATATTCAAATTTTGTTTTGCTTCCCTTCAGGGCACAAGTGAGAAGGATCGGCCTTGTGAAACTTGCGGGAAGCATCTGGCTGACTGCCTGGGACATTATGGCTATCTGGACCTTGAGTTACCCTGTTTTCATGTAGGGTATTTTAAAGCCATCATTGGGATCTTGCAGGCAAGCTTCTTTTTGATAAGTTAATAAAACCGTCCTCGTTTTTTTCGAGGTCTTGTATTAAGCATGGTTATCATACTTGAAATTTTGTGACTGTTCCCAATTTTTTAGCGTAATGTATGTAATTATTTGCACTGATTTTGTTTTGTAACGTTACAGATGATCTGCAAAACTTGTTCTCATATCATGCTCAGCAAAGAGGAAAAGCAGCAGTTCTTGGATACTTTGAAGAGGCCCAATCTGGCCTATTTACAAAAACGTGGTCTGAAAAAGAAGATTTCAGATAAATGCCGCAAGAAAACGGTCTGTTTGAACTGCAGTTCATTCAATGGTAAAAACCCTGTCATTCCCTCCGCTGAGATTTTTCACTGAATTCCACGTGTAATCAACCCTTCACATAAATCTTATTGACAGTACTTAATTGTTCATTGCTAAGCCATGTACCTGCTGTAAAGTTATTTTATTTTTGTTGTTTTCTTGCTACCACAAATGCGGTTCCTATTGAGAAACTTTTGCATGATGAAATTTCCCTATTTTGGTAGGTCCGGTGAAAAAATGTGGATTACTGAAGATTATCCATGAGAAGTACAAGACAACAAAGAAAGTGGTGAACGCGGTTGTGTCAGAATTTCTCCAGTCATTTGATCTTGCGATTGAACACAATAAAGAAGTTGAATCCTTGCTGACAAAAGCCCAGGTACCTTTGTTTTGGAGTATTTCTGATGGCATCTTTGTCAGTTTAAGTGTTTTGTGGCTGTTCCAGTCCTCTGAAATTACGGGAAAACCGCAATTAGCCAAAACGTGAAATCACAATCCGCTGATGCTGCCATAAGAGCTCAGACCCAACGATGCATGGGCTGTGGTTGAAGAGTCAGTCATGTCCTATTGCTCAGTTCCCAACCACTTTCTTAACCTTGATGGAAAATGTTGTGCTCTCAAGGAAAGATGCAAGAGAAATATCATGACTGCTTAGGAAAAAACAACCCCAGTGCCTGGAGACTCTGACTGGACTTACATTTGGCAACGTCATTGCATGTCCCTTGTCCATCATTTTTGTTTGTTTTCTTGAATGGCCAGATGGATGGTGCATCACTCTAAATATTGCTGCTGTAAGGAATTTTGGACGGTGTTTTTGCCTTTTTTCTATGAAGGATGGTCCAGTGTACCCTATCCTCAAGGAGATTAGTTAGGAATCATTGAAGCACCTTGCCTTAGCATTTGGAGAATTCGAACAGCACTTAGCATGGCTACCATGAAAATACTTTTGTGTCGTTTCCAAAGAGTTAAGAGCTTTCCTCAGCAAAAAAGACTATTGAAACGCAGCCACGGACTCTGTGTTATCTGGTCCAAAGATGTCAGCTGCAGATCATTTGACCCGATAAAACTGAGGTATCCATTTAGGGCTTTGTTTGTGCAGTTTCTGTATTCGCCATAACTAATTTGGCCCTTCAAAATTGCTCAGATCTTTACTTCTGCCCATTTCTCCTGCATCAATACGTGGACTACAAAAACCAACTTTTGTTTTACTATGTAACATATCTCACACATTGAAATGCCCCGTTGTTGGGAGATGATTGCGATTCACCTTATGTGAATTGATGTTTTGGCTCATTGGTGTATGTTATTTGTTATTTGCAGTGTTTTATTATTTTGAGCAGGGCAAGCAGTGCATAGTGTAGTAGTTGGAAGTCAAACCCTGAGGCTGAAGTGGAGTTCATGTATTTGTTGAGCGGAACACCTTTGCTCAGTTCCTCAAATTTTATGGTTTAAATTTCCCAATTTTGTCTCCACAAAGTCTTTTAAATTTTTTGTCTTGGTGTACAATTTTATGGAATTTCTCTCTCTCTTAGCTCGGTTGGACCAAAGGTCCACGTGAGCTATTGCCAGCATTTGGCTTCTGTTGTTGTTGTCGTTGTCTGTTAACATTTTTTAGAAATCTACTCCTCAAACTACTGAACTGATCCAGACTAAAATTAGCCATAAATATCCTTAGACCTGAAATATACTTGCTGCTCACGACGCGTCCTTGAAATTTTGCAGTTTTTTTTTTGGCCCATATAATGAAAAGTCTATAGGAGATGGAGGGAATTGCTAAAACGATCAGCAAATAAAGCTCTACAAAAGTCTCAATTACGCTCAAGTTGTTCTATGGCTCTTTGTAGGAGTCATTAATCTTACAACAAAAATCATCACATTCGATGTTTTATTTCATAATGGCATCTGAATAAACCATCACATTCTATTTGCTCATTAGATTCTTGAAATGATTATCAGAATCCCCTGGAATTTCCGTTTGAATCAAACTGATTTATTTATTTCTTTTACATTTAAAAATCGATTTTGCAAAATTATGGGAAGAGTTCGGAATCGTAATCCATGTTTTTTGGTGTTTCATGAAGATCCTGTATCTTGTTACTTGTATACTGCAGTAGATTATGTTTAATTTTTAGAACTGGTTAATTTACATGCAGATCCAGGTGAGCGATTCTCGCTCTCTAGGGCATCTAGTTTGTTTTCATTTGCTCCTTGATTTCAAAGTTATAGTTCTCTCATGCCCATTCTGGTATTACTTCATTGTGAACCTACTGTGAAAAGCCCTGAACCGAGCTTGTCTTCATGCACGTTTGTTTTTGCTATGGACCCCAGGAGAACCTGAGCCCGCTGGTGGTTCTGAACCTCTTCAGGAGAATCCCCTCAGAGGACGTGCCCCTCCTGCTCATGAACCAGGAGGCGGGGAAACCAGCGGACCTGATCCTGACGCGCCTGCTCGTCCCCCCTCTCTGCATCCGGCCGTCCGTCGTCAGCGACCTCAAATCTGGCACGAATGAGGACGACCTCACCATGAAACTCACCGAGATTATCTTTCTCAACGATGTTATAAAAAAGGTACGGCGGGCCGCGTCCCACCATGCATCCCAGTGCTGTGAAAGTCCTGACCGGAGTTGCTTCTTGTTTAAGCTTATTATTCTCGATTGTTTTTGCCTGAATTCCCGTTGGCGTCGGCGTACCCATTTGTTTCCGGAGCATAACTCTGATACTGTTCGACCGATTCTCACCAAATTTGAGATAATGTCTCTCCATAACATGTAGATGTGCCTTTTGAGGGTTTGAACTGCTTTTGAATTTTTTTTTTCTATTTCCATGGCAACAAATTGGACTTGAGCATATTGAAGGGTGGGACTCGTTTCCGGACCATAACTCTAAAATGTGAAATGGGGGAAGGAGGGGGGACATCTTTTTTTATGTGTAAAAACCATTTCTAGTTTTATTATGTTTTAACATAATGGAAATCTCCTGTCCTGCTTGTCTTCACCTGTAGTGCAGTGATATTATTCCCTGCCACAAAGTGCATGGGGATGTAGGAATTATTGTTGCCCTTCCGCATGTCTGTCTGTCCATCTGCCATGCTTCTTATCCAGGCTTGAACACTCACAGCCTTCGATATAATTTGTTGAAATTTCATAAATGGAAACCAGGGTTCTGCCCAGGCTGCTAGATTAAAATTTCTGCCGTCTCCTAACCTCACAATCTGCCTTCCGCAAGCTACGAAGCATCATGCACATTATTCATGAATGATCTAGTCAGCGAGGGGCGTAGATTTAATCTGAGAGTTGGTGGACATGTGGGGAAAAATTTTTGTGACAATTTGAATGCAAATCTTGCGCCTTCCTCACCAGAGATTACGGTTTCTTTGATGTTCTCCATGGTGTATCCCTGAAATGTTCACAGATGGAGCCTAGTTTTATGTTACAGACGTCTAGGAAATCACATATCGAGGGCTGACTGCAATAAACAGTTATGTGCAGATGTTAAATATTGGACATAACTGCTTATTGCAGTCAGCCCTCGATATGATCTTTCATTTGGTGACACTCAGCTTGACTGTCAGTGACCTTTTGAGGGTCAAACTCCACAGTGAAATTAAAATGACTTGTATCACCAAAATGGTTACAGATGGAGCCACAGTTTGGATAGAGACATTTAAAAAGTCGTATATGAAGTCCATTTGCTGACCTCAACTTAACCCTTTGTGACCTTGAAAGTTCACAATTGCCATATTGAATTTTCAAAGACTGGTATCTCCAAAACTGCTTCAGTGTTTAGGATTAGGTATTACACTGGGTCTTATAAATGTATGCGAACTTTTACTTGGTGACCATGACATTGACCTTCAATAATTCAAAGGTCAAACTTCACATTAAATTTTCATAACTTGTCATCATTATGAGATTGCTTGTAAGCGACAGGACCCTTGGTCCAAATACTATCCAAATACTTTTGATAAAATTTCTGAATACGACTGCACAACTAATTTATGTTTCAAACATTTCTAATCAAGCTTAAGAAATCTGAACAGTTAATAAAGCTTTTAACTATTCATAAGTAAGTTAATTACATGATATGTTGTATCATCTACAACTATTATAATCACCACATGGCAGTGGCAGAGCCAGAGCTGAGGATCGGTGGAGCACAGAACATCCGTTTAAAACTATTAGTCCTCACCTGTTCTCAGTCATTTTCCTAATTAACAAAAGGTTCACTCTGAGATTCTCCGCACTGAACAGGTGCTGCTAGTTCTCCCCGCTTAGATAAGACAACAATCATTCATCTGGACAAGAATTTGCTACATATAAATCTGTGTAATTCAAAATTGCATACCTGGCAGCTTGCATGCATATGGCTTGAGTCTCACACTATTTAATTTCCGAGTCCCACTTTTTAAATAAAGCCTCGCTGTACGGACAGTGAAAGGCGCCATTTCATTGGAACGCGGGTCAGTCATTATTCAGTCATGCGTATTTTAGAGATTCTCATGTGGAATTGAAATCTCCATGCATGGAAGTTTTTAAACAAGGAAATTAAATGTTAATGAAGTGCAGGCAAAATCACCTGATGTGCAGAAAAGGTAGCGCAGAAGTTTCAGTGCAGTTTGTCTTCCATAAAGCATTTGCCTATTATTGAATAAATTATGTGTCTGTACTGAATTCAGCACATTATTTAATTGCTGTTAGATTGCATAGAAAAACCGTGTCTTCAGTTGCAAATTACGATAATTGGAAAACGTGTCAATAAAGGAAAATGATTGAGAATTGGCCAGGACTAATTTTTGTCATAAAGGGATGCGTCTGTGTCCCTCAGTTCTGATTCTGCCTCTGGGCAGGTTTTTCAATATCAGTGACGACCAGCGCAGACTATTCCCATGATTTGGCCATGCTAGGGTGTGGGTTGAAAACAAAGGGGGGAAGCATATTTAGGGTCATTCATG
The DNA here is from genome assembly GCA_029721435.1 of Gymnothorax reevesii. Lineage (NCBI taxonomy): Eukaryota > Metazoa > Chordata > Actinopteri > Anguilliformes > Muraenidae > Gymnothorax > Gymnothorax reevesii. The sequence goes on along the minus strand of CM056582.1, from coordinate 85,844,855 downwards.
TTTTGTTTCTCGCGGTTTTATTGGACACTGGATGTGCTCATTTTAACTGATCTTTGGAAAAAATGGCGCTGGTCGGGAAAAGCTGAGTGGTGGTCGGTGGATTTAGAGTGCTGATCGGGGCCGACCAGCATTGACAGAACCCTAGAATACATCTTCTTATGCAGATGTGCCTTTTAATACATCTATCTGTCCTCCTGTCCATCCCGCCACCGTGTGTTTGCAGGCGCGATGCGCACCATCCTTTTTTCCTTCAGTTTGATAGTTTTTTTTTTTGCTGAAGAGCCTGGGGCCGGTGTATCAGTTTGACAGTTGGCTCAGTGATGGCTCGTGAATCTTTATCCCTCCCTTGAACAGCACCGTGTGTCTGGAGCAAAGACTCAGATGATAATGGAGGACTGGGACTTCCTCCAGCTGCAGTGCGCCCTCTACATCAACAGTGAGCTCTCTGGGATCCCCCTCAACATGGCGCCCAAGAAGTGGACCCGTGGCTTTGTGCAGAGACTCAAAGGGAAACAAGGTGACGCAGCCTCTGGATTTATCGTCTCACAGGCCCAGATTTTTTTCCTCCATTACAGAATTCACACAGATGTTTTCAGTATAATGTCAAATGGTAATTTAAATGTAAAATAACATTACAGACTTGAGGAGATTCCACGTGTGGCGCAATTCATAAAAACTATCATAATCAGTATCTCCCATGTAGTCCAGGTGTTGTCGGGATTAATTTGATTAAAATGAACCTGCAGTGCAATATTTGAAATATTTTGTGGTTTTCAGGGCGATTCAGAGGAAACCTTTCTGGAAAGCGAGTTGATTTCTCTGGCAGAACAGTAATCTCCCCAGATCCTAACCTAAGGATTGACGAGGTTGCTGTGCCAGTCCACGTGGCAAAGATCCTGACCTATCCGGAGAAGGTGAGCGCTTTACTGATGGAAGCCTTGACCTTTTACAGTCATTCAGGGCATAATGGGAATGTGACTTAATTAACCAGGTTTTGTTTTTGTTTGGTCCATAGTTTGTTTCATGTATTGTCAGCTTTATAGGCAGCTCTCTGTGGTTGCTTGTCCAACTATGTCTGATTTGTTGGGCTGGCCTTTCATTCGTCTGGAATGCACTTGGAGGTAAATTTGTTGTTGGGTAGATGAGCAAGTACATTTATGCCACGATTGATCTGTTCTCAACAAAGATTGACCAAGCATGACTTCTGATGCAGAATTTATTTTCAAAGCTGCTGGTTCATATTCTGATAAATGGAGCAAAAGTGAATTCATTTGTGGCATTTCTTTGGGAAATTTGACCAGATTTACAGTAGAGGGAGCTGATGAGCTATATATTTGAGGGGGTTCCCATTTCAGAATGCAACATGCTTCATTTTTCTAAGTCTGTAAAAGTCTATTGGATTATTGCCTCCATTCTAAAAACTTGCAGCTTATGCATACCTGCTAACTCTCCCGGATTCTGCGCGAGACACCCGGAAAATGCTCTCATCTCCTGACTTCCCGACTAGTGGCAAATATCTCCTGGATTTTGCGCAAATTGAAAAAACCTGCACTTTGCGCATTGTGGAATTTGTGCACAATTTTTCAGCCCCCGCTGAACGACAAGGAACAAACCTGTCAGCTCCGCAGCCCCCCACCCCCCAGCACAACAAAATGAAATGCTAAGCCCACCCCAACCCCCCTAACAAAATGAAACTAAGTTGTAATTGACCACCATTTCAAACCTTCAAACTTGGGAGCTATGCTTCGCTCGCGGAAATCTCTGATGACGAAACCCAATGTTGGCAGCTCTGCTCTTGATAGTCTTTTTTTTTTTTTTTTGTACTGGTGCTTTGATCCAGGTGAACAAAGCCAACATTGACCTGATGAGGAAGCTGGTGCGGAATGGGCCAGAGGTTCATCCAGGGGCCAACTTCATCCAGCAGCGACACATGCAGATGAAGAGGTGAGAACCGAGCCTCCCATTCCCTGCTGTATTACAGACAGTACTCGTACACTGGAACACAATTGTGCTCTAATGTTCAGGTATTATGGAGAAAATGTCAAAGTAGCAACTATAGAGCTCCTTCCAGAGCTGAATCAGTGCAGTTCATTGTTCTCATTTTTCGCTGAATTTTTTCCGTACCTGTGGTGGGTGCAGTTAAGTTATTTAAAAGTACAATGAACGTAAATGCACCAGTGGCTTTACGGCCGGATGTTTCTGAGAGGTAATCGTTTTGGCTTTATATCAGTTATGGTAATGAAAGGCTGCCAGGTTGTTCAGATTTTCCTTCTATATATTTTCAATAGGTTTCTGAAGTATGGTAACCGGGAGAAGATGGCTCAGGAGCTGAAGTTTGGAGACATTGTAGAGAGGCACATGATCGATGGCGACATCGTTCTCTTCAATCGCCAACCTTCTCTGCACAAACTCAGCATTATGGCCCACATTGTGAGCTGCAGTAATTCTTTATCATGTGTCGGCCAAGTCTTTTGACGGTGCAAAGGAATTTGCATAGGATGGTTTTTAGTCAAGTTTACTTAATGTGCTCATATTAAGCCCGTTCCTCAGTTTAATAGCTTCATTTTTTGTGGTCTATTTATCAACATTTGCTTGTTTTTATGGTCAAAAAGTTCCCAGTTAAAGCTGTACAGGCTGTGTGTGGAGCACCTCCGGCTCACTTGATCTTAAACAGGCCGTTTTGGATCCTGTCTCTTTTAGGCCTCCACCCTGAGAAGCCCACTCTCTTGTGATTGGCCAACCATAGTTTAGGAAGCAGTTCTCTGTAAAATGAAGGGAACAAGAAAGGTTGCGGTTGCACAGCTGAGGAATACGCTGTGCCCCGAGAGAACCCCTCAGCTCTCAACTAACTGTTAATCAATAGAGACAGGCACCTATGGCAAGACACAGGTCACTGTGCCAAGGTCGAAGGTCAAATCCACTAATGAACCTTACGCTGTACACCTATCCCTCATTAAGATCATGCACACCAAATTTGAAGGTCCGGTGGCGAACAGTTTCTGAGCTATGGCTGTGACAGATTATGGGGCCACTGCCTGGCCACTCAGACGCCACAGGATATAACAATACCAATTGTTGTATCCAATATAACAATACCAACATTGTTCGTAATACCAACAATGTGTCACCGTAAAATTCAAGTGACTTCAAGGATTTCCCTCACCCGTAGGAACAAAAATTTATGTCCTGATAAACAGCTATGTCATTTTCCAAGTTAAATCCCAAATTAGTTCACAAAATCCCTTGTTCAGGTCAAATTAGGAGTTTTCTCTTTCTTTAAGAGGTTAGAGTTCCATTACCAGCGTTGTTTCACTGTCAGCATTGTGGACAGTGGCACACCTTTCTTTGATGGCTGCTGGCACATTTTTCAACCAGTGGGCCCAATGCGGACGTTATGCTCAATGGCAGGGCTGGCCTTTGGGCCCAAGGAAGCGGCCATCTGCATTTTTGAGGCTGTTCCTCGATCTTTCAAAATCTATAAAGATGTGAGATACAAGATTTGTTGAGATTCAGAATATTTTATCCCAATCTTTTGTGGATCTGGGGAGACTTGCAGTTAAGATCTGCTTGAAGCTAATGCACCTGTTGGGTTATATCATTTTGTGTGCATTGTCATTCAGCCGAGCTTGTCTGGAATGAAATAAAAAGGAAAGATTATGGGTCATTCCATGTCAATTCAACAAATTTGAAATGCAAACAAACAACAATAATAATACAACAAACTTCACATAGTGAAATTTCGATGACTTCTGTCACCAAAACTATTACGGATACAGCTTAGGTTTGTATATAGGGCATATAGGAAGTCATGTATGAAGTTTCATTTGGTGACATTGAACTTGACCTTCAGTGACCTTGAATGCCCAAACTTGACAGTGAAATTTCAATGACTTATCAGCAAAATGGTTAGAGATAGTTTTGGTTTATATTGGAGATGTAGAGGAAGTCGTACATGAACTTTCATTCGATGGCATTGAACTTTATCTTCGGTGACCTTCGAAGGTCAAACTTGGTGAAGTTTCAATGACTTCTATCACCAAAACTATTACAGGATAGGGCTTAGGTTTGTATTGTGGCCATATAGGAAGTCATGTATGAAGTTTCATTGGCTGACCTTGAACTTGACCTTCAACGGCCAAATTATACAGTGAAATTTAAATGACTTGTATCGGCAAAATCATTACTGATTGAGCATAGGTTTGTACTGGAGACATGTAGGAAGTCATGTATGAACTCATTTGGTGACCTTCATATTGACCTTCGCGATCTAACTTGACCTAGAGAAAATTCAATGACTTTCGTCACCGAAAAGGTCACAGATGGAGTCTAGGTTTGTGTTACTGACATAGGAAATCACACATGAACTTTTAATTGGTGGCAATGAGCTTGACTGTTCATGACATTTGAAGGTCAAACTTGACATAATACAATTACAATGACTTGTATTGCCAAAAGGATCGCAGATGGAGTCTAGGTTTTAGGGGTATTAAGATTCTGATTGATTCTGTATCAATGTTTTTTGCGGCATAGGACCGCCATGGGGCGAACATCCGAGTTTTCCCTTTTCCTTTATTAAACCTGACGCAGTCTTGAACGAAAGTGCCAAACGTCAAAGGGCATGAGAAATGCTTCCGGAAAAAAAACTTGACTGTTTCGGTGACATGCTGCACGGAACCAAGTAAAGGACTACAGAATTGTCTCCTTTTAAGCAATTAGGTTACTGTAATCTTGTCCCGGTTTACTTTGCTCAATTAGCAATCAAACAGACAATTCGCTTTTTTACTTTGCTGAATGAGTAGAGCTGTTTATTAAGACCGCATGATTGCCGCATTCTGAAAGTTAAATGGCCACAGGTTTGCAAGAACACGAATTTGGCCATTTCGTGTGATTTGTCATCATTTATAGCTCACATTCACGTTTCATCCGCTTTAATGTTTTCCACCTTGTGTATATTTTAGACGCCTGAAATCCAGGGCGATCTGAAAATAAATCTTTTTTTATTTTATCATTATAGATCTCCTTAAAATACCACAATGAGAGATGAAATGCTGAGTTGGGATGTGGTGATGGTGAACAAGGATTTTTTTATTTTAAAGTGTGATGAGACAACTTGCCGTGATGTGGTGTGTAGGCAGTCGCGTGTACTTTCTTGAAACATACACACCTGAAGTTGCTTAAAACTATTTAAAATGCCGTTGGGAAGAAGCCTGAGTTTAGATTTCGTTTAGATAACGATTAAGATGTGATGATGAAAAGCAGACAAACCTAACTGGGCTACGGTGTTAAATTGAAAGAATGCCAATTAGAATAATAGAAAAAAGTCTTCCTCTGAATTAAATCTCTCATTGTAGCATTTTAGGACATTATCTAAGATTAATTTGAAACGGATTTGTTATCAGATCGACCTGGAGTTTAAGCGTCTAAAAAATACACAAGGTGGAAAACATTCTGAAAAGCGGATGAAACGTGAATGTTAGATATAAATTATCACAGTCGCACGAAATGCTGTGGCAGTGGCAATGGCAAACGTGTTCAAGCAGTGTTGTTCTATGCCCATTTAAATTTCAAAATGCAGCAATCAAACATGTTGTCTTAATAAACAGCTCTACTCATTCAACTTGGAGTAAACGAACCCACCATTTGATTGCTAATCAGGCAAAGTAAACGGGAACAGGTATTCATTTCTTAGAGTTGCCTAATTGGTTAATAGGATGACGATTTTGTTTTCATTTGCTTGGCTCCTCTTGCCGAAGAATTCTGATGCCAGTCAAGTTTCTTCCGGAAGCATTTCCCATGCCCTTTGATGTTAAGCACTTTCGTTTAGGACATCATGGGGGTTAATAAAGGAAAAGGGAAAGCTTGGATGTTCGCCCCATGGTAGCAGGTGGTGTTACTACACTTTAAAAAAACATTGATTCAGAATAGTTACACCCCTACTAGGTTTATATTCAAGAGATATAGGAAGTCATATATGAACTTTAATTTAGTGACCTTCGTATTGACCTTCAAAGGTCAAATGTGACCAAGTGAAAATTCAGTGACTTGTATCACTAAAATGGTCACAGATGGAGCCTAGTTTTATGTTCCGGTCATCTAGGAAGTCACGTGAACTTTCATTTGGTGACATTCAGCTTGACTGTCGGTGACCTTTGAGGATCAAATTTGACAGTGAAATTACAATGACTTGTATCACCAAAATGGTCACAGATTGAGCCAAGGTTTCTACAGAGACATTTAGAAAGTCACAAATGAAGTCCATTTGCTGACCACAACTTGACATTCTGTGACCTGTTAAAGTTCACAATTGACATATTGAATACATATTGACACATTATTATGACTTGTTTCACCAAAACTGCTTCAGAGCTAAGGATTGTATTACAGAAGGTCTTTCAATGTATGTGATATTGATTTTCATTGATTCAAATGTCAGACTTAACATGAAATTTTCATAACTTGTATCATCGCTGTAAGGTTGCTTGCCAGTAAGCTACAGGACCCTTGGTCCTATTTTTTACCTTTGCTGCCCAAAATAAAGAACTCATTACCATGTTAAATTGATTATAATCTGTCCTTCCATCTGTCTGTCCATTTAGCGAAGTGGTGACAAGACTTCCCTGCCATATAATTCATGAAACTAGCTCCTTTAAAAGCTATTTCATACTGAAAAAAACTGAAATTCATGATATTTCAGTTAACTGCAGACACCAACAACAATGAGCCCATTATTTGCATGATGCTCCTTCTGGTTTTTGTTGTATTTAATTTTTCTGCTGTAATTTTGATTGCCTTAGGCCAGAGTGAAACCTCACAGAACATTTCGCTTCAATGAGTGCGTGTGCACGCCCTACAATGCCGATTTCGACGGCGACGAGATGAACCTTCATCTCCCGCAGACCGAGGAGGCCAAAGCTGAAGCCCTGGTCCTAATGGGGGTGAGTATTCATTACAGGAGGTCCCAGGGGGTCTCAGACCTCAGCTGCATGTAGGCGTCCCACATCCTTTGTGTCACTTCAGGTGTGAAGTCATTGAGTCTAGTTCATGCAATTAATTTCTTTCTTTCAGACTAAAGCCAATCTAGTCACCCCTAGGAATGGAGAGCCCCTAATTGCAGCCATTCAGGACTTCCTGACAGGTTTGTGCTGCCAATCATAATGTGTCAGGGTCCTTCTTCCGCTACTGGTGTGATAATCGAATTATATTATGCTGCTTAACGTTTAGCTACCTGCTGAGTTTTCAAATGGTCTGATCTCACCAATAAACAACGTATTGTTTCTGAAATGGTTGAATTATGATTATTGTCAAATTTCTGGAATTATTATGAATGAAGAATTTGCTTTAAAGCATTTTAAATTATATTTGGCAGGTCAAACTTTGTTCTTGTAGCATTGGCCCAACAAGGTGTACGCAATACAAAGAATCACGGTTTATTTCTGCCAGAATTGTAAAAGCTGGGACAGCTTATTTTGTGGTCTCGGAATAGGATGTTCAGTTAGTAAGTTTACTTCTGATCGGTAAATTCAGACTGCAAATTCAAATGATTGGCTGCAATGAGCGTAAGATGGAGTATACCGATTGGCTTTCTCCTCTGCTCTCAAATCTCAGCTCTTGAGGATCGAGAACTGCTGTTATGCCACCCTCTCTTTGCCAGAGAGTCAGGTGTTAATCTCATTGGGACTTCCTTCTTCAAAAAAAGCCTTAATAAAAATAACTAATTAATTTATCAGTTTCGAGAGTCATGCCTTACAATTTAGTGTGAAGAGACAATGGTATATTTTCCTTTTAAACAATTAATCCCACACGCCTAAGTGCAAAACAAAATTTTCTCCTACCTTCCCAGAATCAGTTTTCCTCAAAATCATCTCATTAATTACTTCCGCCAAGGAGGGTATGTTTTTGCCTGGATTTGTTTTTGTCTATTGGTTGCCTAACTCAAAGTTATGGACAGATTTTGTTGAAATTTTCAGAGAAGGTGGGTATTAAGTCAAGGAACAGGTGATTAAATTTTGGCATATCTTGGCCAAAGTACTGCTGAGATATACGCCAAAGTTCAAGATTTCAAGTCTTTCCAATGGGCCGGAGTTCCAATCACCGTGCTTTTGGGTTTTGCTGGTGGAGGTCTGCGCTTTCTGAGTGCTTTGTAGTGTAACCTAAACCATTTAACTTGTGGCCTTCTGCAAATTTCTGGAGGATTTCTGCGTCCTCCAGAATGAGATGATCTGATTGGCGTTACTAGTTGGGGGTGGGATGCTGATGGACTGTATTTTTGAAATGTCTACTTTCGCGTAACAGTATTTTTATTCCACAGGGGCATATCTTCTGACTTTGAAGGACACTTTCTTTGACAGAGCAAAAGCATGTCAGATTATTGCCTCCATTCTAGTTGGAAAGGATGAAAAGATTAGAATTTCACTTCCTCCTCCTGCAATCTTGAAGGTAAAATCATTTTTCTGTTTTCTTACCTTGGAAATCTATGCTTTTAATTTAATTTCTGGAAAATTCAGGAAAGCACTGGGTTTGTACTGAATAATGAAAAGGCCAAAACATTTGTCGGAGTGGATTGTTGTGTTTGCTGTGGATAATTTGGATTTTTCCCTGTGTTGCAGTTACGGAGTCATTCTTAGGTTGTCATTACATTGCACGTTCAGGGAATAGTTCAGTAAGTCTTTTGTCATGGTACGTGTGAAATGAGCTGGAGAGAACTGCACTATTGCAGGTGTACTCGCCTGATGGAAGGGTACTCGAGTACCTGCTGTTACAGGCTTAATATGCGCACTGCAGACCAGTAGATGAATTGGCTCCTGAGCCTATCCCTTTCATTGTGCAACAAAGCACTTTTTCTGGTTTGGTAGATTCTTGCAGTTTCACTTTGGCAGCAAACAGAAGCACTGAAATCCACTCAGCTTGAGAGCTGAATTGAAAATTGATAATTACAAGGTCTGTAATATTCAGTACAGGCAGGTGCATAGATATGTGGTCATTGACAGTTTAGATTTTTGCAGCCTACCTCAGCATTTTGGAGTTGGATGAACCTATAGTGTTGCCTTTCTGCTTTAATTTGATATACATAAATCTTAATGTTGCCAAATACTGTAGGCATTTAAGCACATTTCTAATGTGATTTCAAGCATCCCCTCCCAATTTGTGGGGTAATTGGACAATTCGCAGCTCAGCTGTTTCACCTGTTTCCATTCCCTCAATAGGTCATGTACAAGTAAGCAGGTAAAAGTTCTTGATTAAATTTCTAATATGACTTTTGCATTCTGAATTTGTTTCTATTAACCCTTTACCTCTTAGAAGTGGACTACATACCAGGCTCCTCCTCCCGAATGGCAGTTTCAGTCAGCTAGGTAATCTTTATGGTCTCATCATGAAAAAGACTCTACAGCAAAAAGTAAAAAGCTGCTGCAATATTATGACAGAAAAGTTGTAGGACACATTGGACTTCCTTCCGATCAGTTTTAACCTTTATCCTCCCAGGTTAGTGTGAGGACGCAAAACCAAGTGCACACACTTCTGACCCTGAAGAGATGAATCAAACGCAAAAGCACTACATGATCTCGTATTTTAGGCATATTTTGGTTTCCACGATTCCAGGGTTCCCATGTGGGAACATTAAAATTTTATGCCCTGTCGCTGCTGTGTTTTGGTGACAACCTTATTGCTATTGAGGCTAATTTATTCATTCAGGTCTGTATAACGCTGCTACTCAGAAAAAAAGTGGTGTGTGTGTGTGTGTGTGTGTGTGTGTGTGTGTGTGTATATATATATATATATATATATATATATATATATATATATATATATATATATATATATATACACTCTTCCAAATAAGAAACTATACATTGTTGTCAGCATCTATTTATTATACATGAAATGTTTTGACAAATGTGAAAAACATTGGAAAGAAAGTGTAATCAATAATTCAATATTTGTATAGTTTCTTTTTTGGAAGAGCATAATATTAGTCTGATGCCTTCCTAAGACAAGATACTACAAAACACGAAAATTACCAAAATGTCTGGATGGTGAAATGTAATGTGTGCGGAAACAGACCTCAAGCTACTGACTTTTGTTAAACCTTGGCCTGTACTGTATCGAAGAAGAATAATAGTCTTGGAACACATCAGATAGAACCGGGAGAAATTGCCGTCCAAAAACGAGGGAACACTGGGAGGGTTAACGATAATTAAATAACAACAAGATCATGACTAATCTGTTGGGACCCCAGAGTACTTGCATTATTGCAATAATTGCAAAAAATCTTTTTGTTTGGCAACACAGTGCTCAAATTTTGTGTTGACATGTTTTGCTGCTCAGGGGAGATGTATACTTGTATAATTGCATACTTGTTTAATTGTATACCATTTTGATCACTCAATCATGGGCAAAAACCTCAAAATACGAGTGTAGCTTTGCTATTTGATGTAAATATCACATGTAAGGCTTTTATTGATTGGTGAAGGCAGGATAGCAGCCAGTTGAAACAAAACAATTTTCTGATTGGTCTAAACAAAGCAACTGACAGAGTGCCATTTAACGTGAAGGCATCACGGGAGAGAACCAAAAGTCACTCTTGGGAGGTAAAGGGTTAAGTCTAAATAGGTACTCAAAAGAGCCGTAACTCCCATCAGGGTGAAAAATCAGAAGATGCATGTCAGAGGAATGAAGAAATATTAAGGTGTGCTTAAATTAAATATTTAGTGCATTTTTAAGAAGAAATAATACACCGGTGAGCACATGAACACCGTATGAGCCGAAACTAATAATTATGATGAAGAAAAATTCTTTCCCTTGTGGAAAACAAATCACCTCTGCAGCTTTTCAGGTATAGTTGATTCTTCAGTATGTTGGCACATCCCTGTCAAAGTCAACAATCAGCAGGAGACTTCATCAGAATAAAGGCTTTGCCAAAAGATGAAAACCATAGGTAAACCTCAAAAACAGGAAGAATGGGGCTGCCGGATAGCTCACTCGGTTAAGGCACTGCGCTGCAGTGCAGAGGTGACTATCACGTCGCGGGTTCGAGCCCCGGCGTACCCACCGGCAGGGGTCGGCAGCTTTTTCAGAGTAGCACACAATTGGCGATCGCGCTACAGGGTTTCAAATTGGGAAGGGACTGCCGAATTTGGGTTAAGAATATCAGCTTTGTTCGTTGCTCCAGCGCCTCCTGTTGGCCGGACGGGCGCTCGTCAGGAAGACTCTGGGTTTGTTCACGTCCGGGTATCCTCCGCCCTCGTTCGGAACTTACGCGGATTCGACCAATGAGTGTATAAAAATCAGTGGCTGACGGACACGTGCTTCGGAGGAGAGCCGTGAGCTGTCTTCACTATCCTGAGTTGGCAGCAAGGGGTCGCATACGAGCAAGCTTTGTACATAGTTCACTAATTGGGCATTCCAGATTCGGGTGGGATTGGAGATGCCAAATTTAAGAAGGAAAAAAAAAAAAAAAAAAAAAAAAAACAGGAAGAATACCTGATTAAAGTTCACCTTTAAAAATTCTTTATGGTTCTGCAACAAAGATCAGCTTGTCAGAATGATGGGAAGAAATTATGGCGATGGAGTCGAACTGCTCATGATCCAAAACACACCACCACTGGTTGTAACACCAATACATGTGCACATTTAAAAGAACATCAAGGATAACGCAATGAGTTGCACGACTCATTTCCATTGCGGCCCTCATTTATGGATGTGTGCTGTGCACGCATGTAGATATAGTGGAGTATGGTTTTGGAAGTAAACAAAATCTAAACAAAGTATAATGTACATAAAAAAATTCTCATTGTGTATTTACGGCGTTATTCTGACGAGAGACTAAAATACACCCGTAAAGTGGTCTTTAAAATTAGCTGCACACAAACCCTGCCTGCACAATTGTCTTTTCAAGGCTACATTATCTAAAGCCACGTTTCCATTGGGGTACTTTCTGTATAGTACCCTTGGAACCGTACTTTTGGTACCAAACCCCTAGATCTGGTTTGCGTTTCCACTGCAGACAGTACCCTTAAATGTTGGCGGGTTTTTATGCCCCCGTAAACGAAGTTTCGGGGACATATAGTTTTTCACTTGTCCGTCTGTCTGTCTGTTCGCACTTTGCCATGGCTATAACTTTTGATCGGCCCGTGATAGGACTTTGATACTTGGCATATGCATTGCTTGTGAGAGGGCATTTCAGATGGTGTCATGACTTTTGACCTTGTGACCTTGACCTTGGAGCATGACGTTTGGTGACAAAAACTTAAACATGGGCCATAACTTTTCATTAGCTAGTAATAGCCATTTGATACCTGGCACATGTATTCCTTAGGATAAGGCCTTTCTGATGAGGTAATGAATGTTGACCTTGTGACCTTGACCTTTAACCTTTGATTGACTCATGATAGGCCTTTAATGGTTAGCATGTGCATGTTATGCACGGGGGCATCAGTGCTTCACAAACACATCTTGTTTTTCTTTTCTTTTTTTTTTTTTTTTAAATGCAATGCAAACGCATTGACATTGAATGTAATCTGTTGTGCTAAAACTTTGTTTCGCATTCGGTGTGAAAGCGGCTTTAGCTGCCAACCTTTTTATTTTAATGCCAACTAGCGAGCTAAATGCTCGTGGCGCAACTCCGACCGAATTAGTTTGCATAATAATGGCTATACGCATTTTAAATTGATTGCATTTAAATGGATGTAATATACATCTGCACCTCCTCAAAGCTCCATGGCGCATTGATGCAAAGAGTCATTTCCAAAAATGTTCTTCTCAAAATGGTAGGCGAGATGGGTGTTTTCCTACCGTTTCCTTATGTAAGTCACGCTAGAGTGACAATTGGGTTGGCCAATCAACAGACGACAGTGATGACTATTCCCAACCTATTCAGAAGGCGTGTTTTAGCTCCATTTCTTTGGTATCGAATGGTAACCCTTGGCACCCTAACCGGAGGGGTAATGAAAAATGTGAACGATTCGGAACGGTTCCAAGGGTACCATCCACAGCTTTTGAAATGGAAATGCTCTAAAAAGAACTTTTACCCATCTGGCTACTGATTCTTATCAACTTCAGATTTGTTACACTGCACCTGATGTTGTGCCTGTGAGTGTCTGACCTAGGGAAAGATGTTTCATGATTAGCTCTGTGAACCTGACAGTTTAATCTGTCAGTCCTGATTCTGAAGGAAGCCAATTTAGCTGCATGAGCCTATTCTTTCCTGTGTGTTCTCATGGACCGAGACCTATGACCTCTCTGATCAATTTGTTTTGGGAGACCTGAATGTCTACCTTCCATACAGTAACTTAGGAAGACTGCAGTACCAGGATGTGCTTGTGTGATCAAAGTAGTATTTGATGAGGTGGATGCCAAGAATTTGTGACTCTCCTGTCCAGTAATACAACCTTTCTGACCAAGAACTTGGTCTCGTCGCTCATTATCCCCTCCACTTTTAGGACGATGCCTACCCCCCTGCATTGCCATTAAGTGTACCACCCAAAGTTGGGGTATTGTTGTGGCGAGCGGCGTCTGTCAGTCAGTCAACTTCCCGTTTTCAGACGATAGTTGGAAAAACCCCTTGGCCAAATGCTCATTTTCTGACGGTATGTCAGGGCTCGAAATTGCGCATATGCGACCAAAATGAACACTGTGCGACCATTGAATAAAAATAGTTGCACCTGTGCGACCGCTTTTCCCCCAGTTAAACGCCTCTTTTCCTGTACATTCGGTAGTCGTAGATACCCAAACCGCTGCTGCAGCTCGGATAGAGATTGGTGTTTGTGTCGGAGCTGTATATGCATCTACTGGACATACCGCAGCAGGGCCTACCGATATAAGAATGGAGCGCACCCTTTGTGTTCCCTTGAGCTGACAGCGACCATTCTGACCAATCAAACGAGAGCTTGACGTCCTAAACCTCAGTACGGATTCTTGATTGGTTTATTTTAGCCATCAATTACTCCATTTCACGGTAGTGAGAGTCACTATTGTGACTATACACAAGATATAGACGGAAAATGAAACGAAAAACAATAGACTTTTTGGTGGCGTTAACATTCAAACGTTACTCAAACTGAGAATCATGACAGTGATTGCAACGGTGATTTGGACGAACCTGCCGCGAAGAGAGGTTATTATTAAATCATTATTTTATTAAAGAGTGGCTTCGAAATTTTGAATAGCTGAGGTTTGTAGAGGGTGAAATGCACTGTGATTGTCAAGTTAACATAGCCCGGATCTCGCGGGTCACAACGCGTTAGCCGGGTTCAAACACTTTTAAAAGTGAAAATCCCTACATACATGGAGAAAGCGCGAAACCCAGAAAATGCTGTGACAAATGTGCGTCAACGAGTAGATCCGGTGTTCTGTAAAATTTTTTCTTCCTATCAAATTTTGCTGCCTCGCGATTCTGCACTTTCCCAGACCGAAAATCTTCGTTTCGGTTTCTTCGCTCATATCTTAAGTAGCCCATCTGCAAAAATCATAACACATTTTTTCTGCGCGTCTTTCGATCTGTAAGCGTTTATATATTTGCATGTAACGTTACATGCTGAGTGTTCCTGAAAATGCAGAAATTAGATGACAATGGCATGCGGCATATCTTCAAACAAATGTTTCCAACTCATTATATTTTATCTGCTTAGGTTATTATAACCTAACAAACAACAAAGTTGGCTCTGTAGACGGATTCATATTGCAATATTAAGATGAAAACAACGACTTTACGTCAGATCTGCATTTAACCCTAACACAGGTGAAAATCTGATTCGGATCAGTGTGGAGGTTCCTCCTCTGGACATATTTGTTGCCCCTCAGGCAGTGAGGAGATGGATGGAAGGGCAGAGAGCCAGGAGACCCAATTTTAAACCATGGCCTCAGGATATGGCTTAAACCAATGTAGTGGAAATATTTGTTAATCCATGAACTCCAGACTCGTTTTGTTTAAAATCTTTCAATTGTTGGAGATGGCTCTATTGTTAATGTGGAGCATTATATTGTAGTTTTTAAACATTAAAAAAATATATATAATAGTGGTTCTTAGATTTCGGTGTGCGCGTTCCTAAATTTTGCCTCGCACTCCCAACCTTTTGAACTTGGGAGCGCAGCGCAACAAAGTTAATAAAGTTAATTTCGATCCCTGTATGTTGGGATGGTTAAAGGAAGCTCCCTATCGATTTCTGTCCCGCTGCGATAATCAATATGGCTGCCACGGCAGGGCAAGTGCAAGGCTGAGGGGTTCCGCTCGCGACAGCGTGCAATTTTTCTTTGTAGAATTGTTGTCATTCACCAGCATTGGTGGGGATTCATGCATTCACTGCCTGTTTTAAAGCCTGCTACAGCTTCTCAATCAGATTCAATTCATACATTTGACTCAGCTGGCAGTTCATGGTCGGTCCTTGTTGTGCAATGTCCAGATCAGCCACTAGCTGTGGATGAAAGTGACATCTTGCTCCTTTAAACAAATTTTCTCAATTTGTTGTGCATAATGCAGGGTAAGCAAAGTTCATGTACTTGGCACTATAATTATTTACAACCAGGACTGGATATGCCGTAAAATTTTTTATTTATATATATTGTAATGTGAATATAGGCCACTGGGTGGCAGTATTTACCTTTTTTTTTTATTCAGCTCAGACTGGAGCTATGTTTAGACATGTCCTGGACATGTCTGGGGCAAGTCCCCGAAAATAAAAAAAAAAAGAGGTCTAAATGTGGGTGGGGGCTGCAAAAGAGTATAAAGGGGAGAATTGAGACAGTAAAGTAGTAGGAGAAATTGCAAGAAGAAGGATACGTGTGACCAGATCTGTCATTCTGTTCAAGACCTGCGAAGCTTATAGTGGATTTTTGCCTGTGTTAGAGCCTTTTTCCTCACCCAGGACATCACCAGCAAACCAACAAGGACTGTAAATATTTCTTTTTTTTTTTTGTTTTCTAATCAATCTTGGTCATTTAGTTGTAGATAGTAGAGTAGTTATTTGTTATTGTCTTTGTTCATTAAATGTGGTTAAGTTTTTAAAACTGTGTCTGTCATCCCTTGCTGTTGCTGTTGCTGTAAATGTAATAACAAATTGGGGCCATAACAAATTGGGGGCTCAAGGTCCGGGATAGACCATTTTGTGAGTCATTTATTAAAAATCTAACATTTCAGATTGTAAAATTGTTTTTGTGAATTTTCCTAAATAAATATATTGACAACAGCAATGGATGATTTCTTGGCATCACCAACCGTAGGGGTTTTGAAGTCTTTTAAAAAGACCGAACTGTTGGAAATATGCAGACATTTAGAGCTGACAGAGGTAAAACCAGCCATGCGAAAAGCAAGACTGGCTAGAGAGATAGTTGAATATTACATTGATGAAAATGTGTTTACACCAGGAGATCTGGAACAGTTTCCAGTGGAAAATCCTAATATAGAAATGGAACTAAAATAAAAAATGCGAGAGATTGAAAGAGAGGAAAAAGAGAAAGAAAGGGAGGAAAGACAAAAACAAAGAGAATTTGAGTTAGAAAAATTAGCAAGAGAAGAGAAAAAAGAAAGAGGAAAGAGCAGAAAGAGAGAGACAGAGAGATTTTAAATTAGAGAAATTCGATAGAGGAGAAAGACTCCAAATGAAGCAACTAAAAATTAAAATTGAAACTAAAAATAAATTTTGTGCCAGTCAGGAGGTAAAACTGGTGCCTCCATTTGCAGAAAAGGATGTTGACAACTATTTCCAGTGTTTTGAAAAGGTGGCAAAGAGTTGCCAGTGGCCAAAGGAACACTGTCCTCAAGGGTAAAGCTCAACAAGCCTATTCGGCTTTGTCTGCAGATGATTCCTCTGATTATGAGGTTGTCAAAAAGGTTATTTTGAGAGCTTATGAGTTGGTTCCAGAGGCTTACCGACAGAAATTCAGAGGTCTGAAGAAATCTGAAAATCAGACTTATGTGGAATTTGCTAATGAGAAGCAGGTTTGCTTTGAGCGCTGGTGTACTTCTGTGGAGGTCAAGGATGATTTCAACTCCCTAAAAGACATGGTGTTAGTTGAAGAATTCAAGAACTGTGTTAAGGATGATGTTAAGACCTACCTTAATGAGAAGCAAGCACTGAATTTGCAATCAGCTGCCAAATTTGCAGATGAATATGTTCTCACACATAAGTCCAAATTTCAGTCTAGCAGTAACAATAGATGGTCCCAATTTCAGAAAAAGGGTTACGGTGATACCCAAGATTCCTCACCCAAAGACAAAGACAAATCTGGTGATGGTGCTCAGAAATCCAGTAACAGGTCTGATCAAAGTGTGAAAGCTGACAGTGACAAAAGTGGTCTAGTTTGCAGTTATTGCAAGAAATCTGGTCATGTTACAACTAACTGTTGGTTCGTAAAAGCTAAGAAAGAAAAGGAAAAGGATACCAAACCAAATGCCTTTGTGAAAACAAGGTTAGAAACCCCTGTAGTAGATAACCGATCTGCTAAATTGCCTGCTTCTTGTGGGGCTAAAAAGCCTGATACTGCTGACTTTGTGAGGGAGGAATTTCTTCCATTTGTGTCGAAGGGATTTGTGGCTCTGAATGAGCATACTACTCCTGTCCCCATATATATCCTAAGGGATACCGGAGCTTCTCAGTCACTTTTGTTGATGGACTCCTTGGATTTACGTGATGAGACCGCTTCAGGGGATTTCATACTTGTACAGGGTATTGAAGGGAGGACTGTATCTGTACCCCTGCGCTCTATATTCTTGAAGTCAGATTTAGTTACAGGACAGGTAAAGGTGGGACTTATGTCAAGTCTACCTATAAAGGGTGTTTCTCTGTTGCTAGGCAATGACCTGGCTGGGGGCAAAGTAGTTCCCCCTGTACATCTTACTTCACAGCCGAGCACTGAAGATGGGGATGAGGACCCATCTCTGTATCCTTCTTGCGCAGTGACTCGTGCTATGGCCAAGAAGGCTAAAGAAGAAGATGTTGTGGTGCCGTCCAGCACATTGAATAGACAGGACTCAGGTGGTTCGCCTCATGACTCTGATTGGCCTACTATGGTTTCTCCGTTTGAGGACTTATCAGATACTTTTATCAGTTCTCTATTCAGCCAGCCGGATGGGTCTGGTGATTCTGATGTGTCTGGAGACTTGTCTCTGTCCAGAAACCGGTTGATTGAGGAGCAAACTAATGATTCTGAAATTTGTGTCCTAAAGAGCAGAGCCCTTCCTGATAAAGAAATAGACGCAGTTCCAGTTGGGTATTATCTCAAGGATGGTGTGTTGATGCGGAAGTGGCGCCCTCCTGATATCCCTGCCAAT